>CM022298.1:284945394-286145394 GCA_011799875.1 Thinopyrum elongatum | reverse complement strand
TGACCCTACATAAGAGATTAGTTCTTTTTCTTCACCACCCACATTTGGAGGGGTGGCAAAGAGTTCATCATCATGTGAGCTCCATATGAGAAAGGTGGCATTGAAGCCAGTGCACTTCGTTTCGCATAAGCGGAGTTAGAGTAAGCATATGAATAAGTAGAGAAATTCTTCGAGGATTTATGAACATAATGATTTGAAGAATAATACACATATTCATGACCCTTAGATTTTCCCTGCGAAACAGAAGCATTAGCACAATGATGCTCATATGAGGAATTTGATCCATATGAGGAATTTGATCGATATGAAGAATTTGATCTGGGGTTCCTGTTCTTCACAGGTGGTGTCATGAGGACATTCACCTAAAGACTTTCCAGGCACCTTTTGGGAACCTAGATTTTTTTCATAGGAGGACCGTTCCTGTAGTTAGTTCCAATATATCTACAAATACATCACCGTTCTGATTTTTGAATAGCTTATAGTTGGAGTCAAATGACTCATTAGATGAATATGAAGATTCACATGTAAAGCCAGATAAAGTGGATGGATCTACGGGAGGTACTTTCGCAGCAACCCATGAGGTTTTGGGATACTGCTCAGGTTTCTAATAGGTTCCATCTGCATTGAGTTTCCTCTCAAAGGCAATACCCTCTTTCCTGGTGTTCCTGTTCAAGATCTGCTTTTTGAGCACATCACAAAGAGTCTAATGCCCTTTGAGGCTTTTGTACATGCCTGTCACATACAATTCCTTTAACCCTGCATTTTCGTCAGTGATACTTGTGGTATCCTCAGATGAGGAATTTGTGACCACAGAAATAGCTGAAGAATTTGCAGCAATAGAAGAATTTGAACTTTCAGATGAGGAATTAGAAGATTCTTGTTCAATGCATTTCAAACATGGTGGAATAAATTCTTCCTGAGCGGAAATGATTTGTTGAGCAAGTAATGAATCATTTTCCTTCTGAAGATCTTCATGACTCACCCTTAGCTTCTCAAGATCTTGCTTTCTCTGAAGAAATTCATAAGAAAGCTTCTCATGATCGGCTAAGAGTGTTTCATGATGACCTTGAAGATTATCAAACTTAGACTGTAGTTGTTGGGGATATTACTACTGGGTATAAACCGGCCAGGAGAGGCCAGGTTATCCCCATAATGAGTTATTATACTTGAAGCCCAAGAAGACAAAGATGGAGGCGCTTTATGAAGGCCCAGGGCCCAACGGCGGATTAAGGCCTGTAGACATAAACCGACATTGATATGTAAACTTGTGCTATAAGATAGAAAGAGTAGAGACCGAGCCGGACATGTTCATGAGCCGGCCTCGGGATCCTGTAAACCGACGGGCATCAATCCATGTATATAAGGGGACGACCCGGCGGCGGTTTGGGGAGGACGGACAACAACTCGAGAGCCAGGCATAGCTGATTCGCTCCCTGGTCATCGAAACCCTAGCAATTCCACAACAACTGGATTAGGCCTTTACCTTCACCGTAAGGGGCCGAACCAGTATAAACTCTCTGCGTCCCTTGTCTGCTTTAACCCCTTTAAGCTAACCCGTCGCGACGGCTCCGCGACTAAGTCTTTTCTCTAGGACATCTCCCGTGACAAGACCACGATAGTTGGCGCCCACCGTGGGGCTATCGCACGATGGTTACAAGTTCTTAGAGGGCAGCTTCGAAGGACTCAAGGGATACGCTGTGGGCCGGATGACTAAAAGTCGTCGCGGCAAGCTCTACATCGATGACGCAAGCTGGGGCCCCGAGGCCGGTTCAATTGAGTACGGGTACCGGGTCCCCTTCGGTGGCATTCACGTGTTCATTGGCAAGATTGGCGAACCGGGCCCTGAGCCGGACATCTGCACCGACATCGTCGAAACGGCTCAGCGTGCGAGATCTGCCCGGATTAAGCCTGTCACGAAGTGTGCCTTCGTGGGAGTCATCCACGGAGTGGAATCTGAAGATAGATCGGAATATGATGGCAAAACCGTTGTTTATTCCGGTGACGAGTCATCTACTGGAGAGACCGAGTCATTGTACCAGCTGCAGGATGGCCGGTTTGGTGGTTGTTCCGATGGCGACAGTATTCCGGACTCTCTTGACCCGCCAAGCCGGGTTGTGATCTTCATGGCCGGTACGCAGTCAGCGCCACAATCTTCGACCGCTGCGGCGATGATCTCCGATTCAGCAGCGGCGACGGCAGCTGGGGCAGGAGGCCCTGTGCCACCACCGGCTCAGGCTCTGTCCGATTTATTCGACACCTTGGCAGCACTGTTAGCGGCCGAAGTCAGCACGGCGGATCAGGAGCGGCACAACGCAGAAGTGGCGAAGGTGAAGGATCAGATAGCCCAAGCCAAGGTGGATTTGGCAGCTGAAAACACCAGGATGGCTGCAGAGCGGGCCGAGTTAGATGCACAGGCCTATCGGCTTACGTTGGATCAGAACGCGTCAAATGATGTAATAAGGAGAAGGTACCGATCTCACCTGCCTCCGGTTTACGAAGCCAGGAATCTCTTCAATACGCCAGGGGCCGGAACCAGCAACCAGCCAGTGGTAAACCGGGTAGAAGCGCCTGGAACGGGGACGCCAGTTCAGCCACGCGCAATGGATCCGCCTCTTCAGAATATCCCATCCCAGCATGTGCCCTCGCCTCCGGGTCATTACTCCAACCCCTTGGATAACATAGTCGCGGCCGCTTCACGATTGGCAGCCCTTCCAGTTGATGGTGAGTCCCCTGTAGCGGTGGAGACGCGACGGGCTAGGGAGCTCCTTCAGACAGCTTTGACTCAGCAACAGGCTTATTCGTACAGTCGCGAGAGGATTCATTCCACCCCCCGCCCAAGCCGGAGTTACAGCAGGCATGTTGATGAACCAGCTGTGTCTAGCAGTGCCCGCAACCATAATCCGCCACGAGGCCATAACCCGGCGGGTGGCGGTGTTGATGCTCAGGATGTGGTGGACCGTGCTAGGGCACGTCGAGAGGCTGAGTTAGCAGCACAGAACACGGCCCGTCAGCTTACTCCGGTTCGTCCAACAACTTCGGTGGAACCAGGGGTTACCTCCAGTTCTTTGGGGGTGCCGTGTCTCATCCCAGCATTACGCAATGTACGGCTGCCCAAGGACTTCAAGGGCCCACGTAAAGTGCCGAATTACACTGCCGATTTATCCCCCGAGTCATGGGTGGAGAGTTATGAGATGGCGATGGAGATGCTGGACGTAGATGATGCGGCATGTGCTAAGTACTTCACCATGATGTTGGAAGGGACAGCTCGCACTTGGTTGAAAAACCTACCAGCTAACTCCATTGGGTCATGGGCCGAGCTAAGAGCCCGGTTTATTCAGAATTTGAAAGACACGTGCAAACAGCCCATGTCAATTGTGGATTTAGCTGCCTATGTCCAGGAGGAAGGAGAATCAACAACCCATTGGGTGCGCCGGGTTTCAGAGATTTTGCATTCATCGGACCGCATCAACGCTGATACGGCCGTTTTGACGTTGGAAGGCAATTGCCGGTTTACGCCTCTTAAGTTGAAGCTGGGACGGCTCAAACGCCATTGCAATGACATGGGGACACTTATGGTAGCTCTGGTGAAATATGCCGACTCTGATAGTACCAAGGACCCTGAATCTGATGATGACAAGACAGGAAAGGGAAAGAAGGGTGGCAGCACCAAAGGGCAGCAGCATAACTCGGCGGGGCATGGAAACAGCGGTAAGCGTAAAGCGGATAACAGTTCAGATTTTGTAGCTAATACCAACGCGCAGGGTAATGGTCAGCGTCGGAAGGGTAAACCGCCCCCGCGTGGAAGAGAACCAAGTCCCAATCCAGAGCGCCTGAATTACCTGTTGAACCAGCCCTGCCCAAAGCACGGATCGCGGGACAAGCCGGCCACGCACCTCTGGAAGGATTGTTATATTATGTGAGAGTTCAAAGATTCAGATTTTTTCCGGAATGATAATGGACCGGCTGGCGGTTCAGGCCCCGGGTCTCATGGGCCGGGTTATGGTGGAGGCAGTTCCGGTTCAGGATTCCATGGTAATCAAAGCGGACATGGCAATCAAGGCAACCAAGGTGGTTATAATCATCAGGGGAACCAACAGCAGCAGCAACAGTCGGGTTACCAGAGCAACCCGAAGCAGTTAAACAGTGGACAGTACCATGTCTTCACCACCAGCCTATGCAAGCGCGATTAGAAGCTTCATAAAAGGGCAGTGAACTCCGTTGAACCGGCGGTGCCCCATTACTTACGCTGGTCTGAACAGCCCATTGTGTGGAGTCGAGAGGATCATCCACCTCGGGTTGATAATCCGGGTCATCTGGCGTTGGTGGTGGCACCTCAGGTGGGAGGTTACAAGTTCACTAAAGTACTCATGGATGGGGGGAGTAGTATCAATATCCTTTATTATGAAACCTTCCGTCGCATGGGGTTAACAGATAAAAATCTTAAACCGTCCAGCACGGTCTTCCATGGTGTGGTGCCTGGTAAATCGGCGTATCCGGTCGGTAAGATAGCTCTGGAGGTTGCTTTTGGTGATGAGCATGATTCCAGATCAGAAACATTGACCTTTGAAGTGGTGAAAATCAAGAGCCCGTATCATGCCCTGTTTGGGCGGCCGGCTTATGCTAAATTCATGGCGAGGCCCTGTTATATCTATCTGCAGCTCAAGATGCCGGGTCATAAGGGGACCATCACGGTACATGGGAGCCGTAAGATCGCTTTGGAATGTGAAGAAGGTGATGCGGCTTATGCTGAGTCGGTTTGTGCAATAGAGGAGTTGAAGTTTTACAAAGACAATGTTGATCCGGCAGATATGACTTCCTTGAAGAAGCCAACTACAGAGCATGATCCGGCCTTGAAGTTTAAGTCGGCTGATGAGACTAAGCTGGTTGATTTCGTTCCTGGCGATTCATCCCAGCAGTTCAGCATCAGCGCTACCTTGGATCCGAAATAGGAAAGCGCGCTCATCGAGTTCATCCGTGAGAACCGGGACATCTTTGCGTGGAAGCCTTCTGACATGCCAGGTGTACCGAGGGAACTCGCTGAGCACACTCTTAACGTTGATCCCAAGTTTAAACCGGTCAAGCAGTTTCTCCGCTGGTTCAATGAAGAAAGACGCAAGGCTATTGGTGAGGAAGTGGCCAGGCTATTGGCAGCTGGCTTTATTGTTGAGGTATTTCATCCAGAGTGGTTGGCTAACCCAGTGCTAGTACTTAAGAAGAACGGCACTTGGTGTATGTGTGTGGACTACACAGATTTGAACAAGGCTTGTCCAGCGGATCCTTTTGCCCTCCCTCGTATTGATCAAATCATTGATGCTACAGCGGGTTGCGAGTGTTTGAGTTTTCTGGATGCTTATTCTGGCTACCATCAGGTCAAAATGGCAGTTAAGGACCAGGAGAAGACAGCTTTCATAACTCCCTTTGGAGCCTTCTGCTATGTGTCTATGCCCTTTGGGCTAAAGAGTGCCCAGGTGACTTATCAGCGCTGTGTGCAGAACTGTCTTCATGATCAGATCGGCAGCAATGTTCATGCTTATGTGGATGATATTGTGGTGAAATCCAGAGAGAAGGAGACATTGATAGATGACTTGAAGGAGACCTTTGATAACCTCTGGGTTTATAAAATGATGCTTAATCCGGCCAAATGTGTCTTTGGTGTACCGGCAGGCAAGCTCTTGGGCTTTCTGGTGTCTAACAGGGGTATTGAAGCTAATCCGGAGAAAATCAAGGCCATAACTTCTTTGGCTAAACCGAAGTGCATCAATGATGTTCAACGCTTGGCAGGCCGGATTGCAGCCTTGAGCCGGTTTATCAGTCGCCTCGGGGAGAAGGCTATCCCTTTATATCAGATGCTGAAGAAGACGGACAATTTCGTCTGGAGCGACGCCGCCAATGAAGTGTTTGAGGATTTAAAGCGGCAGCTAGCCGAGCCGCCTGTCCTTGCTGCTCCTGTTGATAAAGAGCCTTTGCTGTTATATGTGGCTGCCAATGCCCGGGTAGTTAGCGTGGCTATTGTGGTGGAGCGCAAGGAGACCGGAAAGGAGTATCCGGTTCAATGGCCGGTTTATTACATCAGTGAGGTACTTATTGAGTCTAAGCAAAGGTACCCACATTGGCAGAAGCTGGTGTATGGAGTTTTTATGGCAAGCCGGAAGCTTAAGCAATATTTCCAGGGTCATCCCATCACTGTGGTCAGCTCTGCTCCTTTGGGGGAAATAATCCAGAACAGGGAAGCGACTGGCCGGATTGCCAAGTGGGCCATTGAGCTTGGACCTCACGGGTTAAATTATGTGCCTCGGACGGCAATCAAATCACAAGCATTGGTGGATTTCATCAATGATTGGGCAGAGTTACAGGCGCCAGAAGAGAAGCCGGATCATACTTATTAGACTATTCATTTTGATGGGTCCAGGCAATTGGAGGGCTCGGGGGCTGGAGTCGTATTAACTTCCCCACGAGGCGATAACTTTTGTTATGTTCTCCGTTTAATGTTCCCTTGCACTAACAATGCAGCTGAATATGAGGCCTTACTCCACGGTCTTCGGATGGCTAAGGAGATGAATTTGAGCCGGGTTAAGTGCTTCGGTGACTCGGACCTGGTGGCTCAACAAGTGTCTGGTACTTGGGATTCTAAGGATCCGCTCATGGCTGCATATCGTCGAGAGGTGGATATTGTTGCAGGTCACTTTAAAGGCTATCAGGTTGATCATGTGGACCGGCGGAAGAATGAAGCGGCGAACGCTTTAAGCCGTTTGGGTTCCCAGCGTAAGCCGGTTCCACCCAACGTCTTTTTGGATGTGCTGCATAATCCGTTGGTTAAACTTCCCAGAGAGGAGGACATGGCTGTTCCTGATCTGGAGGCTCAATTGGTGGCAGCAATTCATGTTATTCCGGATTGGACCGTCCCATATCTGGCGTACATGAACCGGGGAGAGTTACCAGAGGATGAGACTTCGGCCAGACAGATAATCCGGCGATCCAAGTCAATGACTATTGTCAATGGCGAATTACATCACCGCAGTGTAACAGGGGCGTTTCAACGTTGTGTATCTCCTGAAGAGGGCCGTAAGATCCTGTGTGAGATCCATGAAGGGGATTGTGGTCACCATGCCAGTTCAAAGTCCCTGGTAGCTAAAGCTTTTCGTCATGGTTTTTATTGTCTGACGGCTCATGCTGATGCGGAAGACTTGGTGAAAAAGTGCGATGGTTGTCAGAAGTTTTCACGCCGAGCTCATGTTCCGGCCCAGGAATTAAGGATGATTCCAATCACTTGATCGTTTGCAACTTGGGGGCTGGATATGGTTGGGCCCTTTAAGAGATCCAAGGACAAGAAGACCCACCTTTTGGTGGCGGTTGATAAGTTTACTAAGTGGGTGGAGGCAGAGCCAGTCAGTAAGTGTGATGCAGCTACGGCGGTTCAATTCATCAAGAAGGTGATTTTCCAGTTTGGCTTTCCGCACAGCATTATAACTGATAATGGTACTAATCTGTCCAAAGGTGCTATGAAAGAGTTCTGTCAGCGTGAGCACATCCGACTTGACGTATCTTCAGTGGCTCACCCCCAATCTAATCGTCAAGCGGAGAGAGCCAATCAGGAGATCTTGAGAGGCATCAAGCCCCGGCTTATGGTTCCTTTGCAACGGACGCCGGGTTGTTGGGTGGAGGAGTTACCTTCTGTGTTATGGAGCATCAATACCACGCCCAACAGGTCTACGGGTTACACACCTTTCTTCATGGTCTACGGAGCAGAGGCGGTTCTCCCGAGTGACATCCGTCATGACTCGCCTCGTGTGGCGGCTTATGTTGAAGCTGATAATGAGAAGGCACGGCAGGAAGCACTTGACCTGTTAGATGAGGAGCGTGACATTGCAGCAGCCCGTTCGGCGATTTATCAGCAAGATCTGCGTCGTTATCACAGCCACCGGGTTAGAACCAAAACTTTTCAAGAAGGCGATCTGGTGCTCCGACTCATCCAGGATCAGACTGATATGCACAAGTTATCCCTGCCTTGGGAAAGACCCTTCGTGGTCAGCAAGAATCTGCACAACGGGTCATACTACCTAATCGATGTTCGAGAGCACAAAGACTCACGTAAATCAGAGGAGGAGATCCACCGGCCGTGGAATATCGCTCATCTACGGCCTTACTATACCTGAGCCCTAGGCTCTGCTTATGTACATAGTTATGACAATGTATATATTATGATCAATATAATAAACCGGAGCCTCAGCTAAAGCGGGGTATCTGTTGTTTTTTCTTACATCTTTAATGTTACATGGAGGTTTCTGTTTATAAAGCGGCGTCCGGTTTACCCCTTGATTCGGCTTATCAAGCCATATATATAAATCACTTGGGGGCTTGGTCGTATTCGAACCTTAGCTACACCTCTTGATAGGCGCAAGGCCACCAGAAAAATCACTTGGGGGCTTGGTCATATTCGAACCATAGCTACACCTCTTGATTGGCTCAGAGCCAAAAAGAAAAATTACTTAGGGGCCAAAGAGAGTGTTCCAAAAGAACAGCTCAAACATAGGCACCCACTGAGCACAGCTCAAAATATTGCTTGGGGATTCTTTGCTATCGCAATGAACAAAGAATCTACACTTGTAATAGGCTATCAAGCCGCGGCTTGGAAGCCTGGTGTATACACCTAAAACCCCGGGTTAGCCTGCCTTTTTTAAGTAAGTCACTCCGTCCAAGTAAACCTGGTATGACCCGTCGAATTTCGAAAATTCAATCTCATAAGACCCTGAACTTGTCAAAGTTAAAACGACGATTGGTTAAAGATTGAGGTCCATCTTAAAAGGCTTTGTAAAATGGTTTAACTCAGCGGCCTGGCAGCCCATGAAAAGCCTCGAATTTGGGGCCTCGCAGCCCGTGAAAAGCCTCGACTACAAGTTTTCATATGCTTTTATTTGCCAAGTTTTTTCTCCTTTGATGAGATTTATGATGATTTTGGTAAACCGGCGTTAATCAACCCGGCTCGGCTTTCAACTACAAGTTGTCTGTACATGATTAGTCATAATCCAGTGCTTATTAACCCGGTCTGGTTTTGACTATAAGTCGCCAGTATTATATATGAGTAATCAGGTGTTTTTTCACAACCCGGTACGGGTTTATCATAAACCGGCACAATATGGAAGGAGTTATCAATACTCATGATTAGGGGTATCGCCCTTACTACAAAAGTTGGTCAACCTACGATGTGATTCAATGTCACAGGTATCATTTATTTTCATATTTGATTATTTTTAACAAGCCTTGTTTATAAACCCAGGCTATATGTTTGGGCATCATGACCCGTCCGGTGGTAAACCGCCAGGACAAGTTCAACTTTTTGTATGCAGGAACAGCCTGAATAAATCTCTCTGGATTATGAACATCATATATCTTAAGCATGGTGAATTAACGGTATCAAGCAAAGTAAATATGCACGATGGCATAGCAGACCAAGTGTTTAAACTAGCCTATTACAAGGCGTTTCAGTGCCCAAAAGAGTAATTGTTTTTTGGCAAGTATTGCAGCACGCGGAAGGTTAAATCAGCCTCCGAATCATGACTCGTCACCGGGCTGCCCTGACGGTTGTGGATCGCCTTGCGCCGGTTCATCCTCTTCTTCTCTACCCAGCGGCTGGAAGTCAATGGTGGCCCAATTGATCCCAGTTAAGGCTTGGAACACAGCTTCATCGCTTATAAGTGTGGACGGTTCAACGTCAGGGGCATAGGAGTGCTTACGGATTGGCGGGATAAGATTTTGAGCCTCAGGGGTTGGTGCAGCAACCCGTTTGTTGTTGACATCGTAACTCGCCTGGTAATATGAAAGATCAGTTTCTTCAACCAATTGGCAAGCCAGTGGACGTACTTCCCGGTTTATTGCTCGGAGGTCCTCATTGCCAAATTCTGATCCGTCTTCTTTTAAGCTTGGATAGCCTTTAGCCATATCCACCGGATCAAGATCAGGCACCCATGCTTTTGCCCGGGTTAGTGCGGTCAGAGCACCAGCCCTGGCAGCAGATCTCTTTAGCTCTTCTACCCGGACAGGCAGCATTGACAACCTTTCTAAGGTCTCCTTGATTAAAGTTGGGGGCGGCTTGTTGTGAGAAGCAGTGCAGATGATCCGTTGCGCGCCAGTATATAACTGCTCTATAAGAGTATAGGCAGCCTTCAGCTTCTTCTGTATGTCAGAGCCCAGATGACTAATGCGAGTTCCTGCGCCATTACAAACATTAGTAAACCAGCAATGTATGGGATGATATGTTGAAAATTTAAAGCCAAGATATTTACCAAACACAGCAGCAGTCATGGCATGTATTTGCTGCTTTACACCAGTTAGCTCGTCTACCACCGGTTTAAGAGCTGCTTCTGCGTCCTCGGCTCTTTTTTGCAATGCGGATTTTTCTGCGTCCCAATCTGCCCGCTCCTTGTTGAAACTCTCCTTCAGCTTTTCCATAGCGGCTAAGGCACTGGTCAGCTCATCTTTGGTTTTGGAGGTTTCTACCTGCTGGGACTTGATGTTTTCTTGCAGATCAGCGGTTTGAGTTTCCTTTTTGCTCAGCTCAGCCTATAAGAGACAAACATATCATGAGTTGGTAGTGCATATTTGAAGTACCAAGCACATAACAAGTTATGCACCTGATACTTGGGGGCTAATGCATATTTGCTCGTAATCAGAAATTTCTACAAGTCCCAAGTGCAATACAAGTATTACTCTTGGCACTTGGGGGCTAATGTATGCTTGCTCAAAGTGACATTATGAGTATTCTTCTAAAAGTCCTGGTGCATCTTCATCAGTTAAACCGGCCCTTCGGGACTACTGGAGTTAATATTTGGAATTGAACACAAGAGAGAAGCAGTTATGTAGTTACCTCATATCGCTCCTTCATTAGATTCACTAAACCGGCTTCAAAGTCGCGGCTTGTGTACAGATGGTTTAAAAAACCAGAATGGATGTCTTGGGCGTTGAGGTGAGCATAGGTTGACAAATCTGTGTTCCATTTGCCTTTGCCCATAGCAGAAACCTCGTCCTTGGCACTATGCTTTGATAAAGCAACAGGATTGCCAGGAGCGGTGTGGCCAACGCCAGTAATCATAATATCATCTTCTTTATCATCAGCAGCCTTCACGGGAGTTGACGGTTTATCAGCAGCCTTAGCTGGGCTGGCCGACTTATCATCCGCGCGAGCCGGGCTAGTCGGCTTATCAGTGTGGCCTGTGGTGTCAACTTCTGGTTGTTCAACTATGAAGTTATAATCTTGAGGCGGTGGATCATCATGTGTAACATCAGTATTTGTTCTTTCCGGATCTGTAGTCTTCTCCGGTTCAATATCCACATTGTCATCAGACGGTTTATTTAACCGGGCCTTCTTACTGGGTCTAGGCTTGGCACTGAGAAGAACAAACATAAAGATCAGTAAAGTATGCAAACATAACACATTAAGGATAAGATTAAAAGCATAACATACCCAGGGACCGTCTTGAGGGTTGGAAGTTGGGTGGCCATTGACTCACCAGAGGACGAATTAGGAGTTCCCTGATAATTTGAATCAGACGGATTAAGAGGCTGTCAAAAACAACCCGCCTTGGGGCAAGAAGTATCAGGAGTATAAGAGACCTCTGATCGACGTTTCCGGACCAGAGTGTTCGGTAAACCGGCAGAGGTAACTACCTGGCCACTGTGCCGGGTTGTGCGGCGGGCTTCGTGTTGCTGCGTCTTCAAAAGAAAGTTTGGGTCCAAGTGAGCTAAGGGGTGAGAAAATTTTATTTTCTGGTTTGCTTGATGGATTTTCTGTGTTGGCAGAGGGTCTGAACTGGAAGAAAGGATAATTACCTCTGCATCATCAGCCTGGCTGCCTTCAGCGTCGTCCTGATAACAGTCATTGTCAATAAGGTGTATGAAAAAAGAACCTAGAGAGTCAAGTTCTACCTCTGAGTCCGGATTAGCCAGATCCGCATCAGCATTTGGTTCAGAAGATTCAGTGGTCCTCTTCTTGGCAGGTTTCTTGGTGACCTTGGTCTTCGGGCGAAGTGGTTTCGCCGGTTTATCCTGTGGTTTGGCCGGTTTATCCTGTGGTTTTTTCTTCCAGAATGGGTCATCGCCCTGTGAAAGATGGACAAAATTTTGAGACTATCTGAAAAGGGGTAAACTGAAACAAGAAAGTTGTGATTCTTACAGTTGGCGGTTTATTGGAGACGCAGAAAGGGCTTAACCCGGTCTGGCTACAGACAGCTTCCGGTTCATTCAGTATTTTCTTGACAGCCTCCGTAACTTTGGCTTCTGTTAGCTGAATGTCGATGTGTCGTTGAGGGTCTTTCAAATCCCCTGTGTACTCACACATTAAACCGGGGCGTCGGCTTAAGGGCAGAACGCTCCAAGATATCCAACAGTGAACAAAATCGACACCTGTCAAACCGTTTGCCATAAAGGCTCTGAGCTTTGACAGTTGTGGTGCATAGTTGGACCGTTCCTTGGCAGTCAGCCTTTGAGGGAAGGGATGAGTGTTGCTAAGCCGGTGGGGATGGTAACCCGGCAGAGGATTTTCATCAGTTGGAGATGTGTCTTTGCAGTAAAACCAAGTCTGATTCCTGTCCTTGGGGTGACTATGAAGCTTGGCATGAGGGAAGCTGACATCCTTCCTCTTTTGAATTGCCATTCCACCAAGCTCAGTGTTGGGTCCGTCTGTGAACTCTGTGCGACGGTTTAAATAAAAGAAATCCCTGAATAGTTCAGCTGTGGGCTCCTCTTGAAGATAGGCGTCACAAAATACTTGGAAATTGCAAATATTGGACACAGAGTTTGGTCCAATATCTTGAGGGTGGAGTTGGAAGCTGGCCAGCACATCCCGGAAATTTTTTGAACCGGGAGGGCTAAAGCCTTGACCCATATGGTCAGTAAATACAACTACTTCTCCGTCCTTGGGTTCAGGAGGATTTTCCGGACCAGGGGCCCTCCAGTGGATGACTTCTTTCTTGGCTAAAGCTCCAGTTGTGACACATCTGTTTAATTGCTCTTCAGTAACCCGGGAAGGAACCCAGTTGCACTCGTAAACTTGTTTGGCCATTTCAATGGGAAGCTGAAACATATTTATTGCCGGTTTAAGATTTAAGACGGGCGAGCATAAAGCAATGCAAGATAAGCAGAAGCAGAGGTATATGCATATTGTTAAACCGGAGTTTGATATTACTAAACCGGAGTCTGACAATGGAGAAGGAGCAAAGATCAATGAATCGGCGGTTTAAGAGGGGACTAATGATGCCTACCGGATTATTGTTTCTTCGACAAAGCTAAACCGCCTATATTGGTATGAAAGATACAGATCTAAAATACCTAAGTGAGGGAAAAACAAGTTTCACAAAGTGATATGATAATTTCAGATCTGCAGTGCGACAGAAAACTAGAATATACTCAGACCTAAACTTTAGGTACTTAAATAGTTCATCAGGTTCAGATGAGTTTTTCTGTATGAAAGGGATGCTCTAGTGGGGAAAAAGGGAGCTTTAACTACAAAGGCACCGGAAAATATCAGATCTAACTTGCCATTTGCGCTACTGAGAAGAACAGGGAAGAACAGTTCTAGAACTTCGAAGAACTCCGATGAGTACAAACCCTAATGATAAGATCTAGGGTGGAAGGAGAGAAGGCTTACCGGTATCAAAGGAACATCGGAGAGGTGTCGCGGCTTTCTGGTACGATCAGGGTGATGCAGCGGCCTTTGTTGGGGCAGATGCGAAGGTCGACGGCGGCGGCGGAGCTCCAACGTTCAGGCGACGCGAGGAAGAGGACGATGTGAAGGGGCACGAAGGGGAAAAATGAAAAGGACCCTTCGGCTTTATTTATAAGGTGAATGGATAAGTGACAGGCGCGAGAATCGAGGAGCCCAAAGCTGGATATGTGGCAGAGCTGTCGCCTCAATTGTCGGAGGCTCATTAATGAAGGAGAGAGATATACCATTTTTAATAACAGGTGACGTCATGGCGGTTTATCAAGATGCTGGAAGATGGCGTCGTGGCGGTTTACAAGATTTATGCGAAGATGCTGAAAGAAGAATTTTTCTCAAGTTTGAAGATTGACATGAACCAGTTCAAATCAATCTGCGCCCTAATGTTGGGGATATTACTACTGGGTATAAACCGGCCAGGAGAGGCCGGGTTATCCCCATAATGAGTTATTATACTTGAAGCCCACGAAGACAAAGATGGAGGCGCTTTATGAAGGCCCAGGGCCCAACGGCGGATTAAAGCCTGTAGACATAAACCAACATTGATATGTAAACTTATGCTATAAGATAGAAAGAGTAGAGACCGAGCCGGACATGTTCATGAGCCGGCCTCGGGATCCTGTAAACCGACGGGCGTCAACCCATGTATATAAGGGGACGACCCGACGGCGGTTTGGGGAGGACGGACAACAACTCGAGAGCCAGGCATAGCGGATTCGCTCCCTGGTCATCGAAACCCTAGCAATTCCACAACAACTGGATTAGGCCTTTACCTTCACCGCAAGGGGCCGAACCAGTATAAACTCTCTGTGTCCCTTGTCTGCTTTAACCCCTTTAAGCTAACCCATCGCGATGGCTCCGCAACTAAGTCCTTTCTCTAGGACATCTGCCGTGACAAGACCACGACAGTAGTCGTTGTAGATTATCAGTCAGAGTTTGAGTTCGACTCATTTCCTCACCCAACAGGTCATCACTTTTGTCTAGCTGATTTTGAACCTTTTCCAAAGCCTTTTGTTGTTTTATGGCAATATTAGCAAGTTTGGAATAGCTAGGTTTGAGATCATCATCAGATTCATCCTCACTTGATTCGGAGGAGGGATATTTGAGTACCTTGGCACCTTTTGCCATGAAGCAATAGGTGGGAGCGTAGTCATCGTTGTCGTCATCAGCAGTGTTGGGGAAGCCATTTTCCTTAGTGTTGAAGATGGACTTGCTGACGAAAGCAGTAGCGAGAGCTAGGCTCGCCACACCAGAGTCTGACTCCTCAGATGCCTCCTCTTCCTCATTTTCCTTAGATTCAGCTTCAGAGTCCATTTCCTTGCCAATGAATGCCCGAGCCTTTTTGGAACTGCTCTTCTTGTGAGATGAAGTCTTTGAAGATTTTGACGATGAGGACTTTGAAGATTTCTTCTTTTTCTTCGAGTCATCAGAACTATCATCCTTGTATTTCTTCTTCTTTGATTCCTTTCCCCACTTAGGAAAATCAGTCATGTAGTGACCAGGTTTCTTGCATTTGTGGCAAGTCCTCTTCTTGTAATCACAGGATGAGGAATCTGATCTCATGTCATCACCTCTTGAAGATTTTCCAAAACGACCACGCCTTGAGAACTTTTGGAATTTCTTCACGAGCATTGCTAGCTCCTGGCTTAGTTCTTCAGGGTCACCAAGGCTGCTATCAGAATCTTCCCCTTCAGATGAGGAAACTGCCTTGGCCTTCAGAGCATGTGATCTTCCATAGCTTGGCCCATAGAGATCTCTCTTCTCGGCTTGTTAAAATTCATGAGTGTTCAGCCTCTCAAGGATATTAGCAGGATCTAGTGACTTGTAGTCTCCACGTTCTTGAGTCATCAGTGCCAGTGTATCGAATGAAGAATCAAGTGACCTCAGCAATTTCTTCACCACCTCATGGTCGGTGATGTCACTGGCACCAAGCGCTTGAAGCTCATTTGAGATGTCAGTGAGGCGATCAAAGGTTTGCTGGACATTTTCATTGTCGAGTCTTTTGAAGCGGTTTGAGAGATTGCGAAGAACGTCAACTCGAAAATCACGTTGAGTCGAGATTCCTTCGTTGACCTTGGACAGCATGTCCCAGATAAGCTTTGCAGACTCCAAAGCACTCACTCTGCAATACTGTCCTTTGCTCAGATGGCCACATATGATATTCTTCACTTGAGAGTCGAGTTGCTTGAATCTCTTTACATCAGCAGCATTCATGAAAGAAGTGACAGAGGGAACGCCATTTTCCACAACATACCAGGGATCATTGTCAATTGCCTCAAGATGCATGCTCATCTTATTCTTCCAGTAGGGATAGTCCATCCCATTGAAGATAGGACACCCAGCCGAGACCTTGATCATGACTGCAGTCGACATAACTAAAACTCCAGGTGGTTAAACCAAAATCACACAGAACAAGGGAGTACCTTGCTCTGATACCAATTGAAAGTGCGTTATATCGACTAGAGGGGGGTGAATTGGCGATTTTTATGAATTCGTCACTGAGGAAATACTACTTGAGGAATTTCCTAAGCGACGAACAACTAGCAGTGGAATAAGTACTCAGGTGCATGCATAACATGACAAGAACATAGTCATCATGATGAAATGAAACATACATAGAGCACAGGTAGCGTGTAACAGGATAAGCAGGCAGAAGACAAGATGACTGAAGAAATAGAATTGAGGAAATTGAGAAAGTCTTCAGTCAAAGTTTTCAAACAGTAACAATCAATTTCATCAAAAAGTAAATGAGGAAATGAAAGGGTTGAGGAAATAGAACCAGTAGCTCAGTGAAGACAATGATTTGGTAGACCAGTTCCAACTGTTGTGACAGTTGTACGTCTGGTTGGAGCGGCTAGGTATTTAAACCTTAGGACACACAGTCCTGGACACACAATCCTCACCGTATTCTCCTTGAGCTAAGGTCACACAGACCTCACCCAATCACTCGTGGTAAGTCTTCACAGGTGACTTCCGAACCTTCACAGACTAGGTCACCCGGCAATCCACAATTCCTCTTGGATACTCTAGACCTTGACGCCTAACCGTCTGGAAGATGCACAGTCTTAAAAGGTAACAAGCGTCGGTTACACACAGGAACAATCTCTTTAGTGATGCTCAATCACTTTGGGTTTTAGGTGTTGGATTTGGGTTTTTCCTCACTGATGAATTTCTCTCAAAGACCTTGGAGGATGGGATGCTCTTAATGACAAGTGTCAGTTTCTCTGGGAGCAGCCAACCAACTAGTGGTTGTAGGGGCAGCTATTTATAGCCGGGGAGCAGCCCGACATGATAAGACATAAATGCCCTTCAATGATATGACCGTTAGGTGGATAAGATATTTGGGACAACTGGCGTGTAGCACAGCAACGGTAAAAAATTTGAGCTCTCAAATTCCTTAGGGCTATCATGTTCCTCACTTGCAGGCAATCCGCACTGGCAAATTCCTAACTCCTCAGTCAGAACAAATTCCTCAAAGGACAGAAGATCTTCATCTCTGTCACTGAAGAAATTGACTGACCTGTATGATATTTCCAATGGCTTCACTCGAAAGGATTGGGTATGTGTAGGCTTTGAGATGAGCATCACTTGGAAACTTTTCCTTAGTTTTACCTTGACCCTTTAACAGTACGGTGTTTCCTTATGACTCAAGAAAGAGAAAATGAAACTACAAAAACAAAAGTCTTCACGCTTCATAATCCTCGCATCAATATCAATGTCTTCAAGATCACACCAATTTCCTCATTTTCAAAGTCTTCAAGAAAACCAAAGTCTTCAAATGAAGACATTCATTTTTAGGGGTCGACTTTCTTTGTAAATATCAAACTCCTCATCGACTTATAGAACCTGTGTACACTCACAAACACATTAGTCCCTTAACCTATAAGTCTTCAATACACCAAAATCACTAAGGGGCAGTAGATGCACTGACAGTAATCTATTTATTATTATTTTGGTAATGTTCAAAACTTATTGTATGCGTGCGTACAAATTTTGGTGAATGTTCGCCATGCTTATAATTCTTTAGAATTTCCTAGGTGTTGCTTTATTCATCTATCTAGTCATGAATACTTCATGTTTTATTTAGTTTAGTTTATTCTCTAGCATGAATATACCGTAGGTATATTTTATATATTGACTGCATCCTTGTTGCATCTGCACTTGTTGTTTTGAAATCCTATCATGCGATACTCTAGGTGATATTTATTTAAATTATTTGTGTTACCTAGTTTTATTACTAGTGGTTATGGATTGGTATGTTATCGACCATAGTCATATTACTTGTTGTAGGTCTACTGTTTTGCATTTATGTTTTGTGTTATCATGCATGGAGATCATTACTTTTGTAGAGTGTGAGGATTGCGTTTTATAGTGTAGTGTTTCTCATTTCTTAGATGTTTGTTATACAAGATTACATGGTTGGTTGCTTTATGTCACATTTTAGATTTGTATTGCTACATATAGTTTATGCTTGCTTCAATTGACTTAGTTTATTACTTCTTCGTAATTATTCATTTACTTACCTAGGCAGTAGCTATGCATGATTAATTGGTTGTCATATTTTGTTAGCACTTTATTTCTCAAAGTTGTACATGTTCTATTGTATGCTTTACATGTGTTATGTGATCGCTAGTTTGTACTTTTGATCGCACATATGGTTAGACTTTGCCTGTTAGAGATACATGTTACCAGTGTATGATCTCCTATGACTTAAGTTTGATGCTTGATCAATACCCCGCATGATGATGCGACTGCATAACTAGATTGTATAACATGTGTGTACCAGTTCATGTATTAGATCATGCCTCGTGGTGTATCTTATGCCTTTGCAACTATAGATTGTAACAAATAGAAGTGCATGTCATTTTCACTCATGCTAGTATAGTACATTACTTGATGGCATGATCTAGTTGTCTAACTTGCCTAAATGCTTAGTATGACGTGTCCATGTGCTTATAGGACATAACTATGTCTGTGTGTTTATATGAGATAACTAGTATGTAAGGTTGTGTGCTCTTGCCATTCTTGATATTCATGTTAGTTGATATCAACTAAGTTATCTCATTTTTGTGAGTTGTATTCTATTAGTATCGTACTTTGGCATGTCGTGTGATGATCATTCATACTTAGCGTTATACATTGTATCTAATTGTTCCATTGTTGTATATCTAGATGTCGTTCATGCAAGTGATCTTTCATGTCTTATGATGTTCCATGTGTTATAGTTGTACTTGTGTTGCTCTTATATGATTGACTTGTCTCACGTTACTATTATGAGTGTTGTATATGTGTTGCAATAGTTCATCGGATGCTTAGAATAGTTTACCTTTTATGTTAGTTGAGTTGTGTTGTGGTGATAACATTGTTGCTGGTGGTCATTAGTATTAGTTGTTCTTTATTGTTAAGACCATGTCCTAGTTTAATATCTTCTCATGATCACTCGTATGTCTGATGTTTGTGTTAACTGTTAAGACCTCTAGTTATTCTCCATTCACATGCCTTGCATGATGTGCATCTTATTATTAATGGTCTAATTACCTTTCGCCTTAGTGTTAGTTTGGCTTTTGTTGTGGAATGCTTTCTAGATACAATTCATTTTATTGAATGATGTTTGATTGCTTGACTAGTATGGTTTATAATGTTGGTTTGGTTATCTTAGGGAATGCTTCCTTTTGAATTAGCATATAATTGATGTAAATGTTTGGCTGCTATTGACAATTATAAATGTTTAGATTCTATCTAAATATTTATGTGTGGTTATCTTTTACCTTTATCATGTCATGTTGTGATTGTGTAGTTAAATGCATAAGATGGCTCCATTTCCATGTGTGTTGATGTGTTGATGTCATTGTGTTTGTTATATAGTAGTTTCATATATAGTTAACCGATGTGTAGTGGGCACTACTAATGTTTAGTAGCATATTTCGTATCGGGACGTTAGTCTTGGTTGCCAAGCCTTCCTTAGCCGTGTCAACCTAACCCTCTCCCTTCGTTGAATCCTATCTCTTTACTTCCTATCATGCTACCTCATTTCGGAATCTCCATCTTGATCAATATCTCGTTATCGTCCATACACTCTTGATTTGTTTTGGATGTTATTTGGATTTACTTTTGCTTTGGTATTTATTTGATTTGCATTTGCTATGGTACGACGAGTAGGGAGTGATTACGATGTTGGGCATGGATAGAACCAGATTACCGAAGAAGGACTCAACAACGAAGGCATGCCTCCTTCTTTGATCATACTTATCCAATGTTTTACAAAATTGCATTATGTTTTATGGTTACTATATGCTTGCTATTTTAATTCTTATAGTTAGCGTGTCGATTGACACATTACCTTGATCCGCTTGTCGCCTATTCACTTGACACCTGAGTAGAACTATAGTATTCTTGTGGAGTAGAAATGCTTAGCCATGCTTATTACCCTATAGGTGCTTTGTTGAATGACCTCTGAGTCATTGACAGTTGAAACTTACTGCTGAGATAGGCCGGTTGGCCCTTATTGATCTCCTCTACTCTCTTCTACTCTGGGTGAAACTTACCATCTGAATACTGGCGCGGGCGATAGCTGAATCAAGGATTGAAGGAGCGATTGGCTGCCCTTCATAAGCTGAAGGGGGCAATCAGTCGTCCATGCCGCATGAGGCCTGATGAGCCCTTCATAAGCTGGTGGGCATGTCACATCTTTGGGGGATCTAGTCCAAAGACCTCGTCACAATCTCCCTGCCGGTATACCAGATGGTGTACTATGCTAGAGACGGCTAGTGGTAACAAGTCAGGATTGTGTCGTGTGGGTAAAGTGTACAACCTCTGCAGAGTGTAAAACTATTCGAATAGCCGTGTCCACGGTCAGGGACGGCACATGAATCTTTCTTGAAATATAGGACCTGTCTTGCTTATTCCCTCTTTGCCCCTGTTCTTGGAACCTATGAAGGACGTGAGTTGATCGAGGATCCTCACTTTGATGAAAGTTATTATGGAGATAAAACATATTTTCATCAAAACTGCTTTTATCAAACTACTATATTTTTCAAACAAAATTAGCTTTTATGCAAATGAGCCATAAAGCCTTCCTTTGAAGCCACATGTAGCTGTTAGGACCTTCGGAGGCATGTTGAGTACGTAATGTACTCATGGCAATAATTTTGTTGACAGCAGAATTCCATGAAGACGATCGTGATGACTACGACTACTTGGGCGATCCATAGGAGTGAGGTCACGTTGACTACATCGACTGCCTGTGGCTGAGATGGAGTCACTATGCATTTTACTTTTTGCTATTTTCTGAATGTAATAAATGTCACGAGACATTTCTCTATGTATGCCTTGTGGCAATATTTATTAAACTTGTAATACTTTTACGTATTGTGCAATGATACCATTTCACTGTGTTGTCAACAATGATCCTGGGGTTGACGATAAAACACAGGAGGATCTGGAAGATAATTCCGGGTTCTCACACTTGCCTTTCGAGGTTGGGTGCCCTACCTTCACTCGTGAGCTGCGGCAGGTCCGCTGGCCATATGCTCGTGTTTTCAAGCCCGAGCTGCCAGAAAAATACGACGGAAAGTTAAACCCAGCAGAGTTTCTGAGCATATATACAATTGCTGTTCAAGCCGCCGGGGGCAGAGATGAGAAGGTGTTTGCCAACTATTTCCCTTTGGCACTTAAGCCAAATGTGCGGTCATGGCTGATGCACCTGCCGGAAAACTCCATTTCATCATGGGCAGACTTATGCAACGAGTTTGTTGGCGCCTTCACAAGTGGCCACCAAGAGCCTGGACAGCCAAGTGATTTGTAGGTTCTTCCACAAAGGAAGAGGAGGATTTGCGTAAGTATATACAGAGGTTCAGTCGAGTGCATCATAACATTCGAGAGATACATCCTGCAGCCGTGATTGCCACGTTCCATTCGAACATGCGCAACAGAAGGATGCGGGCCAAGATGAATGTCCGGCTGCCCAAAACCATCAACGTGCTGTACACTTTGGCGGATAAGTGTGCTCGGATTGAAGAAGGGATACGAATCCCCGGAGAGGAGGCTGGCATCAAAATTGATTCAGATGTCGATGACGGTGCCGCCAACTCGAAGGGGAGGAACCGGAGGTGCAATAGGAAGTGCAAAGAGAAGGCAATATTGGCCGTTGAGAGCTCAGGTGATCCTAGTGCCAGCAAGAAGACTAAGACCGAGGCCCCCGGCAAGGAAGCTGCTACCTGCGCTGATTGTCAGGAGTACGCGGCAGCAGAAAAGGCCGGGCAATCCGACAGGCCGTACTGCAAAATCCACCGTACCAAGGGCCATGACCTCCAAGAATGTCATCAAGTTGAGCAGCTTGTCAAGAAGCAAAAGGCTGAATATGAGAAGCGTGACAGGAAGAGAGGCCAAGATGGTGCTGGTGGGAAAGGCTGTGGCAGTAGAGGAGGCCATTGCGGCAAGACTACGCCGCAGAAGGAAAAGCCTGCCAGAGGCCGCGAAAAGAAAGAAGGAGATGACGGGAGTGATGAAGAGGATGAAGAAGAAACCAGTCAACAAGAATTCTAGAAGGCAACTAAGGCCATGTGCTTTGATGGGGGTTCATCCTTGCACTCCTCTCATCGGCAGCTCAAACAATGGGCGCGTGAAGTCAATGTCGTGGAGCCAACTATGGATTCCCGAAGGCCACTTAAGTGGTCCCACATGCCTATCATCTTTGACGAAGAGGATCACCCTAACCACACTACTGCTGTAGGGTGTTTGCCGTTGTTGGTCTCCCCAACGATCCACAACCTCAAGGTAACAAAGTTGCTAGTTGATGACGGGGCTGGGCTGAATCTGATCTCCCCTAAAGTGGTAGGCAAGCTACAGATCCCTGATTAAGAACTCAAGGCCACGGGTACATTCCAAGGGATCAACCCCGGCAGGAGTCGACCCAAAGGGAACATCATATTGCCTGTGACCTTTGGTGGGGAACTGAACTACCGGACCGAGAGGGTCGAATTTGACGTTGTTGAGCTTTCTCTGCCTTACAATGGGATTCTTGGTCATCCAGCTCTGGCAAAGTTTATGGCGGCATCCCACTATGCCTACAACACCTTGAAGATGCCAGGGCTGATGGGTATCATTTCCATCCCGTCAGATAAGAAATATGCGACCATATGTGTGGACCAGATGTTGCCATTACAGCAACCCCTCATGTGCATCTTCAACCCGTGCAGCTGTTCCACCTCCATTACCCTTGCAAACGGTGTAGGAAGCCGAAGGCAGCTGCGCGGGGGCTCGCGCAGCCTGACGATGTACTCCAGCGGCGTGTCCCCGACATGGCCCTCCATCGGAGCCAGGGCGGCTGGAGGGGGAGCAATCAATGCACCATCACATCCTCTCCGGCCCCGAGGGCCTCGCCGACCATGTCCACGTCCCATAGCACCTCCTTGTGCGCTGGATTCTGCCCCCACTTCCCCGGCTGGGGCAGGGATGAGCTGCCCAGAAGAGGTCCTCTTCGCCACTACAGGAGCACGACCGCGCCCTCTCCCTCTCACCATGGTAGAAGAGAGCACAAGAAGAAGAAGATGTGTGGGTGAGTCCTTTTGCCCGTCTCTGCGCTCCCTTTTATAGCGGAGGATGGCAGGGGGCTGGCTCCCACTACCCCGCGGCAACCGCGACGATCGGCCAATCCGGTCCATCAGCATCACTGGTAACGTACGGAATCTCAGACCACCCTCCTACGCCTATCCATGGCACCGAGCTTTCTTCCATGGCACTCATTCCCGCGCCCTGCACCTGCACCGCCAACTCTACGCAATGCATGTGGCGTACGTGGCGGAAACGGCAGCAGTAGTGGGATGAGTAAAACGGCAGTTACCTCCCCGTGACTGTGGGCGGCCCACGAACCATTACGTGGGTAGCCCCACGTCGTTCAGAACGACTCACGAGGAAACCGGAAACTGATCCAAATCACAGGTTCATGAAGAAGCAAAGAAGATGTCAAAGAAGATGTGGATCCCATGGTGGTACAGCCAAAGTGTTTGCATGTGCATATGTTAAGGCCTACCCCAACGATGCCTGGCAGCACGTGTGGGCCAGGCCCGGGGGCTCCTGTCGGTGCAACAAACATTTGCAGTTGTTGACTAGACCCATAGACAGGCGTGCTGACAATCATATATCTAGCACCAATGGGTAACACAAAACCAAGCCAGAGAAGCCGCTCTCCGTGAGATCAAGGAGTGTATCAAGAAGACCAAGCTAAACATACAAGGCAAGGATTCCAAGAGAAGCATCCTCCACTGGCCAGGTGAGGTTGGCAGAGTCGATACAGAACGCAAGAGCAAGGGAAAATCACCGCCAGCTACACCTCCGGGGCAACAAGAGGCCGAAGCGCACACCCCCTCCAAGATGGCCCGGCAAGCCTTGGCCCCGGCAGGCGCATGCCAGCTACCACCGCTCCACCGCATCGCGACGCCAGTCACTTGTCAATGCGGTGTCGAGCCCTCTAGGTGATTAAGTGGCTCTCACTAAGCACGTGGCAGCTCAATGATAAGAAAATCACACCCATTTGACACCCGTCCAGAGGCATGTCAAGATGATAAGCTGAGGAGGATTAAGCGGCACGACAGGCTTGCCGGGTTTCACCCTCAGCATGACACCTAGCAGTGCATTTAATGCACTTTGTCCTAACTGCAGGAGTTAGGTATGATAGTACTATTAGCTATTTAATGACAAGACAATGTCTGTTTTTCCACTATGGTTACCCCCTTTAGCTATAAAAGGGGGCCCAAGGCAACCTAGAGAGGGATTCGGACCCCCTCACACTTGTACGTGCGTAGCAGCTCTCCTCGAGGCCACCTTGCCGGGCTTGAGCGCTGTGTGCTATCGTGTTTCCTCCATCCAATCCACCAAAGCAGGAGTAGGGTTTTACGCTTCTCAGTAGCCCGAACCTGGGTAAAAAATGACCAGAGCCCCATCGTCGTACCGCTTCATGGCTTCTGCTCTTTGTGCAACATGATCTCCCCCATGTCGAACCACAAGGGGATCATGGCCCCATAGGTGATCGTGTTCTTCCATGACAGCGACCTTGTTTTTTTCTGGCTGCATGGGGAAGAACAATGAGGCAGGAAGGGAAACAAGCACATAATTAAGGTTGAGCGACTTAGTTTTTGGAAAATCTGTTTTTACGGAGTACTACGTACCCACTATGGAGGTACTACAACTACTAGTAACATAGATCAGGGTAGCTTGCTGTAGCACGGACTCCAAGGAAATTGGTGTCAGATGAGGCTTGTAGTACTCTACACTGTATGACTCCTACCACTGTACTACTACTACTACTACTACTACTACTACTACTACTACTACTACTACTACTACTACTACTACTACTACTACTACTACTCTACACTACTACTACTACTACTACTATGAGGCAACCGTGTCCCAGCAGAAGACCGCGGACACCGATTATTCATTCATATTTAAATTTGTTTTCACACAACAAAATATCCTGAAAACTACAACACATGGCAAAAATTCACGGCAAATGAGGGATTTGAATGTGCTGGGAAGGGTGGGGCTGGAAGGGGCTATTTGGATCTTGCCCGGGGTAGCCAAAATATTGGCGAGCCCCTTGTCCACCCATGCCTTTGCCACCGATGAACGAGGTAGAGCTCGGGTGCTCCTCCTCCAGCGCGCGCGTCTGAGACGAGCTCACATGAGCTGGTTTTTGTTTGTCCCACCTCGCTGCCCGAGCCGGCCGCAGGCCGACTTAGGGCACATCTGCAACAGTGACCCACAAATTGCGCCATCCAACCATAGCCGCACACATTCTAACAACAACTCATCCAACCGGACAAAATTCGTGCAAACACGGCGATATTTCATATAAATAATGATGGGATTCATATAAAATACCGGATTTTCATATAAACATGATGGATTTCATTACATTTATAAATCAACTAAGCGGTGCTACTCCTAAACTGCACAGGTATATTAATACCTAGTCTAAATGGTCGCCTGCAGATCCCTTTGTCTTCCTCATGTCTGGCAGCACGATCACCGGACTGCCGGGAGCCCCGGAGGTATATGCTTTAGCGCAAAGGACGACTCGCTTCCCCACAGCTCAACTAAGTGAAATCCTTTGTTGATGCCTAAGATGGAGTCGAAGGGGGCTTCTCCGCTTCAGTGGAGCCCATGCGGGGTCGACGAAGGTCCTCGCAACAGAAGGACCCGACAAAGACACCTATTGTGTACGCAGGCGTCGCCTCGGCGGTGGCCTTCATGGGACCCAAGCGGCGGTGGTCTCCGGTGTTCTACTTCTCCTTGATGATGGCGGACAACGCGGAGGCGCTGGTGTCGGTGTACTAAGTATTGGGCCATTAGTACCCCGTACTTGTGCACGGGCAGTTGTAGCCATACTCGCGGCAAGGCTTGTCGGGGACCAGTTGGAGATTGACTCAGGCCACCAAAGGAATTCTCAAGTCAAAGATCTAAGGATTAGCAGATAAGAAGAGCTGGAATCCGCAGGCCAACTTCCCTGGCAAGATCTTGCCGGGATGGCCTGCGAAGCCCGGCAAGGTTCGGAGCCCGGCAAGGCTCGGAGCCCGGCAGGGCTCGGCGCCCGGCAAGGTTTTGTTGCTGTGCCACCGCTCTAGCACAGCAACAAACCCGACATTCTGGGTCCTTCTTTGGACACGTGGCGATGCGCCAGTGGAGGAGAGCTTAAGCGGTGCTGATGGGATGGCCCCTTTTTCCATCCCCAAGAAAGTGAGGACACCTAAACGGACACCTCACGGTGCATTAAATGCGTTCGTCCTAATCCGTCAGGGGTTAGGTATGATGACCCTGTAGCTACTTTACACCTCAATGTATGTACATTTTGCCACTGTGGTGACCCCTTTGTGGTACAAAAGGAGGCCCAAGCCAACTGCTACAGGGGAGGACGATCTTCTGGCCCATTCTGCATGCGTAGTTACTCTTTGAACGTACTGTTCACTGTGAGCGCTCCTGGAGCCTAGGCTCAAGAACATCGATAATAAAACAAGGCAGGAGTAGGGTTTTACGCTGATCAGTGGCCCGAACCTGGGTAAAATCGTCCCGCGTCGATCGTTGGTTCTGCTCTTTGCGCATACCTCTCCCCCCGCCGAATCGTAAAGGGGTCCTTTGGGATCCCATAGGTGTCGCATGCCGACATCTTTGGCGCGCCAGGTAGGGGGATTGAAGGTTGTGTGAACCTGATCTTGTGATCGGCGCCTTAGTTTCTTCATCATCTTCATCATCATCCACCCAAGAAGAAGAGCGCTGCGACGGCGCAACCATCCACGTCTGTTTTGCCTGCGCCTTCGCGTAAGGGCGATGGCGTGGGTGCGGAAGGAAGAGGACTAGAGCCTCCACGGTGTTCCGGTGATCCAAGCTAGGCGAGCAGCGTCGTTCGCAGTGGCAGCGGCAACCCACACGCCGCTGGATCTAGAGACGGAGCTGTGTTGCCTACGGGTGGCACAACGAATTCCAGAGATCGGAGGATGCCTGCAGGAGCTCCCACGCCGGCGCAAGCATCATGGCCTATCCAGGTCGTGTATGACGAGCGACGTCATGGCGCTGGTGGTTCAGGGCGTCCCCATGAAAAGATTTCTGCGCATCGATCCCAAGATGCGCGGGAGCAGCATGCACACCGAGCTGCCGGCGGAGGTGGCGCGCGGTCGCGTGACCGTGATGGTGCTCCTTCTAACATGGCTAGGAGTCAGAGCACCTCACGTACCTCGCACTTGTCGCCGCCGCCTACGCCAGCGGAAGCCCTGGCAAGTGCGCAGCTGCTCCTCGATTTCCCTCCTGCTCCGGAGAAGATGGAGGAGTGGCGAGCTACTATCCAGAGCCTTATTGGCTTCGCCAACAAAGATGGGCCACAAGAGGCAGGGCCCTCACAGCGAAGGCCCGTCGATCCAGCGCGAGCCGATGTGGAGAAAACCGGAGGTGGTGCAACCACGGTGCACTCCCCTCCGCGACACCAGCAGCGGGCGACAACCCAGCAGGTCGATCGCCGTGATGATGTTTCCACGGCGTCGTTCGATCCATGGATGCGCCGTGACCAGCGTCAAGTTCTCCAGGAACGAGGCAAAGAGGACGCTCGAACTACCATCGAGCGGTGACGGGAAGCGCGCTATCAGTCTGATAAGCGCGCAGGGCCGGCTGTTGACGAGCCTGCGCCAGGGGACGTAGGAGACTTACCTTACGAGGTAGGGACTCTAGCGTTTACCCGTGAGCTGCGGCAAGTCCAGTGGCCCAATTCCCGAACCTTCAAGCCAGAGGTCCCGGAGAAATATGACGGTAAGACTCATCCCTCGGAGTTCCTGAGCATCTACACCATTGCGGTGCAGGCTGCCGGGGGCCGAGATGACAAGATACTTGCCAACTACTTCCCGTTGGTGCTCAAGCCCAACGTCAGGTCGTGGTTGATGCATCTGCCGGAGAATTCTATTTCTTCTTGGTCAGATCTGTGCCATCAGTTTGTTGGCGCCTTTGTTGGAGGCCACCAAGCTCGTGGCCAAGAGAGTGATTTGCATATCATCCCTCAGAAGGAGGGCGAATCTCTACGCAAGTTTATGCAGAGGTTCAGCCGGGTGCAGTACAATATTCCTGACGTTCACCCTGCCGCTGTCATTAGCATGTTTCATCAGAACATGCATAACCGTAGAATGCGGGAAGAGCTGGCGATGAACAAAGTTAGGAGTATTACCGAGCTTTACGCTTTGGCCGATAAATGCGCTCGAGCTGAAGAGGGGAGGAAACTCCCTGGCGAGGCTGTTGGAGCGGCGGGCGAATCCGAAGATGAAGACGCCGCGACCCCGTCAAGGAAAGCCGGTGGCGGAACAGGAAACGCGGAGGCAAGCCCGTGCTTGTTGTCGAGGAATCCAACAACCCCGGCGCCGCCAAGAAGGCCAAGGTTGGTGACCCAGGCAAGGATCTTGCCGAGTGCCCTTCCTGTCAGGCCTTGGCGGCGGCCGACAAGTCGGAAAGCTCCGGCAAGCAGTATTGCAAGATCCATCGCACCAAGGGCCACGATCTCCAAAACTGCCGGCAAGTTGAACAGCTTACCGAGAAACAGAGGGCTGAGTATGAAAGGCGAGATAAGGAGAAGGCCCATGATGGTGCTGACGGATCCGGCAAGAAGCGTGGTGGCTGAGCGGGTCGCCGCGGTAAGGCCAAGCAACAGAGGGAGAGGCCCGCTCGAGGCCGAGACAAAGAAGAAGATGATGATGAAGAAGACGATGAGTCCAGTGAGCAAGAATTCCAGAAAGATACAGAGGCCATGTGTATCGATGGGGGTGCCTCGCTGCATTCTTCCCACCATCGACTCAAACAGTGGGTGCGGGAAGTCAATGCAGCGAAGCCATCGCCAGATGCATGTAGGCCCCTGAAGTGGTCCAACACGCCTATCATTTTCGACGCCGAGGATCACCCTGATCGCACAACTGCGGTCGGTTGCTTGCCATTGTTGGTCTCACCAACAATTCGCAACCACAAGGTGACGAAAATGCTAGTTGACGGTGGGGCTGGGCTAAACTTAATCTCACCGTATGTGCTCAAGAGGCTCCAAATTCCTGATGAAGACCTCGAAGAAACAGGCACGTTTCAAGGGGTCAATCCGAGAAGAACCCAGC
Organism: Thinopyrum elongatum; assembly: GCA_011799875.1. Classification (NCBI taxonomy): domain Eukaryota; kingdom Viridiplantae; phylum Streptophyta; class Magnoliopsida; order Poales; family Poaceae; genus Thinopyrum; species Thinopyrum elongatum. The sequence goes on along the minus strand of CM022298.1, from coordinate 286,116,054 downwards.
CAAAGGGCAAGATTACACTGCCAGTGACATTTGGTAGCGAGCTCAACTACAGGACCGAGAAGGTAGTGTTTGATGTCGCCAAGATCCCCATGTCATACAATGGGATCCTTGGTCGGCCAGCGCTGGCTAAGTTTATGGCGGCATCACACTACGCGTACAATGTTTTGAAGATGCCCGGGCCGTTGAGCGTCATTACTATCCATTCCGATAAGAAAGATGCGCTCATCTGTGCTGACCAACTCTACCGGGAAGCAGTTGCAGCACCTGCCGTCAAGGCATCTGCTCCTGCCGCTGGAACTCCCGGGGGGAAGAAGAAAAAGACCGGCGAGAATCTTGGCGCGAACTCCGATAAGCGCGCCTCCTCGGAGTGCTACGCTTCCGTCGAGGATGCACCAGAGAGTTCCACCGGCAAGAACAAGAGATCCAAGGCTGCTCCACCGGAGACCAAGAAGGTGCCCGTTAGGGAGGACGGAACGGGAGGAACTTTCACCATAAGTTCCACCCTAGATGACAAATAGGAAAGCGCGCTCATTGCCTTCTTGCGGGCGAATGTCGACGTGTTTGCATGGCAACCGTCTGACATCCCCGGTGTTCCCTGGGAGGTAATTGAGCACCACCTTGCTGTCTGTCCTCACGCACGGCCCGTCAAGCAGAGGGTCAGGAAGCAAGCCTTGGAGCGGCAAGAATTCATTCCTGAGGAAATCAGAAAGCTAGAGGCCGCAGGATTGGTCAGAGGAGTGCTTCATCCAACCTGGTTGGCCAATCCGGTTGTGGTGCGCAAAGCAAATGGGAAATGGAGGCTTTGTATCGATTATACAGATATCAATAAAGCCTGTCCAAAAGATCCCTTTCCCTTGCCGCGCATCGACCAGATTGTGGACTCCACCGCTGGTTGTGATCTCCTGTCCTTCCTTGATGCCTACTCAGGGTATCATCAGATTTTCATGGCGAAAGAAGATGAAGAAAAGACCGCATTTATCACCCCATGTGGTACATATTGTTTTATGCGAATGCCTTTCGGGTTGAAAAGTGCTGGTTCTACATTTGCGAGAGCAGTCCAAATCGGTTTTGAGCCTCAACTCCATAGAAATATGGAGGCATATATGGATGACATAGTGGTCAAAACCAAGGACAAAGCGACGCTCATACAAGATTTAGAAGAAACGTTTGCAAATCTGCGCAAGATCAACTTAAAGCTCAATCCTGAGAAGTGCGTCTTCGGTGTTTCTTCTGGCAAGCTCCTCGGATTCTTTGTATCTTGCCGGGGAGTCGAAGCAAACCCCGACAAGATCAGAGCTATTGAGCAGATTGAAGCGCCAGGACGCGTCAAGGATGTGCGTCGTCTTGCCGGCTGTGTTGCTGCTCTAAGCAGGTTTATTTCCAAATCTGCTGAGCGCGCCCTGCCCTTTTTCAAAATTTTGAAGAAGGCAGGTCCAATGAAATGGACTCCGAAGGCGGAGGCTGCGCTGCAAGATTTGAAAAAATACCTTTCCTCTCCGCCGACGCTAGTCGCGCCTAAACCACAAGAGTCGTTGTTGCTGTATCTGGCAGCGACAAATCAAGTGGTTAGTGCTGCGTTAGTGGCGCAGAGAGAAGCTGATGAGGAAGCAACACCAGTGGCAGGACTGTCAGGTGACGCGGCAGGATCTTCCTCGGCAAGGATTGATCCCGGTAAGACAAGATTTGTGCAGTCAGAAGAACCATTGCAGAAGAAAAAGGTGGTGCAGCGCCCAGTTTATTTTGTTAGCTCTCTTTTACAAGGAGCTAGGTCAAGATATTCTGGCGTGCAGAAGTTGCTTTTCGGCTTCCTTATGGCCTCGAGGAAGCTGCGCCATTATTTTCAAGCACATGAAATCACCATCGTCACTCGCTTTCCGTTGCAATGGATTTTGCGAAATCCAGAAGCAACCGGCAGGATCGTGGAGTGGGCGTTAGAGTTTTCGAGCTTTGGCCTCAAGTTTGAAAGCACTTCGACAATTCAGAGCAGGGCCTTGGCGGAGTTCGTTGTGGGATGGACCCCAACGCCAGACGAAGAGGTTCAAGAAACAATTCTCCCCGGCAAGGAAATTGACCAGCAATGGGTTATGTACTTTGACGGGGCTTTTTCGCTGCAAGGCGCCGGTGCTGGCATGCTGCTTGTCGCACCCACCGGAGAGCACCTCAAGTACGTAGTCCAAATGCATTTTCCCCGAGAGAGTTCAATGAACAACACTGCAGAGTACGAGGGTTTGCTTGCCGGTCTCAGGATCGCGGCAGACCTTGGTATCAAGAAGCTTGTCATTAGAGGCGATTCACAGCTTGTCGTCAGGCAAGTTAATAAGAGTTATCAGAGTCCATTGATGCAAGCCTACGTAGATGAAGTGAGAAAAATGGAAGAGCGCTTTGACGGTCTGCAAATGGAGCACGAACCTCATGCCGAGAACAGTATTGCTGACGACCTGTCAAAACGCGCTGCCCTCAAGTTGCCTGTGGAACCAGGAACTTTTGTGCTCCATTTGACTCAACCATCCGTGGTGCCATCAATGCGGCAAGAAAAGAGAAGAAAATTGAATTCCGGTCAGTACTTCCCGGCAGAGCTCCCGGGAGCCGTCGGCAAGGAAGTTGCCGGGATCAATGACATGCCTGCCGGGGAACAACGTGCTCCAGCAGGGGCTCAGGTCCTTGCCGTCGAGACAAACGTTCCCCCGGCGGAGGAGATGCCTTTAGTCCTAGCTGTCGAGCCACAAGCTCCAGCATGGGTGCAGCACATTGTCCATTTCCTTCAAACAGGAGAACTCTCAGAGGAACAGGAAGAAGCGGAAAGAGTAGCATGTCGGTCTGTTATGTACAAGTTCGTCGATGACGTCCTGTACAGAAAGAGACCAAACGGTGTGAAATTGAAGTGCATTCCTCGGGAGGATGGGCTAGAGCTGTTGGCAGAAATACATGGAGGCATATGTGGTTCTCACATAGGATCAAGAGCACTTGTCGGGAAAGCATTCCGGCAAGGTTTCTTTTGGCCCACCGCTCTCCAGGATGCAACTGCACTAGTAACCAAGTGTGAAGCGTGCCAGTTTCATTCGAAGAAATCACATCAACCAGCTCAAGCTCTTCAGACAATCCCTCTCTCCTGGCCATTTTCGGTCTGGGGGCTCGACATACTGGGCCCTTTCCCCCGTGCTACCGGGGGCTTTGAGTACTTGTACGTTGCTATCGACAAGTTCACAAAGTGGCCGGAGGTGGAAGCAGTGAGGAAGGTGACAGCACAATCAGCCGTCAAGTTCTTTAAAGGGATAGTTTGCCATTTCGGTGTGCCCAACAGGATCATCACCGACAACGGCACGCAATACACAAGTCGCACCTTCATGCAGTACGTCCAAGACCTTGGCGGCAAAATTTGTTTTGCCTCCGTTGCTCATCCGAGAAGCAAAGGCCAAGCGGAGAGGGCCAATGCTGAAGTGCTGCATGGTCTCAGGACCAGAACCTTTGACAGGCTGAAAAAGTGCGGAAGACGCTGGATTGATGAGTTGCCGGCGGTTCTTTGGTCAATCAGAACGACATCAAATCGAGCCACCGGCCAGACAACCTTCACTCTGGTCTATGGAGCAGAAGCAATTCTCCCCACGAAACTCACGTACGGATCACCTCGAGTGCTCGCTTATGATGAGCTTGAGCAAGAGCAACTGCGGCAAGATGACGCTGTGTTCCTCGAGGAGAATCGTCTTCAGGCTGCTGTGCGAGCTGCATGCTACCAGCAAGCTTTGCGCCGCTACCATAGCCGCAAAGTTCATGCCCGAAGCCTTGAGGAAGGCGACCTTGTTCTTCGGCGGATTCAATCCTCCAAGAATTCAAACAAGTTGACGCCAAAGTGGGAAGGCCCTTATCGGGTAGTACGAGTCACCAGGCCCAGCGCTGTCCGCCTGGAGACCGAAGATGGCGTTCCAGTGAGCAATTCCTGGAATATCGAACATCTTCGCAAGTTTTACCCATAAGGCGCGGTTGCCGGGGGCCCCCGGCAACCACCCTTTTGTACAAGTCTTGCCGGCAAGGCATATGATCCTTTGTACAAAGCCAGGCGCAGACCCTGAGCACAGATGAATAAATTTAAGTGTTGTGCATTCCCTTATTGATTTCCATGTTCATATTTATATATGCATGTGTGTCTAAGATGTTGTACGGCACCTATTCCTGGTAAGTTGTAACGAACCACCAAGGTTTCATATCTTTATTTTCTCTTCTTTCTTTTTCTTAAAAGACAGAAGGATTCCTCGCGTGCACATTTGCCGGGGGGGGAAGGGAGATATGAGTACCAGGTGGCAACATTCGGAATCGACGCTTGCCGGAGGAATGACAGTGACAGAAAGCTAAGTTCTAAAAACTTAGAACAAGTTTCCTTTATTGCAAAGTTATTTCCTTGGACGATTCCGACTTTTGTATGGGAAATCTGCACGCGAAGGAACCCTTGTTGTAATTGGTTGCGCCCTTATTTTGTTTCGAGTCCGCTCAACAATTGAAGTGGCTGCACTGAGAACGCCAAGGAGTCTTGCCGGCCGCTGCGCCTCCAGCAGGCTGCTGAAGTCCCGCACCCAGCGCTCGTGGTAGGTTGCGCGCCGGCAAGTTTTTCAGTAAGCGTAGGGTGAACTCCATACACAAAGGAATCAGGCAAGGAAAATAGCAAGCATGTACCCAAACATAAGCAAGTTATATTATATTAATGAGTTGCCGCAATTCTAACTTGAGACTTAATTGTCTTTGGCATGGAATGACGATGGCAAGAAAAGGTGGAGCAGTTAATCTCTGCGCTGGCCTTCGATCCTTTTGATGGAGTCCACCTTCTCGAGGATAGGTGCGACAAGCTCTTCGAGCGCCTCGAGATTTGCGTCCTTTGTCAGATGGCCAAGCATATTGGAGAGGTCGATGCCGGGATTGTGGTGCACCACCTTGATAAGTACTTTGCGGAGGATGGCCCGGCAAAGCCGGCGGGTCTCGTTGGCCAATTGAGTCGCCTGGTTAGACTGAAGCAACTTCAGGGCATCAATGATGCTCTCGAAGAACATCGTCAACCTGGCACTCGAAGATATCCTTTCCTCAGAAGAATACCTGAAGTTTGACATGCCCATGGTTGACAGTTCTGCCGTGAGCTTCTCCGCAGCGTCGATGAGACGTCCAGTCCAGATCTCCACCCCCTTTTCGTAATCAATTTGGGCAGTAGTAGCGCCCTTGAGCAGGTTCCTCTCTCCCTGGAGATTTTTGAGTAGGGCCTTCTCGCGGGCCCTGCCGGCCTCGAGAGACTTCTGCAACGTGGTCAGCTTCAATTCCAGAATGGCAATGGCTTCATTTGCTGAGGAGAGCTGCTTGGTCTTGTTAGACATAGCAACTTGCATCTCCACCAAGGTGTGGAGGGTTTTTTCCCTGTCACCTTTGAGCGTTGAGAGCTCCTTGCCGTGTTCTTCAAGATTCACTTCCAGTTTCTTAACTTTGTCGCTCAGCTCATTCTTGGCGGCCTCTGCAGCCTTGGCAGCATCAATGGCCTCCTTGAGCTTGCCGGCGTGATCTACAGTTAGAGCTTCGAGCGCCTCTTTGTGCTTCTACTCCAGCTCCTGGGTCCGCCGCGCGATAAGCTTCTCGATATCTTCATCTTTGCTGCAAAGCTTGGCGGCGAGCGCCTGCTCACGTGCGGTGAGATCTTCCTCATGAGCATCAAGCGCAACACGACGCCCCGTCAGGAGAGCATCTTCAGCAGCAATTCTCTGTGTAGCTTCATCCTGCGCCTTCTCCATGTCAGATTGTTTCAGGAGGATTTTTGTCCACTGGTGGCTCACTTGTTCTCGGCCAGCAGTCAACTCTTGGAGGGCCTCGGCGTACCAGACTTGCATTTGTTCGACGCGCCTCTGAAAATCTTCTTCGGCCGCCTCGACAACTGCCATTCTGGAATCCGCTTTCTCTTTCCGGGCGCAGTGGAGAGCCTGGAGTTTGCGGAAGTTTTCGCCCATGGCCTGAAGGAGCTGATCCTCTTCAGACTTGCCGCTGCTAGCGCTTGGGTCATCAACAACCTCGAGCCCAGCAGCAGCAATGATTTCCTCGTCGAAGACTTCCCCTTCGGTCGGTGCCCCAATGCTTGCCGTCCCCGGCAAGTTGACAAATAGGTTCTCGCCAACTTTGAGATATTTGCTGGATGAGGGGCCTTCAGATGTTGACGGTTGATCCTCAACAACCGCCTCACCAGTAGCAGGGGGCTCCGTGGCCGGCGCAGCGCCTGGCACTCCTGCGGTAGGAATGCCGTCAGTACGGTCATCAGCCCCTTGCCACATTCTTCAGCAGGCTCTTTGGCGGGTCCCCCCTGCGCAGTCTCGGCGGCCTCGACAATCGCATCCTTGGCGGCCTCGCTGGCAGCGATCCTGTCTGCCTCGGCAGTGGCATCCCTGGCGGTCTCCTTGATGACAATGTCGATGTCCATGTGTTCCATCACAGGGAACTCTGGAGGACGAAGGAGGGAAACAGAATAAGGTCAAGATTGAAGCTCGAAGGGACCAAAGAAAAAGAAATAAAGGAAAGAATAGCAAGCGCACTAAGGCAATTAGTTACCTGCGTCGAACTGTTGAGAGGTGGTCTCGCCCCTACCGACAACCTCGGTTGTCGGGAGAGGGTTGCCGGTGTCCATGCTTGCCGGCTCCTCCTCAATCAAGATGGGCTCGTCGGTAGGATCCCTTGCCGGGGATGCGCTTGTGGGCGGCGTGGTCGATGGAGGTGGCACGACGGGGGCGTCTTCCAATAACTCTCCTTGTTGCCGTTCTTCTCCTGCAAGCCCAGAGATATCAGCGGCAAGAATAGAAATCTCAGCGCCCGCCAACGGAAAAGAGCAATGAACTTACGCTGGGGGCTGTGCTGGGGACTGCGTTGAGGGCTGAGCTCCGGGCTGACGATGACAGTTTCTTGCATGCTCGTGGAGCCTGCTGGGGGCTCGTCGCCCGTGGAAGTCTTTGTCCTCTTCGTCATCCTCTCCAGCAAGGTTTCTGCATCACTGCAGAGACAATACAGGCAAGTCAGTAAGATTGATCCAAGATTGGAAGATAAAGGCTGTGGCAAGGTACTCACTCTTCCTCTTCTCGCTCCGGACTAAAGCCGGAGATGTTGAAATTGACCTCCGTTGCGACGTCTGAGTAGGGAGGCAGAGGAGGGGTCCTAGGTCGCTTGGCTGTGGCAGGCGCCGAGGTTTGGCGTGTTTTCGTCACCTCAGCTTTCGGTGCGGTAGTGCGAGACACCCCTGCCGCCCCAGCAGTTGCCGCTGGTGTGGGTCTCGCACGCCGCATAGGTTGCTGTCGAACCCCTTGCCGTGGCGCAGTCTTGCCGGCCACTTTCTTGCCGGGAGCCTCGCTGCTCGAGGAAGGTTGCCTTGCCGGGATGCCAGACGCAGCCTTTCGAAGAACACGCTTTGTCTTCTTCGGGGCTGGGAGCTCTTCTTGCGGTTCTTCTTCAGCCGTGTCTTCATCGGACGAGCTCTCAGCGGCAGTGCTGCCCTGTTCCCCGGCAGCTTTGTCCTTCCCGGTAGGATCTTTCTCCACCACTACCTCCGCGTCACTGGTTTCCCATTCTGTGAAGCCGACGCTGCCGGCCCCCGCGGCAAGATTTGCCTCCTCCGCCCTGGTGGCGATGTATGCCACCTCTTCATCGGTGGTGGCTCGGAGTAAGTCTGCTTCTTCCCGGATTGCCCTCTCCATCAAGTTATCAAAGAACTTCTGCGCATTTTCCTCGGATGGCTCAACCCATGTCGCGTCAAGACCGTGGGTGTTGAACATCGGCATGAAGGCGATGATTGATCCCAGAGCAGAGTTGTTGCACAGAAGGACAATCCTTGCTGGCAACCGATGCTTGTCGTCGCGCTGGAACAGCTTTTGGCGGATGGCGCCAAGTTGCATAGCAGTCAAATTGTTGTTCAATCCAGGGCGCAGCCTCATGATGTCCGCTGCGTTCCGGTACACCCAAGCTGGTCTTCCCCTGCTCTGTAGCGGGGCGATGCAGCGACGGAGGAAATCGAAGCCAATCTTCTCCATAGTAAGCCCGACGGCTTTCAGGCGAAGGATCCTGGTGGTGGCGATTGTGAGCCTCTCGTCCTCCGCGGCAAGGCCGCTCCAATCGCTGCCTTGGACCGCCTTCTGCCGTCGAGGCAAACAGAACGGATGAGGATCTGCTTCCTTGATCCAGCACCACTCAGACCGCCATTCATCCCACTTCTCTCGGTAAACTCCCTCTGGGTATATCTCCTTATTCCAAGCCCGTGGAATCCAGGCGATAGAACCAGAAAGGGCCTCCCTCTTTTGGATGCGAGGAATAAAATAATGGCGGAAGAGGGCGGTATTGGGAACTACTCCGACAAAATTTTCGCAAAGATGAGCGAAGACAGACATACACATTACGGCGTTTGGCATGAAGTCAAGAAGATGGAAGCCGTATGTGTACATAATGTCGTTGAAGATGTCAGAAAATGGAGGACAGAGCCCGCAATAGAAATATGCGACGAAAAAGGGGTATCTGTCTGACCCACTCTTGGAGCAAGAACCTGGAATCACGCGAGTGGCGGGGTGAGCCTGCTTCTCCCTCGCCCACATACACTGGTACCGCCTCTTCAAGGCTTCCGCATCAAGCGACGGGGCGAAGACGACGTACTTCTTCCGCATCTTCACCAGTTCGCTCTCCGGGACATCGGCTTTCGCCTCCTTGCTCTTGCCTTTGCTGGTCTTGGGCGGCATGGCGGCTGCAAGGGTGGAAGCCGGGGATGGAGCGGGCATGCAGGCGGCGAGCGGAAGAGGGAACGCTTTGCTCTGAGCTCGAGAGAAGGAAAGCAATGGCGACGGCCAGATTGAGAAGAAAAGGGGGGTAAATAGGCTTGTGCCTCTGTGGTTTCTCCTTTTTTATGGGGAAGGAGCGGGGCCGCCTCTTTTACTCCCCAATGTGAATGCGCCTCTGCGGGCGCGTTGCAGTTGCAGCTTTTGAGGCACGCTTCCCACGTCGCTCATTCGGCGCGCGTAGTGGGGGGCACGGTAAACAGGATATTTACAAGCAGTTAATCCCCTGCCACGTGTGCCCGTGCACTGTTTGGGCCTAGCCCAACAACGCCTCGCACTCGTGTGTGGCCTAGGCCCGGGGGCTCCTGTCGGTGTACTAAGTGTTGGGCCATTAGTGCCCCGTACTTGTGCACGGGCAGTTGTAGCCATACTCGCGGCAAGGCTTGTCGGGGAACAGTTCAAGATTGACTCAGGCCACCAAGGGAATTCTCAAGTCAAAGATCTGAGGATTAGCAGATAAGAAGAGCTGGAATCCGCAGGCCAGCTTCCCCGGCAAGATCTTGCCGGGATGGCCTGCGAAGCCCGGCAAGGTTCGGAGCCCGGTAAGGCTCGGAGCCCGGCAGGGCTCGGCGCCCGGCAAGGTTCAGCACCTGGCAAGGTTTTGTTGCTGTGCCACCGCTCTAGCACAGCAACAAACCCGACATTCTGGGTCCTTCTTTGGACACATGGCGACGCGCTAGTGGAGGAGAGCTTAAGCGGTGCTGATGGGATGGCTCCTTTTTCCATCCCCAAGAAAGTCAGGACACCTAAACGGACACCTCACGGTGCATTAAATGGGGTCGTCCTAATCCGTCAGGGGTTAGGTATGATGACCCTGTAGCTACTTTACACCTCAATGTATGTACATTTTGCCACTGTGGTGACCCCTTTGTGGTATAAAAGGAGGCCCAAGGCAACTGCTATAGGGGAGGATGATCTTCTGGCCCATTCTGCATGCGTAGCTGCTCTTTGAATGTACTATTCACTACGAGCGCTCCTGGAGCCTGGGCTCAAGAACATCGATAATAAAACAAGGCAGGAGTAGGGTTTTATGCTGATCAGCGGCCCGAACCTGGGTAAATTCGTCCCGCGTCGATCGTTGGTTCTGCTCTTTGTGCATACCTCTCCCCCCGCCGAATCGTAAAGGGGTCCTTTGGGATCCCATAGGTGTCGCACGCCGACAGCTGGCCACCGACTCATCACTCTTTGTGCACTCGGCTTTTGTCTCGTCATGCATGGCACGGCCGCAGGCACAGGAGTCGCTGCCAATGACACGGGAGGCACGGTATGAGGCGGCATCATGGAAGGTAGCGACGACGCCCATGCTCCCCATCGTTCTGGCATGGAGCAGCTCACCACTCCTCGTCGAGCTGGCTGGGAGAGGCGAGTTGTTGAACCATGCGCCAGCTTGGGGTGGCAACTGGCTCCATCGTGCGAGGTGAGGTTGGTGGATCAGCGAGCTGCATAGCTCGTATCCATCGGGCTCAGCGGGCCACCCAGCCAGCTTGTATGTTGGATAACTACTTTTCGTAAGCCATTGTAAGACTGAAGAAAATGGAGAAGGAGGAGATAGGGGAGCGGCGGAGGTGTGCGATTCTTGGCCGATGTCGGGCCTCGTTTAAATAGGAGATTAAATAGATTACGGACGGGAGGAGCTAGGCCGGTGTTGCATTAAATGTCGGCCGGATCATGAATGGACAGGTGGCCGGAGTGGGTTTCTCGGCTTCCACATGGGTTTCATGGAGGCGTTTGAATGCGGCAAGGAGGCGTGTTGAGCCGGGCGTGCAGCGGGCAACGCCCTCGACCAGATCGTCTGACGTACGATGCCGTGTCGTTCTTCCACTGACGTGCGGGACCATTGGGTACCTATCCTGCATGTCAGTGACCCAACGCAGGCAGCACATGACAGAGGAGCCGGTTCTGCATGAATGCGGGCAGCTGGCACTGGGCGGGAATCGCGCGCGGGAAGCGGGAGGGGTTTTTGTGGGCCAGGGCGGTGAGAAGCGGGCATTTCTTAAACCGATGATTCATTATTGAGTGTGACGTCATCTAATTCATGTACGTTGATAGGCCTACTATATAATGTAAGTGAATTTTATTTTTTTCATATATACGTTGATAGCTCGTTTGATACGTTGTGATTCATAAAGAGCGCTGCAAACATCAATGTTCTGCTTATCACAGATAAGATTGATTAATACTCGTAATAATCCATGTCCTTAACAAAGAGTGCATGCACATATAGGTTGAGTGTTTGTCTTGCGCCATGTGCTGTGTGCATGCAGGCGTGTGAATGTTGCGTGCGTGCATGTGTACGAGTGAGTGTTGCGTGCATGTGTATGTTTCAGTGTTGCATGCATGCGTGCGTGTGTTCATGCGTGCATGTGTACGTGTTAGTGTTGCATGCTTGCATGCAAGCGTGTGTTCGTGCGAGTATTGCGTGCGTGCATGTGTATGTGTGAGTATTGCATGCATGCATGCGAGCATTGCGGGCGTCTTTGTGCACGTGTGTGATGTGTTTGTATTCACCACAGTAGCTCGTGCGTGCGTGCAATTAAAATGGCCGGCTCAGCATATCATCACACGGCAACCTTGTCCGTTGTGGTTAGGGCGCGCAGGCTGCCAACCTGAGATCTCACGACTTCGAATCCCCACCGACCACTAATTTATTACCATTTCTGTCTTTCATATACGCGCTGACAGGTGGGCCCTACGGTAATGTGCGCTGCTGAACTTCGACTATTTGACTGGTCAATTGATCGTGTCATCAACAAATTACGGAGTTGTATGGTGAGCCAGTGACCGTATGATCACCACAAAATGTATTTTATTAATACGGTACAGACACATGCTACAACTTCTTTCTTTCATATATGCGCTGACAGGTGGGCCCCACGATAATGTGCGCTGATGGTGCAACACTAGTTGCGCCACTTGGACCGTTTGACTGGCCAATTGATCGTGTCATCAACAAATTACAGAGTTGTACGATGAGCCAGTGACCGTATAATCACCACATGTATTTTTTAACACAGTACAGATGCAAACACTCATATATACGCGCATACGCTCATCCCTATAAACGCACACACGCACACCCTACCCCTATGAACACCTTCGAGAGAGTGAGCTGGTATATGATCTTGAGATTTTATGAAGTCACCGTAGGCGCCTCGAGTCGAGGGGAACGTCTCCTCCCACTGAACAAACATCGCCGAAAATACTGAAATTAATCCAGGATAAATGTGATCACCAGGACTTTAACCCTGGTGGGCTGGGGATACCACTATCCTCCTAACCATCCAACCACAAGTTGGTTAGCACCACAAAATGTATATGGTGACTCTAATGAGCTTATTCTAAAGTCCAATGACCATATCGTGCTTTCGTTTCAAATACAATGACCGTAAGTGTCATCAACAAAATACGGAGCACGCTTGAAACACAATGACCATCAGTGTCATCAACAAAATGTTGGAAATATGCCCTAGAGGCAATAATAAAATGGCTATTATTATATTTCCTTGTTCATGATAATTGTCTATTGTTCATGCTAAAATTGTATTAACCGGAAACCGTAATACATGTGTGAATAAATAGACCACAGCATGTCCCTAGTGAGCCTCTAGTTGACTAGCTCGTTGATAAATAGATGGTTGTGGTTTCCTGACCATGGACATTGGATGTCGTTGATAACGGGATCACATCATTAGGAGAATGATGTGATGGACAAGACCGAATCCTAAGCATAGCACAAGATCGTGTAGTTTGTTTGCTAGAGCTTTTCTAATGTCAAGTATCATTTCCTTAGGCCATGAGATTGTGCAACTCCCGGATACCATAGGAATGCTTTGGGTGTATCAAACGTCACAACGTAACTGGGTGACTATAAAGGTGCACTACAGGTATCTCCAAAAGTGTCTGTTGGGTTGGCACGAATCGAGACTGGGATTTGTCACTCCGTATGACAGAGAGGTATCTCTGGGCCCACTCGGTAATGCATCATCATAATGAGCTCAATGTGACTAAAGAGTTAGCCACGGGATCATGCGTTACGGAATGAGTAAAGAGACTTGCCGGTAACGAGATTGAACGAGGTATGGGGATACCGACGATCAAATCTCGGGCAAGTAACATACCGATGGACAAAGGGAATTGTATACGGGATTGATTGAATCCTCGACATCGTGGTTCATCCGATGAGATCATCGTGGAACATGTGGGAGCCAACATGGGTATCCAGATCCCGCTGTTGGTTATTGGCCGGAGAGATGTCTCGGTCATGTCTGCATGGTTCCCGAACCCGTAGGGTCTACACACTTAAGGTTCGGTGACGCTAGAGTTGTTATGGGAAATTGTATGTGGTTACCGAAGGTTGTTCGGAGTCCCGGATGAGATCCCAGACGTCACGAGGAGTTCCGGAATGGTCCGGAGGTGAAGAATTATATATGGAAAGTCCAGTTTCAGTCACGGGAATGGTTTCGGGGGTTATCGGTATTGTACCGGGACCACCGGAAGGTGTCCGGGGGTCCACCGGGTGGGGCCACCTGCCCCGGTGGGCAAGTGGGCTGAGCAAGGGAGGGAACCAGCCCTGGTGGGCTGGTGCGCCCCCCCCCCAAGGGGCCCAAGGCGCCTAGGGTTGAAAACCCTAAGGGGTGGGGGCGCCTCCCACCAAACTTGGGGGCAAGTCCCCCCTTGGCCGCCGCCCCACCTTAGATGGGATCTAAGGTGGCCGGCCCCCTCTCCCCTTCACCCTATAAATAGAGGGGGGGGGTGGGAGGGTAGCAGAACCTCTTCCCTGGCACAGCCCTTCCCCTCTCCAACACCTCCTCCTCCTCCGTAGTGCTTGGCGAAGCCCTGTCGGAGAACCACGAGCTCCTCCACCACCACGCCGTCGTGCTGCCGGAGCTCTTCCTCAACTTCTCCTCTTCCCTTGCTGGATCAAGAAGGAGGAGACGTCCCCGGGCTGTATGTGTGTTGAACGCGGAGGCGCCGTCCGTTCGGCGCTAGATCGGATCTTCCGTGATTTGAATCGCCGCGAGTACGGCTCCATCATCCGCGTTCCATGTAACGCTTCCGCTTAGCGATCTTCAAGGGTATGAAGATGCACTCCCTCTCTCTCGTTGCAAGCTTCTCCAAGATTGATCTTGGTGATACGTAGGAATTTTTTTTGATTTACTACTACGTTCCCCAACAGTGGCATCATGAGCTAGGTCTATGCGTAGATTCTTTGCACGAGTAGAACACAAGAAGTTGTGGGCGATGATTTGTTCAATTTGCTTACCGTTACTAGTCCTATCTTGATTCGGCGGCATTGTGGGATGAAGCGGCCCAGACCGACCTTACACGTATGCTTACGTGAGACAGGTTCCACCGACTGACATGCACTTGATGCATAAGGTGGCTAGCGGGTGTCTGTCTCTCCCACTTTAGTCAGATCAGATTCGATGAAGAGGGTCCTTATGAAGGGTAAATAGCAATTGGCATATCACCGTTGTGGCTTTTGCGTAGGTAAGAAACGTTCTTGCTAGAAACCCATAGCAGCCACATAAAACATGCAACAACAATTAGAGGACGTCTAACTTGTTTTTGCAGGGTATGCTATGTGATGTGATATGGCCAAAAAGGATGTGATGAATTATATATGTGATGTATGAGATTGATCATGTTCTTGTAATAGGAATCACGACTTGCATGTCGATGAGTATGACAACCGGCAGGAGCCATAGGAGTTGTCTCAATTTATTGTATGACCTGCGTGTCAATGTAAAGGCCATGTAATTACTTTACTTTATTGCTAACCGTTAGACATAGTAGTAGAAGTAATAGTTGGCGAGACAACTTCATGAAGAAACAATGATGGAGATCATGATGATGGAGATCATGGTGTCATGCCGGTGACGATGGTGACCATGCCGCGCTTCGAAGATGGAGATCAAAAACGCAAGATGATATTGGCCATATCATGTCACTTTATCATTTGCATGTGATGTTTATCATGTTTACATCTTATTTGCTTAGAACGACGGTAGCATAAATAAGATGATCCCTCACTAAAATTTCAAGAAATGTGTTCCTCCTAACTGTGCACCGTTGCGAAGGTTCGTTGTTTCGAAGCACCACGTGATGATCGGGTGTGATAGATTCTAACGTTCGCATACAACGGGTGTAAGACAGATTTACACATGCGAAACACTTAGGTTGACTTGATGAGCCTAGCATGTACAGACATGGCCTCGGAACACGAGAGACTGAAAGGTCGAACATGAGTCGTATAGTAGATGCGATCAACATGGAGATGTTCACCGTTGATGACTAGTCCGTCTCACGTGATGATCGGACACGGCCTAGTCGATTCGGATCATGTATCACTTAGATGACTAGAGGGATGTCTATCTGAGTGGGAGTTCATCAGATGAACTTCATTATCATGAACATAGTCAAAGTGTCTTTGCAAATTATGTTGTAGATAGCTCGCGCTGTAGCTCCCCTGTTTTATTGATACGTTCCTAGAGAAAAGTAAGTTGAAAGATGATGGTAGCAATAATGCGGACTGGGTCCGTGATCTAAGGATTGTCCTCATTACTGCACAGAAGGCTTATGTCCTTAATGCACCGCTCGATGCGCCACCCCCTCAAGCATTGTCTGTAGATGTTTTGAACATCTGACAGGCACGTTCTGATGACTACTTGATAGTTCAGTGCGTCATGCATTACGGCTTAGAATTGAGGCTCCAAAACGTTTTGAACGTCACGGAACATATGAGATGTTCTAAGAGCTGAAATTGGGATTTCGGGCTCATGCCCGCGTTGAGAGGTATGAGACCTCCAACAAGATTCTTTGCCTGCAAGATGAAGGAGAATAGCTCAATCAGTGAGCATGTGCTCAGATTGTCTGGGTACTACGATCACTTGAATCGAGTGGGAGTTAATCTTCCAGATAAGATAGTGATTAATATAGTTCTCCAAGTCACTGCCACCTAGCTACTAGAGCTTCGTGATGAACTATAACATGCCAGGGATGGATAAGATGATCCCTGAGTTATTCGCGATGTTTAACACCGCGAAGGTAGAAATCAAGAAGGAGCATCAAGTGTTGATGGTTAGTAAAACCACTAGTTTCACAAAGGGCAAGGGCAAGAAGGGAAACTTCATGGATGGCAAGTCAGTTGCTGCTCCAGTGAAGAAACCCAAGGTTGAACCCAAACTTGAGACTAGGTGCTTCTGTTATGAGGAGAACGGTCACTGAAGTGGAACAACCCTAGATACTTGGTAGATAAGAAAGCTGGCAACGTCGACAGAAGTATATTTGATATACGTGTTATTGATGTGTACCTTGCTAGTACTCCTAGTAGCACCTGGGTATTGGATACCGGTTCGGTTGCTAAATGTTAGTAACTCGAAATAAAAGCTATGGAATAAACGGAGGCTAGCTAAGGGTGAGGTGACGATGTGTGTTGGAAGTGTTTCCAAGGTTGATGTGATCACCATCGCACACTCTCTCGGGCTTAGGGATGAACCTAAATAAATGTTATTTGGTGTTTGTGTTGAGCATGAACGTGATTAGATCGTGTTTGTGCAATACGGTTATTCATTTAAGTTAGAGAATAATGGTTATTCTGTTTACATGAATAATACCTTCAATGGTCATGCACCCAATGTGAATGGTTTATTGAATCTCGATCGTAGTAATACACATGTTCATAAAAGATGCAAAATTAATAATGATAGTACCACATACTCGTGGCACTGCCGCTAAAGGTCATATTGGTGTAAAGCGCATGAAGAAACTCCATGCTAATGGATCTTTGGACTCACTCGATTTCGAATCGGTTGCGACATGCGTACCATGCCTCTTAGGCAAGATGACTGAGACCCCGTTTCCGGTATGATGGAGCGGGCTAGTAACTTATTGGAGATAATACATGTTGATGTATGCGGTCCAATGAGTGTTGTAGCATGCAGTGGATATCGTTGTTTTCTTACCTTCACTGATGATTTGAGTGGATATGAGTATATTTACTTAATGAAACACAAGTCTAAAACGTTTGAAAAGTTCAAAAAAATTCGGAGTGAAGTCTAAGATCATCGTGACAAGAAGATAAAAATGTCTACGATATGATCGTGGAGGTGAATATCTCAGTTACAAGTTTTGTATACAACTTAAGACAATGTGAAAGTTGTTTCACAACTCACGCCACCTGGAACACCATAGTGTGATGGTGTGTCCGAACGTCGTAGTCGTACTCTATTGGATATGGTGCGTACTATGATGTCTCTTATTGATTTGCCACTATCATTTTGGGTTTAAGCATTAGAGACAACTACATTCACTTTAAATAGGGCACCATCTAATTCCGTTGAGATGACACCGTATGGTTTGGCAGAAACCTGGGCTGTCATTTCTCAGAGTTTGGGAATACGACGCTTATGTCTGATAAGCTTGAACCCAAAGCGGAAATGTGCATCTTCATAGAATACCCTAAGGAAAAATTTGGGTATGCCTTCTATCTCAGATCCGAGGGCAAAGTATTTTTTGCTAAAAAAGGGTCCTTTCTCGAGAAAAGGTTTCTCTCGAAAGAATTGAGTGGGAGGAAGATAGAACTTGATGAGGTTGTTGAACCTTTGTTTCAACTAAAGAGTATCGCATCACAGAAAGATGTTTCTGTGGAGACTACGTCAGTTGAAGAGGAAGTTAATGGTGATGATCATGAAGCTTCGGATCAAGTTACTATCGAACTTTGTAGGTCGACAAAGACGCGTACTGCTCCTGAGTGGTACGGCAACCCTATCTTGGAGGTCATGTTGTTGGACAACAATGAACCTACAAACTATGGAGAAGCGATGATGGGCCCGGATTCCAACAAATGGTTAGAGGCCATGAAATCCGAGAAAGGATCCATGTATGAAAACCAAGTATGGACTTTGGTAGACTTGCCCGTTGAATGGCAGGTCGTTGAGTACAAATGGACCTTTAAGAAGAAGACATACACTGATGGTAAATGTTACCATTTATAAAGCTCGACTTGCCGCAAATAAGTTTCTGACAAGTTCAAGGAGTTGACTACGATGAGACTTTCTCACCCGTAGCGATGCTAAAGTCTGTTGGAATTATGTTAGCAGTTGCTGCATTTTTCGATTATGAAATCTGGCAGATGGATTTCAAAACATCTTTCCCTTGAGGAAAGGTTGTATGTGATACAACCAGAAGGTTTTGTCGATCCTAAGGATGCTAAAAGGTATGCAAGCTCCAGCAATCCTTCGATGGACAGGAGCAAGCATCTCGGAGTTGGAATATACGCTTTGATGAGGTGATCAAAGTTTTTGAGTTTATACAAAGTTTATGAGAAACTTGTATTTACAAGAAAGTGAGTGGGAGCACTATAGAATTTCTGATGAGTATATGTGGATGACATATTGTTGATCGGAAATGATGTAGAATTTCTGGAAAGCATAAATGGTTGTTTGAAAAGAGTTTTTCAAAGGAAGACCTGGATAAAGCTACCTAATTGTTGGGCATCAAGATCTATAGAGATAGATCAAGATGCTTGATGAGACTTTCAATGAGTACATACCTAGACAAGATTTTGAAAGAGTTCAAAATTGATCAGTCAAAGAAGGAGTTCTTACCTGATTTGTAAGGTGTGGAGTTGAGTGAGACTCAAAGCTCGACCGCGGTGGATCAAAGAGATAGGACGAAGGTCGTCCCCTATGGTTTATCCATAGGCTCTGTATAATATGACATGAGTCTATCAAGGGGTACGAGAGTGATCCAGGAATAGATCACTGGACAGCGGTCAAGATTATCCTTAGTAACTAGAGGACTAAGGAAATATTTCTCGGTTATGGAGGTGATAAAGAGTTCGTCGTAAAGGGTTACGTCGATGCAAGCTTTAACACCAATCCGGATGACTCTCAGTAGCAATCCGGATATGTATAGTGGAGCAGCTATTTGGAATAGCTCCAAGTGGAGTGTGGTAGCAGTGTCTACAGTATGACATAGAGATTTGCAAAGTACACACGGATCTAAATGTCGCAGACCCGTTGACTAAAGACCTCTCTCACATGCAAAGCATGATCGAACCCCAGAACTCACTGGGTGTTAGATTCATAACAATGTAAATCACATGGTGATGTGAACTAGATTATTGACTCTAGTGCAAGTGGGAGACTGTTGGAAATATGCCCTAGAGGCAATAATAAAATGGTTATTATTATATTTCCTTGTTCATGATAATTGTCTATTGTTCATGCTAAAATTGTATTAACCGGAAACCGTAATACATGTGTGAATACATAGACCACAACATGTCCCTAGTGAGCCTCTAGTTGACTAGCTCGTTGATCAATAGATGGTTGTGGTTTCCTAACCATGGACATTGGATGTCGTTGATAACGGGATCACATCATTAGGAGAATGATGTGATGGACAAGACCCAATCCTAAGCATAGCACAAGATCGTGTAGTTCGTTTGCTAGAGCTTTTCTAATGTCAAGTATCATTTCCTTAGACCATGAGATTGTGCAACTCCCGGATACCATAGGAATGCTTTGGGTGTATCAAACATCACAATGTAACTGGGTGACTATAAAGGTGCACTACAGGTATCTCCGAAAGTGTCTGTTGGGTTGGCACGAATCGAGACTGGGATTTGTCACTCCGTATGACGGAGAGGTATCTCTGGGCCCACTCGATAATGCATCATCATAATGAGCTCAATGTGACTAAAGAGTTAGCCACGGGATCATGCGTTACGGAACGAGTAAAGAGACTTGCCGGTAACGAGATTGAACGAGGTATGGGGATACCGACGATCGAATCTCGGGCAAGTAACATACAGATGGACAAAGGGAATTGTATATGGGATTGATTGAATCCTCGACATCGTGGTTCATCCGATGAGATCATCGTGGAACATGTGGGAGCCAACATGGGTATCCAGATCCCGCTGTTGGTTATTGGCCGGAGAGATGTCTCGGTCATGTCTGCATGGTTCCCGAACCCGTAGGGTCTACACACTTAAGGTTCGGTGACACTAGAGTTGTTATGGGAAATTGTATGTGGTTACCGAAGGTTGTTCGGAGTCCCGGATAAGATTCCGGACATCACGAGGAGTTCCGGAATGGTCCGGAGGTGAAGAATTATATATGGGAAGTCCAGTTTCAGTCACCGGAATGGTTTCGGGGGTTATCGGTATTGTATCGGGACCACCGGAAGGTGTCCGGGGGTCCACCGGGTGGGGCCACCTGCCCCGGTGGGCCAAGTGGGCTGAGCAAGGGAGGGAACCAGCCCCTGGTGGGCTGGTGCGCCCCCCCCCCCAAGGGGCCCAATGCGCCTAGGGTTGAAAACCTTAAGGGGTGGGGGCGCCTCCCACCAAACTTGGGGGGCAAGTCCCCCCTTGGCCGCCGCCCCCCCCCCCCCTTAGATGGGATCTAAGGGGGCCGGCCCCCTCTCCCCTTCACTCTATAAATAGAGGGGGGTGGGAGGGCAGCAGAACCTCTTCCCTGGCACAGCCCTTCCCCTCTCCAACACCTCCTCCTCCTCCGTAGTGCTTGGCGAAGCCCTGTCGGAGAACCACGAGCTCCTCCACCACCACGCCGTCGTGCTGCCGGAGCTCTTACTCAACTTCTCCTCTTCCCTTGCTGAATCAAGAAGGAGGAGACGTCCCCGGGCTGTACATGTGTTGAACGCGGAGGCGCCATCCGTTCAGCAATAGATCGGATCTTCCGTGATTTGAATCGCCGCGAGTACGACTCCATCATCCGCGTTCCTTGTAACGCTTCCGCTTAGCGTTCTTCAAGGGTATGAAGATGCACTCCCTCTCTCTCGTTGCAAGCTTCTCCTAGATTGATCTTGGTGATACGTAGGAATTTTTTTTGATTTACTACTACGTTCCCAACACAAAATACATAGGCGTACGGTGAGCTAGAGACCGTATGATCACCACAAGAATGTATACAGTGACCGTAATGAGCATATTCTGAAGTCCAGTGACCGTATAGTGCTTTCGCTTGAAATATAGTGACCGTCATGCGTGAACGTGTCAGGGGCATACTTTTAGAGGGACAAGAGATAGTTTGTGTGCGTAAGTGAAAGTGGTGTAGAGAGAGGGGGTGTGTCGGGGACGAATCCGCGATCACCTATGGGACCCAAGGAAGGACCCCTTTACGTTCGGCAGGGAGAGATGGTCGCATGAAGAGCAAATCTAGCGAAGAACACGACAGTGCACGAGAGAGATTTACCCAGGTTCGGGCCGCACGGATGCGTAAAACCCTACTCCTGCTTTTTGGTTTATTATCTGTATGATTGTTCTAGCTCCAGGAGCGCTACAGTACCGAGTAGCTGCGTACAATACTGGAGTTCCCCCTCTTCCAGTCCCCAGTCCCCCCTTTTACGTTGCCTATGGGCCTCCTTTTATATGCACAAAGGGGTCACCAACAGGTGGCAAACAGTAAAGTTAGAGGTGGAAAGTTGCTACAGTAAGGCCACTATTACCAGGATGACATGTCCTACCTACCACTGATGGCAGGGGACAAGGGCATTAAATGCCCATGCCTTTGCTGTCCACATACATGTACCCGGACGTCTTGGACGTGGGAAAAGCCTATCCCACCTGCTCCTGCACAGCTAGCTACAGTGCACCGCCGCCTACACAGTGCCCTGCCACGCACGCCTGGAAGGACCCAGAGCGCCACGCTGGCAGAGGCACCGGAGCAGCACAGTAGCACAGTGGTACAGTAACGCTTGCCGCGGCAAGACCTTGCCGCACCTGACAGCTTGCCGCAACCCATAGTTTGCCGCGCAAGGTAACTTGCCGGGGCAAGTACCTTGCCGCAGCCGCTATCTTGCCGCAGCCAATACCTTGCCGTAGCCAATGACTTGCCGGGGCAAGTACCTTGCCGCGGCATGTACTCTGCTACAGCAATGCCCAGGCTGGGCCTCAGCTGTCCCTCCCGGCAAGCTCCTCTTGCCGGGGCCTTAACTCTTGCTTTGTATACTTTGTTCCTGAATGGCTTAATAATCTTGAACTTCTCTCTGGCTGTCCTCCCGCAAGCCTGGCCGCGGGATGCTACTACTGCCCGTGCACAAGTACGGGGTACTAGGGTACCCCTATTCTAGTACACCGACAGGAGCCCCCGGGGCTGGGCCACACAAGGTGCCGGGCGTTGTTGGGCTAGGCCCAAACAGTGCACGGGCACGCATGGCTGGGATAAGCCGAAACGTCCCTATGCTGTTTAATTGCACGCTCTCCCACGCGTCGCGCGTTGAATGCGGAGCGTGGGAAGCGTGCGCAGCTATCTCGAATGACGAAGGGGCGGATGGTTCCGCATCTTTCCCCATAAAAGGAGGGACCTGCAGAAGCACTCACACACACCTCTCACCATTCTCGATCTCCAAGTCGCCGCCTTCTTCTTCCTCCGCTCTAAAACAAAGCGGTTTCCCAATCCTCCGCCACCGCGCGCGTCTGCATCTCCCTCGGTCCTCAGCTCCGCCTTCGCCATGCCTCCCAAAGGAGAAAAGGGGAAGACGGGGAAGTCCTCAAGGACGGAGACCCAGGCGCAGTTGAAGAGGCAGAAGTACGCGCTCTTCGCTCTGACGCTCACGGGGGCGGATCTGAAGGCCAAGTTCCAAGGCATGTGGGCCGCGAGGACCAAGGCGCATCCGGCCACCCGCGTTCGCCCAGCCACCAACGAGAGCGAAGTGAGCAAGTACCCCTTCTTCGCTTGCTACTTTTGGTGCGGGCTCTGCCCACCGTACTCGGATTTCTTTAGCGACGTCATGTACACCTTCAACCTCCGTCTGCTGGATCTCACACCGAATGCCGTATCCACCATGGCAATATTTGCGCATCTGTGCGAGAACTTCGTCGGCGTCGCACCCAACACTGCGCTGTTCAGGCATTACTTCACTCCCCGTGCTGAAAAGGGGGAGCCTCTCACTGTTGGCGTCTCGTTCGTTTCAAGATTGGGCGCCAAGGAGCATTATCTGAAGGGGGATCTCCGCCCAAGATGGGGAGAAATCCGGTCTGAATGGTGTTGGATCATTGACGACGAGCCGCCACCATACTGTGCGCTTCGCAAGACCCCAGCAGCGCATGGCACAGACTGGAGCGATCTGGATCCCCAGGACAAAAAGTTGGAGATTGCCGCTACCAGGATTATACGGCTCAGGGAGGCCGGGCTCACCATAGGGATGGTTGGCGCAGACTTCCTCCGCCGCCGCATTGCTCCTCTGCAGCAGAGAGGAAGGCCGGCCTCTGATTGGAAGAACCCGGCCGATATCATGCGGCTGCGCCCTGGACTGATCAACAACTTCAAAGTTCTGCAGCACGACTTTTTCATGCGAGAACTGTTCAAGCAAGAGACAGATCCAGAGAAGCGCGACAAGGCGTTCACGCTGCCGAAGCACATCGTGCCCCTTTGCAACAACTCCGCATTGAGTGCAATCATCGCTATGATGCCGCTCTGCAATACGCACAGTGTTGAAGCAACTTGGGACGTGCCGCTCGAAGAAGACGTGCGGCGATTCTTTGACTCCACGGTCGAAAAGCAGGTCCGGGAGGAGGAGTGGCTCGTCCGCAACACCACTGAGCAAGAAATAGAATTCATTGCTCGAAGAGTGGAGGAGGACAGGCTCGCCAGGGAAGCTGGCGATTTTGGTTACACTTTGGCGGAGCTCGACGAGGCACAAAAGGAGATCCTTGCCGAGTAGGGGATGCTTGCCGGGAAGGGCGAGCTCGCCGCACCCGGCAAGGATGTCGGGCCAAGCCAGCCTGCCGACGAGTCGGGCAGCTCGGAGCATGAGGGCTCCTCTTTCGAGGAGGGCACCGAAAGCCCACCGCAGTCAGAGTCCCCAGCCCCTCGGAGGAGGAAACGCCTTCGCAGGCTTGGCAAAGTGGCTGAGCGGCAAGAGGTTCAACAACCGCCGGAGCGCCGTTCGACGCGCTCGACCGCGGCAAGGGCTGGTGCTGCGGGAGCGTCTCACGCGGCCCCGGCAACTGGAGCAGGGTCATCAAGGACCGCTGCTACTACCCCCGCCAAGCGGCCAAGGAGTCCAGCTCCCCCTCCTCCCCCTCCTCACACGGAGGCGGACTTTGATTTTTCCGCTCTCAGCGAAGAGGACGACGAGGAAGAGTAAGTTCCCTTGCCGCGACCCTCAATCTTTGTAAGGTTTTGTTTCTGTCCTCACTTGTCGTGCTCCGGCCTTGCTTTCGCAGGGAGGAAACCTTGGCGGAGAGGACAAGGAAGAGGGCTAAGGTCTCGACGAGCAAGACCGTGGTGGTTGTCGAAGATGAGCCCACGGCAACCACCGGGAGAGCGTCTGAGACCATGCCGACCAGCTCGGAGCCCAGCCCTCGTCGCAGCCCCCAGCGCAGCCCCCAGCGTAAGTATTTCAACTACCTTTCGCTGGCGGTCACTGAGGAACAAGCATTTTGTCACTAACATCTTTGGGCGTGTAGGAGAGGAGCAGCAAGTGGAGCCATCTGA
Organism: Thinopyrum elongatum; assembly: GCA_011799875.1. Classification (NCBI taxonomy): domain Eukaryota; kingdom Viridiplantae; phylum Streptophyta; class Magnoliopsida; order Poales; family Poaceae; genus Thinopyrum; species Thinopyrum elongatum. The sequence goes on along the minus strand of CM022298.1, from coordinate 286,091,765 downwards.
AGGTGCTCCAGAAGTACCACCCCCCTCGACCACACCGCCAAGGAGAAGATCTCCGGTAAGGGCTCCCACTAGCGAGCCGAGCAACGAAGAGGAGCCGGCAAGCGCCGAAGTGCCAAGCACCAGCGCTGGCGACCCCACCCCAATGACAAACGTTGACGGGGGAGGGGAGCCCACCACTCCTGAGCTCAACACGGGTAAACCCACTTGCCGCAAAACTCTTTCTGCTTTCTTTCTTTTGTCTTCTTGAATTTCTTCCTGAAGCTCTTTTTGCCTTACTTCCCGGGTCGGCAGAGCCCTCCTCGATGGAGCCAATGAACATTGACTCTTCTGCCGAGGAGAACACCACAGGGGCCGTCGACGACGAGGCCGCCAAGGCCGCCGCTGCCAAGGCCGACAAGCTGGCAGCCGACAAGCTTGCTGACGAAGAAACTGCCAATGCTGCCGAAGAGGCCGGCAAGGCCGCCGAGGATAATACCGCCAAGGCGCCCACCGATGAAGCCGCCAAGGCTGCTGAAGCTGAGGCCGCCCAGACGGCTGCTGAGGAGGCCGGCGAGGGAGCCGGTGGTCGTACTGACGGCCCTGAGGCCACAGGAGCGCCAGGCGCTACCCCGACCACGGGTCCTTCAACCACTGACGAGGCGTCAGCGCCCAACTCGCCTCCGCCAAGCAAATACATCCGGGTCGGCGAGAACGTCTACGTCAGCCTCCCCTGGACGGTGGGCTCCAGAGCGCCAACCGAGGAGGATGTTGTGGACGAGGAGATCCTTGCCGCTGCCGGGCTCCAGCTTGTGGATGCGCCAGGCACCAACAGCAGCAGCACGTCTGAAGAGGAGCAACTGCTTCAAAAGCTGCTGAATCTTCATCGCGCCCGACGGGAGAAGCTAGCTTCCAGGGAAGCGCTCATCGAGAAGGCCGAAGCTGACATGTTGAGGCGCACGAAGATCTTGGCGGACGTCTGCGCGCGATCTCTTAATGCGTTAGAGGTCAAGCGGGCACAGCTGGCCGAAGAACGGCAGGCCCTCCTCCTGATGAAGCAAGACATTGAACAAAAACAGGAGGAGACCGCCAAGGAGTTGTCTGCTCGGGCCGGTGATCTGAACCAGCGGAAAGTGGACATTGATGCCCACGAATAAGAACTTGCCGAGCGCAAGAGGAAACTTGCCGAAACCCTCCGACAGAAAGACGAGGAGGTGGCAAGACTTGTCGTAGAGCGGACCCAGGGGCAGGCACAAAAACACCAGAAGGAAATCGAAGCCTTGGCCCAAGAGTACGCCAGCAAGTTGGTGGAGGCCACCAACGCTGTCGTTGCTGCAGAAGTGAACAGGAAGGAAACGAAGGAGAAAGTGGCAAGACTAGAGGCCGCCCTCAAGGCAAACGGTGACAAGCTCTCAACGCTTGAAAGTGAGAGGGCAAAGGTGACCCACACTTTGGCGGAGATGCAAGTTACCATAGCCAAGAAGAACAATCTGCTTGCCGCAGCCAATGACTCCAGAGCAGACCTGAAGCTGAAGCTGACCACGCTGAAGGAGACGCTCGACACCACCAGAAAGCGCGAAGGGCTTCTAATGACAGAGCTCCAGAAGGAAAAGGGTCTGCTTCAAGACGCTATTGCAACCCACAAGAAGTTCAGGGATAACGTGGGGATCTTCACAGACAGGCTTGCCAGCGCCGCCGAGGACATCGACAAGGAGCTGACTGCCCTGAAGGTGCCAGACTTCGGGTACTCCACCGACAAGAACACGCAAACTAGCGTCAAGCTAGCCGAGTTCTTTGATGGAGTAGTAGAAGCACTCCAACAGCTCCAAGTCAATCACAAGGCTCAACTGGCCGACGAGTCACGCAGGCTTTGCCGGGGAGTTCTCCGGAGGTTGTTGGTGAAGATAGCATACAGAAACCCGAGCGTCGACTTCAGCAACATCTTCAAAAGCTTGCCGAAGGGATACGACCCCGCGCCACTAGAGGCCCTTGTCGCGCCCATCGTGGAGAGGGTGGACCAAATCCAGAGAGTCGAAGGCGAGCACCGCAATTAGAGAGCCCATTCTTCTCCCTCCTTGCCGCCGCCAGACATGTTAAAGAACAATTTGTTTAAGCCGCGGCAACTTATCTTGTAATATAACTTGCAATATTTTGAAGTTAATGCGTGTCATCTCCCTTGAGCAATTTCTTTCTTTGTGTGTACTTGCCCTACGCTTATAGGGAACTTGCCGGTGCGCGCACCATCGCCGCGAGCACTGGGTGCCGGACTCCAGCAGCCTGCTGGCGGTGCCGCTGCCGGCAAGCAACCTTGTCGCGCTCAGTGCAGCCACTTAGGTTGTTGAGCGGACTCAAAACAAGGTAAGGGCGCGACTGATTACGCTTAGTTTCCGTCGCGCACAGGTTTTCCATACAAAGAGTAGTATCGTTCAAGGAAAATAACCTTGAAAATAAAAAAGAATTTGATTATTCAAACTTTGGCACTTAGCTTTGTCGCTGATCTCTCCGCGGCAAGGTCTTGTCGCTGCTTGCCGCTGCCTTCTTCCCGGCAAGGCAAAGTTTCTTTGAACGACGCCTGGTCCACGCCTGGTCCATATCATTATCCCACCCCCCCCCCCCCGCAAATTTGTGCGCGAGGGAAGCTTCTGCCTCTTTGAGAAAAAGAAAGAAGAGAAAAATAAGATATAGGAGCTTGGCGGCTCGTTAGTGCTTACCGGGGAGGCTGTACTGCACGTATGTCAGATAATCATGCAAAAAAAGTAAACATGAAATCGTCAAAACTGCGAAATAACAAAGCTTTATTTATGCACAGGGTCTGTGCCTGGCTTTGTACAAAGGATTACATGCAACAGCGGCAATACTTGTACAAAAGGTGGTTGCCGGGGAAGGGCCCGGCAACCGCGCTATGGAAAAAACTACGAAGATGCTCATGTTCCAGGAATTGATCACTGGAATGCCATCCTCGGTCTCCAGGCGGACAACGCCGGGCCTGGTGACTCGTTTCACCCCGATAAGGGCCTTCCCACTTCGGGGTCAACTTGTTTGAATTCTTGGCCGACTGAACGCGCCGAAGAACAAGGTCGCCTTCCTCGAGACTTCTGGCATTAACTTTGCGGCTATGGTAGCGACGCAAAGCTTGCTGGTAGCGAGCAGCTCTCACAGCAGCCTGAAGACGATCCTCCTCGAGGAGCACAGCGTCATCTTGCCGCAGTTGCTCTTGCTCAAGCTCATCGTAAGCGAGCACTCGAGGTGACCCGTATACGAGTTCCGTGGGGAGAACTGCCTCTGCTCCATAAACTAGAGCAAAAGGCGTCTGGCCAGTAGCTCGATTTGGCGTCGTCCTGATCGACCAAAGAACCACCGGCAGCTCCTCGATCCAGTTCTTGCCGCACTTGCGCAGCCTGTCGAAAGTTCTCGTCTTGAGCCCACGCAGCACTTCAGCATTTGCCCTTTCAGCTTGACCGTTGCTTCGGGGGTGAGCAACAGAAGGGAAACAGACCTTGGCGCCAAGGTCTTCGACATACTGCATGAAGGCGTGGCTCGTGAACTGGGTACCGTTGTCGGTGATGATCCTGTTAGGAACTCCAAAGCGACAAACAACTCCCTTGAAGAACTTGATGGCTGATTGTGCTGTCACCTTCCTCACTGCTTCCACTTCTGGCCACTTCGTAAACTTGTCGATGGCCACATACAAGTACTCGAAGCCCCCGGTGGCACGGGGAAAGGGGCCGAGGATGTCGAGCCCCCAGACCGAAAATGGCCAGGAGAGAGGGATTGTCTGGAGAGCTTGAGCTGGCTGATGAATCTGCTTGGAATGAAACTGGCACGCTTCACACTTGGTTACTAGTGCAGTTGCGCCAAAGATGTCGGGGACGAATCCGCGATCACCTATGGGACCCAAGGAAGGACCCCTTTACGTTCGGCAGGGAGAGACGGTCGCACGAAGAGCAAATCTAGCAAAGAACACGACAGTGCACGAGAGAGATTTACCCAGGTTCGGGCCGCACGGATGCGTAAAACCCTACTCCTGCTTTTTGGTTTATTATCTGTATGATTGTTCTAGCTCCAGGAGCGCTACAGTACCGAGTAGCTGCGTACAATACTGGAGTTCCCCCTCTTCCTGCCTTGCCCTACTGATGGCGTCACGGATGGCTGAGTTAGTTGGAGCACAAAAGTGCCTGGTTCCACAGGCAATTTGAGTGCGGCGCGCTTTGACAAACCATCGGCAATGTCATTCTCAGCACGTGCCTGTCGGTGTACTAGAATAGTGGTACCCTAGTACCCCGTACTTGTGCACGGGCAGTAGTAGCATCCCGCGGCCAGGCTTGCGGGAGGACAGCCAGAGAGAAGTTCAAGATTATTAAGCCATTCAGGAACAAAGTATACAAAGCAAGAGTTAAGGCCCCGGCAAGAGGAGCTTGCCGGGAGGGACAGCTGAGGCCCAGCCTGGGCATTGCTGTAGCAGAGTACTTGCCGCGGCAAGGTACTTGCCCCGGCAAGTCATTGGCTGCGGCAAGATAGCGGCTGCGGCAAGGTACTTGCCCCGGCAAGTTACCTTGCGCGGCAAACTATGGGTTGCGGCAAGCTGTCAGGTGCGGCAAGGTCTTGCCGCGGCAAGCGTTACTGTACCACTGTGCTACTGTGCTGCTCCGGTGCCTCTGCCAGCGTGGCGCTCTGGGTCCTTCCAGGCGTGCGTGGCAGGGCACTGTGTAGGCGGCGGTGCACTGTAGCTAGCGGTGCAGGAGCAGGTGGGATAGGCTTTTCCCACGTCCAAGACGTCCGGGTACATGTATGTGGACAGCAAAGGCATGGGCATTTAATGCCCTTGTCCCCTGCCGTCAGTGGAAGGTAGGACATGTCATCCTGGTAATAGTGGCCTTACTGTAGCAACTTTCCACCTCTACCTTTACTGTTTGCCACCTGTTGGTGACCCCTTTGTGCATATTAAAGGAGGCCCATAGGCAACGTAAAAGGGGGGACTGGGGACTGGAAGAGGGGGAACTCCAGTATTGTACGCAGCTACTCGGTACTGTAGTGCTCCTGGAGCTAGAACAATCATACAGATAATAAACCAAAAAGCAGGAATAGGGTTTTACGCATCCGTGCGGCCCGAACCTGGGTAAATCTCTCTCGTGCACTGTCGTGTTCTTCGCTAGATTTGCTCTTCGTGCGACCGTCTCTCCCTGCCGAACGTAAAGGGGTCCTTCCTTGGGTCCAATAGGTGATCGCGGATTCGTCCCCGACATCTTTTATGGGGAAAGATGCGGAACCATCCGCCCCTTCGTCATTCGAGATAGCTGCGCACGCTTCCCACGCTCCGCATTCAACGCGCGACACGTGGGAGAGCGTGCAATTAAACAGCATAGGGACGTTTCGGCAGGGAGAGACGGTCGCACGAAGAGCAAATCTAGCGAAGAACACGACAGTGCATGAGAGAGATTTACCCAGGTTCGGGCCGCACGGATGCGTAAAACCCTACTCCTGCTTTTTGGTTTATTATCTGTATGATTGTTCTAGCTCCAGGAGTGCTACAGTACCGAGTAGCTGCGTACAATACTGGAGTTCCCCCTCTTCCAGTCCCCAGTCCCCCCTTTTACGTTGCCTATGGGCCTCCTTTTATATGCACAAAGGGGTCACCAACAGGTGGCAAACAGTAAAGGTAGAGGTGGAAAGTTGCTACAGTAAGGCCACTATTACCAGGATGACATGTCCTACCTACCACTGACGGCAGGGGACAAGGGCATTAAATGCCCATGCCTTTGCTGTCCACATACATGTACCCGGACGTCTTGGACGTGGGAAAAGCCTATCCCACCTGCTCCTGCACCGCTAGCTACAGTGCACCGCCGCCTACACAGTGCCCTGCCACGCACGCCTGGAAGGACCCAGAGCGCCACGCTGGCAGAGGCACCGGAGCAGCACAGTAGCACAGTGGTACAGTAACGCTTGCCGCGGCAAGACCTTGCCGCACCTGACAGCTTGCCACAACCCATAGTTTGCCGCGCAAGGTAAATTGACGGGGCAAGTACCTTGCCGCAGCCGCTATCTTGCCGCAGCCAATACCTTGCCACAGCCAATGACTTGCCGGGGCAAGTACCTTGCCGCGGCAAGTACTCTGCTACAGCAATGCCCAGGCTGGGCCTCAGCTGTCCCTCCCGGCAAGCTCCTCTTGCCGGGGCCTTAACTCTTGCTTTGTATACTTTGTTCCTGAATGGCTTAATAATCTTGAACTTCTCTCTGGCTGTCCTCCCGCAAGCCTGGCCGCGGGATGCTACTACTGCCCATGCACAAGTACGGGGTACTAGGGTACCCCTATTCTAGTACACCGACAGGAGCCCCCGGGCCTGGGCCACACAAGGTGCCGGGCGTTGTTGGGCCAGGCCCAAACAGTGCACGGGCACGCGTGTCTGGGATAAGCCGAAACGTCCCTATGCTATTTAATTGCACGCTCTCCCACGCGTCGCGCGTTGAATGCGGAGCGTGGGAAGCGTGCGCAGCTATCTCGAATGACGAAGGGGCGGATGGTTCCGCATCTTTCCCCATAAAAGGAAGGACCTCCACCTGTCCAAAACCGGGCCAGCAACGCCAATCTTGGTGTTGCTGGGTCTGGGAACGCAGCGCTGCTCGCTGCTGTTGGCCTTGCAAGCTCCAGAAACGGTGCTGCGCGTTCTGGAACGCCTGCGCCGGTTCAGACGCCGCGACCTTCGCAAGAAGCCCGTGAGAGGCAGCGTCCTGACGCCCCAGGTGCCAGGCGCTCCCTGGATAATGAACTTGCGCATCGATCTCGAGATGCGCGGGGTCACCATATGCAACAACACGTTGGCGGGGTCGAGGTGCGGTCGCCTGGGCGTGGAGATGCTCCTTCTAACACTGTTAGGAGTAAGAGCATCCCACAGTCCTCACGCCACTCGATACCTCCCTCACCAACAGAAGCGTTGGCGCGCGCGCAGCTGCTCCTGAACTTCCCTCCACCAGCAGATAAGCTTGACGAGTGGAGGGCAACCATTCAGAGCCTTCTCAGCTTCGCTGATGCCGACCCGGTGCGCGCGGCCGACAAGAGAACTGGTGACAGTGCTGTCACCGACAAGAACGGCGAGGGGGCAACAACCGTACACTCCCCACCCAGACGGCCTCGGTCGCCGACACGTTGAAACGACGCCCGTGGCGATGATTCCACGGCGTCGTCTGACCCGCGAGCTCGTCGTGACCAGTGCCTCGTTCTTCAGGAACGCGGAGGAGAAGACGCTCGTACCACTATCGAGCGAAGGAGAGAAGCGCATCGTCAGTCCGACAGACGCGCAGGGCCCGCTGTTGACACGCATGCGCCAGGGGATCCTGGCGACTTGCCGTACGCGGTAAGTTGTCCAGCGTTCACCCGTGAGCTGCGGCAGGTCCAGTGGCCCAATCACAAGGCTTTCAAGCCTGACGTGCCGGAGAAATATGATGGCAAGACACACCCGTCGGAGTTCCTCAGCATTTACACCATTGCGGTGCAAGCTGCCGGGGGACGAGACGACAAGATTCTTGCTAACTACTTCCCGCTCGTGTTAAAGCGCAACGTCGTCTCATGGCTCATGCACTTGCCGGAGAACTCCATTTCTTCATGGGCGGACCTGTGCCATCAGTTTGTTTTTGCCTTTACTGGCGGTCATCAACCTCATGGCCAGGAGAGTGATCTTCATCTCATCCCCCAGAAGGAAGGAGAGCCCCTGCGCAAATACATTCAAAGGTTCAGCCGCGTACAGTACAACATCCTAGATGTTCACCCCGCTACGGTTATTAGCGCGTTCCATCAGAACGTGCGTAACCGCAAGATGCGGGAGGAAATGGCGATGACCAAGGTCAGAGACATTGGCCAACTATATGCTCTCGCCGACAAGTGTGCGCGCGCTGAAGAGGGAAGGAAACTTCCCGGTGAAGGTGTTGGCGCAGGGGGGAGCTCTGACAGCGAAGGTACCGCCCCGGCAAAGAAGGGCCGGCGGCGGAACAACAGGAAGAAAAAGGGCAAATCTGTGCTTGCCGTCAAGCAGTCCGGCGGCAACGGCAGCGCCGACAAGGCCAAAGTCGAGGGCTCCGGCAAGGAGATTGCCGCGTGCGCCAACTGTCAGGCCTTGGCGGCTGCCGACAAGCAGGACGGCTCCGACAAGCAATATTGCAAGATCCACCGCACCTAGGGACACGACCTCCAGAACTGTCGACGAGTCGAGCAGCTTGTCGAACAGCAGAAAGCCGAGTATGAGAGGCGCGACAAGGAGAAGGCCCCAGAAGGTGCTGGCGGGTCCAGCAAGAAGCGCACTGCCCGAGGAGGGCGTCGCGGCAAGGCCAAGCAGCAGCAGAGAGACAGGCCTCCTCGTGGCCGCGACAAAGATGATGATGATGATGATCTAGATGATGAAGAATCCAGTGAGCACGAATTTCAGAAAGCCGCAGAAGTCTTGTGTGTTGACGGTGGTGCTTCGTTGCATTCTTCTCACCACCAACTTAAACAGTCGGCGCGAGAGATCAATGCGGCGGAACCATCTGTTGACGCCAGAAAGCTTCTGAAGTGGTCCGACACGCCTATCGTCTTTGACATTGAGGACCACCCTGACCGCACAACGGCGGTCGGGTGCTTGCCGATGTTGGTTTCACCAACGATCCGCAACCTCAAGGTCAAGAAGATGTTAGTTGACGGTGGGGCCGGCTTGAATCTGATTTCGCCCGCTGTGCTCCGGAAACTTCAAATCTCTGACGGCGAGCTTGAGGAAACTGGTACTTTCCAAGGAGTCAATCCAGGAAGGAGCAAGCCGAAAGGGAAGATCACGCTGCCAGTAACATTTGGCGGCGAGCTGAACTACCGGACCGAGAAGGTCACCTTTGATGTTGCCGATATTCCATTGCCTTATAATGGGATACTTGGCCGTCCAGCGCTCGCCAAGTTCATGGCAGCCTCTCATTATGCCTACAACGTGTTGAAGATGCCAGGTCCAGTAGGTGTTATCACAGTTCCCTGCGACAAGAAGGATGCGCTTATTTGCGCCGACAAGATCTACCGGGAAGCAGCTGCCGCAACTGCCGCCAAGGCACTTGCCGCTGAAGCTCTCGGGGGGGAGAACAAGAGGAAGTCCGGCAAGAGCTCCTGTGCCCACTCCGGCAAGCGCACCTCTTCGGAGTGCTGCGCTGCCGTTGAGGACGCACCAGAGAGCTCCACCGGCAAGTGCAAGAAGAACGAAGTCGCTCCGGCGGCGACAAAGAAGGTGCCCGCCAAGGAGGGCGGCACCGGTGGTTCCTTCACCATCAGTGCCACACTTGACAACAAATAGGAAAACGCGCTCGTTGCTTTCCTGCGGGCGAATGTCGACGTGTTTGCATGGCAACCGTCCGACATCCCCGGTGTTCCCAGGAAAGTAATTGAGCACCACCTTGCCGTTTGTCCCCACGCGAGGCCCGTCAAACAGAAAGCCAGAAAGCAAGCTGTGGAGCGGCAAGAGTTTATTGCGGAAGAAATCAAGAAGTTGGAAGCAGCAGGCCTCGTCAGAGGAGTGCTCCATCCTACGTGGTTGGCCAATCCTGTTGTCGTGCGCAAAGCGAATGGAAAATGGTGGCTTTGTATTGATTTCACTGATGTCAATAAAGCTTGTCCCAAAGACCCATTTCCTTTGCCCCGCATAGACCAGATTGTTGACTCCACGGCAGGATGTGATTTGCTTTCATTTCTTGACGCATATTCAGGGTATCATCAAATCTTCATGGCTGAGGAAGATGAGGAAAAGACCGCATTTATCACACCCTGTGGCACATACTGTTTCGTACGTATGCCATTTGGTTTGAAAAATGCTGGTTCGACATTTGCAAGAGCCGTCCAGATTGCTTTTGAGCCTCAGCTGCACAGAAATGTGGAAGCCTATATGGATGATATAGTGGTCAAAAGCAAAGACAGGGCTACTTTGGTTCAAGATCTAGAAGAAACTTTTGTAAATCTGCGCAAGATCAACCTGAAGCTCAACCCCGAGAAGTGCGTGTTTGGAGTTCCCTCCGGCAAGCTTCTCGGGTTCTTTGTGTATCAACGTGGAATTGAAGCCAATCCTGACAAGATCAAAGCCATTGGGCAAATTGAAGCACCGAAGCGCGTCAAGGATGTACGACGACTTGCCGGCTGTGTTGCTGCCCTCAGTAGGTTTATCTCCAAGTCAGCTGAGCGCGCCCTGCCATTTTTCAAAATCTTAAAAAAGGCAGGTCCATTGAAATGGACTCCGGAGGCGGAGGCAGCACTGCAAGACTTGAAGAGATACCTCTCCTCTCCTCCAATACTTGTCGCACCTAAACCACAAGAGAAGTTGTTGCTGTATCTAGCGGCAACCAATCAAGTGGTTAGTGCTGCGCTAGTAGCGGAGAGAGAGGTGGATGAGGAGGCAGTAACTGCGGCAAGCACATCCAGCGACAAGCTGGGGGCTCCCCCGACAAGTTTTGCTGTCGACAAGGATTCGTCTGCGCAGTCAGGCGAAGTGATACAAAAGAAGAAAATGGTGCAGCGCCCGGTCTACTTTGTGAGCTCTCTTCTGCAGGGAGCTAGGTCAAGGTATTCTGGTGTGCAGAAGCTGCTTTTCGGCCTTCTCATGGCCTCGAGAAAGCTGCGCCATTACTTTCAAGCACATGAAGTTACCGTCGTCACTCGCTTCCCGCTGAAAAGGATTTTGCAAAATCCAGAAGCGACAGGCAGGATTATCGAGTGGGCGTTGGAGTTGTCAAGCTTTGGTCTCAAGTTTGAGAGTACATCAACCATACAGAGCCGAGTTTTGGCAGAGTTTGTCGCAGAATGGACACCAACGCCAGACGAAGAAATCCCAGAGACGACTCTCCCCGGCAAGGAGACAAGCAAAGAGTGGCTTATGTACTTTGATGGTGCCTTTTCGCTGCAAGGCGCCGGTGTTGGCGTACTGCTTGTCGCACCCACCGAAGAGCACCTCAAGTACGTGGTCCAAATGCACTTTCCCAAGGAACAGGCGACGAACAATACTGCAGAATATGAGGGGTTGCTTGCCGGTCTCAGGATCGCGGCAGACCTTGGGATCAAGAAGCTTATTGTCAGGGGAGATTCGCAGCTTGTCGTCAGGCAAGTGAACAAGAACTACCAATGCCCATTGATGGAAGCTTATGTAGATGAGGTGAGGAAGTTGGAGGAACGCTTTGACGGCCTACAAATGGAGCACGTCCCACGTGCTGAGAATGACATTACCGCTGGTTTGTCAAAGCGCGCCGCACTCAAATTGCCTGTGGAACCAGGCACTTTTGTGCTCCAACTAACTCAGCCATCCGTGACGCCATCAGTAGGGCAAGGCAGGAAGAGGAAGTTGGCTTCTGGCGACTACTTCCCGGCAGAGCTCCCCGAAGCCGCCGGCAAGAAGGCTGCCAAAGCCGGCGCCAAAGATGCAGAGGGGCAACTTGCTCTGACAAGGCTTCACGCTATTGTCGTTGAAGCGGGTGCTCCTAGGCAAGAGGCAAAGGGGCAACTTGCTCCGACAAGACTTCGGGTCCTTGTCGTTGAAGCAGGCGCTCCTGATCGAAGTGCTGAGGAGCAAGATGCTCCGACGAGGCCTTGGGCTTCCGTCGTTGAAGCAACTGCTCCCGACGAGCTTGTTGAAGGACAGCACGCTCCAGCAGGGCCCCAGGCTCTCGTCGTTGAAGCGGCTGCTCCCGCCAAGCTCGTCGGGGAACGGCCGGCTCTGGTAGAGCGACAAGCTCTTGCCGTAGGGCCTAATGTTCCCGCGGCAGAGGAAATGCCTTTAGTCCTCGTTGTCGAGCCACAGGCTCCAGCGTGGGCGCAGCAGATCGTCCGTTTCCTTCAGACAGGAGAACTTCCCGAAGAGCAGGAAGAAGCGGAGAAAGTAGCCCGACGGTCCAATATGTATCAATTTGTCGATGACATGCTGTGCAGAAAAAGACCAAACGGTGTGAAATTGAAGTGTATTCCCCGGGAAGAAGGACAGGAGCTGTTGGCGGAGATTCATGGAGGCATATGTGGTCACCACATAGGGTCAAGAGCCCTTGCTGGAAAGGCTTTCCGGCAAGGTTTCTTTTGGCCCACCGCCCTCCAGGACGCAACTGCACTAGTAACCAAGTGTGAAGCGTGCCAGTTTCATTCCAAGCAGATTCATCAGCCAGGTCAAGCTCTCCAGACAATCCCTCTCTCCTGGCCATTTTCGGTCTGGGGGCTCGACATCCTCGGCCCCTTTCCCCGTGCCACCGGGGGCTTCGAGTACTTGTATGTGGCCATCGACAAGTTTACGAAGTGGCCAGAAGTGGAAGCAGTGAGGAAGGTGACAGCACAATCAGCCATCAAGTTCTTCAAGGGAGTTGTTTGTCACTTCGGAGTTCCTAACAGGATCATCACCGACAACGGTACCCAGTTCACGAGCCACGCCTTCATGCAGTATTTCGAAGACCTTGGCGCCAAGGTCTGTTTCCCTTCTGTTGCTCACCCCCAAGCAACGGTCAAGCTGAAAGGGCAAATGCTGAAGTGCTGCGTGGGCTCAAGACGAGAACTTTCGACAGGCTGCGCAAGTGCGGCAAGAACTGGATCGAGGAGCTGCCGGTGGTTCTTTGGTCGATCAGGACGACGCCAAATCGAGCTACTGGCCAGACGCCTTTTGCTCTAGTTTATGGAGCAGAGGCAGTTCTCCCCACGGAACTCGTATACGGGTCACCTCGAGTGCTCGCTTACGATGAGCTTGAGCAAGAGCAACTGCGGCAAGATGACGCTGTGCTCCTCGAGGAGGATCGTCTTTAGGCTGCTGTGAGAGTTGCTCGCTACCAGCAAGCTTTGCGTCGCTACCATAGCCGCAAAGTTAATGCCAGAAGTCTCGAGGAAGGCGACCTTGTTCTTCGGCGCGTTCAGTCGGCCAAGAATTCAAACAAGTTGACACCGAAGTGGGAAGGCCCTTATCGGGTGAAACGAGTCACCAGGCCCGGCGCTGTCCGCCTGGAGACCGAGGATGGCATTCCAGTGATCAATTCCTGGAACATTGAGCATCTTCGTAAGTTTTTTCCATAAGGCGCGATTGCCGGGCCCTTCCCCGGCAACCACCTTTTGTACAAGTATTGCCGCTGTTGCATGTAATCCTTTGTACAAAGCCAGGCGCAGACCCTGTGCATAAATAAAGCTTTTGTATTTCGCAGTTTTTGACGATTTCATGTTTACTTTTATTTTGCATGATTATCTGACATACTGTGCAGTACAGCCTCCCCGGTAAGCACTAACGAGCCGCCAAGCTCCTATATCTTTATTTTCTCTTCTTTCTTTTTCTCAAAGAGGCAGAAGCTTCCCTCGCGTACAAATTTGCCGGGGGGGGTGGGATAATGATATGGACCAGGCGTGGACCAGGCGTCGTTCAAAGAAACTTTGCCTTGCCGGGAAGAAGGCAGCGGCAAGCAGCGACAAGACCTTGCCGCGGAGAGATCAGCGACAAAGCTAAGTGCCAAAGTTTGAATAATCAAATTCTTTTTTATTTTCAAGGTTATTTTCCTTGAACGATACTACTCTTTGTATGGAAAACCTGTGCGCGACGGAACCTAAGCGTAATCAGTCGCGCACTTACCTTGTTTCAAGTCTGCTCAACAACCTAAGTGGCTGCACTGAGCGCGACAAGGTTGCTTGCCGGCAGCGGCACCGCCAGCAGGCTGCTGGAGTCCGGCACCCAGTGCTCGCGGCGATGGTGCGCGCACCGGCAAGTTCCCTATAAGCGTAGGGCAAGTACACACAAAGAAAGAAATTGCTCAAGGGAGATGACATGCATTAACTTCAAAATATTGCAAGTTATATTACAAGATAAGTTGCCGCGGCTTAAACAAATTGTTCTTTAGCATGTCTGACGGCGGCAAGGAGGGAGAAGAATGGGCTCTCTAATTGCGGTGCTCACCTTCGACTCTCTGGATTTGGTCCACCCTCTCCACGATGGGCGCGACAAGGGCCTCTAGTGGCGCGGGGTCGTATCCCTTTGGCAAGCTTTTGAAGATGTTGCTGAAGTCGACGCCCGGGTTTCTGTATGCTATCTTCACCAACAACCTCCGGAGAACTCCCCGGCAAAGCCTACGTGACTCGTCGGCCAGTTGAGCCTTGTGATTGACTTGGAGCTGTTGGAGTGCTTCTCCTACTCCGTCGAAGAACTCGGCTAGCTTGACGCTAGTTTGCGTGTTCTTGTCGGTGGAGTACCCGAAGTCCGGCACCTTCAGGGCAGTCAGCTCCTTGTCCATGTCCTCGGCGGCGCTGGCAAGCCTGTCTGTGAAGATCCCCATGTTATCCCTGAACTTCTTGTGGGTTGCAATAGCGTCTTGAAGCAGACCCTTTTCCTTCTGGAGCTCTGTCATTAGAAGCCCTTCGCGCTTTCTGGTGGTGTCGAGCGTCTCCTTCAGCGTGGTCAGCTTCAGCTTCAGGTCTGCTCTCGAGTCGTTGGCTGCGGCAAGCAGATTGTTCTTCTTGGCTATGGTAACTTGCATCTCCGCCAAAGTGTGGGTCACCTTTGCCCTCTCACTTTCAAGCGTTGAGAGCTTGTCACCGTTTGCCTTGAGGGCGGCCTCTAGTCTTGCCACTTTCTCCTCCATTTCCTTCCTGTTCACTTCTGCAGCAGCGACAGCGTTGGTGGCCTCCACCAACTTGCTGGCGTACTCTTGGGCCAAGGCTTCGATTTCCTTCTGGTGTTTTTGTGCCTGCCCCTGGGTCCGCTCTGCGACAAGTCTTGCCACCTCCTCGTCTTTCTGTCGGAGGGTTTCGGCAAGTTTCCTCTTGCGCTCGGCAAGTTCTTCGTGGGCATCAAGGTCCACTTTCCGCTGGTTCAGATCACCGGCCCGAGCAGACAACTCCTTGGCGGTCTCCTCCTGTTTTTGTTCAATGTCTTGCTTCATCAGGAGGAGGGCCTGCCGTTCTTCGGCCAGCTGTGCCCGCTTGACCTCTAACGCATTAAGAGATCACGCGCGGACGTCCGCCAAGATCTCCGCGCGCCTCAACATGTCAGCTTCGGCCTTCTCGATGAGCGCCTCCCTGGAAGCTAGCTTCTCCCGTCGGGCGCGATGAAGATTCAGCAGCTTTTGAAGCAGTTGCTCCTCTTCAGACGTGCTGCTGCTGCTGGTGCCTGGCGCATCCACAAGCTGGAGCCCGGCAGCGGCAAGGATCTCCTCGTCCACAACATCCTCCTCGGTTGGCGCTCTGGAGCCCACCGTCCAGGGGAGGCTGACGTAGACGTTCTCGCCGACCCGGATGTATTTGCTTGGCGGAGGCGAGTTGGGCGCTGGCGCCTCGTCAGTGGTTGAAGGACACGTGGTCGGGGTAGCGCCTGGCGCTCCTGTGGCCTCAGGGCCGTCAGTACAACCACCGGCTCCCTCGCCGGCCTCCTCAGCAGCCTTCTGGGCGGCCTCAGCTTCAGCAGCCTTGGCGGCTTCATCGGTGGGCGCCTTGGCGGTATTATCCTCGGCGGCCTTGCCGGCCTCTTCGGCAGCATTGGCAGTTTCTTCGTCGGCAAGCTTGTCGGCTGCCAGCTTGTCGGCCTTGGCAGCGGCGGCCTTGGCGGCCTCGTTGTCGACGGCCCCTGTGGTGTTCTCCTCGGCAGAAGAGTCAATGTTCATTGGCTCCACCGAGGAGGGCTCTGCCGACCCGGGAAGTAAGGCAAAAAGAGCTTCAGGAAGAAATTCAAGAAGACAAAAGAAAGAAAGCAGAAAAAGTTTTGCGGCAAGTGGGTTTACCCGTGTTGAGCTCAGGAGTGGTGGGCTCCCCTCCCCCGTCAACGTTTGTCATTGGGGTGGGGTCGCCAGCGCTGGTGCTTGGCACTTCGGCGCTTGCCGGCTCCTCTTCGTGGCTCGGCTCGCTAGTGGGAGCCCTTACCGGAGATCTTCTCCTTGGCGGTGTGGTCGAGGGGGGTGGTACTTCTGGAGCACCTTCAGATGGCTCCACTTGCTGCTCCTCTCCTACACGCCCAAAGATGTTAGTGACAAAATGCTTGTTCCTCAGCGACCGCCAGCGAAAGGTATTTGAAATACTTACGCTGGGGGCTGCGCTGGGGGCTGCGACGAGGGCTGGGCTCCGAGCTGGTCGGCATGGTCTCAGACGCTCTCCCGGTGGTTGCCGTGGGCTCATCTTCGACAACCACCACGGTCTTGCTCGTCGAGACCTTAGCCCTCTTCCTTGTCCTCTCCGCCAAGGTTTCCTCCCTGCGAAAGCAAGGCCGGAGCGCGACAAGTGAGGACAGAAACAAAACCTTACAAAGATTGAGGGTCACGGCAAGGGAACTTACTCTTCCTCGTCGTCCTCTTCGCTGAGAGCGGAAAAATCAAAGTCCGCCTCCGTGTGAGGAGGGGGAGGAGGGGGAGCTGGACTCCTTGGCCGCTTGGCGGGGGTAGTAGCAGCGGTCCTTGATGACCCTGCTCCAGTTGCCGGGGCCGCGTGAGACGCTCCCGCAGCACCAGCCCTTGCCGCGGTCGAGCGCGTCGAACGGCGCTCCGGCGGTTGTTGAACCTCTTGCCGCTCAGCCACTTTGCCAAGCCTGCGAAGGCGTTTCCTCCTCCGAGGGGCTGGGGACTCTGACTGCGGTGGGCTTTCGGTGCCCTCCTCGGAAGAGGAGCCCTCATCCTCCGAGCTGCCTGACTCGTCGGCAGGCTGGCTTGGCCCGACATCCTAGCCGGGTGCGGCGAGCTCGCCCTTCCCGGCAAGCATCCCCTGCTCAGCAAGGATCTCCTTTTGTGCCTCGTCGAGCTCCGCCAAAGTGTAACCAAAATCGCCAGCTTCCCTGGCGAGCCTGTCCTCCTCCACTCTTCGAGCAATGAATTCTATTTCTTGCTCAGTGGTGTTGCGGACGAGCCACTCCTCCTCCCGGACCTGCTTTTTGACCGTGGAGTCAAAGAATCGCCGCACGTCTTCTTCGAGCGGCACGTCCCAAGTTGCTTCAACGCTGTGCGCATTGCAGAGCGGCATCATAGCGATGATTGCACTCAATGCGGAGTTGTTGCAAAGGGGCACGATGTGCTTCGGCAGCGTGAACGCCTTGTCGCGCTTCTCTGGATCTGTCTCTTGCTTGAACAGTTCTCGCATGAAAAAGTCGTGTTGCAGAACTGTGAAGTTGTTGATCAGTCCAGGGCGCAGCCGCATGATATCGGCTGGGTTCTTCCAATCAGAGGCCGGCCTTCCTCTCTGCTACAGAGGAGCAATGCGGCGGCGGAGGAAGTCTGCGCCAACCATCCCTATGGTGAGCCCGGCCTCCCTGAGCCGTATAATCCTGGTAGCGGCAATCTCCAACTTTTTGTCCTGGGTTTCTAGATCGCTCCAGTCTGTGCCACGCGCTGTTGTGGTCTTGCGAAGCGCACAGTATGGTGGCGGCTCGTCGTCAATGATCCAACACCATTCAGACCGGATTTCTCCCCATCTTGGGCGGAGATCCCCCTTCAGATAATGCTCCTTGGCGCCCAATCTTGAAACGAACGAGACGCCAACAGTGAGAGGCTCCCCCTTTTCAGCACGGGGAGTGAAGTAATGCCTGAACAGCGCAGTGTTGGGTGCGACGCCGACGAAGTTCTCGCACAGATGCGCACATATTGCCATGGTGGATACGGCATTCGGTGTGAGATCCAGCAGACGGAGGTTGAAGGTGTACATGACGTCGCTAAAGAAATCCGAGTACGGTGGGCAGAGCCCGCACCAAAAGTAGCAAGCGAAGAAGGGGTACTTGCTCACTTCGCTCTCGTCGGTGGCTGGGCGAACGCGGGTGGCCGGATGCGCCTTGGTCCTCGCGGCCCACATGCCTTGGAACTTGGCCTTCAGATCCGCCCCCGTGAGCGTCGGAGCGAAGAGCGCGTACTTCTGCCTCTTCAACTGCGCCTGGGTCTCCGTCCTTGAGGACTTCCCCGTCTTCCCCTTTTCTCCTTTGGGAGGCATGGCGAAGGCGGAGCTGAGGACCGAGGGAGATGCAGACGCACGCGGTGGCGGAGGATTGGGAAACCGCTTTGTTTCAGAGCGGAGGAAGAAGAAGGCTGCGATTTGGAGATCGAGAATGGTGAGAGGGGTGTGTGAGTGCTTCTGCAGGTCCCTCCTTTTATGGGGAAAGATGCGGAACCATCCGCCCCTTCGTCATTCGAGATAGCTGCGCACGCTTCCCACACTCCGCATTCAACGCGCGACGCGTGGGAGAGCGTGCAATTAAACAGCATAGGGACGTTTCGGCTTATCCCAGACACGCGTGCCCGTGCACTGTTTGGGCCCGGCCCAACAACGCCCGGCACCTTGTGTGGCCCAGGCCCGGGGGCTCCTGTCGGTGTACTAGAATAGGGGTACCCTAGTACCCCGTACTTGTGCACGGGCAGTAGTAGCATCCCGCGGCCAGGCTTGCGGGAGGACAGCCAGAGAGAAGTTCAAGATTATTAAGCCATTCAGGAACAAAGTATACAAAGCAAGAGTTAAGGCCCCGGTAAGAGGAGCTTGCCGGGAGGGACAGCTGAGGCCCAGCCTGGGCATTGCTGTAGCAGAGTACTTGCCGCGGCAAGGTACTTGCCCCGGCAAGTCATTGGTTGCGGCAAGGTATTGGCTGCGGCAAGATAGCGGCTGCGGCAAGGTACTTGCCCCGGCAAGTTACCTTGCGCGGCAAACTATGGGTTGCAGCAAGCTGTCAGGTGCGGCAAGGTCTTGCCGCGGCAAGCGTTACTATACCACTGTGCTACTGTGCTGCTCCGGTGCCTCTGCCAGCGTGGCGCTCTGGGTCCTTCCAGGCGTGCGTGGCAGGGCACTGTGTAGGCGGCGGTGCACTGTAGCTAGCGGTGCAGGAGCAGGTGGGATAGGCTTTTCCCACGTCCAAGACGTCCGGGTACATGTATGTGGACAGCAAAGGCATGGGCATTTAATGCCCTTGTCCCCTGCCGTCAGTGGTAGGTAGGACATGTCATCCTGGTAATAGTGGCCTTACTGCAGCAACTTTCCACCTCTACCTTTACTGTTTGCCACCTGTTGGTGACCCCTTTGTGCATATAAAAGGAGGCCCATAGGCAACGTAAAAGGGGGGACTGGGGACTGGAAGAGGGGGAACTCCAGTATTGTACGCAGCTACTCGGTACTGTAGCGCTCCTGG
Organism: Thinopyrum elongatum; assembly: GCA_011799875.1. Taxonomy (NCBI): domain Eukaryota; kingdom Viridiplantae; phylum Streptophyta; class Magnoliopsida; order Poales; family Poaceae; genus Thinopyrum; species Thinopyrum elongatum. The sequence goes on along the minus strand of CM022298.1, from coordinate 286,072,716 downwards.
AGCTAGAACAATCATACAGATAATAAACCAAAAAGCAGGAGTAGGGTTTTACGCATCCGTGCGGCCCGAACCTGGGTAAATCTCTCTCGTGCACTGTCATGTTCTTCACTAGATTTGCTCTTCGTGCGACCATCTCTCCCTGCCGAACGTAAAGGGGTCCTTCCTTGGGTCCCATAGGTGATCGAATCCGCGTAAAACCCTCCTCCTGCTTTTTGGTTTATTATCTGTATGATTGTTCTAGCTCCAGGAGCGCTACAGTACCGAGTAGCTGCGTACAATACTGTAGTTCCCCCTCTTCCAGTCCCCAGTCCCCCCTTTTACGTTGCCTATGGGCCTCCTTTTATATGCACAAAGGGGTCACCAACAGGTGGCAAACAGTAAAGGTAGAGGTGGAAAGTTGCTACAGTAAGGCCACTATTACCAGGATGACATGTCCTACCTACCACTGACGGCAGGGGACAAGGGCATTAAATGCCCATGCCTTTGCTGTCCACATACATGTACCCGGACGTCTTGGACGTGGGAAAAGCCTATCCCACCTGCTCCTGCACCGCTAGCTACAGTGCACCGCCGCCTACACAGTGCCCTGCCACGCACGCCTGGAAGGACCCAGAGCGCCACGCTGGCAGAGGCACCGGAGCAGCACAGTAGCACAGTGGTATAGTAACGCTTGCCGCGGCAAGACCTTGCCGCACCTGACAGCTTGCTGCAACCCATAGTTTGCCGCGCAAGGTAACTTGCCGGGGCAAGTACCTTGCCGCAGCCGCTATCTTGCCGCAGCCAATACCTTGCCGCAGCCAATGACTTGCCGGGGCAAGTACCTTGCCGCGGCAAGTACTCTGCTACAGCAATGCCCAGGCTGGGCCTCAGCTGTCCCTCCCGGCAAGCTCCTCTTGCCGGGGCCTTAACTCTTGCTTTGTATACTTTGTTCCTGAATGGCTTAATAATCTTGAACTTCTCTCTGGCTGTCCTCCCGCAAGCCTGGCCACGGGATGCTACTACTGCCCGTGCACAAGTACGGGGTACTAGGGTACCCCTATTCTAGTACACCGACAGGGTGTGCAGTGGAGACAAAGAGAGATATGCCCTTTTTACTGTGACTAATATTTTAGGAGAAAACATAAACATTCACAATATGGAACAAATATCATTGGATGCACCATGCAAATAACTTTCATGTATAAGTTTGTACTATTGTATATGCTTATTTTCTTAGTGGCCGATTGTGTGTGGGGTGTGGTGGGCACATCATTTCTAGTTGTGGTGGGTCGACGTGAGGACTCATAGGTCGGTTCCGTCCTGCGCCACATAGATCGGATCGAGACGCATTATACGAAGACCCATGGAGGACTCGGTGTACAAGACGAAGCTACTAGAGTCATGGAGGACTCTATCCCCACTGATGATAAGCCGACTATGATTTGTAACCCTAGGCCCCGAGTATGTTATGTAAGCCCAGGGGCTAGTTCGTCGATAGTATACACACACACACACACAATGGCTGGTATTCACGTGTACTTTGTACAGACCCCAATCAAAAATATACAGTACCAGGAGTAGGCTTTTTCCTCAACTGCAAGGACCTGGACTTGGGTAAAACTTTGCCTCTTATTACCATCCAGTCTAACCGTCAGGGATATCCTACCAAATGATCTGATGGAATCATATCCGCCAACTAGTAAGAGAGAGGTGGGGGGACAATGTGTGCGAGAGAGGCCTAAAAATAGTGTGCATGCGGGAGACACATAGGTAGATATATGTGCATATAGAGGGCTAGCAGAGACTGTGCGTGTGTATATATGCATGTGAGAGAAATAGTGTTTCTAACTGAGATTAGTGAAAAGAGTCATCGATAGTAGTAAGAGAGAGAGAGGGAGATATATAGAGTGTGTGCGTGAGACACCCCGGGAGAGAGTGTGAGCATGTGTGTGAGAGAAATGCCGATGCATATAAAGTGTGTGCACTTATGCGTCAGATAGAGAGATATATAGCGCGTGTCTGAGGAGGGGTCGAGGCATAGTGCATTACGCATAATAGGCGGTTCTACGCATTAAAATATAAATTGCATTAAAAAATTTGGATGGGATCATGAATTTTGCAATTTGCGTATGAACAAACATTGGTCTATCAGACACCCATACTCTATTGAATTCGAGCATGTGTATGGGTTTATTTCACATTATTGATCCATACAATGAGAGTGGTTTGAAATCTAGACAATGCAAGGCTTTTGCAATTCATATATAAACATTAGTGCATGATGACCCATAAGTATAGATTATCAATTGTAGTCCTTTCGATAAGTAAGAGTGTCGAACCCAACGAGGAGTAGAAGGAAATGACAAGCGGTTTCCAGCAAGGTATTTTCTGCAGGCACTGAAATTATCGGTAACAGATAGTTTGGTGATAAGATAATTCATAATGGGTAACAAGTAACAAGTGTAGCAAAGATTCAGCAAGGTGGCCCAATCCTTTTTATAGCAAAGGGTAAGCCTTGACATACTCTTATATAAAGCAAAGCGCTCCCGAGGACACATGGGAATTATTGTCAAGTTAGTTTTCATCATGCTCATATGATTCATGTTCGTTACTTTGATAATTTGATATGTAGGTGGGCCGGTGTGCTTGGGTGCTGTCCTTACTTCGACAAGCCTCCCGCTTATGATTAACCCCTCTCACAAGCATCCGCAACTACGTAAGATTAATTAAGATAAATCTAACCATAGAATGAAACACGTGGATCCAAATCAGCCCTTTAAGAAGCAACACATAAACTAGGGTTTAAGCTTCTGTCACTCTAGCAATCCATCATCTACTTATTACTTCCCAATGCCTTCCCCTAGGCCCAAATCATGGTGAAGTGTCATGTAGTCGGCGTTCACATAACACCACTAGAGGAAAGACAACATATATCTCATCAAAATATCGAACGAATACCTAATTCACATGATTACTTATAACAAGACTTTTGCCATGTCCTCAGGAACAAACGTAACTACTCACAAAGCATGCTCATGTTCAAGATCAGAGGGGTATTAAATATTATTAAGGATTTGAACCTATGATCTTCCACCAAATAAACCAACTAGCATCAACTACAAAGAGTAATCAACACCACTAGCAACCCAATATTTTTTATATATTCCAAAATAATTTTCCGTAAAGTTTCAGGACATTTGGAGTTGTGCAGAATAGGTATCTCAGATTTGCTCCTTTCCGGTCCAGAATTCCAGCTGCCGTCATTCTCCCTCTTCCTATAAATCTTATAAAATAAGAGAGAAAAGGCATAAGTATTGTACCATAATGTGAAATAACAGCCATAATGCAATAAATATCAACATAAAAGCATGATGCAAAATGGACGTATCAACCCCCCCAAGCTTAGACCTCGCTTGTCCTCAAGCGAAAGCCGAAATCGTTAATCATGTCCACATGTTTAGAGATAGAGGTGTCGATAAAATAATATACGGACATGACGGCATCATGATCATCTTTTAGAACAGCAATATATTGTTATATAACTTCTTGTGCTAAAGTGGTAATTCATTCACAAGGTAAAGTATGAACCAAAAACTTTATTGAAACCTAACAAACTATGATCTCGGTCATTGAAGCAATTGCAATTTATCATATAATCAGAAAGATTCAATGTAAGAGCTTTTATTTAGCAAGTTTACATACTCAACCATCCTTTAATCTTTCATAATTGCTAGCACTCACGCGATACTTATGAGATCAAAGGTTCAATAAAAAACATAGGAAGATAGGGTCTTATAGTTTCGCCTCCCTACCATTTACCTCAAGGGTAACGTCAACAATAATAATTTATGAACACCAACATCCGAGTGGATATATATGTCTAGATCTCCCCAACACATAGTGCTTGCCAAAAAGAGAAAATATAAAAGGAAGGGTGAATATCACCATGACTCTTGCATAAAGGTAGAAAGTAAAATAAAAGATAAGCCCTTCGCAGAGGGAAGCAGAGGTTGTCATCCGCTTTTATTGTTGAATGCATGAAATCTTAAGGCAAAAGAACGTCACTTAATATTGCCGCGTGTGATAGAGAACTTTATTATGCAGTCCATCACTTTATTTCTTCCCCATCACAAGTTCATATAAAGTTTATTTTCCTCACTCTAAAAGATCATACATATTTATAGAGCAATTTTTATTGCTTGCACCGATGACAACTTACTTGAAGGATCTTACTCAATCCATAGGTAGATACAGTGGACTCTCATGGAAAAATTGGGTTAAATGTTTTTGGATGCACAAGTAGTATCTCTACTTAGTGCGGAATTTTTGGCTAGCATAGGATGAGAAGCAAGCTCAACCTGTTGGAGGATCTAGGACATTATAACTTCTATTCGGATATAAGAAAATATAACCCATTATGTTGTCTTCTTTGTCCAACATCGACTTATTAGCATATAATATTTTAATGAATGCTCACAATCATAAAAGATGTCCAAGATAGTTTATTTATATGTGAAACCTCTCTTTCTTTATTACTTCCTATTAATTGCAACAATGACCAATACTATGTTGCAACCCTCAACAAATTTCATGCGACATACTTATATGTGAAGTCATCACTCTCCATAAGATTATTATATAATCTTTTTATTTCTTTTATTTAATTTCTTTTCCAAGATCAAGGCAAGAAAGCAAAGCCCTCAACTGAAAAGTATTCTTTATTATATAACTCTCGCACTCGATTACATATATGGAACACAAAGCAAAACTCAAACACTAGATCATACTAAAACTTTTATTCTACTAGATAAAAATAAAACCAAAAGGATCGAACTAAGATAAATGATAATGATAAAGAAGTGATGGTGATATGATACCGGGGTATCTCCCCCAAGCTTGGCATAAGCCAAGGGGAGTGCCCATACCCATGTACTCAAGTCTCTTTCTTCGGAGGTGGTGGTGATGAAGTTGATGATGTGCCAGGATTGTCCTCCGTCATCCAAGGCATAGGCTCACCATCATAGAAGGATGAACGAGTCTCCGGGATCCTCAAATCTGCAGCCAAACTCATCCTCTTAAATCTGTATTCATACTCATAGTTTTGGTTTTGCAGGTCATAGATCTGGGCTTGGAGATGCTCGATTTTCTCATGATGCTTGAAGATGGCCTCTCCAATATCATTGTTGTCCAGCTTGTGGTCACGGGTGAATTCTGTGATCATGGAGTGGTTGGCGTTGAGTCTGCGTTCCACCATCCCTTGGCACTTGAAGACATCCTGCTCCACCGCTTCGAGCCTGGCCTCCACGCTTCTGGTCCTCCTTGGCCCTTGAACATCCCGGAAGTGAAGCACCCCCTCTTGCATCTCAATGATTTGAGGGTGTTTCATAACCTCCGGAAGGTAGGGGTTGATGACCTTCTTGTAGAACTTGTCCTTGGGGGCGCTTGGAGATGTCATGGCAATCTAGATCTGTCAGAAAAATAGCTCGAAACAAGAACAAAGGATATTACCGTGATACGGTGGTCAAAACCATCGGGAGATTATATAATGAACTTTTACCGTGCAAAACAAGTATTCTGGAAGAAAAACGGAGTCTGGAGGGTACACAAGTGGGCCACAATCTTGGGAGGCGTGCCCAGGGGGGTAGGGCGCGTACCCTAGGCTTGTCGCCTGCTCGTGCACTATCCGGACTACTTTTTATTTTCCTAATTTTTTAAATATTCCTAAACAGAGTAAAATTGCTTTTGGAAAACTTTTGGAGTCGGTTTACTTACCGTATCACATACCTATCCCTTTTCAGGGTTCTGGAGCATTCTGGAAGGTTTCCCTTATGTATTCCTCCGGTGTTATGGTATCAATAATATTAGTTTCAACATTTATAGGTGTACCTGAGATATAATGTTTGATTGCCCATTCACCACTTTCAGGTTGTTGCCTTCGGCATTGTTGATCTTGATGGCACCGGAATGATAAACTTCTTCGATTATGTAAGGACCTTCCCATTTGGTGAGAAGTTTTCCTGCAAAAAATCTTAAACGAGAGTTGCATAGCAAGACATGGTCACACACATTAAGTTCCCTCTTTTGTATTCTTTTGTCATGCCATCTTTTAACCTTTTCTTTAAGCAATTTGGCATTTTCATAGGCTTGGGTTCTCCATTCATCAAGTGAGCTAATGTCAAATAACCTCTTCTCACTGGCAAGTTTGAAATCATAGTTGAGTTCTTTGATTGCCCAATAAGCTTTATGTTCTAGTTCGAGAGGTAAGTGACATGCTTTCTCATAAACCATTTTATATGGAGACATACCCATAGGTTTTTTATAAGCAGTTCTATAAGACCATAATGCATCATCAAGTTTCTTAGACCAATTCTTCCTAGATCTATTAACAGTCTTTTGCAAGATCAATTTTATTTCTCTATTACGTAATTCTACTTGACCACTAGACGGAGGATGATATAGAGATGCAATTCTATGGTTAGCATCATACTTAGCAAGCAATTTACGGAAAGCACCATGAATATAGTGTGAACCACCATCAGTCATTAAGTATCTAGGGACTCCAAACCTCAGGAAAATGACTTCTTTAAGCATTTTAATAGAAGTGTTGTGATCAGCACTACTTGTTGGAATAGCTTCTACCCACTTAGTAACGTAATCAACAACAACTAGAATATGAGTATACCCATTGGAGGAAGGAAAAGGTCCCATATAATCAAATCCCCAAACATCAAATGGTTCAATAACAAGTGAATAATTCATAGGCATTTCCTGACGTCTACTAATGTTACCAATTCTTTGACATTCATCACAAGACAAGACAAACTTACGAGCATCCTTGAAAAGAGTAGGCCAATAAAAACCAGATTGTAATACCTTGTGTGCAGTTCTGTCTCCAGCATGGTGTTCTCCGTAAGCGCAGTTCTGTCTCCAGCATGGTGTCCTCCATAAGCCTCGGAGTGACACTTGCGTAAGATTTGTTCCTGTTCATGCTCAACGTCTAATGACACCATCTACTCATTCTTTATAAAGGTGTGGGTCATCACAGAAGTAATGTCTTAAATCATAGAAAAACTTTTTCTTTTGTTGGTATGTAAAACTAGGTGTTATAAATTTAGCAACAATATAATTAGCATAGTATGCATACCAAGGGGTACTACGAGAAGCATTTATGACAGCTAATTGTTCATCAGGAAAGCTATCATCAATAGGTAGTGGGTCATCAAGAATATTTTTTAACCTAAACAAGTTGTCTTCTATGGGGTTCTCAGCTCCTTTCCTATCAGTAATATGTAAATCAAATTCTTGTAGCAAGAGAACCCACCTAATGAGTCTAGGTTTAGCATCTTTCTTTTCCATAAGGTATTTAATAGCACCAAGATCAGTGTGAATACTTACTTTGGAATCAACAATGTAAGATCTAAATTTATCACAAGTGAACACAACTGCTAAAAATTCTTTTTTAGTGGTAGCATAATTTCTTTAAGCACTGTCTAGGGTTTTTCTAGCATAATGGATAACATTTAATTTCTTATCAACTCTTTGTCCTAGAACAGCACCAACAACATAATCACTAGCATCACACATAATTTCAAAGCATAGGTTCCAATCAGGAGGTTGGACAATAGGTGCAGAAATTAAGGCTTTCTTAAGTATTTCAAATGCTTCTACACAATCATCATCAAAGACAAATGGAACATATTTTTGCAAGAGATTAGTAAGAGGCCTAGAAATTTTAGATAAGACTTTAATAAATCTCCTATAGAAACCGGCATGACCAAGGAAACTTCTTATACCTTTGATATCTTTAGGACACGACATTTTTTCAATAGCATCAACTTTAGCTTTATCAACTTCAATAGCTCTTTCAGAGATTTTATGCCCCAAGACAATACCTTGATTAACCATAAAGTGGCATTTCTCCCAATTCAAGACAAAATTAGTGTCTTCACATCTCTACAAAACTCGATCAAGGTTGCTTAAGCAATCATCAAAAGAAGTTCCGTAAACAGAAAAATCATCCATAAAAACCTGAACAATCTTTTCACAAATGTCAGAGAATATAGCAGTCATACATCTTTGAAAAGTGGCAGGTACATTGCATAAACCAAAAGGCATACGCATATAAGAAAAAGTACCAAAAGGGCATGTAAAAGTAGTTTTTTCTTTATCCTCTTGTGACACAGGTATTTGGGAAAAAACAGAGTATCCATCTAGAAATAAGAAATGTGTATGTTTTGATAGTCTTTCTCGCATTTTATCAATGAAAGTTAGAGGATAATGATCTTTCCTAGTAGCTTTGTTTAGTTATCTAAAATCAATTACCATTCTATAACCTGTGATAATTCTTTGTGGAATAAGTTCATTTTTATCATTAGGAACAACAGTAATACCTCCCTTCTTAGGGACACAATGAGCAGGACTTACCCATCTACTATCAGCAATAGGATAGATTATACCTACCTCCAGAAGCTTTAATATTTCATTTCTTACCGCTTCTTTCATTTTTGGATTTAACCGTTGCTGGTAATCAACAACTAGTTTAGCATTAGGTTCCATGTTAATTTTATGCTGACATAGAGTGGGACTAATGCCCTTAAGATCATCAAGAGTATATCCAATAGCGGCACGGTGCTTCCTCGGAGTTTTCAATAATCTCTTTTCTTCATGCTCTGAAAGGTTAGCACTAATAATAATAGGATATATCTTCTTTTCATCGAGATAAGCATATTTCAGAGTATCAGGTAATTGTTGAAGATCGAACAAAAGATCACTCTTGGGTGGAAGAGGATCTCCAAGAGTCTCAACAGGCAAATTGTGTTTCAAAACAGGCATTTGTTTAAAGAATATCTCATCTATTTCATTTCTTTCATCCATATGCATATCATTTTCATGGTCTAGCAAATATTGTTCTAAAGGATCGGTAGGAGGCACGGCAATAGAAGCAAGACCAATAATTTCATCCTTATTAGGTAATTCTTTATCACGGGGTTGTCTGTGGAATTTGGAGAAATTAAACTCATGAGACACATCACCGAAACTTACACTAACAGTTTCTTTCTCACAATCTATCTTAGCATTAACAATGTTTAAGAAAGGTACCAAATATAATGGGACAAAAATCATATTGTGGGGAACCAAGAACTAGAAAATCAGTAGGGTATTTTTTTCCCACACAAGACTTCAACATCTCTAACAATCCCAAGTGGTGTAATAGTATCTCTATTAGCAAGCTTAATAGTAACATCAATATCTTCTATTTCAGCAGGTGCAATATCATTCATAATTTCTTGATATAAAGTAAATGGGATTGCACTCACACTAGCACTCAAATCACATAAGCCATGATAACAATGATCTCCTATTTTATAGATACAATAGGCATGCCAACAACAAGTCTATGTTTATCATTTTCATTGGGTTTAGCAATTCTAGTAGCTTCATCACAGAAGTAAATAACATGCCCATCAATATTTTCAGCCAAGAGATCTTTAACCATAGCAACATTAGGTTCAACTTTAATTTGTTCAGGGGGTGTAGGTGTTCTAGTATAACTCTTATGAACCACAGCTGAAGCTTCAGCATGTTCTTTTATCCTAACAGGAAAAGGTGGTTTCTCAATATAAGCAGTAGGAATAACAGGATCAACATTATAAGTAGTGGTTTCTTCTCTAGCTTCAATGGGTTCTACTATTTTTACTTCAATGGAAGGATGATAGTTAAAAAACTTCTCCTTAGGGAGATCAAAATGAGTAGCAAATGATTCACAGGAAGAAGCTACTATCTCAGAGTCAAGTTCATATTTAGTGCTAAAATTATGAAAAGCATTGGTATCCATAAAAGATTTAACACAATCAAACTCAAGGTTTATACCTGACTCTTTACCTTCGTCAAACTCCCAATCTTCAGAGTTGCATTTAATTCTTTCCAAGATATCCCATTTGAATTCAATAGTCTTCTTCATAAAAGAGCCGGTACAAGAAGTATCGAGCATGGATTGATCATTACGAGAAAGCCGAGCATCAAAATTCTGAATAATAATTTCTCTTGAGAGCTCATGATTGGGGCATGAATATAACATTGACTTAAGCCTCCCCCAAGCTTGAGCTATAATTTCTCCTTCACGAGGCCAAAAATTATATATATAATTTTGATCACGATGAACCAGAAGCATAGGATTAAACTTCTGATGAAATTCCAATTTAAATCGGTTGTAATTCCAAGCTCCAATATCATCACATAGCCTATACCATGTCAATGCCTTTCCCTTCAAAGATAAAAGGAACACCTTCTTCTTTACTTCATCTCCAGGTAAACTTGCAAGCTTAAATAATCCACAAACTTCATCCACATAGTTTTGATGCAAATCTGGATGTAATGTTCTATCTCCTGCATAAGGATTAGCTAGCAGTTTCTCTATCATACCCGAAGGAATTTCATAATAAATATTTTCAGTAGGTTTAGGAGCAACTCTTTGTTCTTCCGGTCGAGGTGAAGATACCCCGAACAAGCCACTCAAAGGATTATTTTCCATAGTGAAAAGTGACAATAAATTTCAGCACGTAATATAAATATTTCCTTACCAAATTCCACTCACCAAAGGAGCTTCACTCCCCGGCAACGGTGCCAGAAAAGAATCTTGATGACCCACAAGTATAGGGGATCAATTGTAGTCCTTTCGATAAGTAAGAGTGTCGAACCCAACGAGGAGCAGAAGGAAATGACAAGCGGTTTTCAACAAGGTATTTTCTGCAGGCACTGAAATTATAGGTAACAGATAGTTTGGTGATAAGATAATTCGTAACGGGTAACAACTAACAAGTGTAGCAAAGGTGCAGCAAGGTGACCCAATCCTTTTTATAGCAAAGGTTAAGCCTGGACGTACTCTTATATAAAGCAAAGAGCTCCCGAAGACACATGGGAATTATTGTCAAGTAGTTAGTTTTCATCATGGTCATATGATTCACGTTCGTTACTTTGATAATTTGATATGTGGGTGGACCGGTGCTTGGGTGCTGTCCTTACTTGGACAAGCCTCCCACTTATGATTAACCCCTCTCGCAAGCATCCGTAACTATGAAAGAAGAATTAAGATAAATCTAACCATAGCATGAAACATGTGGAACCAAATCAGCCCCTTACGAAGCAACGCATAAACTACGGTTTAAGCTTCTGTCACTCCAGCAACCCATCATCTATTTATTACTTCCCAATGCCTCCCCCTAGGCCCAAATTATGGTGAAGTGTCATGTAGTCAATGTTCACATAACACCACTAGAGGAAAGACAACATACATCTCATCAAAATATCGAACGAATACCAAATTCACATGATTAATTATAACAAGACTTCTCCCATGTCCTCAGGAACAAATGTAACTACTCACAAAAGCATGCTCATGTTCAAGATCAGAGGGGTAATAAATACCATTAAGGATCTGAACATATGATCTTCCACCAAATAAACCAACTAGTATCAACTACAAGGTGTAATCAATACTACTAGCAACCCACAGGAACCAATCTAAGGTTTGGAGACAAAGATTGAATACAAGAGATCAACTAGGTTTGAGAGGAGATGGTGCTGGTGAAGATGTTGATGAAGATTGACCATCCCTTGATGAGAGGATCGTTGGTGATGACGATGGCTTCGAGTTCCCCCTCCCGGAGGGAAGTTTCCTTGGCAAAATCGCTCTGCCAGAGCCCTAGATTGCTTCTGCCCAGGTTCTGCCTCGAGACGGTGGAGTTTGCTACTTCTTGAGCTTGCGTTGGTTTTTTCCCTTGAAGAGGAAAGGGTGATGCAGCACAGTAGAGGTAAGTATTTCCCTCAGTTAAGAACCAAGGAATCAATCCAGTAGGAGAAGAACGCACAAATCACCAACACCCGCACAAACAATCAAACACTTGCACCCAACACGATAAAGGGGTTGTCGACCCCTTCACGTTCACTTGCAAAGGTGATATCTAATAGAGATAGATAAACAAAAGATAAAATATTTTTGGGTTTTTTGATATATAGATCTGAAAATAAAAGATTTCAAAATAGTAGATCGGAAAGTAATATGATGGAAAATAGACCCAGGGGCCATAGGTTTCACTAGAGGCCTCTCTCATGAAGGCAAATAATACGGTGGGTGAACAAATTAGTGTCGAGCAAATGATAGAAAAGAGCAAAGTTATGACGATATCCAAGGCAATGATTATGCATATAGGCATCACGTCCGTGTCAAGTAGACCAACTCCTGCCTGCATCTACTACTATTACTCCACACATCGACCGCTATCCAGCTTGCATCTAGAGTATTAAGTTCATAAAGAACGGAGTAACACCTTAAGTAAGATGACATGATATAGAGGAAATAACTCAAGCAATATGATGAAAACCCCATCTTTTTATCCTCGATGGCAACAATGCAATACGTGTCTCGCTACCCCTACTTTGTCACTGGGTGAAATCACGCAAGATTGAACCCAAGGCTAAGCACCTCTCCCATTGCAAGAAAAACCAATCTAGTTGGCCAAACCAAACCGATAATTCGAAGAGAAATACAAAGATATCAAATCATGGATAAAAGAATTCACAGAAGATTCAAATAATATTCATAGATAAGCTGATCATAAATCCACAATTCATCGGATCTCGACAAACACACCGCAAAAGAAGATTACATCGGATAGATCTACAAGAACATCAAGGAGAACGTTGTATTGAGAATCAAAGAGAGAGAAGAAGCCATCTAGCTACTAGCTATGGACCCGTAGGTTTGAGGTAAACTACTCACGCATCATCGGAAGGGCAATGGAGTTGATGTAGAAGCCCTCCGTGATCGATTCCCCCTCCGGCAGGATGCCGGAAAAGGCCCCAAGATGGGATCTCACGGGATCAGAAGGTTGCAGTGGTGGAAAAGTGTTCTCGTGGATGTCTCTGGTGGTTCTGGAATATTTGTGAATATATAGGAGGAAGACCTAGGTCAGGAAGTCACCGAGGGGCCCACAAGGTAGGGCCCCCCCCCTAGGGCACGCCCTCCAACCTTGTCGCCGCCTCGTGGCTCTTCTGACTTGGACTCCAAGTCCCCTGGGTGTCTTCTGGTCCAAGAAAAATCATCGTGAAGTTTTATTCTGTTTGGACTCCGTTTGGTATTCCTTTTGTGCGAGGCTCAAAAACAAGGAAAAAATAGAAACTGGCACTGGGCTCTAGGTTAATAGGTTATTCCCAAAAATAATATAAAATAGCATATTAATGCATATAAAACATCCAAAACAGATAATATAATAGCATGGAACAATAAAAAATTATAGATACGTCGGAGACGTATCAAGCATCCCCGAGCTTAGTTCCTGCTCGTCCTCGAGTAGGTAAGTGATAAAAACAGAATTTTTGATGTGGAATGCTACCTAACATACTTATCCATGTAATTTTCTTTATTATGGCATGAATGTTCAGATCCATAAGATTCAAAACAAAAGTTTAATATTGACATAAAAACAATAATACTTCAAGCATACTAATAAAGCAATCAAGTCTTCTCAAAATAACATGGCCAAAGAAAGCTATCCCTACAAAATCATATAGTCTGGCTATGCTCCATCTTCATCACATAAAGTATTCAAATCATGCACAACCCCGATGACAAGCCAAGCAATTGTTTCATACTTTTGATGTTCTCAAACCTTTTCAACTTTCACGCAATACATGAGCGTGAGCCATGGACATAGCACTATAGGTGGAATAGAATATGGTGGTTGTGGAGAAGACAAAAAGAAGGTGTAGTCTCACATCAACTAGGCGTATCGACGGGCTATGGGGATGCCCATCAATAGATATCAATGTGAGTGAGTAGGGATTGCCATGTAACGGATGCACTAGAGCTATAAGTTTTTGAAAGCTCAAAAAGAAACTAAGTGGGTGCGCATCCAACTCGCTTCCTCACAAAGACCTAGGGCAATTTGAGGAAGCCCATCATTGGAATATACAAGCTAAGTTCTATAATGAAAAATTCCCACTAGTATATGAAAGTGACAACATAGAAGACTCTCTACCATGAAGATCATGGTGCTACTTTGAAGCACAAGTGTGGAAAAAGGATAGTAACATTGCCCCTTCTCTCTTTTCTCTCATTTTTTTTATTTTGGTGGGCTTCTTTGGCCTCTTTTTTTATTTGTGGCTTCGTTGGCCTCTTTTATTTTTTTCCTCACATGGGACAATGCTCTAATAATGAAGATAATCACACTTTTATTTACTTACAACTCAATATTACAACTCGATACTTAGAACAAAATATGACTCTATATGAATGCCTCTGGCGGTGTACCAGGATGTGCAAGGACTCAAGAGTGACATGTATAAAAATTATGAACGGTGGCTTTGCCACAAATACTATGTCAACTACATGATCATGCAAAGCAATATGACAATGATGGAGCGTGTCATAATAAAACGGAACGGTGGAAAGTTGCATGGAAATATATCTCGGAATGGCTATGGAAATTCCATAATAGGTAGGTATGGTGGCTGTTTTGAGGAAGGTAAAAGGTAGGTGTATGGCCCCAGTGAAAGTTGCGCGGTACTAGAGAGGCTAGCAAAGGTGGAAGGGTGAGAGTGCGTATAATCCATGGACTCAACATTAGTCATAAAGAACTCACATACTTATTGCAAAAATCTATTAGTCATCAAAATGAAGTACTACGCGCATGCTACTATGGGGATAGATTGGTAGGAAAATACCATCACTCGTCCCCAACCGCCACTCATAAGGAAGACAATCAATAAATACCTCATGCTCCAACTTCGTTACATAACGGTTCACCATATGTGCATGCTATGGGAATCACAAACTTTAACACAAGTATTTCTATATCCACAATTACTCACTAGCATGACTCTAATATCACCATCTTTATATCTCAAAACAATCATAAGGAATCAAACTTCACATAGTATTCAATGCACTTTATATGAAAGTTTTTATTATATCCCTCTTGGATGCCTATCATATTAGGACTAAATTTATAACCAAAGCAAATTACCATGATGTTTAGAAAGAATCCCAAAATAATATAAGTGAAGAATGAGAGTTCAATAATTTCTATAAAATAAAACCACCGCCGTGCTCTAAAAAGAGATAAGTGAAGCACTAGAGCAAAATTGCCTAGCTCAAAAGATATAAGTGAAGCACATAGAGTATTCTAATAAATCACGATTCATGCGTGTACCTCTCGACAGGTGTGTACAGCAAGGATGATTGTGGCAAACTAAAAATCAAAGACTCATATCATACAAGACGCTCCAAGAAAACACATATCATGTGGTGAATAAAAATATAGCCTCAAGTAAATTTACCGATAGACGAAGACGAAAGAGGGGATGCCTTCCGGGGCATCCCCAAGCTTAGGCTCTTGGTTGTCCTTGAATATTACCTTGGGATGCCTTGGGCATCCCCAATCTTAGGCTCTTGCCACTCCTTATTCCATAGTCCATCAAATCTTTACCCAAAACTTGAAAACTTCACAACACAAAACTCAACAGAAAACTCGTGAGATTCGTTAGTACAAGAAAATAAAATCACCACTTTTGGTACTGTTGTCAACTCATTATTTATTTATATTTGTGTAATATCTACTTTATTCCAACTTATCCATGGTTCATACCCCCCGATAATACCCATAGTTTCATCAAAATAAGCAAACAACACAAAGAAAACAGAATCTGTCAAAAACAGAACAGTCTGCGAAGATCTGAATTGTTCTAATACTTATCTAAATCCAATTTTTTGAAAAATTGGGAAAACAAAGGAAATTTGTATATGAATCATGTGTAAAAAATTCAGGGTTTTTCCACGCTCCAGTGAATTATTAAAATTCTGTGACTGGACGCAAAAGTTTCTGTTTTTCAGCAAGATCAAATCAATTATCACCGAAAGCATTCGCAAAGGTCTTACTTGGAACAAACACTAATTAAAACATAAAAACACATCTAACCAGAGGCTAGATGAAAAATTTATTCAAAAAACAGAAAAGAAAAATATTGGGTTGTCTCCCAACAAGCGCCTTTCTTTAAAGCCTTTTAGCTAGGCGTTGATAATTTTGATGATGCTCACATGAAAGATAACCATTGAAACACGAAAAGAGCATCTTGTAGCAGGTGAAAAACAAGTATAAGTCTAACATACTTCCTATGCATAGGCATTTTATAAGCAAACAAATTATCAAGACAAGAAAAAACTAGCATATGCAAGGAAAAAGAAAGAAACAATAGCAATCTCAACATAACGAGAGGTAATTTAGTAACATGATAGTTTCGACCACAATATTTTCCTCTCTCACAATAATTACATATGGAATCATATTCAAATTCAACAATATAACTATCACAAAACATATTCTCAACATGATCCACATGCATGCAAAGTTGACACTCTTCCAAAATAGTGGGATTAACAAATAAAGTCATGACCTCTCCAAGCCCACTTTTATCAAAAATTTCATAAGATTGATCATACTCCAAGGTAGTGGGATCATTATTACCTAGAGTTGACACTCTTCCAAACCCACTTTCAATATTATTGCAAACACTATTATTAATATCAAATTCATCATGGGGCTTAAATAAATTTTCAAGATCATAAGAAAAATCACCCCAATCATGATCATTGCAACAAGTAGTGGACATAGCAAAATTAGCATCCCCAAGCTTAGGGTTTTGCATATTATTATCACAATTGACATCAATAGAATTTATAGTAACATCATTGCAATCATGCTTTTCATTGAAGGAGCTATCGTGAATCACTTCTTAAATTTCTTCTTTTAGCACTTCATCAAAATTTTCAGATTCACAAATTCAAGCAAAACTTCATAAATATAATCTAGTGCACACAACTCACTAGCAATCGGTTCATCATAATTGGATCTCTTAAAAAGATTAGCGAGTGGATGAGGATCCCTAAACCTTTTGTTTCTGATTTGGAATAAAATACACAATTATGCCAAGCAAGCAAGCAAACAAACTAAGTAAGACATAAGGGCAAACGAAAAGAAGGCGAATAAAAAGGCAAATCTTTCAAAAATCATTTTAGAAGTGGGGGAGAGGAAAATGAGAGCCAAACGGCAAATAATGTAATGCAAGAGATGAGAGTTTTATGATGGGTACTTGGTATGCTCGACGTAGATCCCTCCAACAACGAAGCCAGAAATTGGCAAGTCGATGAGAGACTAGTCTTGACTTGGCGTAGATTTCCCCGGCAACGGCACCAGAAATTCTTCCTGCTACTTCTTGAGCTTGCGTTGGTTTTTCCCATGAAGAGGAAAAGGTGGTGTAGCACAGTAGAGGTAAGTATTTCCCTCAGTTAAGAACCAAGGTATCAATCCAGTAGGAGAAGAACGCACAAATCACGAACACCTCCACAAACAATCAAACACTTGCACCCAACGCGATAAAGGGGTTGTCAATCCCTTCACGGTCACTTGCAAAGGTGAGATCTAATAGAGATAGATAAACAAAAGATAAAATATTTTTGGGTTTTTTGATATATAGATCTGAAAATAAAAGATTTCAAAATAGTAGATCGGAAAGTAATACGGTGGAAAATAGACCCGGGAGCCATAGGTTTCACTAGAGGCTTCTCTCATGAAGGCAAATAATACGGTGGGTGAACAAATTACTGTCGAGCAATTGATAGAAAAGCACAAAGTTATGAAGATATCCAAGGCAATGATTATGCATATAGGCATCACGTCCGTGTCAAGTAGACTGACTCCTACCTGCATCTACTACTATTACTCCACACATCGACCGCTATCCAGCATGCATCTAGAGTATTAAGTTCATAAAGAATGGAGTAACACCTTAAGTAAGATGACATGATGTAGAAAAATTAACTCAAGCAATATGATGAAAACCCCATCTTTTTATCCTCGATGGCAACAATGCAATACGTGTCTTGCTACACCTACTTTGTGACTGGGTGAAATCACGCAAGATTGAACACAAAGCTAAGCACCTCTCCCATTGCAAGAAAAACCAATCTAGTTGGCCAAACCAAACCAATAATTCGAAGAGAAATACAAAGATATCAAATCATGCATAAAGGAATTCAGAGAAGATTCAAATAATATTCATAGATAAGCTGATCATAAATCCACAATTCATCAGATCTCGACAAACACACCGCAAAAGAAGATTACATCGGATAGATCTCCAAGAACATCAAGGAGAACGTTGTATTGAGAATCAAAGAGAGATAAGAAGCCATCTAGCTACTAGCTATGGACCCGTAGGTCTGAGGTAAACTACTCACGCCTTATCGGAAGGGCAATGGAGTTGATGTAGAAGCCCTCCGTGATCGATTCCCCCTCCGGCAGGATGCCGGAAAAGGCCCCAAGATGGGATCTCACGGGAACAGAAGGTTGCGGCAGTGCAAAAGTGTTTTCGTGGATGCCTCTGGTGGTTCTGGAATATTTGTGAATATATAGGAGGAAGACCTAGGTCAGGAAGTCACCGAGGGGCCCACAAGGTAGGGGGGCGCCCCCCCCCTAGGGCGTGCCCTCCACCCTTATCGCCGCCTCGTGGCTATTTTGACTTGGACTCCAAGTCCCCTGGGTGTCTTCTGGTCCAAGAAAAATCATCGTGAAGTTTTATTCCCTTTGGACTCCGTTTGGTATTCCTTTTCTGCTATGCTCAAAAACAAGGAAAAAACAGAAACTGACACTGGGCTCTAGGTTAATAGGTTAGTCCCAAAAATAATATAAAATAGCATATTAATGCATATAAAACATCCAAAACAGATAATATAATAGCATGGAACAGTCAAAAATTATAGATACATTGGATACGTATTAAGCTTCGTCCCAAAAGCTTCCTTATGATTTTTTCTAGGTCAAAACTCTCCATATAGCAGAAGATGGGCACCGGAGGCTAGCCAGGGGCCCACAAGCTCAGGGGGCGCTCCCTGGGGGGTAGGGCTCGCCCCCCACGCTTGTGGCCACCTGGTGGGTCCCCTTCTATTGTTTCTTCGCCCAATATTTTTTATATATTCCAAAATAATACTGCGTAAAGTTTCAGGACATTTTGAGTTGTGCAGAATAGGTATCTCAGATTTGCTCCTTTCCGGTCCAGAATTCCAGCTGCCGGCATGTAAATCTTGTAAAATAAGAGAGAAAAGGCATAAGTACTTTACCATAATGTTAAATAATAGCCCATAATGCAATAAATATCAACAAAAAAGCATGATGTAAAATGGACGTATCAGTGCACTCCGTGTTGTTAGTGTAAAGCACTTTATACATTTGTCACATACTTGGATACATTCCAAATTGCTAGCTACAAAATAGAATACATGTTGAATTCAACATAAAAGTGGTTTCAAAGATTCAAATACATAGGAAGTGCATTCAACTATTTTAATTCGAGATAATGGCATTTGTAAATAAGATCTAAAAGGGGGCATCAATCTTTGTTGTGCGTTTGAACATGCTATATATTCATACGCATGTAACTATTTTTTTGCAACCAAGGAGATTATATCTGGAACCGTGCATGAATTGAGCTAAGCTGCATTTTTTAATATATACTCGTGTTCAATGTAGATTCAAATGTACCCCCTCCATTCCATAGTAATCGTAGTTTTAGGATTTTCAACAGTCAAGATTTTTGAAGTTTGACAAATCCTGAAAGTTCAATTCAAGAGAACTATAAAAGTTAATGCTTCTGCTCCCAAAACGAAGCGCCAAATAAGCCTCTAGTCCCCAAAACCGTGCGAGACCAATGTTTGGTTGTAGGAAATTACTGTCCTGACTCTGACCCATGTAGCCTATCGGCCCGATGTCCAAAGGTCTAAACCGGGGTAGGTTTGTAACTTCACCAAGATGCCAGTCAACTACCTCCGAGAAGCATTCATACACCATGGGCACCTAAACACCCATGTGCTCGGCCGAAATCTATTTCGCCAACTATTTGGGACACCTGAGATTACCTTCCTACCCCCGACCCGCAATATGTCCAAAATTTTAGATGGGGGCAAAGTTTGTAACTTTCCCCAAATTTCAAACAAGCATGTCCCAAACCGAAACATTGTTCCCCCTTAGCTCCCCCTCCCTCCGTTTCCCCATTCATACTCTGTGGGTGCCAAAACGCCCTCTCCAACAGCTGCGAAACCCCAGCCTCCTCCGTCCTCCACCCCATCGCGCCAAATCCACCGCCGCCCTCCTCCATCATGCCGGAGCTGGTACCCCGATGTCATCCTCCAACCCAACTGCAATCGCAACGCCCTCAAGGACTTAGCAGCTGAAGCCGAGGCAAAGCTGCCTCCACGACACTGACGCCGACGTGCGCCGTACCCGAACCACTTCGACCATGTTGTCCCACGCCTCATCACTGCCGCTCCACTATCGCAACCATCCACCGCACCAGAGCTATTCCCGGTACGCTGTTGTTCGCCGCCTCGGATCTGCTTCCACGCCGCCAATAGACAGCCACCGCACCACACTCAACAACTTGGGCATGGGTTCCTCCAAGGCTCCATCGTCCTCCACAAAATCTTGTTTCCAGCGAACCACAAGAAGATCATCGGAAAACAGAAGGAGGACACAACATTGCCAGCAGAAAGATGTACCCCTCTTCCCTTATTCATGCAAATCTTACGTCTCTGCTCACACCGTATTCATCCCACGAAAGAAACTAGTTGAGTGCTTCTTACTACACCTTCTTCGTGATACTAAATGCACAAGGTTTCCCCCCATTTACTATTTCACGTTAGCTAGAGGTCAGTCGACCGCGTGGATTTCAATTCAGGGTCAGTTGATTAGCAATTAAAAGACGCAGCACCCGCTTAGGCGTGCAGAGCACCTAGTCCGCCTGTTCGCAGGGGAAGCGGCGCATTGGTGTCTATCATAGGGGTGTGGGGCGTAGGAGCTGCTTGCACCCGATCTGGAGGTCGGCGGGGCTTGAAGGGATGGCCGGGGGCGGTGCCAACCACGGCGGTGCGGTGAGGTTGAGGGGAGGGCGAAGGCAGGGGACTGGGCTGGTGGTCGCTGGTGTTTCGAGGAAGATCGTCAACACTGACTGGCTGGAGGTAGATGAAGGCAATCTACCCATTCTTTGTACATCGGATGGCGCAGAAAAGATGGACTGACCTATTTGTTTTCGGTCGACTGTTATTTTCATAGTACCACACCTCGTGATGTGCTGGAGGAGTATCTGCATTTCCCAGCCATCCCTGTGCTCATATTTCAAAATCCAATTTCGTGTGCCATGCATGTTGTAGAGCTATCATATGTCTCCCGTCATTTATTTCTCACCCACCTACTATCTGCTGCTTTTACAGTGTACTACTTGTGCACACACTTCACCCATACTAACACTATTGTTTTTTTATGCATGGGTATTTCAGACTTTGATGCACTGTTGATAAATACACAAAAGAAAAGACAGAAGTCGCTCCAGTCTAATTCGAGGATAAGCACTAAGCATTTCAGCGCTCTAAAGGGTGCAGCATCAGCAGATGGATACAGTAAACGTAGCTCTACATTTGATGATCTCAATTGCCACACACAACCATCGCAGGTGCTTGCTTTAACTTCGCGCTGTCAAATGTGGTTGCATGTTGCATATGGTTTCTAGCTTGTATTGCTTCCAATTTGGTTAAATTGCATCTTCTTACTTTACACATTATACCCTTGATAATGACATGCCTTCCTATTTTTGATACATACTACATCTGTCTATTAACCATGTTCTTACATCAAACTAATGCTCTTGTGTATCCCTCATCAATCACTTATGATGAGACAGTCATGCAAGTGGGTTACTGTAAGACGTGCTACTCTTTTAAAGAGTGCAGTGTCATCCTCCCCACATGATTCTCAAGAAACAGCAAGGCTAAATAAAGATAGTCAACGTAGCTCTGTAGTTGATGACCGCAATTCTCCTACACCACCATCGCAGGTGCTTGCTCTTACTTTGCAATGTGATATGGGGTTGCATGTTGCATATGGTGTCTACCTTGTATTGCTTCTAATTTGGGTAAATTGCATCTGCTTAGTTAACACATTATACCTGTGAATAGGACATGCCTTCCTGTTTTTGGTACGTACTACATCTTTCTATTAACCATGTTCTTACATCAAACTACTTTTCTTGTGTATCCCTCATCAATCACTTCTGATGAGACACCTTCAAATTGACAGTGTGATATTGGTTGCATCTTGCATATCATTTAAAGCATGTACTGCCTCTAATTTGTTGAAATCCCACTTATGATGAGACACTTTTAACTTGGTAGAGTGATTTTGGTTGGATCTTTCATATGGTGTCTAGCTTGCATTGCTTCCAATTTATTGAAATGCCTTCTCTTAGCCTTTTTCATACATATTCCATCCTCCTACAATGTGGTTGCCTTACATAAAGTTGTGTTCATCAGTATCATGCATCAATGAATTTGAAGAGCGGATTTCATTCCATTTTCTTGTGTGTTTGACTTGACAAGGCAAAATCTAAAAGGATGAACGCACGGGATGATGGTGGTCCTCTGGGGCAACCAAAATAGATGATCTCTGCATATTCTCCTGCTACTCCTACTGCAGTGCAAGTTCCAAATCTCATCTCCCCTGCTACACAACCCCAGGTGCTTGCTCTAACATGGCAGTGTGATATCTGGTTGCATGTTGCATATGGTGGCTAGCTTGTATTGCTTCTAATTTGTTAAATTGCATCTCCTTAGCTTACACATTATACATGTGAATATGACACGCCTTCCTGTTTTTGGTACATACTACATCTACCTATCACACCATGTTCTTACATCCAACTACTGTTCTTGTGTATCCTGCATCTATCACTTATGGTGAGACAGTCACGCCCATGGGTTAGTGTGAGATGCGCTACTCTTATAAAGAGTGCAGTTTCATCCTCCCCACATAATTCTCTAGATACAGCATGTCTAAATGAAGATATTCAATGTAGCTCTGTAGTTGAAGACCGCATTTCCCCTACACCACCATCGCAGGTGCTTGCTCTAACTTCGTAGTCTGATATGTGGTTGCATGTTGCATATGGTGTCTAGCTTGTAATGCTTCTAATTAGGGTAAATTGCATCTGCTTAGTTTACACATTATACCTGTGAATATGACATGCCTTCCTATTTTTGGTACATACTACATCTATCTATTAACCATGTTCTTACATGAAACTACCGCTCTTGTGTATCCTGCATCAATCACTTACGATGAGACACCTTTATTCGTTGCATATTGCATATGATTTCTAGCCCATTGCCATGTATTGCTTCTAATTTGTTGAAATACATTTATGAGGCCACCCTTTTAATTTGGCAGAGAGATATTGGTTTCATCTTTCATATGGTGTCTACCTTGCATTACTTCTAATTAGTTCAAACCCCTTGTGCTTAGTTTACACTTTACACATCATACATGTCAATATGTAATGTCATCCTATTTTTCATACATATTCCATCCTCCTATCATGCGTTTGCCTTACATGAAAGTAGATTTCATCAGTATCATGCATCAATGAGTTCTGAAGAGAAAATGTTATTCCTTTTTCTTGTCGGTTTGACCTGACAAGGCAAAATCAAAAAAGACGAAGGAAAAGAGTAAGGAAGGCAATGATGGTGATCCCCTGCAGCAACCTAAAAGGAGCATTTGTACGGATTCTCCTCGTACTGCTAGTGCATTACAAGTTCCAAGTCTCCGCTCCTCTACTACACCATCCCAGGTGCTTGCTATAACTTGGCAGTGTGATATCTGGTTGCATGTTGCATATGGTGTCTAGCTTGTATTGCTTCTAATTAGAGTAAACTGCATCTGCTTAGCTTACACATTATAGATGTGAATATGACATGCCTTCCTATTTTTGGTACATACTATATCTGTCTATCACACCATGTTCTTACATGAAACTACTTTTCTTGTGTATCCTGCATTAGTCACTTATGATGAGACACCTTTAAGTTGGCAGTGTGATATTGGTTGCGTCTTGAATATGATTTCTAGCATGTAGTGCTTCTAATTTGATGAACGCCACCTATGACGAGACAATTTTAACTTGGCAGAGTGATATTGGTTGCACCTTCCATATGGTATCTAGCTTGCAGTGCTTCTAATTTGTTGAAGTGCCTTCTGCTTAGTTTCCACATCATAGGTGTGAATATGTCATGTCATCCAGTTTTTCGTACATATTCCATCCTCGTATCATGAGTTTGTCTTTCATCAGAGTAGTGTTCGTCAGTATCATGCATGAATGAGTTCTGAAGAGCGAATTTTATTCCTTTTTCTTATTGGTTTGACTTCACAATGCAAAATCAATACAACGGAAGGAAATTAGTAAGGCAGTGGATGATGGTGGTCCTTCGGAGCAACTCAAACAGGCGGTCTCTACAGATTCTACTCCGCCATCCTCCCAGCAAGATTCGCAAGACAACACAAGGCTGGACAGTCAACGTAGCTGTGTAGATGATGAGCACATCTCCCCTACTCCACCATCACAGGTGCTTTCTCTAACTTGGCACTGTTATATGTGGTTGCATGTTCCGTATGATGTCTAGTTTGTATTGCTTCTAATTTTGTTGAATTGCATCTGCGTAGCTTACAACTTATACCTGTCAATATGACATGTGTTCCTGTTTCTAGAACAAATTAAATTTGTCTATCACACCATGTTCTACATCAAAGTACTGTTGTGTATCGTGCAACAATCACTTACCCATAAGACACATTTAACTTTGGAGTGTGACATAGGTTGCATCTTGCATTGTCTTCTAGCTTGTACTGCTTCTAATTTGTTGAAATGGTACTTACGACGAGACACTTTTTACCTAGTAGTGTGATATTAGTTGCATGTTCATATGGTGACTAGCTTTCAATTCTTCTAATTTTGTTAAAATGCCTTCTGCTTACTGTTTTTCATACATATGCCATCCTCCTATCATAGGTGTGAATATGCAATATTGTGGTTTTTTGTATATATTCCATCCTCCTATCATGCGCTTGCCTTACATCAAAGTAGTGTTCATTTGTATCGTGCATCAACCAGTTATGCAGAGCTAATTTTATTCCTCTTCTTGTGGTTTTGACTTCAGAAGGCAATATCAAAAAAGAGGAAGGGAAAGAGTAAGTTAGGGGATGTTGGTGGTCCTCCGGACCGACACAAACGGAGGCTCTTTTGATTTGCCACTGCTTCTTACATATTCCATCCTCCTCATACGGTTGTCTTGCATCAAAGTATTGCTCGTCTGTATCATGCATCAATGAGTTCTGAATAGTGATTTTATTCTTTTGTGTTGTGGGTACGGCTTGACATGGCAAAGTCAAAAAAGGGCAAGGAAAAGAATATAGTAGGGAATGGTGTTACTCGTCGAGTGCAACGGAAAAGGATCTTCCCTCGAGATTCTGCTGGTACTTATAGTGTAGTAGAAGGTCCAAGTCCACCAGCTAAATCTACAAACACAGTATCACCTACTCCACCAGCTGCAGAATCTGTTTCAACTGTACCGACATCTCAATGAGTTACTCGTTCATTTTCTCCGCAAGTGGCATGTTCCCAAGCTGCCTTCACACCTAACACTACTTCTGCAGCACTGCTGACAAAACAGGACTTGGCAAGATCAGATGAACCTCATGAGCATCAACACCAAGAAGGTACCTGATCGAGTCAAGTTGCAGTTGCATGCTCCTTTATATGTACTCTCACAGTTTGATGTGCAATAACACTTTCCATATTCTTTGTTGAACTAGTACCATGGTGCAAGCGGAAACAGACATCAGGGATAATGCTTGACAGATTAACAAAATCTAAAGGAGGAAGAATGGAGATCCATTTTGAGGCAGGTTTAAAAAGTCCACGTGATGCTATAGAGTCAGCCAGGTTAGTATTAGAGGCAGTCGTTGCCATTAGGTGTCATGCACGTATCCTCCTGTCGGTGCAACAAACATCCGCGTTTGTTGACCAGGCTCATACACAGGCGTGCTGACGATCATACATCCAGCACCAACGTGTAACGCATGGCCGAGCCAGAGAAGCCGCTCTTCGTGAGATCAAGGAGCGCATCAAGTAGGCAAAGCCAACATACAAGACAAAGATTCCAAGGGAAGTGTCCTTTGCTGCTCAAACAAGGCCGACAATGTCGATGCAGTAGATAAGAGCAGGATCAAGCCGCGCCAGCCGTGTCTCCGGGACGGCCGGAGACCGAAGCGCGCACCCCTCCAAGAAGGCCCGGCAAGCCCTGCCCCCGGCAGGCACATGCCAGTTACCACCGCTCCACCGCACCATGATGCCAGTCACTTATCCACTACTGCAGGATGCTACTAACGCGACACTACAATCAGAGACCCTTCGACGAAACTGTGTGCAATGCATTAATCGCAAACGGTGATGTAAAAAAACCATAAAAAAAGATGCAAAACATTATCGATGGTGGATACATAAAACACGGTTCAGATTTTAGGTGCGTGTGCGATGAGGGGCATACGGTTGATCCATACGAACTATTTGCGATGAGACAGAAAAACAGAAACGGGCAGCCATATCAAGGTGTGTGCGATATACGGCATACAGTTCGCTCCCATGAACCATTTGCGATGAGACAGAACAACAGAAACAGGCAGCCATATCAAGATGTGTGCGATATACGGCATACAGTTCACTCGGATGAACTATTTGTGATTAGGCAACACAAAAGAAACGGTCAGCCAGGTGAAGGTGTGTGCGATATACGGCATACAGTTCACTCGGATGAACTGTTTGCGTTGAGCCAAGAGAACAGAAATGGTTCAACTTAACAAGATGTGTGTGATACACGGCAAACAGGTCTGCAATCAGAAATGTGTGGGAAGATGGATAACAACACAGACGATTCCTGTTAACAAGCCGTGTGTGTTGTGAGCAAACGATTGCTGGTATACACGTGTGAGTGATTGATGAAAACATCACCGATGAGTTCCATTGTTTAGTCCATGTGCGATGTGATTTGCTCTGTCCGCACAACATCTACACTCTGTCTACAGAGCATCAACATATATACTTAAAAAGACATCATTGCATAACCAAATTAAGCATACAGTTACACAAGTGACTACACACATAACATTTCCACACACCAAAGTAAGCAATTACATGCATACTAAAATAGGAGAAATGAGGATCTAACATCTACTACTTGTTGCGATGACGCTTGCCATTGCTCTGCTTCTGGCTGGATCCCTAGCCGTTTTGGAGAAGGAGGCACTTCCTCATGTCAATGATCCGCCTATACATACCGTAGCTTGTGTACGCCTCCTTGGCCGCGTACACGACGTGAGCTTTGTCGAGTTTCTCCATCTAGGCCGAGTGCTAGGCACGCTTGTCCTTGTTGCAGGAATCCTTCATGTCTCTGTAGTAGGGGTCAATGATGGCCGCGGCAAGGTGAACCAGTGAGTCCTTCTCATGCTCATTGCTGCCCCAGATCTTGTATTGGCCCTGGATGTCGACAAGATTCTGGCAGGTGATGTCCGAATTCTTGAGCACCTTTACATCGTTGGTGATGTCTACTACTTCTTGAGCTTGCGTTGGTTTTTCCCTTGAAGAGGAAAGGGTGATGCAAGAAAGTAGAGATAAGTATTTCCCTCAGTTAAGAACTAAGGTATCAAATCCAGTAGGAGATACAAGCAAGTCCCCAATCTATGCACCTGCACAAACAATCAAACACTTGCACCCAACGCGATAAAGGGGTTGTCAATCCATTCACGGTCACTTGCAAGGATGATATCTAATAGAGATAGATATAAAAGATTACTAAAACGTAAAACAAAATAAAAGTAAATAAATTGCAGCAAGGTATTTTTGGGTTTTTTGGTTTATAGATCTGAAAATATATGATGGAAAATAGACCCGGGGGCCTTAGGTTTCACTAGAGGCTTCTCTCTTGAAGGCAAATAATACGGTGGGTGAACAAATTACTATCGAGCAATTGATAGAAAAGCGCAAAGTTATGACGATATCCAAGGCAATGATTATGCATATAGGCATCACGTCCGTGTCAAGCAGACTGAAACGATTCTGCATCTACTACTAGTACTCCACACATCGACCGCTATCCAGCATGCATCTAGAGTATTAAGTTCATAAAGAACGGAGTAATGCCTTAAGTAAGATGACATGATTTAGAGGGATAAACTCAAGCAATATGATGAAAACCCCATCTTTTTACCCTTGATGGCAACAATACAAATACGTGCCTCGCTACCCCTACTTTGTCACTGGGTGAGGACACTGCAAGATGGAACCCAAAACTAAGCACCTGTCGATGCAACAAACCCTAGTGTATGTTGCCCTAACTGTACACAGGCTCAAGGGCAAGGTTCCAGCATCCAAGGCAAGGCCAAGCAAAGAGATAGCTCTTTGAAGAATCAAAGGCGGATCAAGAAGTCCAAGACAAGCCAAGACAGCAAGATATCACCAAGGGAAAAAGCCTTCCTTGTCGGGCAGGCGAGCCTGGTCAGGTCGAGGCCACCCTAAGAGCAAGTCCCAAGACCTCCCCGGCAAGGGTTGCGGGGCGCTGGCGGCCTGTTATCCCGCCAAGGCTCCACCGCTCCACCGCACGGTGACGCAAGACACTTATCAGTGCGGTGTCGAGCCCCCAAGTGAATAAGTGGCAGTCATTCAGCACGTGGCAGCCATTTCTGATGAAGATCAACCCTAAATGACACCCATCCAGAGGCGTGTCACGCAGGCAGGCGAGAAGGTGGTTGAATGGCACGGCAAGGCTTACTGGGCTGCATCCACGACATGACACTAAGCGGTGCATTTAATGCACCTTGTCCTGTCTGCATAGTTAGGTATGATAGCACTATGGCTATCTAATCACTGGATAATGACTGTTTTGCCACTATGGTAACCCCTTTACCTATAAAAGGAGGGCCGAGGCAACCTTAGAAAGGATTCGGACCCTTGTACACTCATACGCATGTAGCTGCTCTCCCCGAGGCGACCTTGCCGGGCTTGAGCACTGCACGTTCGCCACGGTCTTCCACTCAATCCACCAAAGCAGGAGTAGGGTTTTACACCTCGCGGCGGCCCGAACCTGGGTAAAAACCACCCGCGTCATCATTGTCGTGTTGTTCTACGACCTCTGCTCTTTGTGCAACGTGCCCTTCCCCCTTGCCGAACCACAAAGGGGCCGATGGCCCCACAGGTGATCATGTCGAACCATGACATCATTGGTGCGCCAAGTAGGTGGAGGCGCTTGTGCGAACCCGAGGACGTAAACAGCGCGTCGATCTTTATTACCATCTCCTTCGATGACAGCGTCATCACCCATGGCGCCCAAGAAAAAGTCCAGTGTAGCAGCCCATCCTTCCACCTCGAAGGCCCCCTCGCACGCGGCAACCGATCCCATGGGGGCTGCGGTGGCATCGGGGGACGCGACCAGCGCAGGCGGCACCGTCGTCATTCCTCCCGCAGCAGGGGTGGGAGCAGGAGGCGCCGGAAGAGGAGAGCATCAACAACATCCTAGCGGCCACACTCCACAAGATGCGGGAGGGGAGAGCATCTAATTCCCGCCTCTCCACCTCACTGGAGAACACAGCCGCAGCGATGGCGCCCGCTCCGGCGCGAACTGCAACCTCCTAGCTGCCCCAGCTACGGGTGCAGCTATGAGACGCACGCCTTCCCCAGGACAAGGCAATCAAGACGATGTGCCGAACAGAGCCGGCAACCCCCAAGCGCGCCCTTCTCGTCGTCACGCCGCCCTCGCGACTGGCTCGCGACGACGAGAGCATGACACCACCATGGCCGGTACCGTCAGGAGTTGGGCGACGTCGTGATCTGCGTCGTTGTCCATGCCAAGCACTGCTTCGGAGGCCATGGCTCGAGCCCAGCTCCTATTGAGATTCCCGCTAGCTGCCAACCAAATGGATGAATGGAGAGCCACCATTCAGAGTTTGATTGGTTTCGCTGAGGCAGGGGGATTGCAACGGGTGGGCTCACCACGGCATCCGCAGGCAGCGGTAATGGCCCGAGCCGCTGGCTGTGCTGAAGGGGCAAACCTCATGGTGCAGTCCCCCCCGCGACAGTCAGCGCAGGGGCCGCGGCCAGAGTCACACAACCAGCAACACGACGAGGTGTCGATGGCTTCGTCTGATCCTCAAGCCCATCGAGATCAGTGGCAGGTCCTGGAGGATAGGCCGAGGGAAGACGCGCGCGTCACCATAGAATGGCACCGTGAAACCCACCGCTAGTCCGACAGGCGCAATGGCCCCAACGTCGATGAGCCTGTGCCCGGTGGAGATGGATACCTACCCTTCGAGGTTGGGTGTCCTGCCTTCACTCATGACCTATGGCAAGTCCATTGGCCATCTGCCCGTACGTTCAAGCCAGAGATACCAGAAAAATACGATGGAAGACTGAACCTGGCAGAGTTCTTGAGCATCTACACCATTGCTGTTCAGGCCACCAGGGGAAGAGATGAAAAGATATTCGCCAAATACTTCCCTTTGGCGCTCAAGCCAAATGTGAGGTCGTTGCTGATGCACTTGCTGGAGAACTCCATCTCGACTTGGGCTGATCTGTGCCATGAGTTTGTTGGTGCCTTAACAGGCGTCCATCAAGAACCACGGCGGCCCAGCGATTTGTAGCTCCTTCCACAAAAGGAAGGGGAGAGTTTACGAAAGTACATGCAGAGGTTCAGCCGAGTGCATAGGAACATTCCAGATATCCACCCGGCAGCTATGATTGCTGCGTTCCAGTCCAATGTGCGCAATTGTAGGATCCGTTCCAAAATGAATGTCCTGTTGCCCAAGACTATGAACGAGCTTTACACCTTGGCAGATAAGTGTGCCTGTACAGAGGAGGGGAGGCGTCTCCCCGGAGAAGAGGATGGTGTCCACGTCGACTCAGAAGATGACGACAATGCTGCTAGCCAGAAGAAGAAGAACAAGAAACACAACAAGAAGCGCAAGGATAAAGCAGTGCTGGCTGTTGAAAGATCAAGCGCTCCTAGTTCCAGCAAGAAGGCCAAGACCGAGGCTCCCAGCAAGGAAGTTGCCGAGTGCACTGATTGCCGGGAAGCTGTGGTTGCCGAGAAGGCTGGGAAGGCAGATGGGCCGTACTGCAAGATCCATCGAACCAAGGGCCATGATCTTCAAGAGTGTCATCAAGTTGAGCAACTCGTAAAGAAGCAAAAAGCTAAGTACGAGAAGCACGACAAGGATAGAGACCAAGATGGCGTTGGCAGGAAGGGCCAAGGCGGCCGAGGAGGCCACCCCGGCAAGGTTCCCCGAGGAGGCCAACCTTCCAGAGGTCTTGAGAAGAAGGAATGTGGTGACAAAAGTGGTGAGAGGGATGAAGAGAAAACCAGCGAGCAAGAGTTCCAGAAAGGCACTGACGCCCTGTGCATTGACGGGGGTGCATCCTTGAACTCCTCCCATCGCCAGCTGAAACATTGGGCGCGTGACGTCAATGTTGTGGAGCCAGCGGCAGACTCACGAAAACCGCTCAAATGGTCTCGCACGCCCATCATCTCTGACAAAGAGGATCACCCTGACCGCACCACTGTGGTAGGGTGCTTGCCGTTGTTGGTTTCACCAACAATTCATAAACTCAAGGTCACAAAGATGTTGGTTGACGACGGGGCCGGGTTGAATCTGATTTCCCCCAAGGTGCTCAGCAAGCTACAGATATAAGATGAAGAGCTCAAGGTTACTGGCACGTTTCAAGGAATCAACCCCGGTAGGAGTCATCCAACGGGGAAGATCACGCTGCCGGTGACATTTGGAGGAGAATTGAACTTCCGGACTGAGAAAATTGTGTTCGATGTGGTTGAGCTTCTGTTGCTGTACAATGGGATACTTGGACAACCTGCCCTGGCAAAGTTCATGGCGGCATCCCACTATGCCTACAATACCTTGAAGATGCCAGGACCAATGGGCGTTATTTCCATCCCATCAGATAAGAAGGACGCAATTATATGCGTGGACAAGATGTACCGAGATGCGGTCGCTGCCGAGGCCGCGGAGGCCGCAGTCCCTGCCAAGGAATACAAACAAGGGAGAAAAGCTAGCAAGGGTGCCGGCAAGGAATCCGGGAAGCACGTCTCTCCGGAGTATGCTGCACCCGTCGATGATTTGCCGGAGAGTTCTACTAGCAAGAGATCCAAGGTTGCTGCACCCGGTAGGGCTAGTTGGCGCTGATGGTACATTCACTATCATCTCCACCCTTGATGACAAATAGGAAAGCACGCTCGTTGCCTTCCTGCGGGCGAATGCCGATGTGTTTGCTTGGCAACCATATGACATCCCCGGTGTTCACAGGGAGGTAATCGAGCACCACCTTGCTGTCTGCCCTCAGGCCCGGCCCGTCAAGCAGAAGGTCCAGAAGCAAGCCTTGGAGCGACAACAGTTCATTGCTGAGGAGATCAAGAAACTTGAGGCGGCTGGTTTGGTCAGAGGAGTATTACACCCGACATGGTTGGCAAATCCAGTGGTGGTGCAGAAGGCGAATGGGAAATGGAGGCTTTGGATAGATTTCACAGATCTGAATAAAGCATGCCCGAAGTGTTGGAAATATGCCCTAGAGGCAATAATAAAGTGGTTATTATTATATTTCCTTGTTCATGATAATTGTCTATTGTTCATGCTATAATTGTGTTATCCGGAAATCGTAATGCATGTGTGAATACATAGACCACAACATGTCCCTAGTGAGCCTCTAGTTGACTAGCTCGTTGATCAATAGATGGTTACGGTTTCCTGACCATGGACATTGGATGTCGTTGATAACGGGATCACATCATTAGGAGAATGATGTGATGGACAAGACCCAATCCTAAGCATAGCACTAGATCGTGTAGTTCGTCTGCTAAAGCTATTCTAACGTCAAGTATCATTTCCTTAGACCATGAGATTGTGCAACTCCCGGATACCGTAGGAATGCTTTGGGTGTATCAAACATCACAACGTAACTGGGTGACCATAAAGGTGCACTACAGGTATCTCCGAAAGTGTCTATTGGGTTGGCACGAATCAAGACTGGGATTTGTCACTCCGTATGACGAAGAGGTATCTCTGGGCCCACTCGGTAATGCATCATCATAATGAGCACAATGTGACTAAAGAGTTAGCCATGGGATCATGCGTTACGGAACGAGTAAAGAGACTTGCCGGTAACGAGATTGAACAAGGTATAGGGATACCGACGATCGAATCTCGGGCAAGTATCATACCGGTAGACAAAGGGAATTGTATACGGGATTGATTGAATCCTCGACATCGTGGTTCATCCGATGAAATCATCGTGGAACATGTGGGAGCCAAAATGGGTATCCAGATCCCGCTATTGGTTATTGGCTGGAGAGATGTCTCGGTCATGTCTGCATGGTTCCCGAACCCGTAGGGTCTACACACTTAAGGTTCGGTGACTCTAGGGTTGTTATGGGAAATAGTATGTGAAAACCGAATGTTGTTTGGAGTCCCGGATGAGATCCCGGATGTCATGAGGAGTTCCGGAATGGTCCGGAGGTAAAGATTTATATATGGGAAGTTGTTATTGGGGTTCCGGAAAAAGTTCGGGTTTTTTCGGTATTGTACCGGGAAGCTTTCGAAAGGTTCCGGAGGATTCCGGAAGTCCGGAAAGTGTTCCACCATGTCCAATACAGTAGCATGGGCTATAAGGGGGCGCCCTAGCCTTAATGGGCTAGGGGAACCAGCCCCCCTAAGGCCCATGCGCATGGGAGAGGGGAAACCCTAAAGGGGGAGGGCCTCCACTTGACTTGGGAGGCACTCCTCCCCCCCTTGGCCGCCGCCCCCAACCCTAGATGGGATCTAGGGGGCCGGCCCCCTCTCCCCCCAGCCTATAAATAGTGGAGGGGTGGGAGGGAGGCCACCACCTATCCCCTGGCGCAGCCCTCCCCCTCTCCAACACCTCCTCCTCCTCCGTTTGAGCTTGGCGAAGCCCTGCCGGAGAACTGCAAGTTCCACCACCACGCCGTCGTGCTGCTGGAGCTTTCTTCCCCAACCTCTCCCTCCTCCTTGCTGGATCAAGGCGCGAGAGACGTCACTAGGCTGCACGTGTGTTGAACGCGGAGGCACCGTTGTTCGGTGCTTAGATCGGAATCGACCACGATCTGAATCACTGCGTGTACGACTCCTCCAACCGCGTTCTTGCAACGCTTCCACATCGCGATCTTCAAGGGTATGAAGATGCACTCCTCTCTCTCTCGTTGCTAGTCTCTCCATAGATTGATCTTGGTGATGCGTAGGAAATTTTTTGATTTACTACTACGTTCCCCTACACGAAGGACCCGTTCCCCTTGCCGCGCATCGACCAGATCGTGGACTCAACCTCCGGGTGTGATCTGCTCTCCTTCTTGGATGCCTACTCCGGGTACCACTAGATATTCATGTCCAATGAAGATGAAGAGAAGACAGCGTTCATAACCCCCTATGGCACGTACTGCTTTGTACGGATGCCCTTCGAATTAAAGAGCGCTGGAGCCACTTTTGAAAGAGCAGTACAAATTGGTTTTGAGCCCCAGCTGCACAAGAATATTGAAGCTTACATGGATGACATAGTGGTCAAAACCAAGGACAAGTCAACTCTCATTCAGGACTTAGAAGAGACCTTTCCAATCTGCGAGAGATCAACTTGAAGCTAAACCCAGAGAAGTGTGTGTTTGGCGTTCCTTTTGGCAATCTACTTGGCTTCTTCATATCCCACCGGGGGATAGAGACCAACCCCGACAAGATAAAGGCGATCGAGCAAATTCAAGCACCCAAGACAGTTAAAGATGTGAGGCGTCTGACTGGATGTGTTGCCGTGCTAAGTAGGTTCATTTCCAAGTCTGCCGAGCGTGCCTTGCTGTTCTTCAAAATCTTGAAGAAGGCAGGGCCTTTGGAGTGGACCCCGGAGGCGGAAGCCGCGCTACAAGATTTTAAGACCTATCTTTC
This sequence comes from Thinopyrum elongatum, assembly GCA_011799875.1. NCBI lineage: Eukaryota > Viridiplantae > Streptophyta > Magnoliopsida > Poales > Poaceae > Thinopyrum > Thinopyrum elongatum. Next base: position 286,037,812 of record CM022298.1, on the reverse strand, counting down.
CTCTGTTCCCACCTTGGTCGCTCCTAAACCACAAGAACCGTTGCTGCTATACCTAGCAGCAACCAATCAAGTGGTTAGTGCGGCACTAGTGGCGCAGCGGGAGGTAGATGAGGGAGTAGGCGTGGCTGCCATCCTCTTCGAAGGGGAAAGTGAACTCATCCCGGCAAGGTCAGATGCAGATCAGGACAAAGAGGAGCGAAGCGACGGAGACAATTCCAGGATCACGGCAAGGAAGAAGGTGGTGCAGCGGCCAGTGTACTTTGTCAGCTCCCTACTACAGGGGGCTAGGTCAAGGTACTCTCGTGTGCAAAAGTTGATCTTTGGCCTCATGGCCTCCAAGAAGCTGCGCCATTACTTCCAAGCCCACGAAATCACGGTTGTCACCTGCTTCCCCTTGCAATGCATACTGAGGGACCCTAAAGCCACCGGCTGAATAGTGGAATGGGCTTTGGAGTTGTCAAGCTTTGGTTTGAAGTTTGAGAGCACATCAACCATTTAGAGCAGAGCACTGGCAGAGTTTATTGCGGAGTGGACACCTACCCCAGACGAAGAGGCGCTGGAAATAGTTATCCCCGGCAAGGAAGCACCCCAAGAGTGGATCATGTACTTTGATGGTGCCTTCTCACTACAAGGTGCAAGAGCTTGCGTGCTCCTCGTCGCACCCACTGGAGAGCACTTCAAGTATGTGATCCAGATGCATTTCCCTCGGGAGAAGGCAGCTAACAACACTGCAGAGTATGAAGGACTCCTTGCCGGGCTCAGCATCGCGACATAGTTGGGGATTAAGAAGATGATCGTACGAGGAGACTCGCAGCTTGTGGTGAAGCAAGTGAACAAGGATTATCATAGTCCATTGATGGAGGCATACATAGAGGAAGTGAGAAAGCTGGAGGAGCGCTTTGACGGATTGCAAACTGAGCACGTACCCCGTGCGGAAAACAACATTGTTGATCATCTGTCAAAGTGAGCTGCGCAAAAGCTTCCTTTGGAACCTGGTACTTTTGTTCTCCACCTGACTCAGCCCTCCGTATCCCCGGCAACAATGGCCAGAAAGAGGAGGAAACTGGACTCCGGCATGCCTCTCCCGGCAGAGCTTCCAGAAGCCCCCGGCAGAGAGGTTGGCGGGAACAACTCCACTTCACTTAGCGAGCAGCACCCTCCCGCCGAACTACCAATCCTCGCGATTGAGGCGTGCGCTCCCACGAACGAGGAGGTGCCACTGATCCTTGTTGTCAAGCCTCAGGCTCCAACTTGGGCACGACACATAGTCTGTTACCTCAAAACAGGGGAACTTCCCGAAGAGCAAGAAGAAGCTGAAAGAGTAGCCCGGAGGGCCAGTATGTATCAGTTGTCGATGACGCACTATACAAAAGGAGGCCCAATGGTGTGAAATTGAAGTGCATTTGCCGGGAAGAGGGGAAGGAACTATTGGCAGAGATACACTAAGGCGTGTGCGGCTCGCATATTGGATCAAGGGCCTTGGTCGAGAAAGCTTTCCGACAAGGTTTCTACTAGCCCACGGCCCTCCAAGATGCAATCGAGCTAGTCACCAGACATGAAGCCTGCTAGTTCCACTCCAAGAATATCCATCAACCTGCTCAAGCTCTCCAGATGATCCCTTTGTCATGGCCCTTTTCGATCTGGGGGCTCGACATCTTGGGCCCCTTCCCCCGTGCTACCGGGGGCTTTGAGTTCTTGTACGTCGCCATCGACAAGTTCACAAAGTGGCCTGAAGTGGAGCCCGTGAGGAAGGTGACCGCACAATCAGCTATCAAGTTCCTGAAAGGACTGGTGTGCTACTTCGGAGTATCCGCCAGGGTCATCACTGACAACGGCACCCAGTTCACGAGCCGCGCCTTCATGCAATACGTTCAAAGCCCTCGGAAGCAAGGTTTCATTTGCCTCTGTTGCTCATCCCAGAAGCAATGGACAAGCTGAGAGGGCAAACTTTGGAGTGCTGCGAGGGCTCAAGACAAGAACATTTGATAGGCTGCAGAAATGCGGCAGGCCTGGATTGATGAGCTGCCGATGGTTCTTTGGTCCCTCCATACGACACCAAATCGAGCCACCGGCCAAACTCCCTTCTCCCTAGTCTATGGGGCAGAAGCAGTGATCCCCATGAAACTCATATACGGGTCACCTCGAGTACTTGCCTACGATGAAGTAGAGCAAGAGCAGCACCGGCATGACGATGCCGTGCTCCTTGAGGAGAACCGTCTCCGAGCTTTTATGCGTGTTGCACGCTATCAGCAAGCCCTGTGCCGCTATCATAGCTGCAGGGTTCATCCCCGGAGCCTTGAGGAAGGCGACCTTATCCTTAGGCGCGTTCAGTCCGCCCAGGGTACAAACAAGTTGACACCAAAGTGGGAAGGCCCTTACCAGGTGGTATGAGTCACCAGACCTAGCGTAGTCCATCTCGAGACTGGAGATGGCATTCAATTGCAAAACTCATGGAATATTGTGCATGTCCGTAAGTTCTACCCGTAAGGCGCGGCTGTCGGGCCCTGCCAAGCAGCCACCATTTTGTACAAGCTTTGCCGATGATGCATGTAACCCTTTGTACAAAGCCAGGCGCAGACCCTGAGCAGCAGACAAATAAACGAAGCGCTGGGGACCCCAAAAACTTGCATGCATGCATAGCATAACATGAGCATGGCATGATCATGTAGATAGGGGCATATGTAGCATTGTTTTCCTCTGCATTTAACCGGAGGGCTCTTGCCGCGGACTCGGTCCCAAAGAGAAGAAACGAAGACAAGCCTACATATCGGTCCCCGACAAGCCAAACAGATAAGTTCCTTCTTGTCCATAAATGTTCTGTAAGATGAAAGCTTGTGCATATGAAAACCTTGTCGCCTTCGAAGCATAGGTGCTCCCATCCTTTATCCCGAATGTTGCTTCGGTCAAAGTGGTTGTAGTGGCCTTTGACGAAGGAGGTTCGACAAGGGGCTGGTCCCTTTCCATAGTTTCGAGCCCGGCAGGCTAACCCCCGTGGCAACAAATGGAAGGAACCGACAGGATAGCTTGCCGGAGATAACTTGTTTACTTAAATGTATAGAGGTATCTCACCTCTGCATGGACATAATACATGCACAATTACCCGGCAAAGCTTGTCTTTTTCATTAATATGCGAATAAGCAAGTACAGATCTTACAGAACACAAACATGGATAAAGAAGATTACATATTTGAGACTAAAGTTTGGCAAATGCCTACATGTCTTAGACTGAAAAAAGATAAGTGCCCCGTAATCCCTTTCTTGTCCCTCTCCTCCTAGGAACTATAGCGGGAGGTGAAGAGGGCAAAAGGAGTGCCTGAGCAGAAGCCCAGCTCGACCCCGTCAGGACCTACCGGGCGCGGTCTAACAAGATCGGGAGTGGGGAGGCTGCGAATGAGGGGGACAGAGAAAGCAGCTCGGTGATGCCCTAGTCACCACCCCCAGGGCCAGCAAGGCGTCCCAGCATAGGCGCCGGCAGGGAGAGCCTGCCGGGGCTTAGCTGGAAGATTGCTGGAGGAGGCGAAGGCACCAAGAGAGCATCCCCCTCCCCGGCAGCTGTCCAGAAGAGGCCGGTGAAGATGGTGCTGGGAAGGAAGGGGGAGAGCGGACAGATGAGGCAGCGGGCCGGCAATACGAGACGAAGGCGTCGGTGCCATCGTACTCCGACCTGACGGCCTGCCACCCGCCTTCTCCATCTTCCCTCGTTTTTTTCCTCATCACCATCGCTCCAAGAGGGCGCCGACCCCTCAGCCCATCACCTCCCTCGGAGAAGCGGCAGATGGCGGCGGCGTCCGATGCGTGCGAGGAGTGCCACTCCCTACCTTGGCGGGCAAAAAGGCACCGCCATCTTCAGCGTCAACCCCGACCTCGCTGGAGAGGGCGGTGCTAGGATTACCAAGGATCCCGAGCACAGCAGCACTGGCGGGCGCCGGAAGCCCCAGGGACCTCGCCAACGGGATGACAAGCCTCGACAACTTGCGGCAAGGGCAAGTACTCCCCTCCAGGCAGCTGGCTTGTGTGGGGGAAACGAGCGCTCCACCATTTTGGAGGAGCGCAATGCCTCCCACACTGCGGTCGATTCGGCGTGCACGTCTACGACAGCCGCATCTACTACAACCCTGGACCAGACTCACTCCCCGAGCGTCAACGCGAGTGTTTGGCATCGCCACCCCCGGGCTAGAGCCTGGGGCCTGGCCCCGGTCTCCCTCCCTCGACATAACAAAGAGGGAGGCAAGAAGTAAAAGGGAAGAGGTGCGTGGATGGGTGCCTCCGTTCGCTCTTGCACCCCCTTTTTATAGGCAGGCTGGGGTTGGGGGCTTATCTTCACCTCCACCCCTGAGGGGCTCTTTCTGATGCGACCCATTCAAGCTACCACCGACGGTCGGATCCGATTGCCGCCCTCCTACACCAATCCTAGAAGACTAGGCCTTTGCCATGACGCTCTTTCCCACTCCATGTGCCTCCGTTACCTACCCTACTCGATGCATGCAGCATACGTGGCAAAGGATAAGGGCGTGGTGGGATGAGTGAATTGGCAGTTACTCCCCCGTGGGTTAAAGTCATTCACGGACCATTACATAAATGGCCCCACCACAATTGGCATCACGCGACGCACGGAAAAACTGGAAACTGACTCAAGCACTGATTGATGAATAGGCAAAGAAAATATCAAAGGATGAGCTACCACAAACTCTTTGCCTGTGCAGCGCGTTCGGGCCAGGCACGGGGGCTCCTGTCGGTGCAACAAACCCTGGTGTATGTTGCCCTGACTGTACACAGGCTCAAGGGCAAGGTTCCAGCTTCCAAGCCAAGGCCAAGCGGAGAGATAGCTCTTTGAAGAATCAAAGGGCGGATCAAGAAGACCAAGATAAAGCCTAGACAGCAAGATATCACCAAGGGAAAAAGCCTTCCTTGCCGGGCAGGCGAGCCTGGTCAGGTCAAGGCCACCCTAAGAGCAAGTCCCAAGACCTCCCCGACAAGGGTTGCCGGGCGCTGGCGGCCTGTTATCCCGCCAAGGCTTCACCGCTCCACCTCACAGTGACGCAAGTCACTTATCGGTGTGGTGTCGAGCCCCCAAGTGAATAAGTGGCAGTCATTCAGCATGTGGCAGCCATTTCTGATGAAAATCACCGCTAAATGACACCCTTCCAGAGGCGTGTCATGCAGGCAGGCAAGAAGGTGGTTGAATGGCAAGGCAAGGCTTGCTGGGCTGCATCCATGACGTGACACTAAGCGGTGCATTTAATGCTTCTTGTCCTGTTTGTAGAGTTAGGTATGATAGCACTGTGGCTATCTAATCACTGGATAATGATTGTTTTGCCACCGTGGTAACCCCTTTACCTATAAAAGGAGGGCTGAGGCAACCGTAGAAAGGATCCAGACCCTTGTACACTCATACGCGCGTAGCTACTCTCCCCGAGGCGACCTTGCCGGGCTTGAGCACTACGCGTTCGCCACGGTCTTCCACTCAATCCACCAAAGTAGGAGTAGGGTTTTATGCCTCGTGGCTGCCAGAACCTGGGTAAAAACCACCCGCGTCATCATTGCCATGCTGTTCTACGACCTCCGCTCTTTGTGCAACGTGCCCTTCCCCCTTGCCGAACCACAAAGGGGCCGATGGCCCCATAGGTGATCGTGTCGAACCACGACAACACCTCTCCCATTGCAAGAAGAACCAATCGAGTTGGCCAAACCAAATAGATAATTCGAAGAGAAATACAAAGATATCAAATCATGCATATAATAATTCAGAGAAGATTCAAATAATATTCATAGATAATCTGATCATAAATCAACAGTTTATCGGATCTCGACAAACACACCGCAAAAGAATATTACATCGGATAGATCTCCAAGAACATCGAGGAGAACATGGTATTGAGAATCAAAGAGAGAGAAGAAGCCATCTAGCTACTAGATATGGACCCGTAGGTCTGTGGTAAACTACTCATGCTTCATCGGAAGGGCAATAGAGTTGATGTAGAAGCCCTCCATGATCGAATCCCCCTCCGGCAGGATGCCAGAAAAGGACCCAAGATGGGATCTCACGGGTACAGAAGGTTACGGCGGCGGAAAAGTATTTTGGTGGACGCTTCTGGTCATTTGGGAATATTTCTGAATTTATAGGCCAAAGATTAGGGTTGGAGGACTCCCGTGGGGCCCACAAGCTAGGGGCGCTCCCGCCAAGGGCGTGCCCTGAGGGCTTGTGGAGCCCTCGGGACTCTTCTGACTTCCTCTCCAAGTCCTACGTGTGTCTTCTAGTCCAAGAAAAATCATCTTAAAGTTTTATTCCATTTGGACTCCATTTGATATTCCTTTTCTGTAAAACTCAAAAACAAGGAAAAAAATAGAAACTGGCACTGGCCTCGAGGTTAATAAGTTAGTCCCAAAAATAATATAAAATAGCATATTAATGCATATAAAACATCCAAAACAGATAATATAATAGCATGGAACAATAAAAAATTATAGATACGTTGGAGACGTATCAAGCATGCCCAAGCTTAATTACTGCTCATCCTCGAGTAGGTAAATGATAAAAACAGAACTTTTGATGTGGAATGCTACCTAACATATTTATCCATGTAATTTTCTTTATTGTGGCATGAATATTCAGATCCATAAGATTCAAAACAAAAGTTTAATATTGACATAAAAACAATAATACTTCAATCATACTAATAAAGCAATCATGTCTTCTCAAAATAACATGGCCAAAGAAAGTTATCCCTACAAAATCATATAGTCTGGCTATGCTCCATCTTCATCACACAAAGTATTAAATCATGCACAACCCCGATGACAAGCCAAGCAATTGTTTCATACTTTTGATGTTCTCAAACTTTTTCAACTTTCACGTAATACATGAGCATGAGCCATGGATATAACACTATAGGTGGAATAGAATATGGTGGTTGTGGAGAAGACAAAAAGAAGGAGATAGTCTCACATCAACTAGGCTTATCAACGGGCTATGGAGATGCCCATCAATAGATATCAATGTGAGTGAGTAGGGATTGCCATGCAACGGATGCACTAGAGCTATAAGTTTATGAAATCTCAAAAAGAAACTAAGTGGGTGTGCATCCAACTCGCTTGCTCACGAAGACCTAGGGCAATTTGAGGAAGCCCATCATTGGAATATACAAGCCAAGTTCTATAATGAAAAATTCCCACTAGTATATGAAAGTGACAACATAGGAGACTCTCCATCATGAAGATCATGGTGCTACTTTGAAGCACAAGTGTGGTAAAAGGATAGTAGCATTGCCCCTTCTCTCTTTTCTCTCATTTTTTTTCTTCTCTTTTTTTTGTTTGGGCTTCTTTGGCCGCTTTTATTTTTTTGTAAAGTCCGAAGACTCATCCCAACTTGTGAGGGAATCATAGCTTCCATCATCCTTTCCTCACATGGGACAATGCTCTAATAATGATGATCATCACACTTCTATTTTCATACAACTCAAGAATTACGACTCGATACTTAGAACAAAAATGTGACTCTATATGAATTCCTCCGGCGGTGTACCGGGATGTGCAATGATCTAGCATAGCAATGACATCAAAAACGGACAAGCCATGAAAACATCATGCTAGCTATCTTACGATCATGCAAAGCAATATGACAATGATGGAACGTGTCATAATAAAACGGAACGGTGGAAGTTGCATGGCAATATATCTTGGAATGGCTATGGAAATGTCATAATAGGTAGGTATGGTGGCTTTTTTGAGGAAGGGTATATGGTGGGTGTAGTGCACCGGCAAAAGTTGCGCGGTACTAGAAAGGCTAGCAATGGTGGAAGGGTGAAAGTGCGTATAATCCATGGACTCAACATTAGTCATAAAGAACTCACATACTTATTGCAAAAGTCTATTAGTTATCGAAACAAAGTACTACACACATGCTCCTAGGGGGATAGATTGGTAGGAAAAGACCATCGCTCATCCCCGACTGCCACTCATAAGGAAGACAATCAATAAATAAATCATGCTCCGACTTCATCACATAACGGTTCACCATACGTGCATGCTACGGGAATCACAAACTTTAACACAAGTATTTCTACCAATCCACAATTACTCACTAGCATGACTCTAATATCACCATATTTATATCTCAAAACAATCATAAGGAATCAAACTTCTCATAGTATTCAATGCTCTTTATATGAAAGTTTTTATTATATCCCTCTTGGATGCCCATCATATTAGGCTAAATTCATAACCTATGCAAATTACCATGCTGTTTAGAGAGACTCTCAAAATAATATAAGTGAAGCAAGAGAGTTCAACAATTTCTATAAAATAAAGCCACCGCCATGCTCTAAAAAGATATAAGTGAAGCACTAGAGCAAAACAAGATGTTAGGTTATTGTGTAAGTTCCATCATAGATTTTTTTTGTTTGATGCTTGTGCAGACTCCAGAGTACTGTTCGATGAAGTAGATCTAGAAGCATGTGTGAATATTCTGCTACACATAATTGAACAACACAAATCTACTAATTTAAAGAGAGCATATTGAGGTGCCAACTGAAGAATATCACTATGCATAACCCATTGCTATACACATGAAAATCACTATGAGGACACTCTGAAAGTTTAGCTGAAAAATCCTTACCATATTATCTGTAAGTGCCAGCTATATATGATATCTGAATATTGTAACTGCGAAGAAAAGATCAAACAAATTATTAAAATAAAAAAAATATGATATGGACTCGATGATTACAATTGAAAGAAAACTTAATATGAATTTTTTGTACTAAAAAGATTATCTACCTAGATCAGTTTCCAAATACAACAAATGAACCATATGTAGAAACATGTGTAACTCAATAAGCCATACATGGTGCTAAATGTTTGCACAGCCAAAAATACTAAGTTCTTACAAATCTATCAAGAGAATATTATTCACTCTAGATATGATTTTAAGAAATCTAGAAGTTGGAAAATATATTAAATGTCTAAAGTACAACCAAATATGCGAAGTGAAAAAGGCATCATACATTTTTTTATCCTGGAGAAAAGGATTATTTTTAAAACATGCAGATAATCTGAGTTAGCACATACAGGAAGAAACAACATACAACATCTAAATCTGTAGAACATCTATATATAAAGCTTCTATAAACATTAAACATAACTTGTTGACAGTGATTGATCTCTATATGTATGTACAACGCTAGCTTACTGCATGTTGGCACCAAAGAAGTAGCAGATTATCTTACCTGGCCCATTCTTCATCGCTTCCTATATTTCTTAATCTCATAAGCATTGTGATGTGAAACACATATACAAAGCAGTTTTTTTCTTGATGAGAGGTCATGAATAAAGCAAAATTATTTGGGGGCTCTCGGATGAATTCATGAAAGAGGAGAACAGAGGGGGAATTCATCAAGGATGAGAAGAGAGTTACTTGCCTATGGATGGGCGTAAGAATCGGCCACAGATGAAATTGAATGGGGTTTGGGCGTTGGGATGAGATTACCCTTCCTTCACTCCATTGCCTAATTACTAATTACATCTTTTCGCTGGATCCGAGCTTCCCTACCTAGAAGCAGCGAAGGTATGAGCAGAACGTGGTCAATAGGAAGAGTTGGAGATGGATTGGCTGGGAATTTGGTTGAACCCTTACTCCATGGACGAATTGCAGCACCTTGCGGATCTTCAAAGTGGATGATGGCACGAAGTTACGAAGGGCGACATGAAGCGGCGGAGGAGCTGCAATAGCAACGTGCCAATTGCAGTAGATCGGTTGGGGGGATTGGGAGCATGTGCCAATGCCAACAGATCAGTCGGGGGGGGGGGGGGGCGGTTGGGAGCGTGAGCCCACTTTTGAGGAAGAACCGAACTAGACTTTTTTTTGCAGGATCATGAGGTTTTCTAGGTGTGCGATAGATTGGTTTTTCCTATTTTTCAGGGATCGTGGACATATGGGGAAGAGGAGGGATCGCTGAGCACACATGGGTGGAGAGGCGTGGAGGAGTCTCTTTTATTGTAGTTTTATCAGCTCATTGATGGTTAGATGTCCAAGGATTAGATGCGTAGATCTACACCGTAATAAATTGGTCCCACCAGATAAACGGTTCCTAATTAATGATTAACGTGGGAATTTTTAGGGAGTCTGTAATTAGTATAGGTATAGATTACCTAGCTCAAAAGATATAAGTGAAGCACATAGAGTATTCTAATAAATTCACGATTCATGGGTGTCCCTCTCAAAAGGTGTGTACAGCAAGGATGATTGTGGCAAACTAAAAAGCAAAGACTCAAATCATACAAGACACTCCAAGCAAAACACATATCATGTGGTGAATAAAAATATAGCCTCAAGTAAATTTACCGATAGACGAAGACGAAAGAGGGGATGCCATCCGGGGCATCCCTAAGCTTAGATGCTTGGTTGTCCTTGAATATTACCTTGGGGTGCCTTGGGCATCCCCAAGCTTAGGCTCTTGCCACTCCTTATTCCATAGTCCATCAAATCTTTACCCAAAACTTGAAAACTTCACAACACACAACTCAACAGAAAACTGATGAGATCCGTTAGTATAAGAAAATAAATCACCACTTTTTGGTACTGTTGTGAACTCATTATTTATTTATATTGGTGTAATATCTACTGTATTCCAACTTCTCCATGGTTCATACCCCCCGATACTACCCATAGATTCATTAAAATAAGCAAACAACACATAGAAAACAGAATCTGTCAAAAACAGAACAGTCTGTGAAGATCTGAATTGTTCTAATACTTCTGTAACTCCACAAATTCGGGAAAATTAAGATAACATATGAAATTTGCATATAAATCCTGTGTAAAAAATTCAGGGTTTTTCCATGCTCGAGTGAATTCAAAAAATTCTGTTACTGGACGAAAAAGTTTCTGTTTTTCAGCAAGATCAAATCAACTATCACCGTAAGCCATCCCAAAGGTCTTACTTGGCTCAAACACTAATTAAAACACAAAAACACAATTACTACAGAGGTAATAATGTGTATTTTCATAAAAACAGAAAATAAAAATATTGGACTGTCTCCCAACAAGCGCTTTTCTTTAAAGCCTTTTAGCTAGGCATTGATAATTTTAATGATGCTCGCATGAAAGACAAGAATTGAAGCACAAAGAGAGCATCATATAGCATGTGAAAAACAAGTTTAAGTCTAACATACTTCCTATGCATAGGAATTTTATATGGAAAATATTTATCAAGACAAGCAAAAACTAGCATATGCAAGGAAGAAGAAAGAAACAATAGCAATCTCAACATAACGAGAGGTAATTTAGTAACATGAAAATTTCTACAACCATATTTTACTCTCTCATAATAATTACATGTAGGATCGTAATAAAATTCAACAATATAACTATCACATAAAATTTTCTCTACATGATCCACATGCATGCAAAGTTGACACTCTTCCAAAATAGTGGGATTATCATAAAATAAAGTCATGACTTCTCCGAACCCACTTTTATCAAAAAATTCATAAGATTGATCATACTCCAAAGTAGTGGGATCATTATTACCTATAGTTGACACTCTTCCAAACCCACTTTCAATATTATTGCAAACATATTCATCATGAGGCTTAAATAAATTTTCAAGATCATAAGAAGAATCACCCCAATCATGATTATTGAAATATGTAGTGGACATATCAAAATTAGCATCCCCAAGCTTAGGGTTTTGCATATTATTATCACAATTGAAATTAATAAGATTTATAATAACATCATTGCAAATCATGCTTTTTATTCAAAGAGCTATCATGAATCACTTCATAAATTTCTTCTTTTAACCCTTCATCACAAATTTCAGATTCACGAATCTCAAGCAAAACTTCATAAAGATAATCTAGTGCACTCAACTCACTAGCACTTGGTTCATCATAATTGGATATCTTAAAAATATTATCAAGTGGATGAGGATCCATAAACTTTTTGCTTTCTGATTTTCAATAAATACACAATTATTCCAAGGGAACAAGCAAACAAACCAAGTAAGACATAAAAGGCAAACAAAAAGAAGGCAATAAAAAGGCAAATCTTTTTGTGTTTTTCTGAAAATCGTTTTAGAAGTGGGGGAGAGGAAAACAAGAGGCAAATGGCAAATAATGTAATGAAAGAGATGAGAGTTTATGGTGGGTACTTGGTAGGCTTGATGTAGAGCTCCCTGGTAACGGCACCAGAAATTCTTCCTACTACTTCTTGAGCTAGCATTGCTTTTTCCCTTGAAGAGGAAAGGGTGATGCAGCAAAGTAGAGATAAGTATTTCCCTTAGTTAAGAACCAAGGTATCAAATCCAGTAGGAGATACAAGCAAGTCCCCAATCTATGCACCTGCACAAACAATCAAACACTTGCACCCAACGCGATAAAGGGGTTGTCAATCCCTTAACGGTCACTTGCAAGGATGAGATCTAATAGAGATAGATATAAAAGATTACTAAAACGTAAAACAAAATAAAAGTAAATAAATTGCAGCAAGGTATTTTTGGGTTTTTTGGTTTATAGATCTGAAAATATATGAGGGAAAATAGACCCAGGGGCCATAGGTTTCACTAGAGGCTTCTCTCTTGAAGGCAAATAATACGGTGGGTGAACAAATTACTGTCGAGCAATTGATAGAAAAGCGCAAAGTTATGACGATATCCAAGGCAATGATTATGCCTATAGGCATCACATCTGTGTCATGTAGACCGAAACGATTCTGCATCTACTACTATTACTCCACTCATCGACCGCTATCCAGCATGCATCTAGAGTATTAAGTTCATAAAGAATGGAGTAACGCCTTAAGTAAGATGACATGATGTAGAGGAATAAACTCAAGCAATATGATGAAAATCCCATCTTTTTACCCTTGAAGGCAACAATACAAATACATGCCTCGCTACCCCTACTTTGTCACTGGGTGAGGACACAGCAAGATTAAACCCAAAACTAAGCACCTCTCCCATTGCAAGAAGAACCAATCTAGTTGGCCAAACCAAACAGATAATTCGAAGAGAAATACAAAGATATCAAATCATGCATATAAGAATTCAGAGAAGATTCAAATAATATTCATAGATAATCTGATCATAAATCCACAGTTCATCGGATCTCGACAAACACACCGTAAAAGAATATTACATCGGATAGATCTCCAAGAACATCGAGGAGAACATGGTATTGAGAATCAAAGAGAGAGAAGAAGCCATCTAGCTACTAGCTATGGACCCGTAGGTCTGTGGTAAACTACTCATGCTTCATCTGAAGGGCAATAGAGTTGATGTAGAAGCCCTCCGTGATCGAATCCCCCTCCGGCAGGATGCCGGAAAAGGCCCCAAGAGGGGATCTCATGGGTACAGAAGGTTACGGCGGCGGAAAAATATTTTGGTGGATGCTTCTGGTCGTTTGGGAATATTTCTGAATTTATAGGCCAAAGATTAGGGTTGGAGGACTCCCGTGGGGCCCATTAGCCAAGGCCCCCACTAGGGCGTGCCCTGAGGGCTTGTGGAGCCCTCGGGACTCTTCTGACTTCCTCTCCAAGTCCTACGTGTGTCTTCTGGTCCAAGAAAAATCGTCGTAAAATTTTATTCCGTTTGGACTCCGTTTGATATTCCTTTTCTTTAAAACTCAAACACAAGGAAAAGAATAGAAACTGGCACTGGGATCTAGGTTAATAAGTTAGTCCCAAAAATAATATAAAATAGCATATAAAACATCCAAAACAGATAATATAATAGCATGGAACAATAAAAAATTATAGATACGTTGGAGACGTATCAAGCTCCATCGTAGTGAACATGTAGTGGGGCTGTTGACAACCTGGCGAAATGCTCGCAAGGCCTTGTGGCCAGGTAGTAGTGGTAGATAAGGATGTGATTGTGCACGGACATCTGGGCGACGGCGACCTTGGGACGAGACCCGGCATGAGTGTGGGTGTACTCGAGGTCGAACCCGACCACCTTGTACTTATCCTCAACAAGCAACAACTCCATGATGTGGATGGAATGCTCCACCCGGACCGGGTTGTTGGTGTACACCACTGAGAGCTCCGTGAACCTTCTGTGGGTGTCCACCATGGCATGCATGGTGAACTGCTGCTCATCGTCGGCAGCCACTCGGAGCGCCATTGGAGCTGCGCAGGATACCCTCTAAGAATTTGTCATGGTGGGTGTCGTGGTTTTATCATGGCAGATGCCCTAGTGAAAGGACTTAGGTGTGAAGCCATCACAATGTAGGTTAGCTCGAAGGGGTTGAACGGGACAAAGGACACAAAGGATTTACCCAGGTTCGGCCCCTCACAACGAGGTAAAAGCCTATGTCCTGCTTCTGCTTGTATTGCTTGAGTTTCGATTACAAGGGAGCGAATACTCTTAACCTAACTCTCGGTTGATTGTCTCTTGGCCTAAGCCGTCGTCGGGTCTCACCTTTATATGCACAAGTCGAGGCCCGAGGCTTACAAGAGTCTGAGCCGGGTCACACAACGTGACCGGCCGGGTATCTAAACTGCCTTGTTTTAACAGACAAGTCACCGTATGGCGGTTTACATGTCTGGGTCTTGGGCCAGCCCCAGGCCTGCTTCTGTGAGCCGCCATCTTCTCAGTCTGCCTTCTTGGGCTTCTTGGGCCTTCTTCATATAAGTCGCCAACGGTGTAACCTGGCCCCTCCTGGGCGGGTCACACCTCGGGGTTATGTCCCCAACATTAGGCCCCAGATTGATTTGAACCTGTTCATGTCAATCTTCATCCTTCGGTTGGCGAGTCTTGAAATCTTTTAATATTAACTTGACAAACCTACTTGACCCGCCATGACGAAAGGTGACGTCATATGACTAATTTCAGAAAAAACTTTCATGACATCACAATGGATCTTTTGCATTAAACAGCCACTCCGAAAATCGAGGCATCTCAGTTTGTTAAGATAATGATCACGCCTCTTCAATTACCATGCCTGCCATTGTATTGTTTGCCCTTTTTTCCCATATAAATAGGGACAGGGGGTCCCCTTTTCACTTTTCACCCCTGCCTCTTTCTCTTCTTCTTCCTCGCAATGACCAACGCCTCCAGAGCTCCGCCACCCCAATCAACCATCGTGACCGATCTCGCCGAGTCCGCTGCATCAACCTGACCGGACCAGAAAACCGAGGTGCACCTCCGCTCTTCATCAGTATTCCCAGGTGCCCTTTCTCTTCCTTCTCAGATACACATTAGATCAATGTCATTAATAGGGTTCGTCGGAGTTCTTGAGAGCTTATCCTAGTCCAATCATTCATCGCTCAAGTACACATCATTGAAGCTAAAAACCAAAACAGAAGTAGCGCGGCGATAATTTTTGGCCTTTTGTTCACATTCTGTGTAGATCCACCTTAAGCACCCAACAATTAGATCTCCAATACTTCCACTGCTATGCCTTTATTTTAGCCCATTTTTTCTTATTTTTAACACTGCAGTGGATCCAAAACTATGGGCAAAAATTGTGAAACTTGTTTGTCTCACACTTAGCAGAATTCTTCCAACCTCAGATTCATACATGACTTCTTTGCCAACACCATTCATGCACCTTAGAGAACAACCTTATAACCCGCCAGTCTTTTAGCCGGCTCATTTTTTATGTCCATACTCCGCTTGTATCTCCGAACATGTTTCTGTAGTCTTACCAATATGTTTTTTCGAAAACCTTGATAATTATTCCTTATAGTTGATATATCTTGTAACTAACCCGTCTTGCAACACATAAACAGCTCGTGATATACTCATGATCATGACCGACTTATACTTTCCAGGCCATGACTTTTCAACCACCAAAAAATGACTATCGTCAACTGGGAGCGGTCTGGGGTTACCAAACATATCCTTGATGATTTCTTAAGCCAAGGCCTATTGGCGAGTCAACAAGACCTTGGATGGCGAGTCAGTAATGGAGAAGTACCCCCCTACCCCGGCTGAGGATGAGATCGTAGTCTTTACTGATCATATACTTAGAGGGTTTACCTCACTTGGGTCTAGATTCTTCTGAGATCTTCTGCATTACTTTAATATACACCCTCAAGATATAGGGCCGAACTCAGTGTCCAATATCTGCCATTTTCAAATCTTCTGCGAGGTTTATCTTCAGACTGCACCCGCAGTTCCTCTTTTCAAGGAATTCTTCTACATAAACCATCAAACCGAATGCAAAAATGGTCCGAGTCAAGAATTAGGTGGGATCTCAATTTAGAGACGGAGGGATAATAGTTTTCCCTCCACTATCTTACCCAGTCACCCGAAGGGATGGGTGACCACCTGGTTCTATTGTAGAAACATCACACCTGCCACAGAAAACCCTCTGCTCGGGTTTAGAGCTGAGCGTCTTCCACTGAATTTTGACCCGCCAAGCAAAATTATTCCGGAGGAGCATGCATTGGCTCTCCCATACCTTTCCAGGGCCAAAGATTTACTAGCTAACGGGTTACTTGGAGTTGACTTGACCCGATGCTGGGTCTCCTGGAAAATACTCCCTTTAAGCCGCCGCCCTGGCATAATGTATGACTACTCTGGCGAAACCAATGATCCTCAGTGGTTCACAAAGGATAACTTCACTGCTGAAGAGATTTATAAGACTATGAGGACCTTGCTTGACGAGTCTCAAGAGAATTGTAACAAAGTGGGTCTGCCCCCATTCTTCAAGCTGAACCCAGCTCCACCTGTAAGTGTTTACTTCTATTTGCCTCCATATATGCTAACCTGGCCTTATACTTTGATCTGACCTCTTTTCATGTCTAAACAGGCCGACTCTACTTTCTGGACTAAAATACCGCAAGCCGCCACTTTGGCTAAGAGGCCTAAAACCAAATCCCATGCTCCGATTCGCCGTAAAAAGCAAACAGCAGAAGATCTTCTAAAACTGGACGATTTGGAGGTAGAACCTGATTTCCTTGGATGTCTTTTTATGCAACTTATTGACACCGATGCTTCACAGGATGACGCGGAGACCAGTCAAGCTGAAACAACAGAGGTGATCCCTGTCTCCTCCGACTCAGAGCCTTTGCCAAGACAGAAAACCCGGCAGGTGACCCAGAAAGTAAGATTTTCTCACCCTCTTGCTTACTTGGATCCCGACTTTATTTTGAAGAAACAGCAACATGAAGCAAGGCGTCAGACTCGCAGCAGTGGTGATGCAGAGCTGGCTTCCGGCTTACCCAATACTCCAGCCCCTCGCAAGCATCAACATGAGGTACCACATGACCCGGAAGTTTCACTTTCGAAGATTGGTCTTTTTTTGCCAACTTTTTAATCTTTCTAACTCAAACAATCAGGGAACCCCTCATTCATCATCGGGCGAGTCTACTGGGACTCAGATGCCGGTCTTCAGAATCGCCCCTGGGTATGTATTTGTACATGTTTCCTTTGCTGATTAATATGCTATGAAGATTCCTTCATACTCTTATATTTGCATTGCAGAGGCGTGGCAAAAGCCGGCAAAATACAGAAAGTGGGCGGCTCTTCAAAAAATCCCCAAACTGTTGAGCCAGAAAAACAAATGTCAGAGATCCCAAATGTCATAACCCATGATCCTGATGATGTTTCCCTCAATCCGCCACCGCAAGTGGATGCTATGATTCTTGAGCCAGCTCATACAAAAGCTCAACCCGTCGGCAGTCATGACCCGCCGAGACCTAAGCCACCAAACCCTGCCAACTATAATGAAGATGTTCCTTCTAACAAGGCTGCTGATGATGTTATTATCACTGGCACAGGCTACACAGAGCCGGGAAATCCCATTATTCTAGCCAAACACAGCGCCAAGGAAAAGCCTTCACCCACCAATAAGGCCAAACTAAGCTTAGATCTAGTGAGCTATGCTGGCTTCAGCGCCAGCAACATCCACGCAGGTTATCTAAGCCGCCTCCATACTAGCCGTGAGATGGAAGCCGGCTTAGTGATCCTTAGGAAGTAACGCTATGAGGTACGTTATTAACCCCTTTTCATATGTATTCATCTTTTAGTCGCCAAGTCTAGAGGATAGGAAAGAAACGAGTATGTTGTAGACTTGAAAAAGAATCCCCACATTGCAACTTGTCTCCATTCTTCCTTTAAGGCCAAAATGTGTAGCCCCCAAGGCCCGGCTTAAGCTGATAAGTTGAGCCGAGACTTATAATTATTGAAGAAAATTCAACTCGTAGCCCCCAAGTACCGGTTTAAACTGATAAGTTAAACCGGGACTTATAATGGTCAAAGAAAACCCAAATATGTAGCCCCTAAGGGCCGACTTAAGCTGCCAAGTTGACCCGGGACTTTGTAAAATTTTGAAGCAACCTGCATTAGCCCCCAAGTGCCAAGTATATTGCTGGCAATGTGCTTGGGACTTGCATTATGCTGTCGCACCAGATCTTGTCAATGTATGTTTTAACCATTATCCCACTGCTATCTTTCAGGCAGAAATAACCATGCAGCAGTCGCAAGTAGGCGATTTAAAGAAAGACATCAAGACCCAGCAAGCAGAAACATCAAAGGCCCAGTCAGAATTAAAGGCTACCCTAGAAGCCACCGAAAAGCTGAAAACAGACTTTGACACTGAGAGAGCCGGCTGTGAAATTAAAAAGTCCGCACTGTTGAAAAGAGCCAAAAATGCTGAAGCTGCTCTTAAACCGCTAACTGATGAGTTATCCGGCTTGAAGCAGCACATTAATCACATGACCGCTGCCATCTTTGGTAAGATTCACTCTAGAACATTCATTGGAGTAATACTATAAGCCACCGGGCGACTTTCAATTTCTATTGTTTAACTGACATTATAACTGATTAACAGGCCCTAGAAGCGCTAATCTTAGCGAGAATATGCTGGTGAAGCTTAAGTCCGTGTACTCACTGGCTGAGCAGTTATATGCTGGGTCATTGTGAAGTCTTTTGGTCTTATCAGGTGGAAAACGACCGCTGAATCAGATTAAGACCGTGCTGGATCAACTTTCGACGGCGCCGGCTCAAGTTACGGACTATAAGTTATCAGCCGCCCGTGCAGGAGCCATTTTGTGCTCTAGGCCGGGCCAAAGCATGGGCCAATGAACTTGACCCAGAGAAAATAGCTACTGGTTGTCCAGAGTTCAAAGACGATGGGTCTGTGTTCAAGGAACAAGACTTTAACAATTGCGTTAGAGAGATGCGGCCTGTCGCATGTAAGCTGGTTGAAGACCTCAATCTTGACCACTATACCCCAGCTTATGACCAAAATAATCAGAGAATTAAGCCGCCAAGCCATGATGCGATCAGTCTAATCCCTCCTTGGTGTAAGCATATCTTTGCTCCTGACATTGATCATTCTGTTATACTCAATGATGAAGCCACTTTTGAAGCTTTAACCGGCATCGATTGGATCACGGCTACTCTTCAAATGATCAACGAAGAAGAAGAGCCGGCGCAAGATGACCCGGAATCTTCAACTCACCAGGGCGATGATAATTGACCCAGGGCGGCTCACAAGCCGGCTTATGGGAACACGCCTATTGAAACATTTGCAGTCTGATACTTTTGCGAAGGCCCAGAACTATGCCTTTGTAATATCATAGCATAAAACAATGATCTTCCCTGTTATGCCTTCGTGCATATGTTTAACTTTGTGATTTATGACCCGCCACTATGATTTCTCATAATTTCATCATTCATATGGGTTACATCAGCACTTCATATTTGCTGCACACAAGTTAAACAACATATGCCCTGGCAGTTTAAGCCAAGGCGGGTGACAACCCCAATATAATAGCCTTCATAAACTTGATAGAGACTATGGTAAAGGCCATACAAACTGAAATCATGCTAGCAACCTATAGTGTAAATCCAGGGCGGGTTACCAAACCTAAAAACATACATATAGATTTTAACTATGGTGTTGTCTAAGTCATTAGTATCCATAGCGAGTACCAACCCGAAGTCCTGCAATATCTTGATCTTGATTGCTCAAGGCAAAAATCATCCTCGCAATTTAAAGTCCACAACCAGGGTAGTTACCAAACCCAAAAATACTCGAAAATGAGTCATATAATCAAAGGTTCATGACCCAGATTGTAAAATATGTTTAAGAAATACAAATAAAAAAAATTCAGAAAAGAAAAGTCTAAAAAATCTCAAATACTGTGTGGCCGGCTTATTAAAGCAGGACCAGGCAATTTGGCTTACAAGGCCATGTGCTTTCAATGGCCGCACGAGCTGTTTGGCACTTAAGCCATGTGCTTTCAATGGCTGCACGAGCCGGTTGGCACTAAGGCCCACATGATTGCTTTCAAGAGGCAGCAACAGCCTTTTTGGCACTAAGGCCCACATGATTGCTTTCAAGAGGCAGCAACAACCTTTTTGGCACTAAGGCCCACATGATTGCTTTCAAGAGGCAGCAACAGCCTTTTTGGCACTAAGGCCCACATGTTTGCTTTCAGGAGGCAGCAACAGCCTTTTTGGCACTAAGGCCCACATGATTGCTTTCAGGAGGCAGCAACAACCTTTTTGGCACTAAGGCCCACATGATTGCTTTTAGGAGGCAGCAACAGCCTTGGTTACACCTAGCTTACTGTAAGTCGGCTTTCATGTGTTACAAGCCGTTGTTTCCCTCTTAACAAGTTCAGGGTATTTTCAAAAAGATTGACTATTAGGAATTTGGTGGGTCATCAATAGAATAGCCATTGGCAAACAGGCAGGAGAAAACCTCAGAAGAAGTGGCATTCAAGCCGGCCAAAGGGGTGTGAAAGTGTAAACCATAATAGGTGGAAACCCCCAAGTGACCTTATGACCAATCAATAAAGGCTCAGATATTTAGAAGTGAAACGACAGAGGCCCCATAGTTCAGGGTTGCCAGCTTTATTATACTGATCATAAAAAGTATATACGGTGACAAGAATATGTACAAGGGTAGGAACTGGTGGCTTAAGTGTAGTATGGCCGAAGATGCACGATATTCCATGGACGGCGGGTCTCCTCCTCCAACTGGAGAGAATCCTTGTGCTCACGTATATCAATGAGGTAATACGACCCGTTGTTCAGGTTCTTACTGACCACAAAGGGCCCTTCCCAAGGTGGGGATAATTTGTGCATATCTGTCTGATCTTGGATGAGCCGGAGCACCAAGTCGCCTTCCTGGAACGTCCGGGTCTTCACTCTGCGGCTGTGATAGCGACGCAGATGTTGTTGAGATATCACCGAATGAGCCGCCGCCAGGGCTCGCTCCTTATCCAAAACATCAAGTGCGTTATGACATGCTATTTCATTATCAGCTTCAACATAAGCCGTCACACGGGGCGAGTCATCACGGATATCGCTAGGAAGAACCACCTGTGCCCCGTAGACCATGAAAAAAGGTGTAAACCATGTTGACCTATTGGGGGTGGTGTTGATACTCCAAAGCACGGAAGGTAACTCGCCATTGACAATAGTCATTAACTTAGATCGCCAGGTTATCTGTCTGGCCAAAGTTTCATCCTTAGGTTACTCTCCCCGGGTCATATAAGCCAAATATGGAACTGTCCAATCCGGAATAGCATGAAGAGCCGCCACCAACAGCGCCTCCGAGTCAGGAATAGCAATATCCTCTTCTGAAGGCAATTTGACTGAGGGATTATTCAACACATCAAGAAATACATTAGGGGGCACCGGCTTACGTTGAGATCTGAGCCAGCTCAAAGCATCAGCCGCCTCATTCTTCCTTCGATCAAGATGCTCCACCTGGTAACCTTTGAAGTGACCAGCAATATTGTCAACCGCCCGGCGATAAGCCGCCATGAGCGGCTCCTTGGAATCCCATGTGCCTGAGACTTGCTGAGCTACCAGGTCTGAGTCGCCGAAATACCTAACCCGGCTTAAATTCATCTCCTAGGCCATACGAAGGCCATGAAGCAGAGCCTCATATTCAGCTGCATTATTAGTGCAAGGAAACATTAGCCTTAAAACATAGCAGAATTTGTCACCTCGTGGGGAAGTCAAAATAACTCCAGCCCCTGATCCTTCTAACTGTATAGACCCATCAAAATGAATTGTCCAATATGTGTTGTCACGCTTCTCCTCAGGCGTCTGCAACTCTGTCCAATCATTGATGAAATCCACAAGAGCCTGAGACTTGATTGCTGTTCTTGGCATATATTTCAAACCATGAGGTCCAAGCTCTATTGCCCACTTGGCAACCCGGCCAGTGGCCTCCCTATTTTGGATAATATCTCCTAAGGGAGCAGAGCTGACCATAGTAATAGGATGACCCAGAAAATAGTGCTTCAGTTTACGACTTGCCATGAACACCCCATAGACCAACTTCTGCCAATGCGGGTATCACCGCTTGGACTCAATTAACACCTCACTGACATAATAAGCCGGCCGCTGGACCGGGTACTCTTTGCCTGTTTCCTTGCATTCCACTACAACTGCCACACTAACAGCCCTACTGTTGGCAGCCACATATAACAACAAAGGCTCTTTCTCAATGGGAGCTGCAAGGATGGGCGGCTCAGCCAACTGTTTTTTGAGTGCCTCAAACGCCTCATTAGCAGCATCACTCTAGACAAAGTGATCTGTTTTGTTCAGCATCTGGTACAGAGGTATTGCCTTCTCTCCCAAGCGACTTCTGAACCGGCTCAAAGCTGCAATGCGACCCGCCAAGCGCTGGACATCATTGACACATGTCGGCTTAGTCTAGGAAGTAATAGCCTTAATTTTCGCCGGGTTAGCCTCAATACCCCTCTCTGAGACCAGAAAACCCAAAAGCTTGCCTGCAGGTACACCAAAAACACACTTGGCCGGGTTAAGCATCATTTTATATACCCGGAGATTATCAAAAGTCTCCTTCAAATCATCCAACAGAGTCTCCTTCTTTCTGGACTTGACAACAATGTCATACACATAAGCGTGAACATTCCGCCCAATCTGGTCATGGAAACAATTCTGGACACAACACTGATAAGTCGCCTGGGCACTTTTGAGCCCAAAAGGCATAGACACATAGCAGAAAGCTCCAAAAGGTGTAATAAAAGCTGTCTTTTCTTGGTCTTTAACTGCCATCTTAATCTGATGGTAACCAGAATAAGCATCCAAGAAGCATAAACGCTCACAACCCGCCGTGGCATCTATAATCTGGTCAATATGGGGGAGAGCGAAAGGATCAGCCGGACAGGCCTTATTAAGGTCCGTGTAATCAACACACATACGCCAAGTGCCATTTTTCTTAAGCACCAGCACCGGGTTAGCCAACCACTCCGAGTGAAAAACTTCAACGATGAAATCGGCCGCTAAGAGCCGGGCCACCTCTTCTCCAATGGCCTTACGTCGCTCCTCATTGAAACGGCGAAGAAACTGCTTCACCGGGTTAAATTTAGGGTCAATATTGAGAGTGTGCTCAGCGAGTTCTCTCGGTACACCTGGCATGTCTGAAGGCTTCCATGCAAAGATGTCCCGATTCTCACGGATGAATTCGATGAGCGCACTTTCCTATTTAGGATCCATATTAGCATTGATGGTGAACTGCTAAGACGAGTCGCCAGGGACAAAGTCCACCTGTTTGGTATCATCCGCCGACTTGATTTTCAACAAAGGGTCCTGCTCAGTAGTCGGCTTCTTCAAAGGGGTCATATCAGCCGGGTCAACATTATCTTTGTAGAACTTGAGCTCCTCCGTAGCACAAGCCGACTCAGCGTATGCAGCATCTCCTTCTTCACATTCTAACGCGACCTTTCGATTACCGTGGACTATAATAGTACCCTTATATCCTGGCATCTTAAGCTGCAAGTAAACATAACAGGGCCGTGCCATAAATTTTGCGTAAGCCGGCCGCCCAAACAAGGCATGGTACGGGATATGCCACAACGTCTCTGTCCTGTAGTCACAATCATCACCAAAAGCTACTTCCAAGGCGATTTTACCAACCGGATATGCCGACTTACCTGGGACCACACCATCAAAGACTGTAGAGGACGGCTTAAGCTCCTTATCCGTCAAATTCATCCGGCGAAAGGTATCATAATAAAGGATATTGATACTACTGCCTCCGTCTATGAGCACCTTAGTGAATTTATAACCCCCAACTTGAGGGGCTACCACCAATGCTAGCTGACCCAGATTGTCAACCCGGGGCGGGTGATCCTCACGACTCCATATAATTGGCTGCTCTGACCAGCGTAAGTATTGAGGTACCGCCGGCTCAATTGTACTGACCGCTTGTTTATGAAACTTCTGATCTCGCTTGCAAAGACTTGTGGCGAAGATGTGATACTGGCCACCGTTAAGCTGTTTGGGGTTGCTTTGGTATCCTGACTGATGCTGCTGGTTACCCTGACCAGACTGTTGTTGGTTATAACCACCTTGATTGCCTTGTCCCTGATATCCAGAATTTGAGCCGCCGCCGCCAAAGCCGGGCCCCTGTGAGCCGGATCCTGACCCTCCAGGCGGGCCATTATTGCCACCATGACCCTGATTAAAGCCAGAATTTTTGTACTCTTTCATGATGAAGCAATCCTTCCACACATGGGTCGATGGCTGCCCGGGCCTACTATGCTTTGGGCAAGGGTCATTAAGCAGGGCCTCCAAATTAAATTTTGGTCCTCCAATCTTATCGTTACGACGCTGATTTTTATGCTGAGCATTGGTGTTAGCTACCAAATCTGACTCGCCGTCGTTTTGCTTACGCTTGCCACCATTACCCTGGTTATGACCTGTCCCAGGTTGCTGCTGACCCTTACCATTACCACCTTTCTTCCCCTTGTTGTGTTTTTCATCATCAGATTCGGGGTCCTTGGTGTTATCGGAATCAGCATACTTGATGAGAGCCACCATGAGTTCTCCCATATCATTGCAATGACGTTTAAGCCGGCCCAGCTTCTGCTCGAGAGGCATGAAGTGACAGTTTTTCTCCAAGATCAGCACAACAGAGCCAGTTGCGATGCTATCTGATGAGTGGATGATGGCTGAGACCCTGCGAATCCAATGGTGAGCCGACTCATACTCTCGCTGCACATAGTTGTCCAGATCAATAATCGACATCAGCTGCTTGCATGTTCCTTTAAAATTCTGAATAAAACGGGTTTTTAACTCGGCCCATGAGTGAATGGAATTGGCAGGTAGCCCTTTCAACCAGGTTCGGGCCGGCCCATCCAACATCATGGTGAAGTACTTGGCGCATACAACATCGTTAACATCTAACATCTCCATGGCCAACTCATAGCTCTCAATCCAACCCTCAGGCGGGAGATCAACTGTATAATTGGGTACCTTACGGGGGCCCTTAAAGTCTTTGGGCAGACGCTCACTGCGTAGAGCCGACACTAAACAAGGCACCCCAACTAACCTAGAGGTCATCCCTGCCTCCACAGATGCAGACGGATTTAACTGAAATTACTGGTGAGCCCCTAATTGAGCCACCATCTCCGCCTCATGACGGGCTCTAGCTTGATCCACAAGGGCTTGAGTATCATGATGAACATGGGGCGGGTTATGTCCACGGGGTAGGTCATCATTGCGGGGCGGGTTATGACGCCGTTCGCTGCTGGAAACCGCTGGCGACTCAATACGCCGGTTATAGCTTCGACTCTGGCGTGGTGTCGAATGAATTCGATCATGACTATATGAGTAAGCCGCCTGTTGTGCCACGGCCGTCTGAAGAAGCTCCACCGCATTTCGGGTCTCTATCGCAGCGGGATACTCGCCCTCGATTGGAATAGCCGCCAAACATGTGGCCGCAGCAATCATGTTATCCACCGGGTTAGAGTAGTGACCAGAAGTCATCGGTACTCGTTGAGGCAGGGTCAGGTTTTGACGAGCCAGGTCTGGCGCACGAGGCTAAGCCGCCGCTCCGGTCCCAGGTGCCTCAGTAGCCCGGGTTACACCGGGCGGGTTACTCGGTCCGGCTCCGCGTGTATTAAAAAGGTTCCGCCCCTCGAACTGTGAAGGCAAACGGCTCTGGTGCCTCCTTCGAAGGATAGCATTTGACGCATTCTGATCTAGATCCAAACAAAAAGCCTCTGCCCTTATCCACTGTGTCTCGGCCTCTAAGGCGGCTCGCTCTGTGGCCATCCTGATATTATCTACCTCAAGGTCTTCTCGGGCCTTGGTCACCTCGTCCCGCAGCTTTGCAACCTGCGCATTATGCTGCACTTGATTCGCCGGAGTTACCTCTGCGGCTAACAGAGTCGCCAAAGCATCCAAAAGTTCAGATAAAACTTGAGCCGGCAGTCGCGTAGAACCGCTCGCCCCAGCTGTCGCGGCAGCAGTTGAGCCGGACGTCATGGCCGCGGCAGTCGAGGAGTTTAACACCTGCTACGTGCTAGCCATGAAAATAGCAGCCCTGGTCGGCGGCTCATAGGGCTCTGGAATACTGTCACCATCGGAATAGCCCCCAAGCCCGCCGTCTTGCAGTTGATAGATTGACTTGGTTTCACCGGTTGAGGACTCATCGCCTGAATAGATGGCCATCTCTCCACCAGATATAGATCCTTCCTCCAAATCCTCTCCATGAACAAAGCCAACGAAGGCATGCTTCCGGCCGGGTTGAACCCTGGCGGGTCGCGCACGCCGAGCCGTCTTGATGACGTCAATGTGGGAATCCGGCTCAGGCTTTGACTCGCCAATTTTACCGATGAAGACGTGAATTCCATCGAAGGGACCCGGTACCCGTACTCAATTGAGTCAGCCTCGGGGCCCCAGCCGGCATCGTTAATGTAGATCTTGCCGCGGCGACTCTTAGTCATCCGCCCCATGATGTACCCTTCGATCCCTGAGAAGCTACCCCTCAGGAACTCGAAACCACCATGCGCTGGCCCCATGGTGGGCACCAACTATCGTGGTTTTATCATGGCAGATGCCCTAGCGAAAGGACTTAGGTGTGGAGCCATCGCAACGTAGGTTAGCTCGAAGGGGTTGAATGGGACAAAGGACACAAAGGATTTACCCAGGTTCGGCCCCTCACAATGAGGTAAAAGCCTACGTCCTGCTTCTGCTTGTATTGCTTGAGTTTTGATTACAAGGGAGCGAATACTCTTGACCTAACATTCGGTTGATTGTCTCTTGGCCTAAACCGCCACCGGGTCTCTCCTTTATATACATAGGTCGAGGCCCGAGGCTTACAAGAGTCCGAGCCGAGTCACACAACGTGACCGGCCGGGTATCTAAACTACCTTGTCTTAATAGACAAGTCATCATATGGCGGTTTACATGTCTGGGTCTTGGGCCAGCCCCAGGCCCGCTTCTGTGAGCCGCCGTCTTCTCAGTCTGCCTTCTTGGGCTTCTTGGGCCTTCTTCATATAAGTCACCAACGGTGTAACTCGGCCCCCCCTGGGCAGGTCACACCTCGGGGTTATGTCCCTAACAGTGGGTGTGCTTCTTGCAATAGTGGGGCGTGATCGAAAGGTTGAAGAGACACAAGGATTAAATGGCCGCTGTAATAAATGGGGGCCGGCCGGCATGTAATCGTCACGTCTTGTCACCGCGTTCATAGCGGAGGATTCCAGTGCATGCTTGAGAACACCGCACGCGTTTCGTCTGACCACGCATGGGCTCGAAGAGGCGCCAAATGTATTGTTGGTGAGCCTGTTCCCGCGCAACCGCGTAGTTTACCATGCAAGCTTCCCGCCCGGCTAGTTTGGCCACGCGTCGGCTAGAAGAGGGACAAATCATGTGCTTTTATTGGCAAAAAGCTTTGTAAAAACGAAGTGGGTGGAATGACTTCAGTCATAAGTTTACCCGTGGGTGATGAGGCCAAAGTTACACAGAAGGGTGATGACGGACACTCGAGTGCGATAATTAATTCTGCGCTCTATAGGGCACACAGTTGAAGAAACCAACTGTGTGCAATAATGTCGAAGATCGCAGTCAAGTTTGCTATACAGATCATATGCTATGAGATCGACAAGGTAAACACATTCGAGAATGGTTAATAAAATCTAAGTCCAATGCATATTAAGGTCAAAATAGTGCTACCAATATACGAGTCTCATATGATGCCATTTTAATGATGGTACCACAAAAGCTCGAAATGTTACAAGGTTCAAATTCTAGAGTTACATGGCTCAAATTCAGCTCATCAGCTGCAAACGCCCACGCTGATCTGCTGAACATGGATATAAGAGAGGTTCAAACTAATATTACCACTTATAAGGCTGGTTTCGAAACCTCATAATTTTTGCAAAAGGGTCAGCCACTGAGAAGTCATGTATGGGGTTGACACGATGACTTCCGATTACTCTGTCATCTGAAGTTCCAAAATGAAATTCAGCTTTTTTGGAGCCTATTCCATTCTGCCGCAGCCGCCGGTGTTGATCAACAAACCATTCATTTTTGCGAAATAAATATAGGGCAAACCTCATTACCTTCAGCACCCTTGCGCTGACAACAAAGAACCTTGAGAATATAATCTCCGGTAAGGTCCCTCGTTATGAGTTCAAAGTAATTTCTGAGAGATGCAGATCTAGGCATTCGATGTGATTGTTATATTGTATCATATTATCCACCACCGGGCCAAATCTTATCTGCAAAAGAAGAAAGCATGTTAGTGCCGACATGCAGTTTTGAACACTACTACGGGCCTATTTGGTTTGCAGGATTTGTAAAATGCACTAACATGACATCTTCGATCCGACATGATTAACATGGGCATTTGATTACAATCTAGAAAAATAGCCTTCTTCACAAGAGGTTGGAGTGGATGAAAAATTCCCTAAGAAAACTAGTACAGATGAATCCAAAGGAGAAATGCTTATGGATTGTAACCATATGGATCAAGCAACCAATATGGGGGGGACATGTATGTACTGAAATCCTAGAAAAATCCTTAAAAAATCGTAGTACATTGTCATTGTAAACTTGGGAAAAGGTGTCAAAAATTGAACTCCCTTATGGTTAACATTTAATAGGAAAGGAACATCACCTCGATATGTAGCTTCTCCAGGCATGAAAAGCATCTCAGGAAACTGACAAATTGGTCCAGGTTGGGGCCGATAGATTCTAGTGCCAAGACCTTCACTGTGCGCAGTTTCGGGGTCGAGCTTGTCGGAATCATTTTATGGATGACAGACGAACATACATGTTCAAAATTAGAAATAATGTTAATTTCTAAAAGAAGAGGTAGAAGGCGGCTGTTGTACCTGAACGGGTGTGGGTCCAATAACAAGTTCGGAGTATTTGTGAGACGAGTAGCCCACCACTAGCGCAGAAATGACATTGATTCTTGTTGGACCTTCTTGATCAACTACAAGTAATCTCTCAAGTGAAGGTGTATCCTCAATGACCATAGCATGGTACACATTGTGTGATGTCTTCTTGCAACACCAGCAACACATATAAATAGGCCGGAGAGTCATGGAGGTGATGTGGAAGCTACTCAACCCATTGATCGCCTGAAGACGAAGGTACTCGAGTGCAGTACAGCCACGAAGCAGGCGCTCCATGTCACCATTTGGGAGGCAGACGGCGACGAGCTCGAGGTGCTTCAGTCGTGGTAAAATAAGAGCGGGCACGTCATTAAGGGGGGATGGCAGTTCATGAACTTGGCGACACGCAGCGTGGGCGCGAGGCGGAGCGCAGACGTTGGCAGCGAGCGCATATGCACATCATCAAAAGTGAGCTCCTCGAGCTAATCTAGGGTGGGGGATCAGAACCACTCATCAAGCTTGGCTCGATCCTTGCCGTTGGAACGAAACTTGCCCATTCTAAGGCCTCTGGTTGGGCCATGGTGACTGCCGAGGATGTAGGAGAACGCATCCAAGCTTTTGCGATAGTCATGGAGAGCTCGTGGGTGTCGCTGAGGTTGAGAGGAGTGTAGTGCCATAGGGGCGCCACCGCCGAGAAAGGACCATTGTCTACGCCCCATATTTGATTGGGAGGAGGGAGATGATAACTATCAACATATCATCGGGGAGGCTGCCGATGAAGTCTAGGCCTGCTGGAGTTGCTTGCGGTTCTTGCTCGACCCACCTCTGCTTGTTGGTAGCCCCGTTCTCCACCTCCGGAGTCTCCTCATCAGTGGCGCTTTCTGATAGAAATGGGAGTACAGGGAATATTTAGTTAAAATAGGGTAAAACAAAAGTGTATTGGTAACTATAGTTAGTAGGTAGCAATAGAGTAAGAAAATGGAATAACAATTGGTTGCTAAAATACTACACAATTCCATTGATATTGCTGGGTAAGTCAACATGCACATACTTGAAAAGAACACTTACTTTGAACAAAGTCTGGACAGATGATATCATCGGGGAAGTAAGCATATATCTCATGACCAGGCTCTTTTATGTGCAGTGCAATTTTAGTGCTAGCTTTCAGTACATAAAACTTAGAAATTTATGTCCAAAGGCCCCTGCCAAAATAGGAGTCACCACGTTCATCAAGTCTTACAGTAGCAACGATGCAAATCCATGGTTTGTGTTTAGTATGACGTCCCTACAGTCTTGATTTATGTAAAGGGAAAGACTGTGAACTACAGATGTTGTTGCATAGCAAGGGATGTGCTGCCGAAAATGTTAGGATTGTTAAAGAATATGGTAAAGTGCAAATATGGGTAAAATTGAAAGAACAGTACAACAATTGAAACAAAGGACAAAAAACTATAATTAAACAGATAGGATAACCATGATGTCATGGAAATATGAGAGTAATCGAAAGAACAATACATCATGAATTTGCCTAATATAGAAGGAAGAGGAAAAAAAATCCCCTTTGACGTATATGCTACATGTGGCACCTTTTATCCAGATGTAGCAATATATAGTATATGTTCAGGAAAGTAGGCCATGCCAACCGATTTAGAGTGAGGTTGAACATACCGTGTGCATCCTGAGGTCATCTGGTACGGTGAGATGGAACTCCGTGGATGTCTGGCCGAGGCTGCAAAGTCCTAACGTGTCTGTGCACTGTAGACTCTATGAATGAAAGAAAACCCTCAAATCAGCTCGAATAAAAATGAATTCACGGTGATTTCGGCCGGGTGAGTAAAGGAGGCAGATGAACTGGGATAAGAGATGAGATAATATCTTAGTAAATTTGTTACCTTGTTGTCCATGAGAAAAAACCCTCAATACCGCGGATTCCCAAATCGGGCAGAGCTGGGTCGACCGCGAGCAGCGTCGAGAAAGTCGATGGCGATAGGCGGCAGCAAGTGGAAGTGGAGAAATGCTGTGGGGTTTGTCGTTGTTCTGGGAACGGCGGTACCCAGATCTGCCAGCCTGCGGCCCAGCGCGTGGGCCCTTTGACGGCCCTGTACGGCCCAGCTACAACAACTCCAAGGCAAAACCCTCGTGAGGGCCCAATCCTCGCGAGGTGAACCACATCAAGACCTCCACAGGAGCGGCCACCCTAGGGTGCCTCCCGAGGGGCGGAGACTTCTATGCAGGTACCCAGCCTCACGAGGCTACGATGACGTGAGCTATGGCGACCAAGGCCAGGTGGGCGCCAGCGGGCGCAGAGGAGGTAGTTTCCCCTTTGGTGCTAAGGGAGCAAGGATAGATGCGGGTTCCCAAGGAATCCAACAAAGATTTCCATTCCGGTGCAACAAGACTAAGACCACGAGCTCGGCAGGATGGATGTCATCGCCGAGCCCACCTCTGCGTCACGACCAGAAGCATTGCAGGCGGAGACTACCATTCATCAGGATTAGATGTACTTCTTGTCCCCTTTCAAATTGGCCGTTGTGGGATCCCTTCCCGCCTAAGTATTGGGGGAAGAGGACCAAGGCCACTATAAATATAGGCTAGTCATAATCCCCAAGTGCAAGGAATCATCGTAGCAATTTCCAAAGGTGGAAGTGATAAATATGGAGTGTCGAACCCACAAGGAGCTAAAGGTAAGGTCAATATTCTCTCAAGTCCTATCTGCCACTGATACGACTCTACGTACACCAAACGTTTGCTTCCATCTAGAAATGAGAAATAAAACTACGTTGTGGGTATGAAGAGGATAGCTTTGCATGATATCGGAGAACTAAAATATAAAAATAGGTGTTGTTAACATAGAGTTAGAACATATTACAATATATTATAAATAGCGAGTGTGGTATAATGATAGACGGTGTGTGGAATTGTCCTAGGCAATTGTTAACAAGATCGATAATCATTATTGTAATTCTATATGAGGGAGAGGCATGAGCTTACATACTTCCTCTACTTGGATCATATGCTCTTATGATTGGAAATCTAGCAAGCATCCGCAACTACTAAAGATCATTAAGGTAAAACCCAACCATAGCATTAAAGTATCAAGTCCTCTTTACTCCCATACACAACAACCCCCTTACTCGGGTTTAAGCTTCTGTCACTCTAGCAACCCACTATAAGCGAATCATGAACGTATTGCAACAACCTACAGCAGGAATCCCTCATGTGTGCGCGGCATGGAAGGCACCACAGGATAGCAACAAAATAAAGCATACAACTCAAACCAATCTAGATCATCAATCAACCAAAAAGACAAAAGAAGTCTACTCAAAACATCATAGGATGGCAACACATCATTGGATCATAATATGTGGCATAAAGCACCATGTTTAAGTAGGGGACTACAACGGGGTGCGGGAGAGTGGACCGCTTAAAAGAGATGAGGACGGTGATGAAGAAGGTGATGTTGATGAAGACGATCAGCGCGGCGATGGTTCCCCCGGTGGCACTCCGGCGCCACCGAGAGAGAGGGGAGAGAGTCTCCCCCTTGTGCTTCCTCCTCCGTGGCCTCCCCCCTAGATGGGGAGAGGTTCTCCCTCTGGTCCTTTGCCTCCATGGTGATGATGGCCACCTCCGGCTTCCTCCTCCATGGCCTCCGGTGATGATGGCCCCCTCCGGCAGGGTGCCGGAGAGGGCCTAGATTGATTTTTTCGTGGCTACAGAGGCTTGTGGCGGCAAAACTTCTGATCTAGGGTTCTTTTCGGAGGTTTCGGTACTTATAAGAATTTTTGGCGTCGGTCTCACGTCAAGGGGGTACCCGAGGTGCCCACAAGCCCGGAGCACCCTCCCTGGGGGGTAGGGTGCGCCCAGAGGGCTTGTGGCCTCCTTGTCCACTTCCTGGCCTAGCTCTTGTGCTTTGGGGGTCTCTTTTGGTCCATAAAAAATCACCGAAAATTTTCAGCCCATTCCGAGAACTTTTATTTCTGCACAAAAAACAACACCACGGTAGTTCTGCTGAAACCAGCGGCAGTCCGGGTTAGTTCTAATCAAATCATACCAAAACCATATAAAATTGTTGTAAACATGGCATGAATACTTCATAAATTATAGATACGTTGGAGACGTATCAGCATCCCCAAGCTTAATTCCTACTCGTCCTCGAGTAGGTAAATGATAAAAGAAATAATTTATGAAGTGTGAATGCTAGCATAGTGTATAAATTTGATCAATGATAGTTCCAAACACTTTTTCTAGCATCAATATATATCGTAAATAGTAGCTCATCTCATAAAACTTCTCATGATCAAGTAGCAAGCTATTCACATGTTATAGTATAGACCATAAAGTTTCTTGAAAACTAACAAACTATGTTCTAAGTCACCAAACAATTGCAATTCATCTTACTTTCAGGAAGGGTCAATGTAAGAGCTTTGATTTAGCAAATTCCATGTACTCAACTATCATATCGTCTTCCATGATTGCTGACACTCAAAGCATATTTTTAGAACAAATAGCATCCGTCAAACACAGAGAATGATAGGGGCTTAATGTTTCGCCTCCCAACTTATTTATCATATAGATAATTGTCAACAATAATAATTCATGATCAAATATATTCGAATGGCCATATATGCTTAGATATTTCCCCATCACATGATGCTTGCCAACTAAAGATAATTGACGTTGAAATAAGAAGGAATACTATTGACTCTTGAATAAAAGTAAATACATGAAAGTAAAAGATAGGCCCTTCGCAGAGGGAAGCAGAGGTTGGCATGCGCTTTTTAATTTTGGATGTGCAAACCCTTAATGCAAAGGAACGTCACGTTGTATTGCCCTTTGTGATAGCAACATTTATTATGCAGTCCATCGCTTTTATTTTTTACCATCACAAGTTCGTACAATGCTTATTTTCCCTTACAATAAAAGATCATACATACTTAAGAGCAATTTTTATTGCTTTTTGCACCAATGACAACTTACTTGAAGGGTCTTATTCAATCCATAGGCAGATATGGTGGACACTCATGGCAAGAAACAGGGTTTAAGGGTTTTTGGATGCACAAGTAGTATCTCTACTTAGTACAAATTTTTTGGCTAGCAAAAGATCCTAAGAAAGCACCACATGTTGGAGGATCCATAACAATATAACTTCTATACAAATATACCCAAACATAACTCATTACGTTGTCTTCCTTGTCCAACTTCCACTAATTTGCTCAAGTTTGAAAATAATTAATGGGGCTCACAATCATAGAAGATGTCCAAGATAGTATATTTAAATGTGAAATCTCTCTTCCTTCAATATTCTTTCATGAATTGTTCAAGTGACCAATGTTGAGTTTGCTAACTTTCAATACATTTTACCACGTATACTTATTATATGTGAAGTCATTAATCCCTATGGGATAAGCATATGAAACATATATAATTTTAGATTTATGATATTCAATTCATTCAACCATTTACTCATAGGATATAAGTGAAGCATGAGAGTAAATGACAAAACTACTCCAAAAGATATAAGTGAAGATCAATGAGTAGTCAAATAGTTAAATAGCCATGTGATGACTCTCTCTCATTCAAGATTTCAGATCCAATGATTTTATTTAAACATCTAGTAAAATGGAAACACGCTCCAACCAAAACACATATCGTGTGACGAATAAAAATATAGCTCCAAGTAAGGTATACCGATAGTTTTGAAGACGAAAGAGGGGATGCCTTTCGGGGCATCCCCAAGCTTAGGCACTTGAGTCTTACTTGAATATTACCTTGGGGTGCCTTGGGCATCCCCAAGCTTAGGGTCTTTCCACTCCTTATTCTCCTCATATCAACACCTCACCCAAAACTTGAAAACTTCAATCACACAAAACTCAACAGAAAACTCATGAGCTCTGTTAGTATAATAAAACAAATCATTCACTTGGGTACTGTCAAGACAAGAATCATAATTGTTTCCACATAATTCCTATTGTACTCTATCATTTCCACAATTTATATTAAGCAATATAAGCCATATAAACTAGAAAACAAGCAAACTATGCATCGAAAACAGAATCTGTCAAAAACAGAACAGTCTGTAAAGATCTGAATTATTCTCACAATTATGTTACTCCAAAAATTCTGAAAAATAAGGAAAACGTATAAAATTTGTATATCAATCCTCTGTAAAAAACTCAGAGTTTTTCCAGGTTCCAGTGAATTTTTAAAATTCTTCTACTATACGCAAAAGTTTCTGTTTTTGCACAGAATCAAATCAACTATCAACCACACTATCCCAAAGGCTTTACTTGGCACTTTATTGAAAGAAAATATATAAAACATGATTAATACAGTATCTTAATCATGTGAACACACAAAAACAGTAAGGAGAAATATTAGGTTGTCTCTAAACAATTACTTTTCTTTAAAGCTTTTTAGCTAAGCAATGATATTTTAATGATACTCTTCCAAGCCCAATTTTGATGATAATTTTATTCATACTCTAAAAGATATAAGTGAAGTTCATAGAGCATTCTACAATAGATTGACCAATATCCAAGCTCAAAATATATAAGTGAAGCACACGAAGCATTCTATAAAGCCATACTCAAAAGATTTAAGTGAAGCACAAAGAGCATTCTATAAAGCCATACTCAAAAGATTTAAGTGAAGCACATGAAGCATTCTATAAATCAATGAAGGAATATATCCTACTAGCATGGTGCATAAAGGAAAAGAAAAGAAAAATAAACACAAAAGAAGCATATCATGTGAACAAAACAAAAACCGAGGTATACCGCTAATTGTTGAAGAAGAAAGATGGGATGCCAACCGGGCATCCCCAAGCTTAGATGCTTGAGTGTCCTTCAAATATTTACTTGGGGTGCCTTGGTCATCCCCAAGCTTGAACTCTTGCCTTTGTTTATTCTTCTTATATCGATAACTCCTCGATCTTCGAAAACTTCATCCACACAAAACTTAACAAAACCCTTGTGATATCCATTAGTATAATAAAGCAAATCACTACCTTTAGGTACTGTTGTAAACTCATTCCAATTTCATATTATCATTATATCTACTATATTACAACTTTACCATGGTTCATACCCCCCCGATACAACCCATAGATTCATCAAAATAAGTGAACAAAACATAGAAAACAGAATCTGTCAAAAACAGGACAGTCTGTAGCAATCTGGAAATTTCGTATACTTCTGTAACTCCAAAAATTCTGAAAAAATAGGAAAAATTTAACAATTTCCATAGAAGTACTGTGTAAAAAATTCAGAAACTTTTTACTTTCGAGTAAAAAAAGTAAATTTACGCACTACAGCCAAAGTTTCTGTTTTTGCACCGCACATAGCAAACAAGCAATCTAATCATCCTAAAGCCAAATCTTGGCACATTATTTTTATAATACAATGGATATAGACAAGGGTGTAATTATTTTTGAGAAACTTCCATGAAAAATTCTACATTATTTCCATGAGCATGAACACAAGTGTTCAAGGTCGACCCTCACTTCTCCAATGCATAACCTTCCAATCACTTCTATTTTTGAAAAAGTTTTTAGGCATAAGAGGCAAGTAAATTTTTTGTATTTTGCATTATATTAAGATATTTTTGTTTGTTTCACCCACAACTAAATAAAACAAAATCAAAAGAGAAAACAAAATCTACTTAGTGAAGAAAGCAAACAAGCACACACGAGAATATCAACCCCACGCTATTGCTCCCCGGCAACGGCACCAGAAAAGAGCTTGATAATCCCCAAGTGCAAGGAATCATCGTAGAAATTTCCAAAGGTGGAAGTGATAAGTATGGAGTGTCGAACCCATAAGGAGCTAAAGGTAAGATCAATATTCTCTCAAGTCCTATCTGCCACTGATACGACTCTACGTACACCGAACGTTTGCTTCCATCTAGAAACGAGAAATAAAACTACGTTGTGGGTATGAAGAGGATAGCTTTGCATGATATCGGAGAACTAAAATATAAAAATAGGTTCTATTAACATAGTGTTAGAATATATTACAATATATTATAAATAGCGAGTGTGGAATAATGATGGAACGGTGTGCGGAATTGTCCTAGGCAATTGTTAACAAGATCAGTAATCATTATTGTAATTCTATATGAGGGAGAGGCATGAGCTTACATACTTTCTCTACTTGGATCGTATGAACTTATGATTGGAACTCTAGCAAGCATCCGCAACTACTAAATATCATTAAGGTAAAACCCAACCATAGCATTAAAGTATCAAGTCCTCTTTACTCCCATACACAACAACCCCCTTACTCGGGTTTAAGCTTCTGTCACTCTAGCAACCCACTATAAGCGAATCATGAACGTATTGCAACACCCTACAGCGGGAATCCCTCACGTGTGCGCGACACGGAAGGCACCATAGGACAGCACAAAAATAAAGCATACAACTCAAACCAATCTAGATCATCAATCAACCCAAAAGACAAAAGAAATCTACTCAAAACATCATAGGATGGCAACACATCATTGGATCATAATATTTGGCATAAAGCACCATGTTTAAGTAGGGGATTACAGCGGGGTGCGGGAGAGTGGACCGCTTAAAAGAGATGAGGACGGTGATGAAGAAGGTGATGTTGATGTAGACGATCACCGCGGCGATGGTTCCCCCGGTGGCACTCCGGCGCCACCGAGAGAGAGGGGGAGAGAGTCTCCCCCTTGTGCTTCCTCCTCCATGGCCTCCCCCCTAGATGGGGGGAGTTTCTCCCTCTGGTCCTTTGCCTCCATAGTGATGATGGCCCCTCCGGCTTCCTCCTCCATGGCCTCCGGTGATGATGGCCCCCTCCGGTAGGGTGCTGGAGAGGGCCCAGATTGATTTTTCGTGGCTACAGAGGCTTGCGGCGGCGGAACTTCCGATCTAGGGTTCTTTTCGGAGGTTTCGGTATTTATAAGAATTTTTGCGTCGGTCTCACGTCAAGGGGGTGCCAGAGGTGCCCACAAGCCCGGAGCACCCTCCGTGGGGGGTAGGGCGCGCCTAGCGGGCTTGTGGCCTCCTCGCCATTTCCTGGCCCAGCTCTTGTGCTTTGGGGGTCACTTTTGGTCCATAAAAAATCACCTTAAATTTTCAGCCCATTCCGAGAACTTTTATTTTTGCACAAAAAATGACACCATGGTAGTTCTGCTGAAAACAGCGTCAGTCTGGGTTAGTTCTAATCAAATCATACCAAAACCACATAAAATTGTTGTAAACATGGCATGAATACTTCATAAATTATAGATACGTTGGAGAAGTATCAGCTAGCCATCACCGTAGAAGGGGATCGATCCCTGATTGGACCCTCGACCATTCCGCCCGCAACACTTGAGCCCTCACGAGGCCGCTCATCCACTGTACTAGTTCATCCTCAGCCTCCTCGTGAGGCCAATCCACTACAAAGCGGGAGTAGGGTTTTACACCGCAAGGTGGCCCGAACCTGGGTAAACTATTCTGTTCATCTTCTTCCTTGCTCGCGTGAACTTGATGAGGCTAGGTCGTGGGGTGGCGAGCTTGAGACTTGAGCCGGTTGAGATCTTCACACACGCCCCAGAGTTCGAACCTTCTTAGCTCTGCGGAGCCTTGAATCCGACAGGGTTTGCCGGCAGCCTGGCGGCGGCAACAGGCGTCGAGCTAAGTGGTTGCCGCGGCGATAGGTGGTGCCATGCTGAGTCGCGGAGGAGCTTGTGCAGGTGTGAATGGGGACCGGAGGGGGTGGCGGGCGGGGTGAGGGTTTTTGTGACGTGGGGATGGTGAGGGTTTTCTTTTTTCTTTTTTGAATTGGGTGGTGAGGGTTTTCTTTCCCACAAAGAGTTTCGGAGGCAACGGTTTGCTAGAGCCAACCGTGTGTGATTGACGTAACTGGGAAAATGAAAGTCGTTACACACGGTTCCAATTTGGGAACCATGTGTGATTGACGTACTTCCTCCGTCCTAGTTTATTGGTCCCCTTTGTAATTTGTGCCAAATTTTGACCCAAGATTTAACTGACAAATGTTTATGCATGTCACCAAAAAATTATATCATTGAACACTATGTTCAAATACGAATCCAACGATATAATTTTTGCTGACATGCACTAACATTTTGTCAGTTAAATCTTTGGTCAAAATTTAACACAAATTACAAAGGGGACCAATAAACCAGGACGGAGGTAGATTCCATCAACCGAACTGATTGCATCAATATCCCGCATTTGGACATAAGTAAACATAGATTAAACATACTCAGGCATAGATAATAAACGTACACAAGCATAGTTCAACCATATATAGTTCAACCGTCATTAAGCATACTCAAGCACATTTATAATTAAGACACTACATAGCCATACATAGTTCAACCTCATCTACCGGCACGATCGTGAAGCTTCTCCAGGTACTCCGCGTACGCGGCATGCACCACCCTGCGAGAATACTTCTGCCTGAAGGAGCCAATGGCTCGTCCTCTTGCATGCGCCAGGACACTTTCATACTCGTCATGAAGCTTTTGGTTGCAAAATGGGCATTGAAAGCCCCCGTCCCAGGTCCTAATGCGCTTGTTATGAATTCCCGCATAAAGTTCCCTGAGTATTTGCCTCTTCTACCTCCTCTGGGCATCTTCCTCCTCGCTGTCGACATCGTCAGATAGCACCTATACATATAGTAAAAAAAATGTGGCGTCAAATTTGGAATACAAACTGATCTCTAGCGCGAACATTTGGCAGTTGCCAAAATTTGGCATCAAATCAATTTTTACATGCCGAAAAGTAGGATTAGGAATTTATGGATTTTATGGCTATTTTTTAGACATATCCAAAGATTATGGTTCGATTTTTAAGCACAATCGTCTATGTACAGACCAATCTTGAAAAAAAATGGCACAAATATATATTTAGGTCATTCAAAAATCAATTGTCAAGCCCTGGCTAGGAATTATTAGCACGAAACACTAACCCTAGTCGGATTATTAGCAGAAATTATTTGTAAAGATGAAACAACTAATCAATTATCATTTCTACCATTCAAACAATCAATACACTACACGGATCTAATGAAACATACTCAGATTTCATGGATTGAGAGAACATAACCAATAGGATTTCTATTTCAAAAAGGGGGAGGCAGGAGTAACCAGAGAAACCCTAGGATATATTTGGCACAAATATGAGAATAGATGACTAACCGGTTGTCCGTCGTCGTCGGAGTCATCGCCGGAGTGGTCGTCAGAGTCGTTGCCGGAGTCGTCAGCGGAGTCGTCACCGGGGTCGTCGCCGGAGTCGGTGTGGACCTTCGGCTCTGGCTGTGGAAGCACTTCACCATCGGCGACGTCAAGGTGCAGCGAGACCTCGGCGGCGGCGACGGCAAACTCTGTCTCCATCTTCACGCCGTGCTCCGGTTCTTCCGCAGCGCCGGCATCGGCACTCCCTCCGATGGGGCGCTTCAGCGGCATCCACATACACAGACGGCGGTGAGGATTGAGAGCGGCGTCTAGGATGTAGGCGGAGAGAGAGGATTGTGTGTGCGGCGAAGATGGGGGTTGCGGCCGCTCGGGCGTGCGATTAATATGGAGTATTGGGAGAGAGGTGGACGACGGTCAAAGGCTGTCTCGCCTCCCGGTGAGCCCATGCACCGGACTGCTGGCATGCCTACCGTCATTTCACACAGCTACTCGCACGCCTCCCGATGACACTACGCAGTGAGCACGCCTCCCGTCAATTCACACACCTGCACGCGCGCCTCCTGGTCTGCCTGCGCAGTGGACTGGTCGCATGCGTCCCGTCAACTCACGCCTGCTCGCACGGCATAGGGGTCGCGTGGCGGCACGTATATTGTTTTTCTATTTTGATGATTAATGCTACTGCTATATTGCTTAACTGAAGCATGGCACGTATCCATGTTGGTCTAACGGCCACGGTTCGAGTAAATAATCCGTTTGCGATATTGGTTCCCAATAATTAATAATCTCCCGTTTGTAAGAAGATACAAATGACATCAAAACTTGTCTCAAATTTGACAAAAAAAAGTACAATACCACAGTGCATTGGTGTCCATATGACAACACGATAAGTTTCATGAATTTCAAAAAAGTTTTGGATGTACTAGATTTTAAAAATCAAGATTCTCAATGTTTGAAATTTCTTGCACGGGGAGTAAACATGCACCCAGTGAGACACATGTGTTTTTCCAATCCATTTAGGTGCACTGTCATGTGTGCATGTAGCTCAAATTTGATTTTTGCAAATTATACCCCTAGAAAATCAATCAGTGTACTAAAACATCTTAATGATCTTTGGGTTTTTTTCAAAATTAAAACGTCCCTCCTTTGGTAACATATGTTCACCGCGGGAAAATTTAACATGCATGCATCGTAGTTGCCGTGGATGTGCGGTGTGTGTGTGTGTCTGGGGTAGGGGGGGGCTGGCAGTACACTACGAGTCGTGAGACACCGTGTGGGTTGGCCGTTTTGTGAGGCAGTCCCACATCAAAATCGTGGATTCGTTATTTAAAACATTACACAACCCTTTCATACATAAATGTTTGGGCCACATGCAGTCGGTGGTTGTCCTACATGACACTCACTCACGTGTGTGATGCCTTCTGTGGGCCCGCGAGGTCGTCGTCCATCAGTTCGACCAACAACTGACGTACAGAGAGGTTAATTCGACCAACAAGGTTGATTCTTTTTAGTTTGTGTTATGGTGGGAGTATATATATAGTACGCATCGAAGAGGTGGGAGGGGACTAGCATATATACTACGTACGCGTCTATGAACACACCTCACTCAGTGTCGGGACTTTTCAGTTTTGAGGCACGTGCCACATCAAAGTTGTGCATTGGCTATTCAAACATCACACAACACCTCTTTGGACCACATGCATATGCAGACGGTGGTTATCTTAGGACACTCATATGTGACGCTTCCATCTGTGGGCCCGCGAGGTCGTCATCCATGCATGCATCACTTTGACCTACATCGGGAGAGGTTAATTAATTTCACCATCAAAGAGGATTCATTTTGGTTTGTATTACAGTAGGAGCATATATATAGTATGTGTCGAAGAGGGGGAAGGGTACCAGCATATGTAGTACCCTTCATGAACCTCCCTCTGTGTGGGGACTTTACGGTTTTTTAGGCATGTGCCACATCTAAGTTGTGCATTTTGGGTATTCAGACATCACAACCACACACACCTCCATACATATGGCCGGCCACATGCAAAGTGATGGCGGTTGTCCTCTAGCACCCACTCACGCGGTTATCAGCGATATTTTTTGGTTTGTATTACGGTATATATATAGGTCATGCTCTGGGATGACATGATATAGATTGAGCACACATGCATGTGTATGCATGAATCCCTCCCACCGAGTCGAAGTGGGCAGTACCACGACACGTCATGAACCGATCTCGCTCTGTGTGGGGACTGTACGATTTTGGACGCACACACCACATCAATGTGCATGGTATTCAAACATGCATGCATCACCTCCATACATACATATGCATGCAGTGGTTGTCTTCGAACGGTACACTCCCTCACGTGGTTATCGGCGACAAGAGCCTATATATTAGTGGGCCCACGTGGACAACCATGATCACTTTGACCGACAACGAGA
Organism: Thinopyrum elongatum; assembly: GCA_011799875.1. Lineage (NCBI taxonomy): Eukaryota > Viridiplantae > Streptophyta > Magnoliopsida > Poales > Poaceae > Thinopyrum > Thinopyrum elongatum. The sequence goes on along the minus strand of CM022298.1, from coordinate 285,995,142 downwards.
TAGGTTACCATGGTGGATTCTTCCTTTGGTTTGTATTATTGTAGTAGGTCATGGTGAGATTCGGACCTAAGTTTGAGCACATACTATGAATGCATGCATGAATTCCCGTCATCGGCTCGAAGTGTGGTGTGACATACATGCATACAATGCGTCGTCAACTAACCCTTCGCTCCGTGTGGGGATTTCTGATTCCAAAGCATGGTTCCACAACAAAGCTGTTCCATTGTGTATTCAAAACATCAACACTCCATACATATTTTTGGGCCACATGCAGGCAGTGGTAGTCTTCGGGGACTAGCTACTTGCGTGATTATTGGCGAGCTAGCCCATCTCTGGGGTCGCATGGATGTCCATCACCTTGACCAACAACAAGAGAGAGGTTGTACGACCAAGGTGGATTCTTCTTGGTCCGTTTTACGATACATCTTGGTGAGATGCCCTCTCCCGCCGACTGAAAGTGTGTGTGTGGGTGGGTGGGTGTGGGTGTGTGTGTGTGGGCGTGTGTGTGTGTGTGTGTGTGTGTGTGTGTGATGGGGGGGGACTACTACTTCGAACTTTGCTAGGTGAACCTCCGTGGGGGCGGGCATGCGTTCATAACTTAGGATTCCCCTGCTGCCGACACGAGGGGGCGGGGAGCAATACCGTGCGCTTGGTGTGACATACATGTATACAATGCGTCATCAACTAACCCTTGCTTCATGTGGGGATTTTTGGTTCCAAAGCACGGTACCACAACAAAGTTGTTCCATTATGTATTCAAACATCAACACTCCATACATATGTTTGGGCCACACGCAGGCAGTGCTTGTCTTCGGGGACTAGCTACTTGCGTGATTATTGGCGAGCTAGCCTGTCTCCGGGGTCACATGGACGTCCATCACTTTGACCAACAACAAGAGAGAGGTTGTACGACCAAGGTGGATACTTCTTGGTCCGTTTTATGATACATCTTGGTGAGATGCCCTGTCCCGCCGACTGAAAGTGTGTGTGTGTGTGTGTTTGATGGGGGGGGGGGGACTGCTAATTCGCACTTTGCTAGGTGAACCTCCGTGGGGGCGGACATGCATTCATAGCTTAGGACTCCCCTCCTGCTGACACGAAGGTGGGGGGGGGGCAAGCAATACCGTGTGCTTTGTGAGATAGGTGCCACATCGAAGTTGTCCATTTGGTATTTGAACATCAAACCACCCTTTTCATACATACATTTGGTCCACATGCAAGTGTGTTCGTGTTCTGACCCTTTCCCGCGTCATTTTCGCCAAATTTATGAACGTTAGACAAGTCGGATGACGCAACAGACACGGTTCACTCACACAAACCGTGTGCCATGCCGGTGCCCCGATCACGCACATCAGCACAGTACATTGGGCTCCACGAGGTTTCCCCTCTCAAAATTATCTAACCCTCCTGCAGGGTTTTTCTGTTTGATAACACACGGTTATTATGTTTCGACCGTGTGTGATGTTTGTTGTTCCTGCTCCCGTCTGCATCCCTCGAAAATATCTGCCCGGCTCAAGGGTTTTTCTATTTCATAACACACGTACGGTTGTTATTTTGGGACCGTGTGCGATGCACCATCATCCAAATTTTCAATAGCCCCGGCATTTTACTCCCACGTTTGAGTCCCACGTAGTAAAATTTTCAGTAGCCGCGTGATTTCCTCAAACACCCCCCACACACACCCCAAAAACTCCTCGGGCGCACGCGCGCGCACATACACAACCCCCCACCACAACCCCTCCCTCGCTCGAAACCCTAGCAAGGTCACCGCCGCCGCCGCCGCTGCAAGGCCTCCATTGTCAACATCATCCTATTTGCCCGTGCAGCTTACCCACCGATCTCCATACCCTAGCCGCCCTGAGTTTCTTAGACGACGCCTGCCAAATGCCCCCTTTCCCACAGATCCCCATCCCCCACTCCAGAGCATCACAGCCTAAGCCTGGCTATGCTTCCCGTGGAGCTCGAGGAGCAACTGGCCCAAAAGAAGTGTATCACGACCTCTTCCCCCGATGTCGCCGAGGTGGCCGCCGAGGAAGCTGACGACCATTACTGGCCGCAGGCTCTCAATCAGTGGGCTAGAGTATGTGGGTATGTCATGGACGCCGACTACGACATCAAGGTCGTCGACAGCGACGGCCTGACGTGGGCTATGTCACAGCTGGTTAAGTGGCCCGCCCCCAACCCCTTGGGTTCAACCACCGTCGATGTCATCCATGGCCCCGCTGCTGATCTCCTCTGGCTCGCTGTGAAGAATTTGCCATCCTACATCGCCATCGAGCCCCTTTTGTCATTTTTGAAGGACACGTTCTGCGACACTGGCTTGGGATCCACAGCTTCCAACTTAGACCTCATCAACGGCGACCACGAGGAGGGCACCCCGTCCGGCTCTTCCAAGGGGAAAGAACCCATCTGCGACATCAGGAAGGGTACCCTACAGCCATGCTCTTCCAAGGGGAAGGAGCCCATCTGCGAAAACATGGAGTGCACCCAGGGTTCGTGCTCTTCCCACGGGAACGAGCCCATCTGTGACAAGTGAGGAAACCCATGGTTTGTTTTGCCGTGCCTCTTCACAGGGGGGAACACATGATTTGTTTTGTCGAGTCCCTTTGTAGTGTCGTGTGAATATGTCCAGTTTTAATTGCTATATTTGGTTGTTTGCAGTATGCCTTGTTTATTTCAGTTGTTCACAATGTGATGCTCTATATGTGCAACTATTTACTGTGTAGTACATTTTCATCAATACCTGTTTTAAACATACCGATAGGAATGCATATATTTGCTTGCTGTTAAGCCTATTATAGCTAGCATATGGCTCTTTTAAAGTTTTTTGGTTGTTCGGTTGTTTGTAGTTAGAATATGTCCAGTTTCAAATGCTATCTTTGGTCGTAGTATACCTTGTTTATTCCAGTTATTCACAACGTGATGTTCTATATGTGCAAGTATGAACTGTGCAGTTCAATTTCATCAATACCAGTTTCAACAATACCACTATGAATGACTACATTTGGTTGCTGTTAAGCATGTTGTAGTTAACATGCCTTTCCATTTTTATTTTACAATAACCAGTGTACTTAGACTTGCACAATACCAGTTTGAATGACTATATTTGCGTGTTGTTAAATGTTAGGCCTCTTGAAGTTAACACACCTTTCCACTTCTTGTTTTGCTTAACTACCGTGCTTAAACCTACACACTGAAGCTATCGTTTGGAGATTATTTTGTCTGCCATGGATATATTTGGTTGATGTTGAGCCTATTGTGCTTAACATGCCTCTCGATGTACTTACACAGGACAATTTTGGGAACGACTGCTGTTTTCCATCAAGGTTAGTTTCATCCCATGGCTTATATATACTCACTATTCAGGATATCGATAGTTGGTACTGTCGGTGCAACAAACCCTGGTGTATGTTGCCCTGACTGTACACAGGCTCAAGGACAAGGTTACAACATCCAAGACAAGGCCAAGCAGGAGAGTTAGCTCTTTGAGAAATCAAAGGCCGGATCAATAAGACCAAGACAAGCCAAAACTGCAAGATATCACCAAGGGAAAAAGCCTCCCTTGCCGGGCAGGCGAGCCTGGTCAGGTCGAGGCCACCCCAAGAGCAAGTCCCAAGACCTCCCTGGCAATAATTGTCGGGGCGTTGGCGGCCTGCTATCCCGCCAGGGCTCCACCGCTCCACCGCACAGTGACGCAAGTCACTTATCGGTGCGGTGTCGAGCCCCCAAGTGAATAAGTGGCAGTCATTCAGCAAGTGGTAGCCATTCCTGAGGAAGATCACCCCTAAATGACAACCGTCCATGGGCGTGTCATGCAGACAGGCGAGAAGATGGTTGAATGGCACGGCAAGGCTTGCCGGGCTGCATCCATGACATGACATTAAGCAGTGCATTTAATGCTCATTGTCCTGTATGGAGAGTTAGGTATGATAGCACTGTGGCTATCTAATCACTGGATAATGACTATTTTGCCATTTGGTAACCCCTTGACCTATAAAAGGAGGACCGAGGCAACCTTAGAAAGGATTCGGACCTTGGTACATTGATATGCGCATAGCTGCTCTCCCCGAGGTGACCTTGCCGGGCTTGAGTACTGCGTGTTCGTCATGGTCTTCCACTCAATCCACCAAAGTAGGAGTAGGGTTTTACGCCTCACGGCGACCCGAACCTGGGTAAAAACCACCCGCGTCACCATTGTCGTGCTGTTCTACAACCTCCGCTCTTTGTGCAATGTGCCCTTCCCCCGTGCCGAACCACAAAGGGGCCGATGGCCCCATAGGTGATCGTGTCGAACTACGACATCTTTGGCGCGCCAGGTAGGGGGAGCGCTTGTGCGAACCCGAGGACGTAAACAGCGCGTCGGTCTTCATCACCATCTCCTTCGACGACAGCGTCATCACCCATGGCGCCCAAGAAGAAGTCAGGCGCAGCAGCCCGTCCTTCCACCTTGAGGGCCCCCTCGCATGCAGCCACCGATCCCATGGGGGCTGAGGCGGTGTCGGGGGACACAAATGCCACGGGGGACGCGGCCTGTGCAGGCGGCGCCGTCGTTGTTCCTCCCGCGGCTGAGGTGAGAGCGAGAGGCGCCGGAGGGGGACAGCGTCAACAACATCCTAGCGGCCACACTCCAGAAGATGAGATAGGGGAGAACATCCAATTCCCACCTCTGCACCTCTCTTGAGAACGCAGCCACATCGATGGCGCCTGCTCCGGCGCGAACCGTGACCTCCTGGCTTCCCCTGCTACGGATGCAGCTATGAGGCACACGCCTTCCCTAGGTCAAGACAATCAAGACAAAGCGCCGAACGGGGCCGTCAGCCCCCAAGCGCGTCGTTCTCGTCGTCACGCCACCCTCACAACTGGCTCGCGACGACGAGAGCGCGACACCGCCACTACCGGTACCGCTAGGAGTCGGGCGACGTCGCGGCTTGCGTCGTCGTCCATGCCGGGTACTGCTTCAGAGGCCATGGCTCAAGCCCAGCTCCTATTTAGATTCCCACCAGCGGCCGACCAAATGGATGAATGGAGAGCCACCATTCAAAGTTTGATTGGTTTCATTAAGGCAGGGGGATTGCAATGAGCGGGCTCGCCACGGCATCCACAGGTAGAGACAACGGCCCGAGCCGCTGGCTATGCTGAAGGGGCCAACCTCACGGTGCAGTCCCCCCCATGACAGCCAGCACAGGGGCCGGGACTAGAGCTGCATAACCAAGAACACGACGAGGTGTCAATGGCTTCGTCTGATCCTCGAGCCCATCGAGATCAGCGGCAGGTCCTGGAGGACAGGCGGAGGGAAGACGCGCGCATTACCATAGAACGGCGCCGCGAAACCCACTGCCAGTCTGACAGGCGCAATGGCCCCAACGTCGAAGAGCCTGCGCCTGGTGGAGACGGATACCTACCCTTCGAGGTTGGGTGTCCTGCCTTCACTCGCGAGCTGCGGCAAGTCCGTTGGCCATCTGTCCGCAAGTTCAAGCCAGAGATACCAGAGAAGTACGATGGAAGACTGAACCCGGCAGAGTTCTTGAGCATTTACAGCATTGCTATTCAAGCCGCCGGGGGAAGAGATGAAAAGAAATTCGCCAACTACTTCCCTTTGGTGCTCAAGCCAAATGTGAGGTCGTGGCTGATGCGCTTGTCGGAGAACTCCATCTCGACTTGGGCTGATCTGTGCCATGAGTTAGTTGGTGCCTTCACGGGCAGCCATCAAGAACCAGGGCGGCCCAGCGATTTGCAGCTCCTTCCACAAAAGGAAGGAGAGAGTTTACAGAAGTACATGCAGAGGTTCAGCCGGGTGCACAGGAACATTCCAGATATCCACCCGGCAGCTGTGATTGCCGCGTTCCAGTCCAATGTGCGCAACCGCAGGATACGTTCCAAAATGAATGTCCGGTTGCCCAAGACTGTGAACGAGCTTTACAACTTGGCGGATAAGTGTGCCTGTACGAAGGAGGGGAGGTGTCTCCCCAGAGAAGAGGATGGTGTCGACGTCGACTCAGAAGATGACGACAATGCCGCCGACCAGAAGAAGAAGAACAAGAAACGCAACAAGAAGCGCAAGGAGAAAGCAGTGCTGGCTGTCGAGGGGTCGGGTACTCCGAGTACCGGCAAGAAGGCCAAGGCCGAAGCCCCCGGCAAGGAGGTTGCCATGTGCGCCGACTACCGGGAGGCTGCGGTGGCCGAGAAGGCTAGGAAGGCTGATGGACCATACTGCAAGATCCATCGAACCAAAGGCCATGATCTCCAAGAATGTCACCAAGTTGAGCAACTCGTCAAGAAGCAGAAGGCTGAGTACGAGAAGCATGATAAGGAGAGAGGCCAAGATGGCGTTGGTGGGAAGGGCCGAAGCGGCCAAGGAGGCCGGCCCGGCAAGGTCCCCCAACATCAGGGAAAACCTGCTAAAGGTCATGAGAAGAAGGAGTGTGGTGACGAAAGTGATGAAGGGGATGAAGAGGAAACCAGTGAGCAAGAGTTTCAGAAAGCCACTGACGCCCTTTGCATTGACGGAGGTGCATCCTTGCACTCCTCTCACCGCCAACTGAAACAATGGGCGTGTGAGGTCAATGCTGTGGAGCCAGCGGCGGACTCCCGGAAACAACTCAAATGGTCTCGCACGCCCATCATCTTTGACGAAGAGGATCACCCTGACCGCACCACTGCGGTAGGGTGCTTGCCGTTGTTGGTTTCACCAACAATCCGCAACTTCTAGGTCACAAAGATGTTGGTTGATGGTGGGGCCGGGTTGAATCTGATTTCCCCTATGGTGCTCAGCAAGCTACAGATAACAGATGAAGAGCTCAAGGTTACTGGCGTGTTTCAAGGAATCAACCCCAGCAGGAGTCATCCAAAGGGGAAGATCACATTGCCGGTGACATTTGGAGGGGAGTTGAACTACCAGACCGACAAGATCATGTTCGATATGGTCGAACTTCCATTGCCATATAATGGGATACTCGGCCGACCTGCCCCGGCAAAGTTCATGGCGGCATCCCACTATGCCTACAACACCCTGAAGATGACAGGACCGATGGGCGCCATTTCTATCCCATCAGACAAGAAGGACACGATCATATGCGTAGACAAGATGTGCCGGGAGGCGGTCGCTGCCGAGGCCGCGGAAGCTGCAATCCCCGCCAAGGAAAACAAACTAGGGAGAAAAGCTAGCAAGGATGCCGGCAAGGAATCCTGGAAGCACGCCTCTCCGGAGTATGCTGCACTCGTCGATGATTTGCCAGAGAGTTCTACTAGCAAGAGATCCAAGGTTGCTGCACCCATTGTGAAGAAGGTCCCGGCAGGGCTCGCTGGCGCTGATGGTACATTCACTATCAGCTCCACCCTTAACAACAAATAGGAAAGCGCGCTTGTTGCCTTCCTGCGGGCGAATGTTGATGTGTTTGCTTGGCAACCATCTGACATCCCCGGTGTTCCCAGGGAGGTAATCGAGCACCACCTTGCTGTCTGCACTCACGCCTGGCCCATTAAGCAGAAGGTCCGGAAGCAAGCCTTGGAACGGCAGTAGTTCATTGCCGAGGAGATCAAGAAACTTGAGGGAGCTGGTTTGGTCAGAGGAGTATTGCACCCAACATGGTTGGAAAATCCAGTGGTGGTGCACAAGGCGAATGGGAAATGGAGGCTTTGCATAGATTTCACAGATCTGAATAAAGCATGCCCGAAGGACCCGTTCCCCTTGCCGCGCATCGACCAGATCGTGGATTCCACCTCCGGGTGTGATCTGCTTTCCTTCTTGGATGCCTACTCCGGGTACCACCAGATTTTCATGACCAAAGAAGACGAGGAGAAGACAGCGTTCATAACCCCCTGTGGCACGTACTGCTTCATACGGATGTCCTTCGGATTAAAGAGCACTGGATCCACTTTTGCAAGAGCAGTGCAGATAGGGTGTGAGTCTCAGCTACACCGGAATATTGAAGCTTACATGGATGACATAGTGGTCAAAACCAAGGACAAGTCAACTCTCATTCAGGACTTTGAAGAGACCTTTCCAAATTTGCGCCAAGATCAACTTGAAGCTAAACCCAGAGAAGTGTGTGTTTGGCATTTCTTCGGGCAAGCTACTTGGCTTCTTCATGTCCCACCGGGGGATAGAGGCCAACCCCGACAAGATCAAGGCGATCGAGCATATTCAAGCACCCAAGACAGTTAAAGATGTGATGCGTTTGACTGGATGTGTTGCTACACTAAGCAAGTTCATTTCCAAGTCTGTCGAGCGCGCCTTGCCGCTCTTCAAAATTTTGAAGAAGGCAGGGCCCGTAAAGTGGACCCCGGAGGCAGAAGCAGTGCTGCAGGACTTAAAAACCTACCTTTACTCTGTTCCCACCCTGGTCGCTCCTAAACCACAAGAGCCGTTGCTACTGTATCTAGCGGCAACTAATCAAGTGGTTAGTGCAGCACTGGTGGGACAGCGGGAAGTGGAAGAAGGAGCAGCTACAGCTACTGTCCTCCCGGGGGAAAGGAGTGAACCAGTCACGGCAGGGCTGGGCGCAGAACAAGAGAAAGAAGAGCAAAGAAGCGAAGGCAATCCCAAGATTGCGGCAAGGAAGAAGGTGGTGCAGTGGCCAGTCTACTTTGTTAGCTCCCTATTACTGGGGGCTAGGTCAAGGTACTCTGGCGTGCAAAAGTTGATTTTTAGCCTCATCTTGGCCTCAAGGAAACGGCGCCACTACTTCCAAGCCCACGAGATCACAGTCGTCACCCGATTCCCCTTGCAACGCATACTGAGGAACCCTGAGGCCACTGGCAGAATAGTGGAATGGGCTTTGGAATTATCAAGCTTTGGTTTGAAGTTTGAGAGCATGTCAACTATTCAGAGCAGAGCATTGGCAGAGTTTATTGCGGAGTGGACACCTACCCCAGACGAAGAGGCATTAGAAACAGTTATCCCCGACAAGGAAGCGCCCCAAGAATGGATCATGTACTTTGATGGTGCCTTCTCACTTCAAGCTGTAGGGGCTGGCATGCTCCTCGTCGCACCCACTGGGAAGCACCTCAAGTATGTGATCCAGATGCATTTCCCCGGGAGAAGGCAACTAACAACACTTTAGAGTACGAAGGACTCCTTGCCGGGCTCAGAATCGCGACGGAGTTGGGAATTAAGAAGTTGATCATACGAGGGGACTCATAGCTCATGGTGAGGCAAGTGAACAAAGATTATCAGAGTCCATTGGTGGAGGCATAGGTGGAGGAAGTGAGAAAGCTGGAGGAGCGCTTTGACGGATTGCAAACAGAGCACGTACCCCGTGCGGAAAACAACATTGCTGATCATCTGTCCAAATGCGCTGCGCAAAAGCTTCCTGTGGATCCAGGGACTTTTGTTCTCCACCTAACTCAGCCCTCTGTATCCCCGGCAACAATGGCCAGAAAGAGGAGGAAACTGGACTCTGGCAAGCCTCTCCCGGCAGAGCTTCCCGAAGCCCCCGGCGGAGAGGTTGGCGGGAACAACTCCACTTCGCTTGGCGAGCAGCACCCTCCCGCCGAACTACCAATCCTCGCGGATCCTTGTTGTCGAGCCTCAGGCTCCAACTTGGGCGCGGCACATAGTCTGTTACCTCCAAACAGGACCACGCCAGCTCTTCGTCGAGCGAGGATAACTGCCAGTCACTTACAACTCCTTGAGCATCGCAATGCGGCATCCATTTCAAGATCTTGTCCCTGGCGGAGTTGATGTTCAGAGGGATGATGTTGGCGGGAAGTTTGAAAAGTTCGAAGCTGCCAAACAGCTGGTCACACAACCAGGCATTGTCGTAGATTGACAATTTGTTGGCCAGGCCAGGTAGTAACCTCATCCTGTCTGCAGCATCCCCATAGAGCCAGGCGAACCTGTACCTCTTCTGCAACGGCGCGATACGGTGGAGAAGGAAGTTGGCCCCCACATGCTCAATGGTTAGCCCGGCAGCCTTCAGACGAGTGATCCTGTTTATTGCCGGGCAGAGCCTATCATCGGTGAGGCCAAGCTCCCTCCAGTCATTGCTGCGCTCAATGCATCCCGTCTGCGCCTGGCAGAACTCTGCGGCCTCCTCGTCCTAGATCCAACACCAATCTCCTCTCGACTCCTCCCATCTTCTACGCTGTTGGCCAGAGACATAATCCCAGTTCTCCCTTGGCACTACCCGTGGCATCCAGCTTATGTTCCCAGAGCGATGGTTTTTGTTCTCCACTCGCGGAACAAAATAGTGCCTGAACAGATCGACGTTGGGGGCAACTCCAACAAAAATCTCACACAAATGAGCAAAGATCTCCATACATGCCATTGCATTTGGCGTGAAATCCAAGAGATGGAAGCCATAAATCACCATCATTGCTTCCAAGAAATCCGAGAAAGGGGAACAGAGGCCACAGATGAAGTACGCGCAAAAGAACTGGTACGAATCTGGCGGGTCCTATTTCCCCTCCGCCAGAACTTTGGGCGCGCCATGCCCTTTCGGGACTTCCCTCCCCCACAGATAACCATACCTTGCCTCAAGCACTTCATCGTCCAGATTCGACGGAAAGAAGACGACATCTTCCCTCCGCTTCCTGTCCAGCTCCGACGCCCTCTTGCTCCCCTCAGCGGCCGCCTCATTCCCCGCGGTCGCCCGCTTCCCCCTGGCGGCGATTTTCTTCCCCATGTCTCTGAGAATGCTGCAGGGATGTGGGAATGGAATGGAGAGGGTAATGGCGGCGGGTGCGGGCGAGGAAGAAGAGCAGTTGCTTGGCTTGCGGGGGAAGATTATGGGGAGGCAAGGAAGATGGTGAATGGGCAGTACCCTTCCGCATTTTCGTCTCTTAAAGAACAGGACATGGGGAGGGATGCGACTCTTCAGGAAGTTACCGTTTTACATTAACTGCAGCTAGTCCCACGCCCCCACAACCCGCGGCAATTGCGCGAAGTGGATGTTGGATTTACTGGTCATCATGACAAACCGCCATGCGCGCAGCCTTCTTTCGCCACGTGCCCATGCACTGTTTGGGGCCTAACCCAACGTGCCCAGCGACATATATGGCTCAGGCCCGGGGGCTTCTATCAGGGTACACAAACGGGGGTGTATGTTTTCCCTTGACTTGTGCACGGACAGTGAGCCACGAACCCGACAAGATTGCAACATCCATGACAACGCCAAGGTAAAGAGATAAGCTCTTTAACAAATCAAAGGGCAAGCTGAGAAGACCAAGTCAAGCCAAGAAGCAAGACACCGCTAAGGGAAAACCTCCCTTGCCGGGCAGCAGAGCCTGGCGAGGTCAAGGTTGCCCCAGAAGCTAGCCTCAGGATCATCCCGGCTGGCCTACCGGGGCATACGAAGGCAAAACGCCCCGCCAAGGCTTCACTGCCCCACCTCATGATGACGCAAGTCACCGATCGGTGCGGTGTCAAGCCCCGAGATGACTAAGTGGTTGCCTTTTGCCACATGGCAGCCATTTCCTACAGGAATCACCTCCAGATGACACCCGTCCTGCGACGTGTCATGCAGACAGGAGAGAAGGTGGCCAAACAGCCTGGCAAGGAGTGCCGGGCAGGCCATGATGTGACACTGAGCAGTGCATTTAATGCGTACTGCTCTGTCTGCAGAGTAGATATGATAGCACTGTTCGCTATCTAATTAGTACACAATGACTAATTTGCCACTGTGCTGACCCCTTAATCTATAAAAGGAGGCCCATGGCAACCATAGAAGGGATTCGGACCCCTGTACACCCATACGCGCGTAGCTGCTCTCGCCCTGAGGCAACCCTGCCGGGAAAGAGCGCTGCATTTCCACCACCATCCACCATCAATCCACCAAAGCAGGAGTTGGGTTTTACGCCTCGCGGCGGCCCGAAACTGGGTAAAAACTGCCCGTGTGATCTCTGCCGTGCTACGCTGCGCTCCTCCGCTATTTGTGCAATGTGCTCAGTCCCCCTGCCGAACCAAAAGGGGCCCTTGGCCCCATAGGTGGCCGTGGTTGCCCACTACACCGTCGCTCGGCCGCTAACATTGAGATACATGGTTTTTAAATTCTAGAAAATCGAAAACGCGTCTGAAATTTATGAAACTTGACATGCTAGCATGAAACAACATCAACATGCCGTGGTAAAAATATTTTCCCATTTGGGGAGGTTGGGGTATAAGCTTCTCACAAACCAGAGCTTCCCACAACAAGCCTCATGGTTACGGTAGGGAACGTTTCACCTTTCTGTACGAAATGATATCCGTTGCCTCTTCTCAATTTCAATTTTTTTCTAGTGTCAACATAGAACAACAGGAGTGTTGTGTTAAATTTAGGAATTTTTCGGGGTCGTTTGGACATTTTTATACATTAACTGAGTTTTCTATGCATTTTTGTGCATAATTCAAATTTGAACTACAGGCACATGCTCCAGTGCATGTAAATTGGTTGAAAAATCAAATTTGTGTCTTTGGTTGCATGCTTAGGTCCCATGCAAGAAATGGGAATGAATGTCAAACACCTTGCCATCGTCGCTCGGCCGCAAATATTGAGATACATGGTTTTTAAATTCTAGAAAATCCAAAACTCGTCTGTAGTTCATGAAACTTGACATGCTATCATGGAGTGGCATCAACATGTTGTGGTAAATTTTTTGTCCCATTTGGGGCATGTTTGGGTATAAGCTTCTTGCAAACCAGAGCTTCTCACAACAAGCTTGATGGTTTCGGTAGGGAACGTGCCACCTTTGGGGATGAAACGATATCCGTTGCCTCTTCTTGCTGTCAAAATTTTTCTAGTGTTAACATAGAACAACAGGAGTGTTGTGTCAATTTTTGGGATTTTTCGTTGTTCGCTTGGACATTTTTATACATTAACTGGGTTTTCCAGGCATTTTATGTGCATAATTCAAATTTGAACTACATGCACAGGCTCCAGTGCAGAAAAATAGGTTGACGTATCAAATGTGTGTCGTTGGGTGCATGCTTAGGTCCCATGCAAGAAATGGGAATGAATTTCAAACATCAGGGCACTGTTGATTACCGGCAAAATGTTGAGATACTATGTTTTTAAATTCTAGTAAATCCAAAACTCGCCTGAAATTCACGAACTTGGCGTGCTATCATGGAATGGCACCCGACATGCTGTGGTATTTTTCGTGTCCATTTTGAGAGAAGGTGCACTCGAATAACAGCCAACAATGGCATTTTGAAACAAATAGGTGCCACTTTAATATCTCAAACATTTGTTGTCGGTGTACTAGAATAGGGGTACCCTAGTACCCCGTACTTGTGCACGGGCAGTAGTAGCATCCCGCGGCCAGGCTTGCGGGAGGACAGCCAGAGAGAAGCTCAAGATTATTAAGCCATTCAAGAACAAAGTATACAAAGCAAGAGTTAAGGCCCCTGCAAGAGGAGCTTGCCGGGAGGGACAGCTGAGGCCCACCCTGAGGTTTGCTGTAGCAGAGTACTTGCCGCGGCAAGGTACTTGCCCCGGCAAGTCATTGGCTGCGGCAAGGTATTGGCTGCGGCAAGATAGCAGCTGCGGCAAGGTACTTGCCCCGGCAAGTTACCTTGCGCGGCAAGCTATGGGTTGCGGCAAGCTGTCAGGTGCGGCAAGGTCTTGCCGCGGCAAGCGTTACTGTACCACTGTGCTACTGTGCTGCTCCGGTGCCTCTGCCAGCGTGGCGCTCTGGGTCCTTCCAAGCGTGTGTGGCAGGGCACTGTGTAGACGGCGATACACTGTAGCTAGCGGTGCAGGAGCAGGTGGGATAGGCTTTTCCCACGTCCAAGACGTCCGGGTACATGTATCTGGACAGCAAAGGCATGGGCATTTAATGCCCTTGTCCCCTGCCGTCAGTGGTAGGTAGGACATGTCATCTTGGTAATAATGGCCTTACTGTAGCAACTTTCCACCTCTACCTTTACTGTTTGCCACCTGTTGGTGACCCCTTTGTGCGTATAAAAGGAGGCCCATAGGCAACGTGGAGAAAAGGAGGAAAGGGGAGATGGAGAACTCCAGTATTGTACGCAGCTACTCTGTACTGTAGCGCTCCTGGAGCTAGAACAATCATACAGATAATAAACCAAAAAGCAGGAGTAGGGTTTTACGCATCCGTGCGGCCCGAACCTGGGTAAATCTCTCTTGTGCACTGTCGTGTTCTTCGCTAGATTTGCTCTTCGTGCGACCGTCTCTCCCTGCCGAACGTAAAGGGGTCCTTCCCTGGGTCCCATAGGTGATTGCGGATTCGTCCCCGACATCTTTGGCGCGCCAGGTAGGGGAAGGGAGGTTGTGTGAACCTAATCTAGCGATTTGCGCGTTAGTTTTTGGGCCATCCTCCGTCTTATGGCTCCAAAAAAGAAGGCTTCGGCCATCGGTGCGTCTACGTCCAACCCGCCTGCTCCCATGCAGGAGGGTGCCGACGTGATTGCGGCTGCTGGGGGGACTGGAGAGCGAGAGCTCCTATTACCTCCACCTGTCCAAAACCGGGCCAGCAACGCCAATCTTGGCGCTGCTGGGTCTGGGAACGCAGCGCTGCTGCTGGCCCTGCAAGCTCCAGAAACGGTGCTGCGCGTTCTGGAATGCTTGCGCCGGTTCAGACGCCGTGGCCTTCGCAAGAAGCCCGTGACAGGCAGCGTCCTGACGCCCCAGGTGCCAGGCGCTCCCTGGATAATGAACTTGCGCATCAATCTCGAGATGCGCGGGGTCACCATACGCAACAACACGTTGGCGGGGTCGAGGTGCGGTCGCCTGGGCGTGGGGATGCTCCTTCTAACACTCTTAGGAGTAATAGCATCCCACAGTCCTCACGCCACTCGATACCTCCCTCACCAGCAGAAGCGTTGGCGCGTGCGCAGCTGCTCCTGAACTTCCCTCCACCAGCAGATAAGCTTGACGAGTGGAGGGCAACCATTCAGAGCCTTCTCAGCTTCGCTGATGCCGACCCGGTGCGCGCGGCCGACAAGAGAACTGGTGACAATGCTGTCACCAACAAGAACGGCGAGGGGGCAACAACCGTACACTCCCCACCCAGACGGCCTCGGTCGCCGACACGTCGAAACGACGCCCGTGGCGATGATTCCACGGCGTCGTCTGACCCGCGAGCTCGTTGTGACCAGCGCCTCGTTCTTCAGGAACGCAGAGGAGAAGACGCTCGTACCACTATCGAGCGAAGGAGAGAAGCGCATCGTCAGTCCGACAGACGCGCAGGGCCCGCTGTTGACATGCATGCGCCAGGGGATCCTGGCGACTTGCCGTACGCGGTAAGTTGTCCAGCGTTCACCCGTGAGCTGCGGCAGGTCCAGTGGCCCAATCGCAAGGCTTTCAAGCCTGACGTGCCGGAGAAGTATGATGGCAAGACACACCCGTCGGAGTTCCTCAGCATTTACACCATTGCGGTGCAAGCTGCCGGGGGACGAGACGACAAGATTCTTGCTAACTACTTCCCACTCGTGTTAAAGCGCAACGTCGTCTCATGGCTCATGCACTTGCCGGAGAACTCCATTTTTTCATGGGCGGACCTGTGCCATCAGTTTGTTGGTGCCTTTACTGGCGGTCATCAACCTCATGGCCAGGAGAGTGATCTTCATCTCATCCCCCAGAAGGAAGGAGAGCCCCTGCGCAAATACATTCAAAGGTTCAGCCACGTACAGTACAACATCCCAGATGTTCACCCCGCTGCGGTTATTAGCGCGTTCCATCAAAACGTGCGTAACCGCAAGATGCGGGAGGAAATGGCGATGACCAAGGTCAGAGACATTGGCCAGCTATATGCTCTCGCCGACAAGTGTGCGCGTGCTGAAGAGGGAAGGAAACTTCCCGGTGAAGGTGTTGGCGCAGGGGGGAGCTCTGACAGCGAAGGTACCGCCCCGGCAAAGAAGGGCCGGCAGCGGAACAACAGGAAGAAAAAGGGCAAAGCTGTGCTTGCCGTCGAGCAGTCCAGCGGCAACAGCAGCGCCGACAAGGCCAAAGTCGAGGGCTCCGGCAAGGAGATTGCCGTGTGCGCCAACTGTCAGGCCTTGGCGGCTGCCGACAAGCAGGACGGCTCCGACAAGCAATATTGCAAGATCCACCGCACCAAGGGACACGATCTCCAGAACTGTCGACGAGTCGAGCAGCTTGTCGAACAGCAGAAAGCTGAGTATGAGAGGCGCGACAAGGAGAAGGCCCCAGAAGGTGCTGGCGGGTCCGGCAAGAAGCGCACTGCCCGAGGAGGGCGTCGCGGCAAGGCCAAGCAGCAGCAGAGAGACAGGCCTCCTCGTGGCCGCGACAAAGATGATGATGATGATGATCTAGATGATGAAGAATCCAGTGAGCACGAATTTCAGAAAGCCGCAGAAGTCTTGTGTGTTGACGGTGGTGCTTCGTTGCATTCTTCCCACCGCCAACTTAAACAGTGGGCGCGAGAGATCAATGCGGCGGAACCATCTGTTGACGCCAGAAAGCTTCTGAAGTGGTCCGACACGCCTATCGTCTTTGACATTGAGGACCACCCTGACCGCACAACGGCGGTCGGGTGCTTGCCGATGTTGGTTTCACCAACGATCCGCAACCTCAAGGTCATGAAGATGTTAGTTGATGGTGGGGCCGGCTTGAATCTGATTTCGCCCGCTGTGCTCCGGAAACTTCAAATCCCTGACGGCGAGCTTGAGGAAACTGGTACTTTCCAAGGAGTCAATCCAGGAAGGAGCAAGCCGAAAGGGAAGATCACGCTGCCAGTGACATTTGGCGGCGAGCTGAACTACCGGACCGAGAAGGTCACCTTTGACGTTGCTGATATTCCATTGCCTTATAATGGGATACTTGGCCGTCCAGCGCTCGCCAAGTTCATGGCAGCCTCTCATTTTGCCTACAACGTGTTGAAGATGCCAGGCCCAGTAAGTGTTATCACAGTTCCCTGCGACAAGAAGGATGCGCTTATTTGCGCCGACAAGATCTACCGGGAAGCAGCTGCCGCAACTGCCGCCAAGGCACTTGCCACTGAAGCTCCCGGGGGGGAGAACAAGAGGAAGTCCGGCAAGAGCTCCTGTGTCCACTCCGGCAAGCGCACCTCTTCGGAGTGCTGCGCTGCCGTCGAGGACGCACCAGAGAGCTCCACCGACAAGTGCAAGAAGAACAAAGCCGCTCCGCCGGCAAAAAGAAGGTGCCCGCCAAGGAGGACGGCACTGGTGGTTCCTTCACCATCAGTGCCATACTTGACAACAAATAGGAAAGCACGCTCGTTGCTTTCCTGCGGGCGAATGTCGACGTGTTTGCATGACAACCGTCCGACATCCCCGGTGTTCCCAGGAAAGTAATTGAGCACCACCTTGCCGTTTGTCCCCACGCGAGGCCCGTCAAGCAGAAAGCAAGAAAGCAAGCTGTGGAGCGGCAAGAGTTTATTGCAGAAGAAATCAAGAAGTTGGAAGCAGCAGGCCTCGTCAGAGGAGTGCTCCATCCTACGTGGTTGGCCAATCCTGTTGTCGTGCGCAAAGCGAATGGAAAATGGAGGCTTTGTATTGATTTCACTGATGTCAATAAAGCTTGTCCCAAAGACCCATTTCCTTTGCCCCGCATAGACCAGATTGTTGACTCCACGGCAGGATGTGATTTGCTTTCATTTCTTGACGCATATTCAGGGTATCATCAAATCTTCATGGCTGAGGAAGATGAGGAAAAGACCGCATTTATCACACCCTGTGGCACATACTGTTTCGTACGTATGCCATTTGGTTTGAAAAATGCTGGTTCAACGTTTGCAAGAGCCGTCCAGATTGCTTTTGAGCCTCAGCTGCACAGAAATGTGGAAGCCTATATGGACGATATAGTGGTCAAAAGCAAGGACAGGGCTACTTTGGTTCAAGATCTAGAAGAAACTTTTGTAAATCTGCGCAAGATCTACCTGAAGCTCAACCCCGAGAAGTGCGTGTTTGGAGTTCCCTCCGGCAAGCTTCTCGGGTTCTTTGTGTCTCAACGTGGAATTGAAGCCAATCCTGACAAGATCAAAGCCATTGAGCAAATTGAAGCACCGAAGCGCGTCAAGGATGTACGACGACTTGCCGGCTGTGTTGCTGCTCTCAGTAGGTTTATCTCCAAGTCAGCTGAGCGCGCCCTGCCATTTTTCAAAATCTTAAAAAAGGCAGGTCCACTGAAATGGACTCCGGAGGCGGAGGCAGCGCTGCAAGACTTGAAGAGATACCTCTCCTCTCCTCCAATACTTGTCGCACCTAAACCACAAGAGAAGTTGTTGCTGTATCTAGCGGCAACCAATCAAGTGGTTAGTGCTGCGCTAGTAGCGGAGAGAGAGGTGGATGAGGAGGCAGTAACTGCAGCAAGCACGTCCAGCGACAAGCTGGGGGCTCCCCCGACAAGTTTTGCTGCCGACAAGGATTCGTCTGCGCAGTCAGGCGAAGTGATACAAAAGAAGAAAATGGTGCAGTGCCCGGTCTACTTTGTGAGCTCTCTTCTGCAGGGAGCTAGGTCAAGGTATTCTGGTGTGCAGAAGCTGCTTTTCGGCCTTCTCATGGCCTCGAGAAAGCTGCGCCATTACTTTCAAGCACATGAAGTTACCGTCGTCACTCGCTTCCCGCTGAAAAGGATTTTGCAAAATCCAGAAGCGACAGGCAGGGTGGGCGTTGGAGTTGTCGAGCTTTGGTCTCAAGTTTGAGAGTACATCAACCATACAGAGCCGAGTTTTGGCAGAGTTTGTCGCAGAATGGACACCAATGCCAGACGAAGAAATCCCAGAGACGACTCTCCCCGGCAAGGAGACAAGCAAAGAGTGGCTTATGTACTTTGATGGTGCCTTTTCGCTGCAAGGCGCCGGTGCTGGCGTACTGCTTGTCGCACCCACCGGAGAGCACCTCAAGTACGTGGTCCAAATGCACTTTCCCAAGGAACAGGCGACGAACAATAATGCAGAATATGAGGGGTTGCTTGCCGGTCTCAGGATCACAGCAGACCTTGGGATCAAGAAGCTTATTGTCAGGGGAGATTCGCAGCTTGTCGTCAGGCAAGTGAACAAGAACTACCAATGCCCATTAATGGAAGCTTATGTAGATGAGGTGAGGAAGTTGGAGGAATGCTTTGACGGCCTACAAATGGAGCACGTCCCACGTGCTGAGAATGACATTGCCGATGGTTTGTCAAAGCGCGCCGCACTCAAATTGCCTGTGGAACCAGGCACTTTTGTGCTCCAACTAACTCAGCCATCCGTGACGCCATCAGTAGGGCAAGGCAGGAAGAGGAAGTTGGCTTCTGGCAACTACTTCCCGGCAGAGCTCCCCGAAGCCGCCGGCAAGAAGGCTGCCAAAGCTAGCGCCAAAGATGCAGAGGGGCAACTTGCTCCGACAAGGCCTCACGCTCTTGTCGTTGAAGCGGGTGCTCCTAGGCAAGAGGCAAAGGGGCAACTTGCTCCGACAAGACTTCGGGTCCTTGTCGTTGAAGCAGGCACTCCTGATCGAAGCGCTGAGGAGCAAGATGCTCCGACGAGGCCTTGGGCTTCCGTCGTTGAAGCAACTGCTCCCGACGAGCTTGTTGAAGGACAGCACGCTCCAGCAGGGCCCCAGGCTCTTGTCGTTGAAGCGGCTGTTCCCGCCAAGCTCGTCGGGGAATGGCCGGCTCTTGTAGAGCGACAAGCTCTTGCCGTGGGGCCTGATGTTCCCGCAGCAGAAGAAATGCCTTTAGTCCTCGTTGTCGAGCCACAGGCTCCAGCGTGGGCGCAGCAGATCGTCCGTTTCCTTCAGACAGGAGAACTTCCCGAAGAGCAGGAAGAAGCGGAGAAAGTAGCCCGACGGTCCAATATGTATCAATTTGTCGATGACATGCTGTGCAGAAAAAGACCAAACGGTGTGAAATTGAAGTGTATTCCCCGGGAAGAAGGACAGGAGCTGTTGGCGGAGATTCATGGAGGCATATGTGGCCACCACATAGGGTCAAGAGCCCTTGCTGGAAAGGCTTTCCGGCAAGGTTTCTTTTGGCCCACCGCCCTCCAGGATGCAACTGCACTAGTAACTATGTGTGAAGCGTGCCAGTTTCATTCCAAGCAGATTCATCAGCCAGCTCAAGTTCTCCAGACAATCCCTCTCTCCTGGCCATTTTCGGTCTGGGGGCTAGACATCCTCGGCCCCTTTCCCCGTGCCATCGGGGGCTTTGAGTACTTGTATGTGGCCATCAACAAGTTTACAAAGTGGCCGGAAGTGGAAGCAGTGAGGAAGGTGACAGCACAATCAGCCATCAAGTTTTTCAAGGGAATTGTTTGTCGCTTTGGTGTTCCTAACAGGATCATCACCGACAACGGTACCCAGTTCACGAGCCACGCCTTCATGCAGTATGTCGAAGACCTTGGCGCCAAGGTCTGTTTCGCTTCTGTTGCTCACCCGCGAAGCAACGGTCAAGCTGAAAGGGCAAATGCTGAAGTGCTGCGTGGGCTCAAGACGAGAACTTTCGACAGGCTGCGCAAGTGCGGCAAGAACTGGATCGAGGAGCTGCCAATGGTTCTTTGGTCGATCAGGACGACGCCAAATCGAGCTACTGGCCAGACGCCTTTTGCTCTAGTTTATGGAGCAGAGGCAGTTCTCCCCACGGAACTCGTATACGGGTCACCTCGAGTGCTCGCTTACGATGAGCTTGAGCAAGAGCAACTGCGGCAAGATGACGCTGTGCTCCTCGAGGAGGATCGTCTTCAGGCTGCTGTGACAGCTGCTCGCTACCAGCAAGCTTTGCGTCGCTACCATAGCCGCAAAGTTAATGCCAGAAGTCTCGAGGAAGGCGACCTTGTTCTTCGGCGCGTTCAGTCGGCCAAGAATTCAAACAAGTTGACGCCGAAGTGGGAAGGCCCTTATCGGGTGAAACGAGTCACCAGGCCCGGCGCTGTCCGCCTGGAGACCGAGGATGGCATTCCAGTGATCAATTCCTGGAACATTGAGCATCTTCGTAAGTTTTTTCCATAAGGCGCGGTTGCCGGGCCCTTCCCCGGCAACCACCTTTTGTACAAGTCTTGCCGCTGTTGCATGTAATCCTTTGTACAAAGCCAGGCGCAGACCCTGTGCATAAATAAAGCTTTTGTATTTCGCAGTTTTTGAAGATTTCATGTTTATTTTTATTTTGCATGATTATCTGACATATTGTGCAGTACAGCCTCCCCGGTAAGCATTAATGAGCCGCCAAGCTCCTATATCTTTATTTTCTCTTCTTTCTTTTTCTCAAAGAGACAGAAGCTTCCCTCGCGCACAAGTTTGCCGGGGGGGATGGGATAATGATATGGACCAGGCGTGGACCAGGCGTCATTCAAAGAAACTTTGCCTTGCCGGGAAGAAGACAGCGGCAAGCGGTGACAAGACCTTGCCGCGGAGAGATCAGCGACAAAGCTAAGTGCCAAAGTTTGAACAATCAAATTCTTTTTTATTTTCAAGTTTATTTTCCTTGAACGATACTACTCTTTGTATGGAAAACCTGTGCGCGACGGAACCTAAGCGTAATCGGTCGCGCCCTTACCTTGTTTCAAGTCCGCTCAACAACCTAAGTGGCTGCACTGAGCGCGACAAGGTTGCTTGCCGGCAGCGGCACCGCCAACAGGCTGCTGAAGTCCCGCACCCAGCGCTCGCGGCAATGGTGCGCGCACCGGCAAGTTCCCTATAAGCGTAGGGCAAGTACACACAAAGAAAGAAATTGCTCAAGGGAGATGACATGCATTAACTCCAAAATATTGCAAGTTATATTACAAGATAAGTTGCCGCGGCTTAAATAGATTGTTCTTTAACATGTCTAGCGGCGGCAAGGAGGGAGAAGAATGGGCTCTCTAATTGCGGTGCTCGCCTTCGACTCTCTGGATATGGTCCACCCTCTCCACGATGGGCGCGACAAGGGCCTCTAGTGGCGCGGGGTCGTATCCCTTCGGCAAGCTTTTGAAGATGTTGCTGAAGTCGACGCCCGGGTTTCTGTATGCTATCTTCACCAACAACCTCCGGAGAACTCCCCGGCAAAGCCTGCGTGACTCGTCGGCCAGTTGAGCCTTGTGATTGACTTGGAGCTGTTGGAGTGCTTCTACTACTCCGTCGAAGAACTCGGCTAGCTTGACGCTAGTTTGCGTGTTCTTGTCGGTGGAGTACCCGAAGTCCGGCACCTTCGGGGCAGTCAGCTCCTTGTCGATGTCCTCGGCGGCGCTGGCAAGCCTGTCTGTGAAGATCCCCACGTTAACCCTGAACTTCTTGTGGGTTGCAATAGCGTCTTGAAGCAGACCCTTTTCCTTCTGGAGCTCTGTCATTAGAAGCCCTTCGCGCTTTCTGGTGGTGTCGAGCGTCTCCTTCAGCATGGTCAGCTTCAGCTTCAGGTCTGCTCTGGATTCATTGGCGGCGGCAAGCAGATTGTTCTTCTTGGCTATGGTAACTTGCATCTCCGCCAAAGTGTGGGTCACCTTTGCCCTCTCACTTTCAAGCGTTGAGAGCTTGTCACCGTTTGCCTTGAGGGCGGCCTCTAGTCTTGCCACTTTCTCCTCCGTTTCCTTCCTGTTCACTTCTGCAGCAGCGACAGCGTTGGTGGCCTCCACCAACTTGCTGGCGTACTCTTGGGCCAAGGCTTCGATTTCCTTCTGGTGTTTTTGTGCCTGCCCCTGGGTCCGCTCTGCGACAAGTCTTGCCACCTCCTCGTCTTTCTGCTGGAGGGTTTCGGCAAGTTTCTTCTTGCGCTCGGCAAGTTCCTCTTCGTGGGCATCAAGGTCCACTTTCCGCTGGTTCAGATCACCGGCCTGAGCAGACAACTCCTTGGTGGTCTCCTCCTGTTTTTGTTCAATGTCTTGCTTCATCAAGAGGAGGGCCTGCCGTTCTTCGGCCAGCTGTGCCCGCTTGACCTCTAACGCATTAAGAGATCGCGCGCGGACGTCCGCCAAGATCTCCGCGCGCCTCAACATGTCAGCTTCGGCCTTCTCGATGAGCGCCTCCCTGGAAGCTAGCTTCTACCGTCGGGCGCGATGAAGATTCAGCAGCTTTTGAAGCAGTTGCTCCTCTTCAGACGTGCTGCTGCTGCTGGCGCCTGGCGCATCCACAAGCTGGAGCCCGGCAGCGGCAAGGATCTCCTCGTCCACAACATCCTCCTCGGTTGGCGCTCTGGAGCCCACCGTCCAGGGGAGGCTGACGTAGACGTTCTCGCCGACCCGGATGTATTTGCTTGGCGGAGGCGAGTTGGGCGCTGCCGCCTCGTCAGTGGTTGAGGGACCCGTGGTCGGAGTAGCGCCTGGCGCTCCTGTGGCCTCAGGGCCGTCAGTACGACCACCGGCTCCCTCGCCAGCCTCCTCAGCAGCCTTCTGGGCGGCCTTAGCTTCAGCAGCCTTGGCGGCTTCATCGGTGGGCGCCTTGGCGGTATTATCCTCGGCGGCCTTGCCGGCCTCTACGGCAGCCCTGGCAGTTTCTTCATCGGCAAGCTTGTCGGCTGCCAGCTTGTCGGCCTTGGCGGCCTCGTCGTCGACGGCCCCTGCGGTGTTCTCCTCGGCAGAAGAGTCAATGTTCATTGGCTCCACCGAGGAGGGCTCTGCCAACCCGAGAAGTAAAGCAAAAAGAGCTTCAGGAAGAAATTCAAGAAGACAAAAGAAAGAAAGCAGAAAGAGTTTTGCGGCAAGTGGGTTTACCCGTGTTGAGCTCAGGAGCGGTGGGCTCCCCTCCCCCGTCAACGTTTGTCATTGGGGTGGGGTCGCCAGCGCTGGTGCTTGGCGCTTCGGCGCTTGCCGGCTCCTCTTCGTGGCTCGGCTCGCTAGTGGGAGCCCTTACCGGAGATCTTCTCCTTGGCGGTGTGGTCGAGGGGGGTGGTACTTCTGGAGCACCTTCAGATGGCTCCACTTGCTGCTCCTCTCCTACACGCCCAAAGATGTCAGTGACAAAATGCTTGTTCCTCAGCGACCGCCAGCGAAAGGTAGTTGAAATACTTAGGCTGGGGGCTGCGCTGGGGGCTGCGACGAGGGCTGGGCTCCGAGCTGGTCGGGATGGTCTCAGACGCTCCCCCGGTGGTTGCCGTGGGCTCATCTTCGACGACCACCACGGTCTTGCTCGTTGAGACCTTAGCTCTCTTCCTTGTCCTCTCCGCCAAGGTTTCCTCCCTGCGGAAGCAAGGCCGGAGCGCGACAAGTGAGGACAGAAACAAAACCTTACAAAGATTGAGGGTCGCGGCAAGGGAACTTACTCTTCCTCGTCGTCCTCTTCGCTGAGAGCGGAAAAATCAAAGTCCGCCTCCGTGTGAGGAGGGGGAGGAGGGGGAGCTGGGCTCCTTGGCCGCTTGGCGGGGGTAGTAGCAGCGGTCTTTGATGACCCTGCTCCAGTTGCCGGGGCCGCGTGAGACGCTCCCGCAGCACCAACCCTTGCCGCGGTCGAGCGCGTCGAACGGCGCTCCGGCGGTTTTTGAACTTCTTGCCGCTCAGCCACTTTGCCAAGCCTGCGAAGGCGTTTCCTCCTCAGAGGGGCTGGGGACTCTGACTGCGGTGGGCTTTCGGTGCCCTCCTCGGAAGAGGAGCCCTCATCCTCCGAGCTGCCTGACTCGTCGGCAGGCTGGCTTGGCCCGACATCCTTGCCGGGTGCGGCGAGCTCGCCCTTCCCGGCAAGCATCCCCTGCTCGGCAAGGCTCTCCTTTTATGCCTCGTCGAGCTCCGCCAAAGTATAACCAATAATTGCCAGCTTCCCTGGCGAGCCTGTCCTCCTCCACTCTTCGAGCAATGAATTCTATTTCTTGCTCAGTGGTGTTGCGGACGAGCCACTCCTCCACCCGGACCTGCTTTTCGACCGTGGAGTCAAAGAATCGCCGCACGTCTTCTTCGAGCGGCACGTCCCAAGTTGCTTCAACGCTGTGCGCATTGCAGAGCGGCATCATAGCGATGATTGCACTCAATGCGGAGTTGTTGCAAAGGGTCACGATGTGCTTCGGCAGCGTGAACGCCTTGTCGCGCTTCTCTGGATCTGTCTCTTGCTTGAACAGTTCTCGCATGAAGAAGTCGTGCTGCAGAACTATGAAGTTGTTGATCAGTCCAGGGCGCAGCCGCATGATATCGGCTGGGTTCTTCCAATCAGAGGCCGGCCTTCCTCTCTGCTGCAGAGGAGCAATGTGGCGGCGGAGGAAGTCTGCGCCAACCATCCCTATGGTGAGCCCGGCCTCCCTGAGCCGTATGATCCTGGTAGCGGCAATCTCCAGCTTTTTGTCCTGGGGATCCAGATCGCTCCAGTCCGTGCCACGCGCTGCTGGGGTCTTGCGAAGCTCACAGTATGGTGGCGGCTCGTCGTCAATGATCCAACACCATTCAGACCGGATTTCTCCCCATCTTGGGCGGAGATCCCCCTTCAGATAATGCTCCTTGGCGCCCAATCTTGAAACGAACGAGACGCCAACAGTGAGAGGCTCCCCCTTTTCAGCACGGGGAGTGAAGTAATGCCTGAACAGCGCGGTGTTGGGTGCGACGCCGACGAAGTTCTCGCACAGATGCGCAAATATTGCCATGGTGGATACGGCATTCGGTGTGAGATCCAGCAGACGGAGATTGAAGGTGTACATGATGTCGCTGAAGAAATCCGAGTACGGTGGGCAGAGCCCGCACCAAAAGTAGCAAGCGAAGAAGGGGTACTTGCTCACTTCGCTCTCGTCGGTGGCTGGGCGAACGCGGGTGGCCGGATGCGCCTTGGTCCTCACGGCCCACATGCCTTGGAACTTGGCCTTCAGATCCGCCCCCGTGAGCGTCGGAGCGAAGAGCGCGTACTTCTGCCTCTTCAACTGCGCCTGGGTCTCCGTCCTTGAGGACTTCCCCGTCTTCCCCTTTTCTCCTTTGGGAAGCATGGCGAAGGCGGAGCTGAGGACCGAGGGAGATGCGGACACGCGCGGTGGCGGAGGATTGGGAAACCGCTTTGTTTTGGAGCGGAGGAAGAAGAAGGCGGAGATTTGGAGATCGAGAATGGTGAGAGGGGTGTGTGAGTGCTTCTGCAGATCCCTCCTTTTATGGGGAAAGATGCGGAACCATCCGCCCCTTCGTCATTCGAGATAACTGCGCATGCTTCCCATGCTCCGCATTCAACGCGCGACGCGTGGGAGAGCGTGCAATTAAACAGCACAGAGATGTTTCGGCTTATCCCAGCCACGCGTGCCCGTGCACTGTATGGGCCTGGCCCAACAACGCCCGGCACCGTGTGTGGCCCAGGCCCGGGGGCTCCTGTCGGTGTACTAGAATAGGGGTACCCTAGTACCCCGTACTTGTGCACGGGCAGTAGTAGCATCCCGCGGCCAGGCTTGCGGGAGGACAGCCAGAGAGAAGCTCAAGATTATTAAGCCATTCAAGAACAAAGTATACAAAGCAAGAGTTAAGGCCCCGGCAAGAGGAGCTTGCCGGGAGGGACAGCTGAGGCCCAGCCTGAGGTTTGCTGTAGCAGAGTACTTGCCGCGGCAAGGTACTTGCCCCGGCAAGTCATTGGCTGCGGCAAGGTATTGGCTGCGGCAAGATAGCAGCTGCGGCAAGGTACTTGCCCCGGCAAGTTACCTTGCGCGGCAAGCTATGGGTTGCGGCAAGCTGTCAGGTGCGGCAAGGTCTTGCCGCGGCAAGCGTTACTGTACCACTGTGCTGCTCCGGTGCCTCTGGCAGCGTGGCGCTCTGGGTCCTTCCAAGCGTGTGTGGCAGGGCACTATGTAGACGGCGGTACACTGTAGCTAGCGGTGCAGGAGCAGGTGGGATAGGCTTTTCCCACGTCCAAGACGTCCGGGTACATGTATCTGGACAGCAAAGGCATGGGCATTTAATGCCCTTGTCCCCTGCCGTCAGTGGTAGGTAGGACATGTCATCCTGGTAATAATGGCCTTACTGTAGCAACTTTCCACCTCTACCTTTACTGTTTGCCACCTGTTGGTGACCCCTTTGTGCGTATAAAAGGAGGCCCATAGGCAACGTGGAGAAAAGGAGGAAAGGGGAGATGGAGAACTCCAGTATTGTACGCAGCTACTCTGTACTGTAGCGCTCCTGGAGCTAGAACAATCATACAGATAATAAACCAAAAAGCAGGAGTAGGGTTTTACGCATCCTTGCGGCCCGAACCTGGGTAAATCTCTCTCGTGCACTATCGTGTTCTTCGCTAGATTTGCTCTTCGTGCGACCGTCTCTCCCTGCCGAACGTAAAGGGGTCCTTCCCTGGGTCCCATAGGTGATCGCGGATTCGTCCCCGACATTTGTATAATTTAAATAGTGTGTGTTCTGTTAACCATTCATGTGACGCCACGTGTCTCTCTTTTAATGGCTGTAGGAGGTGCCATGCGGACAGTTGCTTGACTGAACGGGAGGCGTGTGAGCACAGTCCGGTGCGCAGGCTGACCGAGAGGCGTGCAAGCTGTCCTCCAATGTGCAAGCTCACTAGGAAGCGTGCAAGCTCTACGCTGCGCAGGCTCACTGGGAAGCGAGCCCTTTGACTTCCATGGCCGCCCGCCTTGCTCGCATCCTCTCCATTAATGGTTCCCGAGCCACTGTTTAATACGGGCGGCCTCACTGTTCGCCTCCCATTCCCCTCCCTCCCGCAGACCTCTACCAACGCCATGGCGCAGAAGGATCATCTGCCACTAGTCTTCCAGTTTGGTGAAGTCGACTCCGAGCCGAAGGAGATAGAAAATAAGGAGGAATGGGGCCTCATGGACATGGCCCTGAATGAGCTGGCCGCGGCGGTTGATGCCCCCGCGCCCGTCCCAGCTCCCATCCCCGCGCCAGCGACCATCCCCATAGCATTGACAGGCTGGTCGCCGAGCACTATCGCAGAGCTGGAAGCCGCTGGCGTCAGCGAGGTCTCCACAGACACGCGCGAGCTCGTGTACATGCCAGCACCAGCGCCCGTGTCCGTGCGTGCCCATGCACCCATAGCGGTGCTGGTCCCCATGCGTTTGCCTGCACCTGCCACGCTCATGCCCGTGCGAGCGCCCCCCTTAGCGGCATGGGACGCCGCCGTCGAACGGTACCTCGCAGCACCGCGAGTTGCCGTCAACCCCCGCCCTACCCGTTGATCGCGCGATGACATGATGTTTGATTTCCAAGTGAAGAACATTCCGTGATGCCTTGAAGACTTCAACAACGGCATCCCGGAGGATGACATAGACAATGCTGGCGCGGCACGCCGCCTCCGCCGCTGCCGGAATTAGTTTTTTTGGGGGTTTAATACTGTATCAGTGTATCTCGATCATATGAATATAAATTCACAGTGTGACTGAAAGAAAGATATGGTGTGAACGAACTTGCGTTTTTCTCTCTGAATGTACAGACTTATCAAATGATTTTCTTTAAAAACAACGTAATTTGTTTTTAAATATAAAACACTCATCGCAAAAGTTTTAGATAGAACACCCGTATGCAAACCGACAGCTTCCCCAGGAAGTGAAGGGAAAATGTGCCCAGCAGGATTTGTGCAGCTCTTGATCGCAAACGTTTTAGATAGAACACCCGTATGCAAAGAGAGAGCTATGGTCTTCCCTAGCAAGTCAAGGGAAAATTCGTAGCGCAGGATTTGTGCATCTCTTCAATGCAGACGGTTCAGATTGAATACAGTATGGAAAGCCAGACTTCGGCGCTAAACCAAGAGAAAATGTGCCGAGCAGGATTTGTACATCCCTTCAATGCAAACGGTTGTTTTGGATGACCCGTGTGCAAGCACGTACAGACAATTTGGTAAGATTTGCATCTGTCATATTGGGTATATTGCCATTTGTCAAACTAGAAAGATTGACATTTGTTGATCTAGTAACATTGCCATTTGTCAAGCTTATAACACTGCCATTTGTCAAAATATGCAGCTAAAAATAACTAGCACTATCTAATTTTTGCAACTAAAATTCAGTAATTAAGCATAGATTTCATTCATAGATTAAGCAGTCGTTCTTTTATACAAACAGTTCAACTCGACAGCTGAACCGACCAAACTTTTCCCCAATTGTTGCCAACCACGTACTGAAATAGCTAGTTCAACTATATATACTAGCTAATTTTAAGTACGTTGTACAGTTCCACCGCATCTATAGTCAGATGAACTGAACAAAATAGCCCCTAAATACTACTACTACGGAGGGCCTTGTACTACTTCTGGTAGCCTCTCCTCTGCCGAGCGCACTCAGTAAGAGGCAGAGGAGGAGGAGCCTACCGACGAGCTGGACAACTGCAATACGGTGCCTGTCGCTGCTGCACCTTCAGCGACGCTCACCTCGAACGCCCTCTGCCGCTCCAGATGAGCCCTCTCTAAGCGGTGGTTCTCCTCGTAGAACTCCTGATTCCTCGCCTCTGTGGTGGCGTGTGCTGCGGCCAGGGTGGCGGTAAGGCTCTTTGCGTGCTTGACGAGGTGCTCCTCCTCCTCCCGCAGGAACTCAATGTAGCGCACAAGGTCGCTGACGCACGTGCGGGCCTCCACCTCCGCCTCCCGCCTTCGGGTGGCGGTGGCGGAGCGGGTGATGACCTCGGCGGTCGACGGTGGGCTGGCGGCCACGGCGGTCGATGATGGGGTGGCGGCCACGACCACCACCGCCCGCCTTCGGGCCGCGGTGGCGGAGCAGGTGATTGCCACCGTGGCCGCCAGTGGGGTGGCAGCCATGACGTCCACCTCCTGCCTTTGGGCCGCGGTGGTGGAGCGGGCGATGGCCCTGGCTTTCGACGGTGGTGTAGAGGCCACGACAGCCGGCAACAGCTGTCGATGGGCAGCGGCGGCGGAGCGTGTGGTGGGTGTTCCGTGAACACCCAACAGGGACGCCACGCGCAGTACACTACGCTGGGGACTGCGCCGTCGCCGCGGTGTAGGCTCCCAGCTGGAGCTATCCTCTGATGACGGCGGAGTGGCTAGGCGATGACGATGGACCAGTGCCATTGGCGATTGTGGGAGAAGAAGACGAGGTAAGCTACAGGGAGGGAGGGGAAAATGCGATGCAGGACTCGCCGGCCGTGAGGGTTTATATAGCAGGCTGGTAAGCACTGGGATTTTTGGAGATTTCACCGAGTCGGGCGGGAAGCTTGCGTGGGAACCTACGAAGTTGCGCGGGAGCGGGCTCACTGATGATTCATTGGCGCCACTTCGAGCCACCGTTTGGCCAAAAGAACGCCCCCGCGCGCTGCGCAAGCTTGCGTTGTAAGCCGTCTGCGGCAGCAGGGTGACAAGGCGTGCGAGAGGAGGACGAAAGGACATGTACATATACGGTTAATAAAAAAATGTTTGCAATTTAATTACCTACTACCCCCGTCCTGGTTTATAAGTCGTCTATGTATTTTTGTGCCAAATTTTGACTAGAGATTTAACTAATAAAATACGAATGCATGTCGCCAAAGATTATATCTTTGGATTCGTATTTGAACATAGTTTCCAATTATATAATTTTTATAACATGCATCAACATTTTGTTGGTTAAATTTAAGGTTAAATATGGCACAGAATATAAAGGGGACTAATAGACAAAGACAGAGGTAGTAGCACACGGCCGCTCTCTACGTAGCGTCGCAACTGCCGGTCGGCTCGTAGACGACCATTCCCTGCGTGTTCAACTGCTCTATGTGTGTGGTTGCTCGCTGTTGAGGTGGCCGCGGCATGCTTTGCTCGCCTCCCGCCACGTGCACTATGCTATCGCGTCCCTCCGGGTGCTCTGCCCTCATCCCTCCACGCGCGCTGCCAGTGTTTGGGGCCGGTGCACAATCACGTACATTTGTGCTGCCATTATGCATGCGGTTGCACCGGGCGCGGGGCCACGATGCTGTTACCCGCTACAAAAACTGCCATGCGAACGTGCCGAGAATCCAGGCCGCCCGGCTCCCATTTATTCCTACGGCCATTTACCTTCATCTCTCATGCCACATGACACAATAAGCACAACCACGACGACACATACAGAGAGGACATCCAACGGCTCCAATGGCGCTCCCCATGGCTCCAATGGTGCTCCCAGCGGCCGACGACGACAACGGGGGGCAGTTCACCATGCATCATGTAGTCGACACCCATGTGAGGGGGAAGGCCCTCTCAGTGGTGTAAACGAATGAGCCGGTCTCGGTGGAGAAATCCATCCAAACTATGGAGCAGTTGCTTGCTGAGGACAAGTACCAAGTCGTCGGCTTCGACCTCGAGTACACCATCAGTCATGCCGGGCACGATCAGAAGGTTGTCGTCGCCCAGTTGTGCGTGCGACATGACGTCCTCGTCTACCACTACCACCTGGCTAAAAGTCATTGCGAGCGTTTCTCCAGGTTTATCAACAACTCCGACTACAGTTTCGCTATGGTGGACACCACCAACGATCTAAAAGCGCTCAAGGTTTCGGGCTTGAAATGCTAGAATCTTTTCAAAATCCAGGACCACTACAAGGTCTGGGGCAGCAACAACAACAAACAAAACTCCCTGGTTGACCTCGCCTCGGCTGGGGTCGACCCCTACTACATGAAGACGAAGGATGATAGCAAGAAGGACAAGAACGCCTGGCACAGGGTCTGGCATCAGAGACTGGATGAACAACACGTCAAGTATGCGGCCAAGGATGCGTACACAAGCTACGATATGTACATGTGGATCGTTGACATGAGGAAGTGTCTTCTTTCCGCCCAAGAGGAGGTATCGAGCCACAGAGCAGCGGCGGGAGCGTCACAAGAAGTAGATGACTAGACGATCGTTTCTCCTAGTTTAGAATGCATGCAATTGTTTATTGAGGTGTGTGCGAATGATCTATATAGTCACTTATGTAATTGGATGTTTATTTCAGTTATATATATATATGTTATTCTTCTGTAGACAGAGCAAATCACACGGCTCATTAGCAGCAATCGTCTGTGTTATTATTGGTCTTCGCACACATTTCTGATTACGGACTTGTATGCCACGTATCACACACATCTTGTTTAGTCGAACTGTTTCTGTTGTCTTGGCTCATCGCAAACAGTTCATCCGAGTGAACTGTATGCCCTCCATCGCACACACCTTGATCTGGCTGACCGTTTCTATTGTGTTGCCTAATTGCACATAGTTCATCCTAGTGAACTGTATGCCGTATATCGCACACACCCTCATCTGGCTGCCCGTTTCTGTTCTTCTGCCTCATCGCAAACAGTTCTACTGGATTAACCGTATGCCGCGCATCGCACACACAACTCTAATCTGAACCCTGTTTTATGTCACTGCCATCGCAAATGTTTTGTATCTTTTTTGACGGTTTTATTACATCACCGTTTGTGATTAATGCATCGCACACAATTTCATCGAAGGGTCTCTGATTGGACTGTCGCGTTTGGACCAACCTGCAGTAGTGATGGGCCATTGATGGGCCGATTTGACACTATTCCTACGGGCCTTAACTGCGAATGGGCCGTCTTCAAGCAGGCCGTTAATGGGCCAACCCGCTAATTTTGACTGGGCTGTCCTTTTTAACCTAAATGGGCTGCTGTTGGGCCTTGCCACATTTCAAGGTATCAAAGGTGCCTCCTGTCCATTGGGCGGCTGACATCTGTCCCATCACGGAGCTAACACGTGCTTGCTACGGCCAATGAGAATTTTACACGTGGAAAATCCCCATTGGCCTGGGCTGTTAACGGGTTATTGGATCCAAACCGGAACCCGATAGCTTAACGGCGACCTGTTACGGAGGATGCCACATGTCGGTTACCCTGGAAGAAAGCACTTCCATGACGCGCCATTTACCATCATGGAAGTGGACACTTCCGTGACGATAATTTTGGTATTGTCATTGAACACTTCTACGACAGCACAGGTATGACTCTCTTGATTCTGTCATAAAATCATCATGGATGTACATGCGTGATAGAAAATGTGACCTACTGTGACAATCACGTATAATCCCGAAAGTGTTTTTCTGTAGTGCACATTTCCTTATGTTAACATGTGTACGGTAACACATGACACCGCATACGCATTGCCATTGTAAATTTGCCTCAACGGCCAGTAGAGCGTGCGCAAGGAAGCCAGAGTGGAGTGCGCCACGCCCACCTCAATAGCGAGAAAAACACACGGACGGACGCGAGAAGAGCATGTCGCGTCCGCCTCAACGATGAGCAGAGCGCGCCACGGCTTCCTCAATGGCGAGCAACCACACTTATATATTGCAATTCTAGTCAACCTTCTGGCACCCCGTGGGAGGCGCGACGGCCCATCCATCGGACACGATGGTGATATCTGGACTGTGTATGATAGTGGGCAGACACGTACACATCCGAGAATGTGGGCCCACATACACCATCCGGGAACCGTTTCGGGCTTCGAGCCTAGAACCATCAATAAATTTTGAGCTTGTTTCTCGTCACATTCCAGATTACCACGGAATAAGTAATTGCAAGTCTGTTCACACCGATCAAACCTAAACATGTTCCCACTTAGCACTGTTCTATGAAAACTACCCACTTGAAAATTGCTTCACAATTCCTCTCCTCATCACCCAAAAAATAGGTCTTTCCTGTCAAGTCGTTCCGCCATGACCAACAGGAGGAGTTTTGGGTTGACATATAACTAGGGAGTAAAGAACAAGGCTATGGAAGTACTTGCAAGGTCCCGCCGCTATGCGGCAGCCGCAACAGCGATGTACTGGTGCGCTGTGGAGCCCTCGAACAAGCTCTCACCGACAGGCGAGGGCTCTCACAAGCGCACTCACTGCATCGGCGATCGCGATGAGCGGGCGGTGCTGAAGTCCTTTGCCAGCAACGACGATAGTCTCGCTTGCCTAATTAAGCGGGAGGAGATGGTTGGTGGCTTGGTGAAAGCTACTCGAGATTAGTGATGCCTCGGTTAAGAAGGCGATGGGCCTCGTCGTGAAACTTATGGGTGACAATGCAAAGCTCCTCTAGGAGCTCGCCAAGAAGGAGGAGGAGGCCATCGGCTGGAAGAAGCTGCATGAGCAGAGCAGTGCCTCGGGGATTATGCTGAAAGCCGTCTGTCGGAATCGGGGCTCCGGGGACCCAAGAAAGGTTCAAACTCTGGGCTGTGCTAGCCGAACTTCGCTAAGCCCTAATTCACTGCCCACTACCTCACAGCGATGCTCCGGTGTGTTCGAGCAAGAGGAAAGATGAACTACAGACACAACAGTTTAGCCAGGTTTGGGCCACCTTGCAGTGTAAGACCCTATCCTACTTGTGGATGGATTGCCTCGCGAGGGAGGATGAGTATATGTGTACAAAGGGGCAAGTGTGATGCCTCAGGAGAGTCTCGGGGGATCGGATCCCTTCTGCGGTGGCGCCTAGCCTATACTTATACTGGCCTTGGTCCTCTTCCACCGAAAACACTCAGCGGGAAGGGTCGCCACAATGGCCAATTTTCAAGGAGAACAGGAGTACAGCTTATCCTGACTAAAGGTGATCTTCGCCTGCTAAAGCTTCCTGCCATGATGCACTAGTGGGCTCGGTGATGACCTCTGTCCTGGCGAGCCCGCTGTCATGGTCTTCTTGCAACAAAGCGGCAACCTTTGGGGATTGCTTCGGGAACCGACGTGCTGTCCTTGCTCCCGTAGCATGAAAGAGGAAATCCTACTTATCCACGCCTGCGGGCGCCCTTTGGGCTCCGCCCGTCACCACGCGCATCACCCACGTGGAGACGCATGACCGCATGACTCCTCCATCTGATCCTTAGTCTGCACCCGCGAGGGGCCTCGAGAAGCAGCCTCGCGAGAGGACCTCGCGAGGTTACTAAGGACGCTCGCTGGCGTGCGCCTCGCGAGGAGGAACCCCCACCAGGGCCTTGATCATGAAGTCCCAACATTGGGCCAGCTTGGGCCTTTAGCCTTGCAACATGCCCTGGGCCACAGGCAGACATGCCTGGGTACCCCCAGTCCCACGGGCCTAACAGTAGCACCCGAGCCCATCGCACGCACGACTCCGCCTACAAAGAAGGGGGGCGAAACACTGCATGCCCCAACCACCTGCAGGCCAAGCTCGTCGCATTGCGCATGACGGGGCGTGGGACGCCCCCACTTCTGCATGACGCCTTGGCAACCGCTCGGACTGACATAAAGCCTGGCGGGCGCTACGCAGGGCCATCGTTGCTCCAAAGATGAAGGGGCACGAACCGGCCTCCTTGCTATGTAATGGCAATGGGTCGGACCCCTTGGCCATCTCCATTTTCTTGTTTCTCTATTTCTACCCCTCATCGCCGTAGCCATGGAGCCCTTGAGGAGGTTCTCCACCATAGTGAAAGGGAAGGCAGCGTTGGAGGAAGCGGAGCTGCCGAAGCCAATGAGGGGGCGGGGCCGCCCTCTCAAGTCTACCGCCGTGCCCGGGGCGCCTCCCCAGGGACGTGGGCGTCCTCCATTGGCGGCCTACTCTGGCTTAGTCTGCCATGGAAAGAACTCAGCCCACGGGCGCGGGCACGGGGGCCGAGGTGGCCGCGGCCGAGGGGAAAGCGATGGTGCTGCCACCCGGCGGCCCCGGGCATGGATCCACTCCATCGACACGGCCCGTGAGTTCATCGTGGGGATGGATTGCTAGCCCCGTACCTGGCTCTGGCTCCCAGACTCCTTCGTGAGGAGATGGCGGACCTCGCACCCCTAGGCCTGTGGCTACTGCCAGACGGCTGCTGCAATGGCTCTTCCTGGGTGGCGAACAAGTTTACCACCTCCAGCTTCATGTTCCTGAAGCGGGGGGTAGAAGTCGTTCGCCCTCGCTCGTGGCTTGAAGGAAGGGCATGTCCTCCACTTCAAGTACGACGGGGCTGCCATGCTCTTCACGAAGACCTTCGGGGAGGCTGACACCCGCCTGGATTGCTGCATGGAGAGCGACAGTGGCAGCAGCGGCCACTCCTCCAGGGACGGCAGCGACGACAGCGACAGCACCTCTTCTGCGGGGAGTGGGAGCGGCGACGACTCTGAAGACTCCCCACGCCCCCGCGTTAAGAAGGAGGACTCTGACTAGGCGCAGGCGGCGGCGGCCTTCGCGAGGACATTTCCTTTTGTTTTCTTTTCTCTTTTCCTGCATCGGAACGACATGGGCCCCATGGGGACATGTAAGAAGCCATGGCGCTTGCACCTTTAATTTGATGCTTTGCCGATCTGAAACTAAGTTCGATCTTAGAGCTTCCCATTTAGACTTGGCCCCTTCTTAACGATCGCATTAGTGCTCTGGGTCGCTAGGACCCAGCCCCGAGCCGGCCTCAGCCATCGCTGGTATTTCAGGTCGCGATGCCTGTGTTGGAGATATGCCCTAGAGGCAATCATGTATGATGATATTTCCTATGTGTTTATGAATAAAGATAGTCCTTGGACATTATCAATGATGTGTACAACAAGTACGTGACTTGTTTGTGGGACTATGCATTGTATGATGACTTTCCTAAAAGGTCCCTGGTCGAAAGGGCTGTGTGGACGCATAGCCGACTAGACTAGCATATGACACGGTCGATGGCTTGGTCTCACTAGCCATGGAGCATTGGATGCTAACCGCATAATATGGACAGACAGGGATCTGGTCGGATTCGACGTAGTCAGATTCGAGTTGAGATAAGGTCCGAGTCGGACAGACCCAACTATGAGACGCAGCGATATGTCATATGTGAGTCTCTAGTACAACATACGTTCTATGTCCTAAGACCTGAGCTGGCGCATGCACTCGGGATGGTGACAGACTTGCTTTGGGCCAAACAAACGCTACTCCGTGACTGGGTAGTTACAAAGGTAGGTTTCGGGCTTGTCCAGACCCATGCTGCGAGACATGGTCGAGCAAGATGGGATTTGCCCCTCTGGTCAGGAGAGATATACTCTGGGCCCCTCGTGTGATCTGACCAAGATAAGCATGGCCATGCGACAGGGATTATGAGATAATCCGGTTAGTGGTCAGCATCATTGGAACGAGAAAGAGGTCGGGCTAGCACAAGGATGACTAACTCGCCTTGAGCTCGACAACATATATCGTGTGGCAAAGGGAATAGAAGTGTGATGTACAGGTTCGCTAACTAGCTTCATAGTCTGCTTGGTGGTCGACACGCCTTGCAAGAGGCCGCTACCAACCGTGCAGGTTGGAGGTGATCCGAACTGTGACCAAGCCAACTTGAACCTAAGGGGTCGCGCGCTTAAAGGAAGGAACCTACGAGGTCGATCCGAGGACACTGGTCGGATGTGATCCGAGCTGAACTTGGATCGTGACCGAGTAGACTTTGGGCTTTAGGATCTATGCGAGGCCCAAGTGTTGAGCACGCGATGGATGCCTATATAAAGTGGAGGTGCGGCACACTCATGCGGTTGATCGCTTCGGTGCTGTAACTAGGGTTTGCATGTGTTGCGAATAGCCACCTCCACTCACCGCCGACTGTGTGATCGGACCTAGCAATCCGCCGCACGGTGTTTCTCCTGCACGCGCGGATACCATTAGAGGTGGTGCACCTGTGCCACTCCAGCGAACTTGTACGCGGGATCCACGACCGGCTGTTCGAGGGAGATCGGACAAGGAGGAGACGACTCTGGACGGGCTGCCCCAACTCTACTTCCGCTTGACGGCACTGCGCGTCTAGTGGTAAAGATCTGTGATCCATCTCCCATAGCATGTTCTTGGTTGTTCTGCGCATAGGAATTTTTAATTTGCAGTCGACGCACCCTACCGTAGATCCCAACAGTGGTATCAGAGCCTCTGCTATAGGTTTTGGTTTAGGATCGTATGCATATTAGATATGTGGAGGTGGCAGATGAGATCTGTTGTCGTTTATGAGATCGGCTATGTGCACGGTTGATGAGATCAACTGCACATGGGGATCGATGAGGCTATGTTTTCTGATGATCGGGATCGATGAGGTTATGACACAACCTCTATGGAGGTCGGGGTCGCCTTGTATTTCGTACACGATCACTTAGACCGGTAGAATGCGATTCTATGCGTAACTTTGTTTTGCAGGTTTGGTGTGAATAGTATGGCTCATGTGTATGTGATGCATGTGTGTAATTTATACATGGCTTGCTCCTCATGTTTGTCAGCCGCTAGGAGCCAAAGTGCTGTCATTATAATGTATAACGACTTGCGTGTCGACTTGTGACTCTATGTAAAATTCATTACTAGTTGTAGTAGTTGGATAATAGAGATCAGGTTGGTAGCTTGGCGTCCCAGCGTGACAAACAAGATGGAGTTCCTAGATGGTCATCGGAGTCAGAGCCGACCAGGAAGAACATCCATGAAGGAGCCATACTATTTCACAATATATGTTTATTTGAGATTGTTATGCTTCTTGTTTTCTATGCATGTTAGAATGGTAGAAAGATCCCTCATTAATATCAACCAATTTGCCATTCCCGATGTTGCACCTTCGCACGTCAAGTACGTGTAGTAGTGGGCTCATAAAATTGGGGTGCTGCTAGGTGTCCTTGAACTGAAGGGTTCGTGTCGGACACGGACATGCACTGCATCAGGTTATCTTGACAAGGCTATCAAAACGGTTTTGGGCTTTGTGGTAAAGAAGGTTGGGAGCCGGGGTACGAGATACCTTCCCGACCGATAGGAGTCGTATAGAGATATGATTAGCAAGGAGTTGCTTACCGGATAGGTATGTTGGCTAGCAGTGATGCTAAAGCTCACTAGTCGCATGCGCCAATCGGATCCTGAATCACTGAGGGTTTGCGGAGGGATGCCGACTTCAGTGGGAGTATTTCTATTTAGGCTTGAATTACTCTAAATAAACACATTGCTTAGTGATTGCATATTTTTCTGTTGTAGATCAATGGCACCACCTGCTCAACCCAACTTTGCACTGAAATCAATTCTGGAAAAGGATAAACTGAATGGAACAAACTTTACCACCTGGTATAGAAATTTGAGAATTGTTCTCAAGCATGATAAAAAGGAACATGTTCTAGAGGATCCACTTCTAGAGGAACCTGCCGATAATGCTAATGCCACAACCAAGAATGCCTGCCAGAATCTCGTTGATGAATCAACGGAGATCAGCTGTCTGATGCTGGCTTGTATGGAGCCCGATTTGCAACAAGATTTCGAAAATGTTGAGGCTTACGATATGATCGAGAGTCTCAAGAGCATGTTTCAGAAACAGGCTAGGACCGAAAGGTTCAACGTCTGGCGATCCTTGATGGATTGCAAGCTGAAGGAAGGTGATCCACTAAGCCCACCTGTGATCAAGATGATCGGATATGTGCAAGCTTTGGATCGGTTGGGCTTCCCGCTCTTGGATGAGGTGGCTACTAATGCAGTTCTGGTTCACTTCCACCCAGCTATGGGAAGTTCATCTTGAACTATCATATGCATGGGATGGATAAGAAGCTCACTGAATTGCATGGGATGCTCAAAGTGGCAGAGCAGGATATTAAGAAAGGCACGCATCAAGTGTTGATGGTGCAGAAATCAGCTAAGTTCAAGAAGAGTTGGTCCAAGAAAAAGGCTAAGGCAAATGGCACAGAGACGGTAACCTCCACCGCTGCGCCGAAGTTTGGACCAGACTCAAAGACCATTTGCTACCATTGCAAGGAAACTGGTCACTAGAAGAGGAACTGTAGCAAGTGGCTTGCAGAGCATGGCAAGAAGGCCGGAAATGCTTCTTCAGGCAAAGGTACACTTCTTGCATTTGTTATAGACATTTACCTTGCTGACATACCTAGTAGCTCTTGGGTATTTGATACCGGATCGGCTGTTCATATTTGCAACTTGATGCAGGGGCTGGTAAGAACTAGGTGTGTGACACAAGGGGAGATTGACATCAGGGTCGGCAACAAAGCAAGAGTTGCTGCGTTGGAGGTCGGCACGATGCAGCTCCAACTTCCTTCTGGATTTGTTTTGGAATTGAATAATTGTTATTACATTCCTGCACTTAGTCGGAACATTATTTCTGCCTCATGCTTGATGAGTCAGGGTTATGAATTCAATTTAGAGGACAATGGTTGTTCGTTTTATTGGAATGGTATGTTCCATGGCTATGCATCCATTGTTGATGGGCTCTTTATATTGAATCTAGAACAGGAACCAGTCTATAACGTGAATGTCAAGAGGCGTAAGCCTAATGAGATAAATCCGACATACTTCTGGCATTGCCGGCTTGGACACATTAGTCTGAAACGCATGAAGAAGCTCCGTGATGATGGGCTCCTAACTTCGTCCGACTTTGGGTCGTTCAAGACATGCGAATCATGCCTGTTCGGCAAGATGACTAAGTCTCCTTTTGCAAAGAGTTGCGAGAGGGCTTCCGAACTATTGGAGCTTATACACAGCGATGTGTGTGGTTCAATGAGCACAACTGCTAGAGGTGGCTATCAGTACTTCGTGACTTTTACCGACAACTTGAGTAGATATGGATATATCTATTTGATGAGGCACAAGTCAGAAACTTTTGAAAAGTTCAAAGAGTTTCAAAATGAGGTTCAGAATCAGCTTGACAAGACTATAAAGCTTCTACGATCTGATCGTGGAGGTGAGTACATGAGCCAGGAGTTTGATGATCATCTGAAAAGCCGAGGTATAGTACCTCAGCTCACACCTGCGGGTATGCCACAGAGAAAGGGCGTGTCGGAATAGAGGAATCGTACCTTGTTAGACATGGTTCAATCCATGATGAGCAAATCGGATTTACCCTTGTCATTCTAGGGATACGCTCTAGAAACTGCAGCTTTCACACTTAACAGGGTACCGTCAAAATCCGTAGACAAGACACCGTATGAGATGTGGACCGGGAAGAGTCCTAGTTTGTCTTTTCTAAAGATTTGGGGTTGTGAAGCATTTGTCAAGCGACTTATGTCAGACAAGCTTACACCCAAGTCGGATAAATGCATATTCATGCGATATCCGAGGGAAACCTTGGGATATAGCTTCTACAACCGGGAAGAGAACAAAGTGTTTGTTGCTCGGAATGGGGTTTTCCTTGAGAAAGAGTTTCTCAGTCAGGAGGCCAGTGGGAGGATGGTCCGACTCAAAGAAATTCGAGGACCACTAGGGGACAGCTCGGCTGGTGATGAGATCATACCAGAGTCAGTCAGGGAACCCGTGGTGGAAGCGGCACATGAACCACGGAGGTCGGAAAGATTGCGCAGAGTGCGTGATGTATTGTTGCTAGAAAGCGACGAGCGAGCCACGTATGGGGAAGCGATGGTGAGCCCAGATTCGGAGGCATGGCTGGAGGCCATGAGATCCGAGTTAAAGTCCATGGATGAGAATCAAGTCTGGGCCT
This sequence comes from Thinopyrum elongatum, assembly GCA_011799875.1. Taxonomy (NCBI): domain Eukaryota; kingdom Viridiplantae; phylum Streptophyta; class Magnoliopsida; order Poales; family Poaceae; genus Thinopyrum; species Thinopyrum elongatum. The sequence goes on along the minus strand of CM022298.1, from coordinate 285,954,155 downwards.
TGGTTGATCCGCTGCCTGGCGTAACAGCCATTGGTTGCAAATGGGTCTTTAAGAAGAAAATCGATTTGGATGGAAATGTTCAGATCCACAAAGCTCGGCTTCTCGCTAAAGGTTATGGACAAGTTCAAGGAATTGACTACGACGAGACTTACTCGCCGGTAGCGATGCTGAAGTCGGTGAGGATCGTACCAGCCATAGCTGCATATTTCGACTATGAGATATGGCAGATGGATGTCAAAATAGCTTTCCTTCACGGAAATTTAACCGAGGACGTGTATATGATACAGCCCGAGGGTTTTGTCGATCCGACTAGCACTGGTAAGGTATGCAAGCTCAAGAGATCCATTTATGGGTTGAGGCAAGCATCTCGGAGTTAGAATATTCATTTTGATGAGGTCGTCACTGGTCTCGATTTCATGAAAAGCGAAGAGGACGCTTTTTTATACAAGCACTTAAGTGGGAGCTCGATAGTGTTTTTGATCTTGTATGTGTATGACATACTACTGATAGGAAATGATGTTTCGATGCTGAACTTGGTCAAGGAATCATTGAATGGCAAGTTTTCAATGAAGGACCTTGGTGAGGCAGTTTACATTTTAGGCATCAAGATCTATAGAGATAGATCGAGGAGGCTGCTTGGCTTGAGCCAGAGCACGTACATAGATAAAGTGTTGAAGCGGTTAAACATGATTGAGGCCAAGAAAGGGTTCTTGCCTATTTCAGATGGTATAAGGCTAAGCGAGACTCGGAGTCCTTTGACATCTGATGAGCGAAGCAGGATGAGTTGGATTCCGTATGCCTCGGCAATCGGATCCATCATGTATGCCATGATATGTACATGGCCTGATGTTGCTTTTGCAATAAGCCTAACAAGTAGATACCAGGCCAAACCAGGTGAGAGTCAATGGGCAGCGGTAAAGACTATTTTGAAGTACATGAAAAGGACTAAAGAGATGTTCCTAGTTTATGGAGGTGACGAAGAGCTCTGCGTAAAGGGTTACGCCGATGCTAGTTTCCAAACCGATAGAGATGATTGCCGATCATAGTCTGGATTTGTGTACGTCATGAACAGAGGAGCTGTAAGCTGGATGAGTTCCAAGCAAGATACGGTGGCCGATTCTACCACAGAAGCCGAATACATTGCGGTTTGTGAAGCTGCAAAGGAAGGTGTTTGGATCCGGAACTTTTTGGATGATCTTGGTATTTTCCCAGCCTCGGTAAAACTGTTGGACCTTTATTGTGATAATTTTGGTGCCATCGCACAAGCCAAGGAGCTGAGGAATCACCACAAGACCAGACATATAGATCGGAAATATCACCTGATACGAAAGATCGTAAAGAGTGGTGATGTAGAGTTATGCAAAATTCACACGGATGGAAATGTTGCGGATCCGTTGACTAAGCCGCTTCCACAACCCAAGAATGAGGGGCACGTTAGAGCTATGGGCATACGATGTCTATTTGATTGACTCTAGTGCAAGTGGGAGACTGTTGGAGATATGCCCTAGAGGCAATCATGTATGATGATATTTCCTATGTGTTTATGAATAAAGATAGTCCATGGACATTATCAATGATGTGTATCAACAAGTACGTGACTTGTTTGTGGGACTATGCATTGTATGATGACTGTCCTAAAAGGTCCTTGGTCGAAAGGGCTGTGTGGACGCGCAGCCGACTAGACTAGCATATGACACGGTCGATGGCTTGGTCTCACTAGCCATGGAGCATTGGATGCTAACCGGATAATATGGACTCGGAAGGATCTGGTTGGATTCGACGTAGTCGGATCATAGTTGAGATAAGGTCCGAGTCGGACGGACCCAACTATGAGACGCAGCGATATGTCATCTATGAGTCTCTAGTACAACATACGTTCTATGTCCTAAGACCTAAGCTGGCGCATGTACTCGGGATGGTGACAGACTTGCTTTGGGCCAACCAAACGCTACTCCATGACTGTGTAGTTACAAAGGTAGGTTTCGGGCTTGTCCAGACCCATGCTGCGAGACATGGTCGAGCAACATGGGATTTGCCCCTCCGGTCAGGAGAGATATACTCTGGGCCCCTCGTGTGATCCGACCAAGATAAGCATGGCCATGCGACAGGGATTATGAGATAATCCGGTTAGTGGTCGGCATCACTGGAACGAGAAAGAGGTCGGGCTAGCACAAGGATGACTGACTCGCCTTGAGCTCGACAACATATATCGTGTGGCAAAGGGAATAGAAGTGTGATGTACAGGTTCGCTAACCAGCTTCATAGTTTGCTTGGTGGTCAGCACGCGTTGCTAGAGGCCGCTACCAACCATGCAGGTCGAAGGTGATCCAAACTGTGACCAAGCTGACTTGAACCTAATGGGTCATGCGCTTAAGGGAAGGAACCTACGAGGTCGGATCCGAGGACATTTGTCGGATGTGATCCGAGCTGAACTTGGATCGTGATCGAGTAGACTTTGGGCTTTAGGATCTATGCGAGGCCCAAGTGTTGAGCCCGCAATGGATGCCTATATAAAGTGGAGGTGCGGCACACTCATGCGGTTGATCGCTTCGGCGCTGTCACTAGGGTTTGCATGTGTTGTGAATAGCCACCTCCACTCGCCGCCGACTATGTGAGCGGACCTAGCAGTCCGCCGCATGGTGTTCCTCCTGCACACGCGGATACCGTTATAGGCGGTGCACCTGCGCCACTCCAGCGAACTTGTATGCGGGATCCACGAGCAGCTGTTCGAGGGAGATCGGACGAGGAGGAGACGACTCTGGACGCGCTGCCCCAACTCTACTTCCGTTGCACGGCACTGCGCGTCTAGTGGTAAAGATCTGTGATCCATCTCCCATAGCATGTTCTTGGTTGTTCTACACGTAGGAATTTTTAATTTGCAGTCGACGCACCCTACCGTAGATCCCAACAGCCTGGGACAAGGCCAGGATGTGAGGGGCCCGAGGTCCGGTAAGAGCTCCTGACGCAATATGCTCAGGAGGTCCCCCTTGACGCGCAAGTGGCTCATGCGAGAGAATAGGCTTCCGCCTCGGACGAGATCATGTAAAAAAGGAATGCTATCAAAAGATCATTGAGCCACGCGAGGCAGTCAACTTAGCTCTTTGTGGTGCAGTATGGGTCGGCCATGGCTCGTGGGAAGTTCTCGCAACGTGGGGATGCGTCTCCTTGTAGTTTGGCTTTCTGTCCATCTTCAACCTGCGATAGGTCAAGGCCGGCCCCGCGAGGGGTGCGTGAAAATTTGATGCCCTTCGTGTCTTAATTATTACCTTCGTGGTTAAATTGCGAGTCTCCTCCCAATGCTCCCTTGCGAGGCTTGCCTCTCTTTTTATTGTTTGCCAAAATGCTCTACGTCCTCAGGACTCTGCCCTCGAGTGAGGCTCAGCCGCCACTGGTATGTCAGGTCGTGATGCCTGGGACAAGGCCAGGGGGTGAGGGGCACGAGAGAGTGTGAGAGCCCCCGAGGAGCGATGCTCCGGGAGCCCCCTTCGACATGCAAGTGACTTACACGAAAAAGAGATGACAGGCTTTACCAGGGTCATGGGGAGAAGGGATTCCTACCGGCAATAGCGCGCTGCGTGAAGTGGTTGCACTTAGCTTTTTCTGATCGGTGGCACAGGCGGGACCGTCGCCTGCTCGAAGCTGGGCCTCCTGAGGTGGCGCAAGGTGCTATCCGTACGACGCCCGAGTGACTGGCTCCTAAAGCCACTGCATGTTGACAAGTTACGAAGTATAGGGGGTGACACACACTTTGCTTACCCCTCGTGATCGTTCCGTGAGGAGACAAGGCACTAAGGACCTGGTGAGGTGACGTGCATGGGGCCGGCCCGCGAGTCAGAGCTCGATTGCTTTGGTTTATCAGTGCTGCATGGACGGACTCGAGCACAGATGCCGTGCCAATAGCCCCAGCGCACGGGATGGTCCAGAGGAGAGGAGCGGGCGCTCAGAGCCCCAAGGGCGGCACCTCCAAATGCGATGTGGCACCAAGCACGGAGTTAAGCAAGAAGGATCAACTCATGAAAGCACAACTAGGTTTAGTACAAAACCAAAAAGTGAGGCGACTGCAGGGACTGGCCCTGACTAGCTTGAGGACGGTACAGCCCGTGGGGCGCCCTCAATTGAACAAACCAAAGATTCACTGGCGGTGTTGCTGATGTGGGAGCGTCGGGGTAGATGGTGAAGTGCTTCGCGGGGGCCCGCTCTCGGGGGCCAAGCAGCTCCTGAGGCTTCAGAGGCTTGCGAGGGACCGAAGCCTCATGAGACGCCAACGCAAGCCGCGCGAAGCACTGGTAGGTGGCGCCTATGTTCACTAGGCCGAAGGGCATGTGGACGTAGTTGGTGACAATACCCTTGCTCCGGCCAACGTGCGATGGCCAGAAGATGTCCTGGGAGCTGGCCCTGTTGAGGCCCGCGATGTCGACGCACACGCATAGCTCGCTGCCCACGTCGGGAGAGGCAGCTGAGTCGACGAGCAGCGCGGGGCGATGCTCGCCATAAATGGCCCGAGCTTGCTGCAGCTCGTGGATCTCTTGGGTGATGAACTCCTATGCTCCTGGCACCTGGCGCCGTGCTCCTTGCTTGTGGGGGCGCGCGTCGAAGCAAGCCTCCAAGTGGTGCCCGAGCACCTCCCTCGTCACACTGGTCAGGTCAGACACTCTCCAGGTGGAAGCCCCCAAGCATGGCCAAAGGGAGGCGCCGGGCGCACCTTCCTATGTGGGAGGAAGGCATGCCCCGGCAACAGAGGCGGAGCCCCGGGTGTCGTGGCCAGTCGGTTGCTTCTACGCTTTAGGGGAGGAGCTGCTTCTTCTTCGCGGGGGTGGCCTCAGGAGGTGCAATGTTGCCCTCGGCCTGGTACGTGTGCTCGAGGGAGCAAACCGCATCTTTCTCATCACAGGCCACGGTGATGACGCCGCTGCACCCTGGCATCTTGAGGACATTCTAGCCATGGTGGGTCGCCGCCATGAACTTGGCTACGGCAGGGTACCGCAGGATGGCATTGTACGGGAGGCCAATGTGGGCCATGTCGAAGTCGATGAGGTTGGTGTGGTAGTTGTCGTGGGTGCCGAAGGTGACAGGGAGGCGCACCTGCCCCAGGCGAGTGGTGGACCCATCGGTCACCGCTGAGAAGGGTCTAGTGGGCATCAGCTGGTGGTAGGGCACCTCGAGCGTTTCGAAGGTTGTGATGGAGATCATGTTGAGGCCGACACCCCCGTCGATGAGGGTCTTGGTAACAGAGATGTTGCTGATGGTGGGAGTGCACAACATGGGGAGGTCGCCGGCGGTGGCCGAGCACCTAAGGTGGTCCTTGGAGTCGAAGGTGATGGCGTACTGCAACCACTTGAGGGGCCACACTGCCTCAAGCCACGGGAGGGCAGCGTTCACCTCGAGAGAACTGCTTGAAGAGGCGGTTGGACATGGGAGCCTGAGCTCCGCAGAGGATGCAGGCTATCGCGCGAGGCTCCTGGTAGCCCCCAGCCCCCTCGTCTTGCTGGTTGTTGTCATTCCTCCTGGGGGGCGGCGGAAGTCCTGCGTTGTCCTGAGGGCATGCCTCACGAGGCTGATTGCGCCAGGCACCGTCGAGAGGCTGGTCGCGCCAGCCACCCTCGCAAAGCTGGACGCGCCAACCTTGGAGGGGGTTGCTGTTGCGGTTGTCCCACCGGCCGCCACCACGGCCGCCTCCACTGTCGAAGCCACAATCGTTGCGGTCGGGGCGACGGCCCAAGCGCTCGTCGTGGAGCGCCTTGACCTCCTGACAGTCGTCGGTGTTGTGAGTGTGCACGTTGTGGTATAGCAGAATGGGCGGCCATCCATGGGGGGCTCATCGCAGTCGCGGCCGCGCTTCTACTCAGGCTCCGCCGCCAGCACAGTGGGGCCCTTGCGCTTCACTTCCTTGGCCTTGGCCTTCTTGTCGTCGGGCTCAGCGTCAGGGTCACTGTGGATTAAGAGGAGGCCCTCGTCCCCTTTGGCGCACTAATTGGCCATGTTGAACAGTTCCAGCGTCGTGCTCAGGTCGTTGTTGATGGTGGTCTTTTCGCACATCCTGACGTCCGTGACGCCATTAATGAACACCGAGATAATGGCTTCGTCCTAGGCCCGCGGAATTTTGTGGCGCACTTGTGTGAAGCGCTAAATGTACTTGTGGAGGGTCTTGCCAGGGCGTTGCTTCACACACCTCGGGTTGTTGATGGTGAGGGCACGGTCGTGAGTGCCCTGGAAGTTGGCGATGAACTTCTTGCGGAGCTCATCCCACGAAGAGATTGACTCCTCGAGCAGGTTCATGAGCCACGAGCGCGCGCCATCCTTGAGGGCCATGGGAAACCAGTTTGCCATGACCTTGTCATCACTGTTCGCCGCCTCGATGACCAGCGCGTAGAGCTAGAGGTACTCCGTGCGGTCGGGGATGCCATCGTAGCGTGGGGGCAGATCTGGCTTGAACTTGACTGGCCAAACCACCTGACGCAGCTCGCGAGTGAAGGCCCAGCAGCTAGCAGAGCTAATGGGCGTGGCTCGTGCGAGGGCGACGCAGTCTTGGCACCCTGCCACCGCAACCTCTTGGATGTCTCGGTCCAGGCGCTGGTGTTGCTGATCGAGGGGCGCACATGTGTCAAATGGTGCTCGGTGCACGATCTGGAAGCTAGCCTCATCTTGGGCCGGCATAGGTGCTCTGCGTAGTGGGTCGCGCGGCCGCGTGTCGCCGCGAGGCTATCAGATTCAGGGCTGCGCAGACCCAAGAAGGTCCAACTCAGGGGCATGAACGAAGGACCTCGCTTCACAACCACGCTAGCTCGCCATGCATATAACCTGATCTCGTCGAGTTCATGCGAGCGGGGAAGAAGAGGGACACGAAGATTTACCGAGGTTCGGGCCACCTTGTGGTGTAAAACCCTACTCCTGCTTTTGGTGGATTGGCCTCGTGAGGAGGTAGAGGATGAACTAGTACAGTGGATGAGCAATCTCATGAGGGCTCGAGTGGTGAGGATGAATTGGTTAAGGGTCCGATCCGGGATCCCTTCTAAGGGATTCCACAATGGCAAATTTGAAAGGGGACAAGGAGTACATCTTCTCCTGACGAAAGGTGGTCTTCGCCTGCAAAGCTTCTGGGCATGACGCAGCAGTGGGCTCGGCGATGACATCCGTCCTGCCGAGCTTGTGGTCTTGGTATCGTTGCACCAGAATGGAAAGCTTTGGGGCCTTCCTCGGGAACCTGCGCCTGCCCTTGCTCCCTTGGAACCGAAGAGGAAATCATCCCCTCTGCGCTCGCTGGCGCCCGCCTGGCCTTGGTCGTCATGGTTCACGTCATCATGGCCTCATGAGGCGGGAAGCTTGCATAGAGATCTCCGCTCCTCGGGAGGCATCCTGGGGAGGCCGCTCCTTTGGAGCTCTTGGCGTCGTTCTCCTCGCGAGGCCAGAGGACCTCGCGGGGGTCTTGTCTTGGAGTCGCTGCAGCTGGGCCATACCGGATCATCGATAAGCCCACGCGCTGGGCCACAGGCAGGCAGATCTGGGTATGCCCGATCCCAGAACACCGACAGTAGGCCCCGGGCCCAAGGCGCGCCTGGCCTGGCTTTGACGCGAAGGCATGCAGCGAAGGGTGAAGCGTCGTGGGCCCCAAATCGCCTGCGGGCCAGGCCCAACGCGTGGCGCGTGATGGGACGCGGACGCCTCCACTTCCCCACGTTGCCTCAGCAACTGCCCAGGCTGACAAAAGACTGGTGCATGCGACAGTGTCATCATTGCTTTCCCTCGCCTTGCTCCTGTCTCCTCCTCTAGCCGAAAACTCCTCGAGATCCAACCAGAAATCCGCCCCCTTCCTTCTCCTTCCCGACGCCAGCGACCCAACGAATGGCGCCCGGGAAGGCGAAGACCGCGGTCCAGACCGTGACCTCCTCCTCTCCCTTGCCTACGCCCGACGTGTCTTCCATCGCCGAGGAGGGGCATCTCAGCCCCGAGCTCCCGCAGACAGCGAGCGAGGACAATGAATGGGGCGAGACCGTGATCTGGGCCGGCTCCGTGGAGCAGAGCACTTTGGCGTGGATGGTTTATCCCTTCTTCCTTCACAACATCTTTGCGGGGATCGTCCCGCCCTTCTCCGAGTTCTTCTGTGCCATCCTCGACCACTACTGAATCCACGTCCTCCATCTTCAGCCCAACTCCATCCTCCTCATGTCCATCTTCGCCTTCTACTGCGAGGACTTCGTGGGCATGAGACCCTTCATGGCGCTCCTCTGTCATTTCTTCAGCTTGCGGTTGCACGACCGGACACAATGCTCTGCTTGCGCTTCCTTCGTCGCAGTCCACAAGGGGAATGTCCTCTTGAAGGTCGAGAAGAAGGTGGAGGGCTTCCGGCACCACTGGGTCTTCCTGGACACCAAGGGTCTCAACCCGCAGCTGGAGCTGCCGACAGAGCTTCCTGAGCAGCTCGAGAGGTGGGGCCATGCAAAGCTTACCGACCCCCGGGCAGAGCCCGTCTTGAAGAGGATAACCTCAGATATGGAGGCCAAGCGGCTGACGGGGAGAATGCTCGTGAAGGAGTTCTTGATGCAGTGCCTGGCGCTGCTCCAGTCGCACGTGTGGCCCTTGTGGGAATTCCAAGGCGCGCGGGACGACACGAGGCTACGCCCTGCCAGCTTGACGGGCAAGGAGCTGGACAAGGCCATGGCCGTCCTGCTAAATGGCGACCCGGGGGACCTCCCCAAGACCTACACCCCGATGTACCGCCGCAATGACAGGGAGGAGCTGGTCGCCGCCATGCCTGCCTTAAACAAGCTGGGGCTCATGTCACCCGAGCACCCCAACTCCCCCGTGCCGGTGTCCTCTGGCAACAGCGACGGCAAAGAGGACTCGGAGGAGACTAGGGACGACGACCTGGAGGAAGTGTCCCCCCCCCGTCGCAGAGCGAGCTCCTCCGCAGCCTTGAAGACAACGACGACACCGACGAGCCCCCGGCCGTGGACTACCCACGCTCCGCCAGGGTCCTCTGGAGGACAGGGCCCACAACACAGACCACGCAAGCATCTGGCCGGGTGACCCCAAAGAAAGGCGCGGCTGCACCCCCTCCGGAGGGCTCCGCAAGCTCCCGCCGGGCGATCTAGATGTCAGTCCCATCCCCGCCTGAACTACGAACAGGGGACGGGGCGGCCACTGCTGGGGTGGACGTGGCCCCACCGGCCGTTACCTCTTAGGGCAACCTCCTCGCTTCTCCAGGCGGCAGCGCCACGCAGGGGTTCATCGAGGTGCACCCCGCCTGCCCTTCGGACGCGGCCAAGGCCATGCCAAAGAAAAGTGGGGGCGCCCCGACCTTCGCCGAGAAGGAGAAGAAGAGGAAGTGGATCGCCCCTAAGGAGTAAGTAACTTACCTTGCTTCTGGTCAAGCGTATATTGCATATGTGGTCACAACACTCCCCTCTTGACATCTAGGAGCAACGATGTGACGAAGAAGAAGAAGGCGAGCACTGAGATGAAGGAGCCCACAGCGCTGAGGGCACCGTCAGCCTCCAGCCGCGGCCACGGCGGGCGCGAGGGTGCGTTGCGCCAGCCCAGCACGGTCCCTGGGCGCTCAGGTGGCATCACGCCCGAGCGAGCAGGCGTACCGCCTGTGCCTGGTGCCTCGTCAGGGCCGCTCGGGAAATGGACCGTCGATGCTGTGGGAGTCCATGAGGCGACACTCCTTCTCGCGGTCGTCGCAACCCTGGTGCTGGTGGAGGGGGCGGCCCCTGAGGACGCAGGAATGCAGCTTTAGGAGGAGTCAGCCCCCGCGGGCCAGCAGGCTGCGAAGCCGTCTGCCCTCGTGGTGCCCGAGGGGAGCCTGGAGCCTCCGGCGCCCCAAGCCAGCCACGCCGCTACTTCCTCGGCCACAGCGTTAGTCAGCGTGCCAGCGCCGCCCCCTCGCCAGGCCCTCGCGCTCGCGAACTGCGGCGCCCTGATCAGGCCCGGAGCATTGGATGAGGCTTACATCGAACTTGGCTGGGTTGGGGCCGATCTTCAAGACACCGACAGGTGCCTCGCGAGGGAGCGCCTTGGGCTTGTCTCGGGGTGGCTCCAGGCCGACACATCCATCAGGCCGGCCTGGGGCCGGGCGGAGGCTGCCACCACAGAGAGCTGGAAGGAGGATGCTGAAGCCAAGGACGCTCGCAACGTGGTGCTAGCTAGCGCAGCATCTGCCGAGAAGCGCCGTGATGAGGCGGAGGCCAATCTGAAGGCCCTTCAGGAGGAGCAGCCCGCGCACGCACAGCGGCTCCACCAGCGGGAGGAAGGCCTCATGGCCCATGAGGTGAAGCTCGCCGATTGTGACTCCGAACTGACTCAGGTAACCGCTGAGCAGGCCGCGGAACGCGGTCGTTTGACCAAGCTGAAGGAGGAGGTGATCGAGGCCCAGACGTCTCACATCAAGCATGTTTCCGAGGCGATGTCTCGGCTGGATGCCAGGGAGAAGATCCTTGCCGCCGCCGAGGAGAAGGCAGCCGCGGAGCACGACGCCTTCCCCTCCCTCGAGCTCAGGGCCCGCGAGGGGTTGCGGTCGATCTACAGGGGAGGCTTAAAGGATCCGCTCGTGCCTCTCGAAGGTAGCTACACAGGGCTCTCCTCCAGGCTTGTCGAGGAGCTCGAAGGTGCAGCCGCCAAGGTGGACTCCTTCCTGGAAGATGAGTGCCGCTCTCTCTTCTCTGCGGCGGCGACGCGCGTCTTCAGCCACCTCTAACTCCAGGACCCCGGCTTCGACTTCAATGTGGTGGTCGTCGCGGTTACTCCTGAGTCCCGTGCCGCCACTGCGGTGGCCATGGGGGGCCATGTGGAGGCGCTGCTGAAGAAGTTCGCCTGCATCTCCGACGCCGAGCCACCTGTGGTCAAAGTGAGTGGCGGCAACGACGGCGGCAGCGATGTGGACAACGAGCTTGCCGTGACCGGGATGAGTAGAGGCGATGGAGATGATGACCCCTCCTTCTAGATTTTATCCTGCGACACTTTTCATGCTTCATGGAGGCGTATGACTTTGTTTGAATTTAAAAAACATTTGGTGCCTGTAATAACTGTTTGGGTTCCGCAGTTTCCTTTTTGTGCTTGGTTTTCTTCTTGTTTGCCTTTGTGCACTGCGTCGGCAAGGCCCAGCTACGCGCATACATCGACCACCGTTGGGTCGTCCGGATCGCCAGGACGAGACCAAGGAGCGAGGGGCTATGTGACTAGTGAGGCCCCTGAGTCGCATTGCTCAGGGGTCCCCCTTAACGTGCGAGCAACCCTCATGAAGGAGACATGGGCGACGGCGAGATTTACGTGGAGCCCTCCATACCTTTCCTCACCAGCCTTTGCCTGGGACGGACGTGAGAAGACCAAGTACCAGGGACCTGGTGAGGTGGCGTGCGCCGGGCCTGTCCCGAGCGTAGGCACCATGTCTAGCCCCCTCGCGTGTGCCTCGCTAGGTAATGCTGCACGATAGGACCGTGTGAAGAACCGAAGGGCTATCCCGAGGTTGGTGCAGCCGCTAGGGAGCCCTTAGTTGTTTATCCACCAGCGCGGAGCATGGGGCTTCCACTTGGGCATGGGCATAGTCGCTGCTCGAACGTGTCGTCCGCCAGCGCGGAGCATGGGGCTTCAACTTGGGCGTGGGCATAGTCGCTGTTCGACCGTGTCATCCGCTAGCACGGAGCATGTTGCTTCCAATTGGTGTGGGATGGGAGCTCCGTGTTAGAGTCTCCGGGTGTGTACAGTCCTATTTCATTCGTACGCGTGACTGGCACGGCAGAATTGGAGGAGATGTATCTGGCACCCGTGAGCCAACGCGAGAGGCACCAGGCCCTACCTCAAGGCGGGTTGTACCTGAATCTTTTGGCGCGGAGCGCGCTTATAAAACCTGTGCGATGGGAGCTACCTGCACCGAATGAACCTTCGGTGGCCATCGCATGAGAAGGCCGAACACCGAGGACCCCAGGAGGTGACGTGAACGGGGCCGGCCCGCCAGACAGAGCTCAGTCGCTTGGGTTTATCGACGCTGCAGGGACAGACCCGAGTACAGACGCCGTGCTCAATCTTCTCATGCAACAATCCCGAGGAAGGACACCCGACGCGCGGCTCCCGCGATGATGCAGTGCCGGACTGCGGTTAGATGAACCGGGCCATGCGTCCTGACTCAGCCACTCTCGATTAGCTCACGCGAGGACAAGGCACAAAGGACCCCGGGAGGTGACCTGCACAGGAGCTGGCCCGCGAGACAGAGCTCGGTCACTTGGATTTATCAACGCTGCAGGGATGGACCCGAGCATAGACGCTGTGCTAGCCCTTAATCATGATGTGGTTGAGGGCGGGGTTGTGAGGGCGCAGCGACATTCATGGTGGCGAAGCACCGGGCATGCAAGTTGAAATACTTAGGAAATTCATAAAAGGCAGATCCAGTTCTGATACATGCGCAAAATGATACAGCTGCAGGGGCGGGCCCTAACAGCTTGAGGAGAATGCAGCCCGAAGGGCGCCCTCAATTGAACAAACCAAAGAGTCACCTGGCACCAGCATTGTAGAGGCGTCGAGGTAGCTGAAGATGCCTGCCGTGGAGATTGCTCCTCATGAGCTGTGTGGCTCCGGAGGCCTGGGAGGCCCGCGAGGCCCAGGGGGCTCGCGAGGGTCCGGGACCTCCTGAGATGCGACCGCCGAGCACCTGGCCTCGTGAGACGCCATAGCGCACTGCGGGAGGCGCTGGTACGAGGCGCCCACGTTCAGTAGGCCGAATGGCATGCAGACGTAGTTGGAGGGGTAGCCCCCACTACGGCCGACATGTGACAGCCAGAAGAGATCCTACGAAGTGGCCCTGTTGAGGCCCGGGATGTTGACACAGATGCGCAGCTCGCCACCCGCATTGGGGGCTACAGCTGCACTGGGTGGTGCGGGGCGGCGCTCGCCACGCATGGCATGTGCCTCCTGAAGCTCCTCGATCACCTTGGTGATGAATTCCCGCGCCCATGGCGCTTCGCGCCTTGCTCCTTGCTTGTGGGGGCGCGAATCGAAGCATGCCTCCAACTGGTGCCCGAGCACCTTCCTCGTCCCACTGGTTACGTCAGAGGCTCTCCAGATGGAAGCCCTCGAGCCCGTCCCTAGGGAAGTGCCAGGCGTGCCTTCCTATGCGGGAGGAAGAGGCGCCCCGATAGCAGGCGTGGTGCCTGAGGCGCCACCAGAGGGCTTCTTGGTCTTCGGAGGACCCTTGGGGAGGAGCTGCTTCTTTTTCACGGGGGTGGCCTCAGGAGGTAGGACGCCGCCCTCATGGTCGGAGTTCTCGGCCGCAGCGGCATGGTAGGCATGCTCAACCGCGTCCTTCTCATCGCAGGTGACTGTGCTGACGCCGCTGCACTCTGGCATTTTGAGGATGTTGTAGCCATGGTGGGTGGCTCCCATGAACTTGGCGAGGGCAGGGTACCCGAGGATGGCGTTGTATCTGAGGCTGATGTGGGCGACGTCAAAGTCGATAAGTTCAGTGTGGTAGTTGTCACGCTTGCCGAAGGTGACGGGAAGGCGCACCTGCCCCAGGGGTGTGGTGGAGCCTTCAGTCACTCCTGAGAAGGGCTTCGTGGGCAGGAGCTTGTCATACGACACTTGGAGCGTGTCGAACGTTTCCAGAGAGAGGACATTGAGCCCAACGCCACTGTCAATGAGGGTATTGGTGATGAGGACGTTGCTGATGGTGGGTGTGCAGAGCATGGGAAGCACGCCTGCGGCGGCCGAGCACTTGAGGTGAAGTCTAGGCCTATTGGAGTTGCTTGCGGTTCTTGCTCGACCCGCCTCTGCTTGTTGGCAGCCCCATTCTCCACCTCCGGAATCTGCTCGTCAGCGGCACTTTCTGATAGAAGTGGGAGTATAGGGAGTATTTAGTTAAAACAAGGCAAAAGAAAAGTGTATTGGTAACTACAAGTTAGTAGGTAGGAATAGAGTAAGAAAATGGAATAACAATTGGTTGCTTAAATACTACACAATTCCTTTGATATTGCTGGGTAAGTGAACATGCAGATACTTGAAAAGAACACTTACTTCAAACAATGTCTGGACAGATGATATCATCGGGGAAGTTAGCATATATCTCATGACCAGGCTCTTTTATGTGCAGTGCAATTTTAGTGCCATCTTTCAGTACATAAAACTTAGAAATTTCTGTCGAAAGGCCCGTGCCAAAATAGGAGTGACCACATTCATCATGTCTTACAGAAGCAACGATGGTAAATCCATGGTTTGTGTTCAGTATGACATCCCTGCTGTCTTGATTTATGTAAAGGGCAAGATTGTGTACTACAGATGTTGTTGCATAGCAAGGGACGTGCTGCAGAAAATGGTAGGATTGTTAAAGAATATGGTAACATGCAAATGTGGGCAAAATTGAAAGAAAACTGTACAACAGTTGAAATCAAAGGACAAAAATTTATAATTAAACAGATAGGGTAACCATGATGTCATGGAAATATGAGAGTAATCGAAATACAATACATCATTAATTTGCCTAATATAGAAAGAAGAGGTAAAAATCCCCTTTGACATATATGCTGCATGTGGCACCTTTTATACAAATGTAGCAATATATAGTATATGTTCAGGAAAGTAGGCCATGCCAACTGATGTAGGGTGAGATTGAACATACCGCGCGCATCCTCAAGTCATCTGGTACGGTGAGATGGAACTCCACAGATGCCTCGCCGAGGCCGCAAAGTCCTGATGTGTCCGTGTAGTGTACACTCTATGAATGAAAGAAAACCCTCAAATCAGCTCGAATAAAAATGAATTCACGGCAATTTCGGCGGGGTGATTAAAGGAGGCAGATGAACTGGGATAAGAGATGAGAGAATATCTCATTAAATTAGTTACCTTGTTGTCCATGAGAAAAAACCCTCAATACGGTGGATTCCCCAATCGGGCGGAGCTGGGTCGACGGCGAGCAGCGTCGAGGAAGTCGATGGCGATAGGCAGCGGCAAGCGGAAGTGGCATAATGCGGTGGGGTTTGCCGGTAGCCTGGCGGTGACGACAGGCATCGAGCTAAGTGGTTGCCATGGCGATAGGTGGTGCCATGCAGAGTCATGGAGGAGCTTGTGCAGGTGTGAATGGGGACCAGAGGGGGTGGCGTGTGGGGTGAGGGTTTTTGTGACGTGGGGATGGTGAGTATTTTATTTTTTTCCTTTTTGAATTGGGTGGTGAGGGTTTTCTTTTTGGTTTTCTATCCCACAAAGAGTTTCGGAGGCAACGGTTTGCTAGAGCCAACCATGCGTGATTGACGTAACTAGGAAAATGGAAGTCATTGCACACGGTTTCAATTTGGGAAAATAACCATGTTTCAGGGTGGTTCCACTTTTCCTTCATTGGTTGAATCTGAAAGTTTTACCCAAGCTAAACATTCACGCTAATATGCATAAAATTCCATCAACCGAACTGAGTGCATCCATATCCCATATTTAGACATTAGTAAACATAGATTAAACATACTCAGGCATAGATAATAAGTCGTACACAAGCATAGTTCAACCATCATTAAGCATACTCAAGCACATTGATAATTAAGACACTACATAGCCATACATACTTCAATCCCACATCTCATCTCATATGTCAGCACGATCGTGAAGCTTCTCCAGATACTCAGCGTACGTGGCATGCGCCACCCTGCGAGAATACTTCTGCCTGAAGGAGCCAACGGCTCGTCCTCTTGCATGCACCAGAACACTTTGATACGCGTCATGAAGCTTTTGGTTGCAAAATGGGCATCAATAGCCCCCGTTCCAGGTCCTAATACGCTTGTTATGCATTCACGCTAAAAGCTCCCTGAGGATTTGCCTCTTGTACCTCCTCTGGCCATCCTCATCCTCGCTGTCGACATCATCAGATATCACCTATACATATAGTAAAAAATGTGGCGTCAAATTTGGAATACAAACTAATCTCTAGCGAACATTTGGCAGTTGCCAAAATTTGGCATCAAATCAATGTTTACATGCCGTAAAGTAGGATTAGGAATTTATGGCTTTTTTAGACATATCTAGAGATTATGGTTCGATTTTTAAGCATAATCGTCTATGTACAGACCAATCTTGAAAAAAAAAATGGCACAAACATATATGTAGGTCATTCAAAATCAATTGTCAAGACCTGGCTAGGAATTATTAACACGAACACTAACCCTAGTCGGATTATTAGCAGAAATCATTTGCATAGATTTAACAACTAATCACTTATCATTTGTACCATTCAAACAATCAATATACTACACGGGTCTAACGAGACTTACTCAGATTTCATGGATTGAGAGAACATAACCATAGTATTTCTATTCCAAAAAGGGGGCGACATGAGTAACCAGAGAAACCCTAGGGTGTATTTGACACATAAATGGGTATCGATGACTAACTGGTTCTCCGTTGTCGTCGGAGTCGTCGCCCGAGTCATCATCGGAGTCGTCACCGGAGTCTGTGTGGACCTCCGGCTCCCGGTGAGCTTGCGCATCGGACTACTGGCATGCCTACCATCATTTCACACAGCTACTCGCACACCTCCCATCAATTCACACACCTGCACGCATGGCTCCCGGTCTGCCTGTGCGGTGGACTGCTCGCATGCTTCCCGTCAACTCACGCCTGCTCGCACAACACACACGTCGCGTGGTGGCACGTATATTGTTTTTCTATTTTGAGGATTAATGATGCCGCCTTATTTTGCTTAACCGAAGCATGGCACATATCCATTGTTGGTCTAACGCCCACGGTTCGAATAAATAATCCGTTTGTGATATTGGTTCCCAATTATTAATAATCTCCCATTTGTAAGAAGATAAAGATTACATCAAAACTTGTCTCAAATTTGCAAAAAGTACAATACCACTGTGTATTGGTGTCCATAAGACAACAGGATAAGTTTCATGAATTTCAAATAAGTTTGGATGTACTAGATTTTAAAAATCAAGATTCTCAATGTTTGAAATTTCTTGCACGGGGAGTAAACATGCACCCCAGTGAGACACATGTGTTTTTTCAATCCATTTAGGTGCACTATCACGTGTGCATGTAGCTCAAATTTGATTTTTGCACATTATACCCCAAGAAAATCAATCAATGTACTAAAACGTCTTAATGATCTCTGATTTTTTTTCAAAATTAAAAGGTCCCTCCTTTGGTAACATATGTTCACCGCGCAAAAATTTAACATGCATCGTAGTTGCGGTGGATGCATGGTGTGTGTGCGCGTCTGGGTGGGGGCTGGCAGTACACTACGAGTCGTGAGCCACCATGTTGGTTGGCCGTTTTGAGAGGAAGGTGCCACATCAGAGTCGTGAAATCGTTATTTAAAACATTACACCACCCTTTCATACATACATGTTTTGGCCACATGCAGTCGGTGGTTGTCCTACACGACACTTACACGCGTGTGATGCTTTCTGTGGGCCCGCAAGGTCATCGTCCATCACTTCGACCAACAGCCAGCAGAGAGGTTAATTTGACAAGCAAGGTTGATTCTTTTTTGTTTGTGTTATGGTGGGAGTATATAGTACGCGTCGAATAGGTGGAAGGGGATTAGCATATATACTACGTACGCGTCCGTGAACACACCTCACTCAGTGTCGAGACTTTTCGGTTTTCAAGGCATGTGCCACATCAAGGTTGTGCATTGCATATTCAAACATCACACAACACCTCTTTGGGACACATGCATGCAGTCGGTGGTTATCCTAGGACACTCACATGTGACGCTTCCATCTGTGGGCCCGCGAGGTCATCATCGATGCATGCATCACTTTGACCTACATCGGGAGAGGTTAATTAATTTCACCATCAAGGAGGATTCTTTTTGGTTTGTATTATGGTAGGAGCATATAGTATGCGTCGAAGAGGGGGAAGGGGACCAGCATATGTAATACGCTTCATGAACCTCACTCTGTGTGGGGACTTTACGGTTTTTGAGGCATGTGCCACATCAAAGTTGTGCATTTTGGGTATTCAAACATCACAACCAGACACACCTCTCCATACATATGTTTGGCCGACATGCAAAGCGATGGTGGTTGTCCTCTGTCACCCACTCACGCGGTTATCAGCGGTATCAATGCTTTTCATCTGTGGCCCTGGTTGGTCCATCACTACTTTGCTCGACAACGAGAGAGGTTAATTTGACTTAGGAGGGGATTATTTTTTGGTTTGTATTACGGTATATAGGTCATGCTCTGGGATGACATGATATAGTTTGAGCACACATGCATGTGTACGCATGAATCCCTCCCATCGAGTGGAAGTGGGCAGTACCATGACACGTCATGAACCGATCTCGCTCTGTGTGGGGACAGAATGATTTTCGACGCACGCGCCACATCAATGTTGTGAATGGTATTCAAACATGCATGCATGAATCACCTCCATACATACAAATGCATGTAGTGGTTGTCTTCGAACGGTACACTACCTCATGTGGTTATCGGCGACAAGCCTATATATTCGTGGGCCCGCGTGGACATCCATGATCACTTTGACCGACAAGGAGATAGGTTACCATGGTGGATTCTTCCTTTGGTTCATGCTATCATAGTAGGTCATGGTGAGATTCAGACCTAAGTTTGAGCACATACTATGCATGCATGCACGAATCCCCGTCATCGGCTCGAAGTGTGGTGTGACATACATATATACAATGCGTCGTCAACTAACCCTCGCTTCGTGTGGGGATTTCTGGTTCCAAAGCACGGTGCCACAACCAAGTTGTTCCATTGTGTATTCAAACATCAACACTCCATACATATGTTTGGGCCACATACCGGAAGTGGTTGTCTTCGGGGACTAGCTACTTGCGTGATTATTGGCGAGCTAGCCCATCTCTGGGGTCGCATGGACGTCCATCACTTTGACCAACAACAAGAGAGAGGTTGTGCGACCAAGGTGGATTATTCTTGGTCCGTTTTATGATACATCTTGGTGGGATGCCCTCTCCCGTAGACTGAAAGTGTGTGCGTGTGCATGTGCGTGCGTGTGTGTGTGTGTGTGTTTGATGGGGGTGCTGCTACTTTGCACTTTGCTAGGTGAACCTTCGTGGGGGCGGGCATGCGTTCATAGCTTAGGATTCCCCTCCTGCCGGCACGAAGGGGGGTGGACAAGCAATATCGTGCGCTTTGTGAGATAGGTGCTACATCGAAGTTGTGCATTTGGTATTTGAACATCAAACCACCCTTTTCATACATATATTTGGTCCACATGCAAGTGTGTTCATGTTCTGACCCTTTCCCACGTCATTTTCGCCAAATTTATGAACATTAGAAAAGTCGGATGACGCAACAGACACGGTTCACTCACACTAACCGTGCGCCATGCCGGTGCCCCTGTCACGCACATCAGCACAGTACATTGGGCTCCACGAGGCTTCCCCTCTCAAAAATATCTAACCGGCCTGCAGGGTTTTTCTGTTTGATAACACACAGTTATTATGTTTCGACCGTGTGTGATATTTGTTATTCCCGCTCCCGCCTGCATCCCTAAAAAATATCTGCCCGGCTCAAGGGTTTTTCTATTTCATAACACATGGTTGTTATTTCGAGACCGTGTGCGATGCATCATCCAAATTTTCAATAGCCCCGACATTTTACTCCCGCATAGTAAAATTTTCAGTAGCCGCGTCATTTCCTCAAACAACCCCCTCCTCACACACACCCCAAAAACTCATGGGGCGTGCACGCGTACAGACACACACACACAGCCCCCACCTCAACCCCTCCCTCGCTCGAAACCCTAGCAAGGTCGACGCCGCCGCCGCCGAAAGGCCTCCATTGCCAACATTTGCCAGTTTGCCCGTCCAGCTTACCCACCGATCTCCATACCCAGGCCGCCCTGAGTTTCTTAAATGACGCCTGCCAAACGCCCCCTTTCCCATAGATCCCCATCCCCCACTCCAGAGCATCGCAGCCTAAGCCCGGCTACGCTTTCCATGGAGCTCAAAGAGCGACTGGCCCAAAAGAGATGTATCACGGCCTCTTTGCCCGACATTGCCAAGGTGGCCACCGAGGAAGCTGACGACCATTACTAGCCGCAGTCTCTCAATCAGCGGGCTAGAGTATGCGGGTATGTCGCGGACGCCGGCTACGACATCCAGGTCATCGACAATGACTGCCTAACACGGGCTATGTCAAAGGTTAAGTGGCCCACCCCCAACCCCTCGGGTTCAACCGCCATCGATCTCATCCATGGCCCCGCTGCTGATCTCCTCTGGCTCGCCGTCAAGATTTTAGCATCCTACATGGCCATCGAGCCCCTTTTGTCATTTATGAAGGACATGTTCTGCGACGCTGGCTTGGGATCCATAGCTGCCAAGTCAGACCTCATCGACGGTGACCACGAGGAGGGCACCCTCTCCGGCTCATCAAAGGGGAAAGAGCCCATCTGCGACATAAGGGAGGGCACCCTACAGCCATGCTCTTCCAAGGGGAAGGAGCCCACCAGCG
This sequence comes from Thinopyrum elongatum, assembly GCA_011799875.1. Lineage (NCBI taxonomy): Eukaryota > Viridiplantae > Streptophyta > Magnoliopsida > Poales > Poaceae > Thinopyrum > Thinopyrum elongatum. The sequence goes on along the minus strand of CM022298.1, from coordinate 285,933,732 downwards.
ACAACATGGAGCGCACCTAGGGTCCGTGCTCTTCCAATGAGAACGAGCCCATCCGTGACAAGTGAGGAAACCCATGATTTTTTTTGCCGTGCCTCTTCACAGGGGGAACCCATGATTTGTTTTGTCGAGTCCCTTTTGTAGTGTAGTGAGAATATGTCCAGTTTTAATTGCTATATTTGGTTGTTTGCAGTATGCCTTGTTTATTTCAGTTGTTCACAGTGTGATGCTCTATATGTGCAACTATTTACTGTGCAGTACATTTTCATCAATACCAGTTTTAAACATACCGATAGGAATGCATATATTTGCTTGTTGTTAAGCCTGTTATAGCTAGCATATGCCTCTTTTAAAGTTTGTTGGTTGTTCGGTTGTTTGTAGTTAGCATATGTCCAGTTTCAAATGCTATCTTTGGATGTTTGTAGTATGCCTTGTTTATTCCAGTTATTCACAACGAGATGTTCTATATTTGCAAGTATGAAATGTGCAGTTCAATTTCATCAATACCAGTTTCAACAATACCACTCTGAATGACTACATTTGGTTGCTGTTAAGCATGTTGTAGTTAACACGCCTTTCCATTTTTATTTAACAATAACCATTGTACTTAGACCAGCACAATACCAGTTTGAATGACTATATTTGCCTGTTTTTAAATGTTAGGCCTGTTGCAGTTAACACACCTTTCCACTTGTTTTTCTTAACTAGCGTGCTTAAACCTACACACTGAAGCGCTCTTTTGGAGATTATCTTGTCTGCCATGGATATATTTGGTTGATGTTTAGCCTATTGTGCTTAACATGCCTCTCGATGTACTTACACAGGACAATTTTGGGAACGACTGTTGTTTTCCATCGAGGTTAGTTTCATCCCATGGCTTATATATACTCACTGTTCAGGATATCGGTAGCTCGTACCATATAGGCCAGGGGCTGATAAGGGACTAATCGGTGAATCGGACTTTTAACTGAATATATCTGTAATTCATTTATCGTTAGGTTAACTAGGGCCATATGTAATATATCTGAGGTTACATAGCAACATGCACTGTATTGAATGTCTAAATATGCAATCCTAGGCTACATAGCAACAAGGAAGAGTGTTACCTTAATGTTCTGATGATGTCTAGATATACGTAGAAGAGAAGCAACAACAACAACAACACAACAGCAGTTAATCAGCCGATAACTTGTAAAAATGCAATAAACTCCCTCTGGTCCATAATATAAGATGTTAATTCATCCAACATGTGAGTATATTGGTTGTTATAAGATATTATATAATGGGACAGAGGGAGTGTTGTACTACATCATTGTGCAATTGCTATTTAGCTTCTAATATTAACTTGGTGCTTTTAGGTACATATGTCATTGGTAAAGATCCGCGCTTTGACCCTTTCTATGTATGGGGCAATGAGATATTGATGAACCAGCATCAAGTGAGGATGCTGATAAAGATTATTAGTAAAATGGGTCAAAACATGGCAATTAAACTATTTATTTACACTTTATCCAAGACAACATCGAACTGCAGGATGGTAAGTAAGAACTCTGCAGCCTTCTTTTTACTGCCCATAATGAGTTGTGTTAGAAGAAAATGTCTGAATATTTTTCCTTTGCAGTGGTTCCCAAAGTAGTTTACTCAAGATTGCCTCTCAAACTACATGATTGGTGGGCATGCAAAGGTTAAAGTATTTCTACCAGAAAACGATGACTATCTAGATGTGTTCATGAAGACAATGAAGGATGGGCGGTCGGCCATCACAAGAGGTTCGAATAGAGTCGTGTGTGCCTTCTGCATGGAGGATGGCACAATATGGGCATTCTGCTTTACCTTGTTCAGCAACCAGAAATTATTTCGCCTCTTTCTTTACCGTCTTTAATAGTACAAGTATACAACTGTGGTTCATCATTCTTTATTTGGTGCTTATGTAATTCTAAAACATATGTACCTGTGAATTGAACAATGCATTAGTTGTTTGAACCTGATGGATATGAATAAAGCTATAGCATACTTTCAAATTCAAATCCGGTATAATTTTAAATAGCAGCAATTAAATTATGGTGAAATTATGCTCTGTAGGTCATTACGGCGCGCACGGTCGGTAAAACACAAACGTTTGTGATATACACCATAATCCGACATGGTTCACACAGAGGAAACATGTGCGAGCATGCACACAGTTACCGTTTGCAAAGCGTGTGTGATGTCAGACAATATCACAAACGGTGCGGGCAAACTAAACGTTTGTGATAGTTGCCTTATCGTACACAATTTGCAATCATGAACTGTTTCTGATGTGGTACGCATCGTAAACATTGCACCATAGAATAGAGGGTGCGATAGTTATCATGTACGATGATGTTACGACGGTCCGACGTTTCATAATCCTATCCGACACTCATACGATGGTTAGATAATCTTTTTAATTAGTTATCGCATACGGTTCGGGAAAAGTGAATGTGTGTGATTGTCTGCTTATCATACACGTTCTATAATTGTGAACTGTTTGTGATGGGCCGCGCATCGTAAACGTAGCACCACAGAATACCGACTGCGATGGCAATACGAGCACAAACAAGTAGCAATGATGGAGCGTTTGGGATATTCGAGATATCAGAAACAGTTTTATAGGGACAACTCTATGCATCAAGGCTTCCTATCCCCGACGGTTTTTGGGTCGTGTGAGAAGGACCCCCCCTATCGCACACACTCACTTGGCGATGGTTCAAAATGCCGTCGCGAAAAGCAGTTAAAAACCATTTGTATAGCACCTCGCTGTACCAGTGTATATGTGCCATGTCGTGACACCATGCCAAGTTTCATGATTTTCTAGTGAGTTTTGGATTTACGGGGATTTAAAAACCAAGATTCCCAATGTTTGGGGCCGAGCCAGGACGCCGAGACCGTTGTAATTCATTCCCATTCCTTGCATGGGACCTAAACATGCACCGAAGGACACATGTATGATTTTTCTAGCCATTTTGATGCACTGGATCATGTATTTGTAGTTAAGATTTGAATTATGGACATTAAATTCCTAGAAAACTCAATTAATGTATAAAACAGGCCAAACGAACCCTGAATAATTTCTAATTTCAGCACGAATCTCCTGTTGGTCCATCTTGCCTGTAGAAAAAATACAAGGCGAGAAGAGGAAGTGATTATCGTTTCACCCACAAGGGGGACACGTTTCCCTATCGGAACCACGAGGGTACATGCGAGAAGCTCCGGTTTGTAACAGGTCTGTAATAAAGCTTGGCCCAAATTGGAATTTTTTTTACCACGACATATATGTGCCATGTCGTTACACCATGCCAAGTTTCATGATATTTTCGTGAGGTTTGGATTTACAGAGATTTAAAAACCAAGAGTCCCAATGTTTGAGGCCGAGCCAGGATGCTGAGATGGTTGTAATTCATTCCCATTCCTTGCATGCGACTTAAACATGCACCCAAGTACTCATGTATGATTTTTCTAGCCATTTTGGTGCACTGGAGCATGAATTTGTAGTTCAGATTTGAATTATGGACATTAACTGCCTAGAAAACTCAATTAATGTATAAAAAAGGCCAAACAAACCCTGAATAATTTCAAATTTCAGCATGAATCTCCTGTTGTTCCATGTTGCCTATAGAAAAAAAACAAGGTGAGAAGAGGCAGCGATTATTGTTTCACCCGCATGGGGTACATGTTTCCCTATCGGAACCAGGAGGGTTCTTGCTAGAAGCTCCGGTTTGCAAGAGGTTTATAATAAAGTTTGGCCCAAATTGAACAATATTTTTCCCATGACAAGTATGTGCCATGTCATGACACCATGCCAAGTTTCATGATTTTCTGGTGAGTTTTGGATTTACGGGGATTTAAAAACCGAGATTCCCAATGTTTGAGGTTGAGCAAGGACACCGAGATGGTTGTAATTCATTTCCATTCCTTCGATGGGACCTAAACATTCACCCTAGGACACATGTATGATTTTTCTAGCCATTTTGGTGCACTGGATCATGTATTTGTAGTTAATGATCGAATTATGGACATTAAATTCCTAGAAAACTCTATTTAAGTATAAAAAAGGCCAAACCAATCCTGAATAATTTCAAATTTCAACACGAATCTCCTGTTGTTCCATGTTGCCTATAGAAAAAATACAAGGCGAGAAAAGGTAGTAATTAACGTTTCACCCACAAGGGGGACACGTTTCCCTATCGGAACCACGAGGGTACTTGCGAGAAGCTCCGGTTTGTAAGAGCTCTGTAATAAAGCTTGGCCCAAATTGGAAAAAAATTTACCATGACATATATGTGCCATGTCGTGACATCATGCCAAGTTACATGATTTTCTCGTGATGTTTGGATTTACGGGGATTTAAAAACCGAGAGTCCTAATGTTTGAGGCAGAGCTAGGACGCTGAGACGGTTCAAATTCATTCCCATTCCTTGCATGGGACATAAACATGCACCCAAGTACACATGTATGATTTTTCTAGCCATTTTGGTGCACTCGAGCATGTATTTGTAGTTTAGATTTGAATTATGGAATTCCTAGAAAACTCAATTAATGTATCAAAAAGGCCAAACGAACCCTGAATAATTTCAAATTTTAGCACGAATCTCCTGTTGTTCCATGTTGGCTGTAGAAAAAAATACAAGGCGGGAGAGGCAGCTATTATCGTTTCGCCCGCAAGGGGGACATGTTTCCCTATCGGAACCACGAGGGTTCTTACGAGAAGCTCCGGTTTGTAATAAAGCTTTGCCCAAATTGGAAAATATTGGTCCCATGACATATATGTGCCCTGTCGTGACTCCATTTCAAGTTTCATGATTTTCTGGTGAGTGTTGGATTTACGGGGATTTAAAATCCGAGATTCCCAATGTTTGAGGCCGAGCCAGGACGCCGAGATAGTTTTAATTCAATCCCATTCCTTGCATGGGACCTAAACAAGCACAGAAGGACACATGCATGATTTTTCTAGCCATTTTGGTGCACTAGATGATGTATTTGTAGTTAAGATTTGAATTAAGGACATTAAATTCCAGGAAAACTCAATTAATGTATAAAAAGGCCAAACAAACCCTGAATAATTTCAAATTTCAGCATGAATCTCTTGTCGTTCCATGTTGCCTATAGAAAAAATACAAGGCGAGAAGAGGAAGTGATTACCATTTCACCCACAAGGGGGACACGTTTCCCTATCGAAACAATGAGTGGTCTTGCAAGAAGCTTCGACTTGTAAGAGGTTTGTAATAAAGCTTGGCCCACATTGGACATTGTTTTTCCCACAACATATATGTTCCATGTCGTGACACCATGCCATGTTTCATGATTTTCTCGTGAGGTTTGGATTTATGGGGATTTAAAAACCAAGATTCCCAATGTTTGAGGCCGATCCAGGACACCGAGACAGTTGTAATTCATTCCCATTCCTTGCATGGAACCTAAACATGCACCGAAGTACACATACATGATTTTTCAAGCAATTTTGGTGCACTGGATCATGTATTTGTAGTTAAGAGTTGAATTATGGACATTAAATACCTAGAAAACTTAATTAATGTATCAAAAAGGCCACACGAACCCTGAATAATTTCAGATTTCAGCATGAATCTCTTGTTGTTCCATGTTGCCTGTAGAAAAAAATACAAGGCGGGAAGAGGCAGTGATTATTGTTTCGCCCACAAGGGGGACACGTTTCCCTATCGGAACCATGAGGGATCTTGCGAGAAGCTCCGGTTTGTAAGAGGTATGTAATAAAGCTTGGCCCAAATTGGAATTTTTTTACCACGACATATATGTGCCATGTGCCAAGTTTCATGATTTTTTCGTGAGGTTTGGATTTACGGAGATTTAAAAACCGAGATTCCCAATGTTTGAGGCCAAGCCAGGACGCCGAGACAGTTTTAATTCATTCCCATTCCTTGCATGGGACCTAAACAAGCACAAAAGGACACATGTATGATTTTTCTAGCCATTTTGGTGCACTGGATGATGTATTTGTAGTTAAGATTTGAATTAAGGACATTAAATTCCAGGAAAACTCAATTAATGTATAAAAAGGCCAAACAAACCCTGAATAATTTCAAATTTCAGCATGAATCTCTTGTTGTTCCATGTTGCCTATAAAAAAAATACAAGGCGAGAAGAGGAAGTGATTACCATTTCACCCACAAGGGGGACACGTTTCCCTATCGAAACAATGAGTGGTCTTGCAAGAAGCTTCGACTTGTAAGAGGTTTGTAATAAAGCTTGGCCCACATTGGACATTGTTTTTCCCACAACATATATGTTCCATGTCGTGACACCATGCCATGTTTCAAGATTTTCTCATGAGGTTTGGATTTATGGGGATTTAAAAACCGAGATTCCCAATGTTTGAGGCCGATCCAGGACACCGAGACAGTTGTAATTCATTCCCATTCCTTGCACGGAACCTAAACATGCACCGAAGTACACATACATGATTTTTCTAGCAATTTTGGTGCACTGGATCATTTATTTGTAGTTAAGAGTTGAATTATGGACATTAAATACCTAAAAAACTTAATTAATGTATCAAAAAGGCCAAACGAACCCTGAATAATTTCAGATTTCAGCATGAATCTCTTGTTGTTCCATGTTGCCTGTAGAAAAAAATACAAGGCGGGAAGAGGCAGTGATTATTGTTTCGCCCACAAGGGGGACACGTTTCCCTATCGGAACCATGAGGGTTCTTGCGAGAAGCTCCAGTTTGTAAGAGGTATGTAATAAAGCTTGGCCCAAATTGGAATTTTTTTACCACGACATATATGTGCCATGTCGTGACACCATGCCAAGTTTCATGATTTTTTCGTGAGGTTTGGATTTACGGAGATTTAAAAACCGAGATTCCCAATGTTTGAGGCCGAGCCAGGACACCGAGATGGTTGTAATTCATTCCCATTCCTTGCATGGGACATAAACATGAACCCAAGTACATATGTATGATTTTTCTAGCCATTTTGGTGCATTGGAGCCTGTATTTGTAGTTCAGATTTGAATTATGGACATTAAATGCTTAGAAAACTCCATTAATGTATAAAAAGGACGAACAAACACTAAATAATTTCAAATTTCTGCACGAATCTCCTGTAGTTCCATGTTGCCTATAGAAAAAATACAAGGCAAGAAGAGGTAGAGATTATTGTTTCGCTCACATGGGTACATGTTTCCCTATCAGAACCAGGAGGGTTCTTGCAAGAAGCTCCAGTATGTAAGAGGTTTGTAATAAAGCTTGGCCCAAATTGGACAATGTTTTTCCCATGACATGTATGTGCCAAGTCATGACACCATGCCAAGTTTCATGATTTTCTCTTGAGTTTTGGATTTACGAGGATTTAAAAACCGAGATTCCCAATGTTTGAGGCCGAGCCAGGACGCTGAGATGGTTGTAATTCATTCTCATTCCTTGCATGGGACCTAAACATGCACTCCAGGACACATGTATGATTTTTCTCGCCATTTTGGTGCACTTGATCATGTATTTGTAGTTAATGTTTGAATTATGGACATTAAATTCCTAGAAAACTGTATTAATGTATAAAAAAGGCCAAACCAACCCTAAATAATTTCAAAGTTCAACACGAATCTCCTATTGTTCCATGTTGCCTATAGAAGAAATACAAGGCGAGAAGAGGTAGTGATTATCGTTTCACCCACAAGGGGGACACGTTTCCCTACCGGAACCATGAGGGTACTTGCGAGAAGCTCCGGTTTGTAAGAGCTCTATAATAAAGCTTAGCCCAAATTGGAAAAAAAATTACCACGACATATATGTGCCATGTCGAGACACCATGCCAAGTTTCATGATTTTCTCATGATGTTTGGATTTACGGGGATTTAAAAACCGAGATTCCCAATGTTTGAGGCTCAGCCAGGACGCCGAGACAGCTGTAATTCATTCCCATTCCTTGCATGGGACCTAAACATGCAGCAAAGGAAACATGTATGATTTTTCTAGACATTTTGGTGCACTGGATCTTGTATTTGTAGTTAAGATTTGAATTATGGACCATAAATTCCTAGAAAACTCAATTAATGTATAAAAAAGGCCAAACGAATCCTGAATAATTTCAAATTTCAGCACGAATCTCCTGTTGTTCCATCTTGCCTGTAGAAAAAATACAAGGCGACACGAGGAAGTGATTATCGTTTCACCCACAAGGGGGACACGTTTCCCTATGGGAACCAGGAGGGTTCTTGCGAGAAGCTCCGGTTTGTAATAAAGCTTGGCCCAAATTAGACAATGTTTTTCCCACGACATGTATGTGCCATGTGGTGACACCATGCCAAGTTTCATGATTTTCTGGTGAGTTTTGGATTTACGGGGATTTGAAAACCAAGATTCCCAATGTTGAGGCTGAGCCAGGACGCCGAGACGGTTGTAATTCATTTCCATTCCTTGCATGGGACCTAAACATGCACCCAAGGACACATGTATGATTTTTCTCGCCATTTTGGTGTATTGGATCATGTATTTGTAGTTAATGTATGAATTATGGACATTAAATTCCTAGAAAACTCTATTAAAGTATAAAAAAGGCCAAACCAATCCTGAATAATTACAAATTTCAACATGAATCTCCTGTTGTTCCATGTTGCCTGTAGAAAAAATACAAGGAGAAAAAAGGTAGTGATTATCGTTTCACCCACAAGGGGGACACGTTTCCCTATCGGAACCACGAGGGTACTTGCGAGAAGCTCCGGTTTGTAAGAGCTCTGTAATAAAGCTTGGCCCAAATTGGAAAAAAATTTACCATGACATATATTTGCCATGTCGTGACACCATGCCAAGTTACATGATTTTCTCGTGATGTTTGGATTTACGGGGATTTAAAAACCAAGATTCCTAATGTTTGAGGCAGAGCTAGGACGCTGAGACGGTTTTAATTCATTCCCATTCCTTGCATGGGACATAAACATGCACCCAAGTACACATGTATGATTTTTCTAGCCATTTTGGTGCACTCGAGCATGTATTTGTAGTTTAGATTTGAATTATGGACATTAAATGCCTAGAAAACTCAATTAATGTATCAAAAAGGCCAAACGAACCCTGAATAATTTCAAATTTGAGCACGAATCTCCTGTTGTTCCATGTTGGCTGTAGAAAAAAATACAAGGCGGGAAGAGGCAGCTATTATCATTTCGGCCACAAGGGGGACATGGTTCCCTATCGGAACCACGAGGGTTCTTACGAGAAGCACCGGTTTGTAATAAAACTTTGCACAAATTGGACAATATTGTTCCTATGACATATATGTGCCATGTCGTGACTCCATTTCAAGTTTCATGAATTTCTGGTGAGTGTTGGATTTATGGGGATTTAAAAGCCGAGATTCCCAATGTTTGAGGCCGAGCCAGGACGCCGAGACAGTTTTAATTCATTCCCATTCCTTGCATGGGACCTAAACAAGCACAAATGGACACATGTATGATTTTTCTAGCCATTTTGGTGCACTGGATGATGTATTTGTAGTTAAGATTTGAATTAAGGACATTAAATTCCAGGAAAAATCAATTAATGTATAAAAAGGCCAAACAAACCCTGAATAATTTCAAATTTCAGCATGAATCTCTTGTTGTTCCATGTTGCCTCTAGAAAAAAATACAAGGCGAGAAGAGGAAGTGATTACCATTTCACCCACAAGGGGGACACGTTTCCCTATCGGAACAATGAGTGTTCTTGCAAGAAGCTCCGACTTGTAAGAGGTTTGTAATAAAGCTTGGCCCATATTGGACATTGTTTTTCCCACAACATATATGTTCCATGTCGTGACACCATGCCATGTTTCATGATTTTCTCATGAGGTTTGGATTTATGGGGATTTAAAAACCGAGATTCCCAATGCTTGAGGCCGATCCAGGACACCGAGATAGTTGTAATTCATTCCCATCTCTTGCATGGAACCTAAACATGCACCGAAGTACACATGCATGATTTTTCTAGCAATTTTGGTGCACTGGATCATGTATTTGTAGTTAAGAGTTGAATTATGGACATTAAATACCTAGAAAACTCAATTAATGTATCAAAAAGGCCAAACAAACACTGGATAATTTCAGATTTCAGCATGAATCTCTTGTTGTTCCATGTTGCCTGTAGAAAAAAATACAAAGCGGGAAGAGGCAGTGATTATTGTTTCGCCCACAAGGCGGACACGTTTCCCTGTCGGAACCATGAGGGTTCTTGCAAGAAGCTCTGACTTGTAAGAGGTTTGTAATAAAGCTTTGCCCACATTGGACATTGTTTTTCCCACAACATATATGTTCCATGTCGTGACACCATGCCATGTTTCATGATTTTCTCGTGAGGTTTGGATTTATGGGGATTTAAAAACCGAGATTCCCAATGTTTGAGGCCGATCCAGGACACCGAGACAGTTGTAACTCATTCCCATTCCTTGCATGGAACCTAAACATGCACCGAAGTACACATGCATGATTTTTCTAGCAATTTTGGTGCACTAGATCATGTATTTGTAGTTAAGAGTTGAATTATGGACATTAAATACCTAGAAAACTCAATTAATGTATCAAAAAGGCCAAACGAACCCTGAATAATTTCAGATTTCAGCATGAATCTCTTGTTGTTCCATGTTGCCTGTAGAAAAAAATACAAGGCGGGAAGAGGCAGTGATTATTGTTTCTCCCACAAGGGGGACACGTTTCCCTATTGGAACCATGAGGGTTCTTGCGAGAAGCTCCGGTTTGTAAGAGGTATGTAATAAAGCTTGGCCCAAATTGGAATTTTTTTACCACGACATATATGTGCCATGTCGTGACACCATGCAAAGTTTCATGATTTTTTCGTGAGGTTTGGATTTACGGAGATTTAAAAACCGAGATTCCCAATGTTTGAGGCCGAGCCAGGACACCGAGATGGTTGTAATTCATTCCCATTCCTTGCATGGGACATAAACATGAACCCAAGTACACATGTATGATTTTTCTAGCCATTTTGGTGCATTGGAGCCTGTATTTGTAGTTCAGATTTGAATTATGAACATTAAATGCTTAGAAAACTCCATTAATGTATAAAAAGGACGAATAAACCCTAAATAATTTCAAATTTCTGCATGAATCTCCTGTTGTTCCATGTTGCCTATAGAAAAAATACAAGGCAAGAAGAGGTAGAGATTATTGTTTCGCTCGTATGGGTGCATGTTTCCCTATGAGAACCAGGAGGGTTCTTGCGAGAAGCTCCAGTTTGTAAGAGGTTTGTAATAAAGCTTGGCCCAAATTGGACAATGTTTTTCCCACGACATGTATGTGCCAAGTCATGACACCATGCCAAGTTTCATGATTTTCTCATGAGTTTTGGATTTACGAGGATTTAAAAACCGAGATTCCCAATATTTGAGGCCGAGCCAGGACGCTGAGATGGTTGTAATTCATTCTCATTCCTTGCATGGGACCTAAACATGCACTCCAGGACACAGGTATGATTTTTCTCGCCATTTTGGTGCACTGGATCATGTATTTGTAGTTTATGTTTGAATTATGGACATTAAATTCCTAGAAAACTGTATTAATGTATAAAAAAGGCCAAACCAACCCTAAATAATTTCAAAGTTCAACATGAAACTCCTATTGTTCCATGTTGCCTATAGAAGAAATACAAGGCGAGAAGAGGTAGTGATTATCGTTTCACCCACAAGGGGGACACGTTTCCCTACCGGAACCATGAGGGTACTTGTGAGAAGCTCCGGTTTGTAAGAGCTCTGTAATAAAGTTTAGCCCAAATTGGAAAAAAATTACCACGACATATATGTGCCATGTCGTGACACCATGCCAAGTTTCATGATTTTCTCATGATGTTTGGATTTATGGGGATTTAAAAACCGGGATTCCCAAAGTTTGAGGCTCAGCCAGGACGCCGAGACGGTTGTAATTCATTCCCATTCCTTGCATGGGACCTAAACATGCACCGAAGGAAACATGGATGATTTTTCTAGACATTTTGGTGCACTGGATCATGTATTTGTTGTTAAGATTTGAATTATGGACAATAAATTCCTAGAAAACTCAATTAATGTATAAAAAAGGCCAAACGAATCCTGAATAATTTCAAATTTCAGCACGAATCTCCTGTTGTTCCATCTTGCCTGTAGAAAAAATACAAGGTGAGACGAGGAAGTGATTATCGTTTCACAGACAAGGGGGACACGTTTCCCTATCGGAACCAGGAGGGTTCTTGCGAGAAGCTCCGGTTTGTAATAAAGCTTGGCCCAAATTGGACAATGTTTTTCCCACGACATGTATGTGCCATGTGGTAACACCATGCCAAGTTTCATGATTTTCTGGTGAGTTTTCGATTTACAGGGATTTGAAAACCGAGATTCCCAATGTTGAGGCTGAGCCAGGACGCCGAGATGGTTGTAATTCATTTCCATTCCTTGCATGGGACCTAAACATGCACCCAAGGACACATGTATGATTTTTCTAGCCATTTTGGTGTACTGGATCATGTATTTGTAGTTAATGTATGAATTATGGACATTAAATTCCTAGTAAACTCTATTAATGTATAAAAAAGGCCAAACCAACCCTGAATAAATTCAAATTTCAACATGAATCTCCCGTTGTTCCATGTTGCCTGTAGAAAAAATACGGCGAGAAGAGGTAGTGATTATCGTTTCACCCACAAGTGGGACACGTGTCCCTATTGGAACCACGAGGGTACTTGCGAGAAGCTCCGGTTTGTAAGAGCTCTGTAATAAATCTTGGCCCAAATTTGAAAAAAAATTACCACGACATATATGTGCCATGTCGTGACACCATGCCAAGTTTTTTGATTTACTCGTGATGTTTGGATTTACGGGGATTTAAAAACCAAGATTCCCAATGGTTGAGGCCAAGCCAGGACGCCGAGATGGTTGTAATTCATTACCATTCCTTGCATGGGACATAAACATGCACCCAAGTACACATGTATGATTTTTCTAGCCATTTTGGTGCACTCGAGCATGATTTGTAGTTTAGATTTGAATTATGGACATTAAATGCCTAGAAAACTCAATTAATGTATAAAAAAGGCCAAATGAACCCTGAATAATTTCAAATTTCAGCACGAATCTCCTGTTGTTCCATGTTGCCTGTAGAAAAAAATACAAGGCAGGTAGAGGCAGTGATTATCGTTTCGCCCGCAAGGGGGACACGTTTCCCTATCGGAACCACGAGGTTTCTTATGAGGAGCTCCGGTTTGTAATAAAGCTTGACCCAAATTGGATAATATTGTTCCCATGACATATATGTGCCATGTCGTGACACCATTTCAAGTTTCATGAATTTCTGGTGAGTGTTTGATTTATGGGGATTTAAAAACTGAGATTCCCAATGTTTGAGGCCGAGCCAGGACGCCGAGACGGTTTTAATTCATTCCTATTCCTTGCATGGGACCTAAACATGAACCGAAAGACACATGTATGACTTTTCTAGCCATTTTGGTGCACTGGATCATGTATTTGTAGTTAAGATTTGAATTAAGGACATTAAATTCCTGGAAGACTCAATTAATGTATAAAAAGGCCAAACAAACCCTAAATAATTTCAAATTTCAGCATGAATCCCCTATTGTTCCATGTTGCCTGTAGAAAAGATACAAGGCAAGAAGAGGAAGTGATTACCGTTTCACCCACAACGGGGACACGTTTCCCTATCGGAACCATGAGTGTTCTTGCAAGAAGCTCCGACTTGTAAGAGGTTTGTAATAAAGCTTGGCCCACATTGGACATTGTTTTTCCCACGACATATATGTTCCATGTTGTGACACCATGCCCTGTTTCATGATTTTCTCATGAGTTTTGGATTTACGGGGATTTAAAAACTGAAATTCCCAATGTTTGAGGCCGATCCGGGATGCCGCAACAGTTGTAATTCATTCCCATTCCTTGCATGAGACATAAACATGCACCCAAGTACACATGTATGATTTTTCTAGCCATTTTGGTGCACTGGAGCATGTATTTGTAGTTCAGATTTTAATTTTGGACATTAAATGCCTAGAAAACTCAATTAATGTATAAAAAAGGCCAAACGAACCCTGAATAATTTCAGATTTCAGCATGAATCTCTTGTTGTTCCATGTTGCATGTAGAAAAAAATACAAGGCGGGAAGAGGCAGCGATTATTGTTTCACCCACAAGGGGGACACGTTTCCCTATCGGAACCATGGGGGTTCTTGCGAGAAGCTCTGGTTTGTAATAAAGCTTGGCCCAAATTGGACAATGTTGTTCCCATGGCATATATGTGCCATGTCATGTCACCATGCCAAGTTTCATGATTTTCTGGTGAGTTTTGTATTTACGGGGATTTAAAAACCGAGATTCCCAATGTTTGAGACCGAGCCAGGATGCTGAGACGGTTGTATTCATTCGCATTGCTTGCATGGTACCTAAACATGCACCCAAGGACACATGTATGATTTTTCTAGCCATTTTGATGCACTGGATCATGTGTTTGTAGTTAAGATTGAAATTATGGAAATTAAATTCCTAGAAAACTTAATTAATGTATAAAAAAGGTCAAACAAAACCTGAATTTTTTTAAATTTCAGCACGAATCTCCTGTTGTTCCGTGTTGCCTGTAGAAAATATACAAGGCCAGAAGAGGCAGTGATTATCGTTTCACCCACAAGGGGGACACGTTTCCCTATCGAAACCACGAGGGTTCTTGGAAGAAGCTTCGGTTTGTAAGAGGTCTGTAATAAAGATTGGCCCGAATTGGAAAAAAATTTACCACGACATATATGTGCCATGTCGTGACACCATGCCAAGTTTCATGATTTTCTCATCAGGTTTGGATTTACGGGGATTTAAAAACCAAGATTCCCAATGTTTGAGGCCGAGCCAGGACGCCGAGACGGTTGTAATTCATTCCCATTCCTTGCATGGGACATAAACATGCACCCAAGTACACATGTATGATTTTTCTAGCGATTTTGGTGCATTGGAGCATGTATTTGTAGTTCAGATTTGAATTATGGATATCAAATGCATAGAAAACTCAATTAATGTATATAAAAGGCCAAACGAACCCCAAATAATTTCAAATTTCAGCACTAATCTCCTGTTGTTCCATTTTGCCTATAGAAAAAACTACAAGGCGAGAAGAGGCAACGATTATCATTTCGCCCACAAGGGGGAGATGTTTCACTATCGGCACAACGAGGGATCTTGCGAGAAGCTCCGGTTTGTAAGAGGTTTGTAATAAAGCTTGGCCCAAATTGGACAATGTTTTTCCCATGACATATATGTGCCATGTTGTGGCACCATGCCAAGTTTCATGATTTTCTAGTGAGTTTTGGATTTACAGGGATTTAAAAATTGAGATTCCCAATGATTGAGGCCGAGCCAGGTCGCCGAGACGGTTGTAATTCATTCCCTTTCCTTGCACGGGATCTAAACATGCACCCAAGGACACATGTATGATTTTTCTAGCCATTTAGGTGCACTGGATCATGTATTTGTAGTTCAGATTTGAATTATGGACATTAAATGCCTGGGAAACTCAATTAATGTATAAAAAAGGCCAAACGAACCCTGAATAAGTTCAAATTTCAGCACGAATCTCATGTTTTTCCATGTTGCCTGTAGAAAAAATACAAGGCGAGAAGAGGCAGCGATTATCGTTTCGCCCACAAGGGGGACGCGTTTCCCTATCGGAACCACGAGGCTTCTTGAGAGAAGCTCCGGTTTGTAAGAGGCTTGTAATAAAACTTGCCACAAATTGGACAATTTTTTTACCACGACATATATGTGCCATGTCGTGACACCATGCCAAGTTTCATGATTTTCGGGTGAGTTTTGGATTTACAGGGATATAAAACCAATATTCTCAATGTTTGAGGCCGAGCCAGACGCCGAGACGGTTGTAATTCATTCCCATTCTTTGCATGGGACCTAAACATGCATCCAAGGACACATGTATGATTTTTGTAGCCATTTTGGTGCACTGTATTATGTATTTGTAGTTCAAATTCGAATTATGCACATTAAATTAATGCCTAGAAAACTCAATTATAATGTATTAGAAAGGCCAAATGAACCTTGAATATTTAAAGCAGTTCTAGTCAACCGCCTGGCACCCGTGGGTAAGCACCGTGTGCACACGTCGTGCTAGATCACACTTCCTTCTTTACTAAGTTTTCCATACTACTGGTGTTATATATCCAAACACGCTACCATTTCCTGCCACTCCTCTCATCGGTTTCCCGCCACTTCTCCCATCGGTTTCCCGCTGCCAGTGTCAGTGCTCATAGAAGGCTAGGCGGTGACACACCGGCCATGTAAATATTGCACATAGTTTCTAAAAGCACAAACATGTGTGACAATAGGGAGTAGGTCCCACACGATGACCAGCGTGAAATGCCTTAAAAGGCAAGGAGGCAACTCTTATCAGCAAGAGGCGGCTTCCCATCCACTAGCCGGGTTGAATAGAATGCAGAAGTTAAGCGTGCTGGGGCTGGAGGAGTCTAAGGATGGGTGATCCACTTTGAAGTTGCATATATCAAGCTTCATTTAAGCGCCATGATATGGTCATTACAGACATTTAGCATCTAAATGTGTCTGTAGTGACCTGTCATGTCGATTATATGAACCTTGGGATCCTTGTTTGGTAATTTGTAGAATGATGTTTTTTTGTTATTTCTTGTTCTAAAAATCAAAGAATGATCAAGATCTATGGGCCCACCCAATCTATCCCTTTGACCCAACGTACGAGAATGGTTTGACTATGACGGGTTCCTCATCTAACCCTTTGACCCAACATATGAGAAGAGTTTGACCATGACGGTTTCCTCTTGCTCTGTGTGCCATGTTAGACCAAATGAAGTTTGACCAAATGCGTTGGACAATACCCCCTCCCCCCCGCCTCGAAGTTGGGTAACTGGCATCGTACGTCTTGAACCTGGCTTGGAGGTACGGTATTCGGTTTGTAATGTACTTGGTGCCACCCATACATATTTTTGGGCCGCATGTAGGGTATAGGGGGTCTTGTGATCGACCCCGTCTCCCTTGTGTGGTTTTAGATGGCATGCATATATGTGGGCTCCCCGGGGTCTATATATATCATCCCTTTGACCGATAATGAGGGGGGTTTGGCCATGAATGGATTCCTCCTAGTTCGTGTTAGGGCGGGTCACGGTGACATGTTCGAGCAAAGTTCAAGCTCATGCGTTCTCAGGATTCCCTCCCACACTCTCGAATTGGTGGGTCGGACAGACATCGTACCGTACGTATGTCCTCCTTAATTACCTAGCTTTCATGGGGGTTGTCTGTATCGAGAGGCAGGCGCCACATCTAAATTGTACATTATTTGATATTTAAAACACATCACCCCTTCCAACGTATATCATATTGGGCCGCATGCAGGCGGTGCTTGTTTTGTGGCCCCTCTCGTGCGATTTTTTTATGATGGTCCAATCTATTGACCCAATCGGTGTATTCTATCCATTTTTGATCGACAACAATAGTGGCCATTTGACCAAGCGATATATTCACTAGTCCGTCTTATGGTAGGTCATGGCGACATGCATGTATGACCAAAGTATGAGTACGTGCATGTGTGCCGCCGACACGAAGTGGGGGGTGAGGTAAGCACCCTAGCTAGCTACGACCTTAGACTGTTATTATAGATATATCTAAGGGGGCTTTTCGGTTTGCGAGATAGGTGCCACCAAAGTTGTGCATTATTTAAACATCACACCCTTTATTCCTACATATATTTGGCCACTTCTAGGTGGTTGTTGACTTCTGGCCCCTCTCACCGACCTTTCATTCATATATATTGGGGCCACATGTTGGTGTGGTTGTCTTCTGACCCTCTCTCACTCTTTTTTGCTGCCTAATGGTGTTATATATGAAGACTCAGATAACGTGCAACGGACACGGGTGCACTGGCTTAACCGTGTGCGATGCTAGTGCGTTGTAAAATCACCATGACTGCGCAAGCACGAGCAACGGTGGAGGTACTAGCTTAACCGTGTGTGATGCTAGTGCGCTGTAAAATTACCACAATTGCGCAAGCGTGAGCAAGGGTGGAGATACTGGCTTAACCGTGTGCGATGCGAGTGCGCTGTAAAATCACCACGATTGCACAAGCTCAAGGCGGGTAGTTTATTTAGGATGAATCCCACGTCTGCGTCTGAAAATTAGGACAAACCGTGTGTGATAGACTAGCTAGCTACAAATCTAAAAACAAACTACCCGCCTCGAGTGATGCAAAAACCGTCGGCTCCACCGCTTTTCCTTATTACCATACACACATATTCTTTTTGGACCGTGTGTGATCTTGGTTGCTCCAGCCCCGCTTCAATTCGTTTACCCACATTTTAGTAGCCGCGGTATTTCAATAGTCGCCCCAACTCCTCCACCACCGACCTTATAGTAAAATTCCAGTAGGCGAGGCATTTGAACCGTCACCCTCCCTTGTCCACCACCATCTTGACCCACCATTACTAGAAATTTCAGTAGCCGCGGCATGTCCTCAAACACCACCCCGCCCTCCCTCCACAGTCCACCCACAACCTCCCCACCACTCGAACCCTAGATCGCTGCCGCCGCCAACCCCTACTGGTCTGCCTATCCCTCCTAGCTTAGATAATAAAGTTTAGGTTACCCAGCGATTCCCATATCGTCGCCCCCCTGAGTTTTTAGATGAGGCATGCGGTGTCCCTCCCTGCCAGATCCACATCCCCTACTCCAGAGAGTCGCAGCCTAAGCCCGACCACGTATCCCGGGGAGCCCGATGAGTGTACGACCAAAAAGAGGTTTATCATGGCCTCTCCGGTGGACGATGGCGAGGTGGCCGTCGTTCATCCCGACCTGTCGATCCCGGAGCAACACGTTGTCGCGAAAGCCGGCGAGAACGTTGACTATGTTGCCATGTCGAAGTTTCATGTCAGCGGGCTCGTGTATTACTGTATCTCAAGAAAGCTGGCTACGACATCAAGCTCGTCGACAGTGACGGCTTCACGCGGGCCATGTCACAGGTTAAGTGGTCCATCTGCAAACCCTCTGGTTCAAGCATCGTCGATCCCTTCGAAGGACCTGCCGCTGGTCTCCTCCGCCATGCGGCCAAGGATTTGCGATCCGTGTATTCCATCAAGCCCATTTTATCATTTCTGAAGGAAACATTCTACAGCGGTGGCTTAGGATCCTCAATTGCCAAGTCAGATCTCATTGACCACGACCACAAGGAGGGCACCCACAAAGGGTCTTCCAAGGTGAAATAGCCCATCTGCGACATCAGGGAGCACACCATGGGTTTGTGATCTTCCAACTCGAAGGATCCCGTCCATGACAAGTGAGGCAATATCCTATATGCAAATCTTACTTTTTCTAGCTAGCCAACATGTACCATTTGTTGTAGTAGCTTTTGCCATGCGGTGTTTTAAGTGTGCCATGTTTAATTATTTCAGTTATGCAAAAATGTAATGTTCAATAGGGCTATGTAATGTTTAAGTATGCATTGCCTTGTTTATCTATATTTGGTTGTTAGGTTGGTTGCAGTGAGCATTTGTCCAGTTGTCAAGCAGATGCCTTGTTTATCTGTATTTGGTTGTTAGGTTGGTTGCAATGAGCATTTGTCCAGTTATCAAGCAGATGCCCTGTTTATCTATATTTGGTTCTTAGGTTGGTTGTAGTGAGCATTTGTCCAGTTTTCAAGCAGATGTGTTGTTTATCTGTATTTTCTTGTTAGGTTGGTTGCAGTGAGCATTTGTCCAGTTTTCAAGCATATGCTCTGTTTATCTGTATTTGCTTGTTAGGTTGGTTGCAGTGAGCCTCTGTCTAGTTTTCAATGGCTATATTTGGTTGTTATACTGATAATATATGCCTTGTTTATTTCAGGTGTTCACAATGTGATGTTCATTATGTGCAACTCGAAACTGTGCAAATCAATTTCTTTAATACCCATTTGAACGACTATATTTGGTTCCTGTTATGGCTGGTGTAGTTAACACATGCCCTTTATTTCAGTTTTACACATTTATCCAGTGTGATGTTTAAGCATGAGCTATGTTCTATTCATTTTCAACAATACCAGTTTGAATTACAATATTTGGTTATTGTTAAGCCTGTTGTAGTTAACACTCCCTTCCATTTTATATCCGCTTTAACAGCATGCTGAAACTAACACATTCAAGCTATCATTGGGAGATGATGTTGTTTACCTTGGCTATATTTGTTTGATGTTAAGGTTGCTGTACTTATCATGCCTTTCCATTTACTTATGCAGGACAACAACGGGAGTGGCCAGCATTTTCCGCTGAGGTTAGTTCCATCGCTCGGCTTGTACTCCCCCCGTTGTTCCATAATGTAGTGCATCTAGATCCAGGCCTGGAAACTTTTTAGCTTCTAATACTGACTTGTTGCTTGTAGGTACATATGTCCATGGCAAAGATCCAAGCATCGACCCTTTTTGCATATGGGGCAATAAGATATTCATGAACCAGCATCAAGTGAGGAAACTGATAAGGATTATTAGCAAAAAGATACGAACATTGGCAATCAAATTATTTGTTTATGCTCTATCCAACACAACAGTGAGTTGTAGGATGGTAACTACGAACTATGTAGCCTTCTCTTTTTACTGCCCATAATGAGTTGTTAGACAACAATGTCTGAATCTTTTTCGTTTGAAGTGGTTCCCAAAGCAGTTTACTCAAGATTACCTCACAAAGTAAATGATTGGTGGACATGAAATGAAGGTTAAATTATTTCATCGAGACTACAATGAGCATCGAGAAGTCCTAATGAAGACAGTGAAGGATGGGCGGGCAGCCATCACAAGAGGTTGGCATAGAGTTGTGTGCGCATTACGCATGGAGGAGGGCACAATATGGGCATTCCGCTTCACCTTCTCCAGCAACCAGAATGTCTTTCGCCTCTCTCTTTACAGTCATTAGTACAACTGTGGTTCATCATTCTTTAGTTGATGCTTCTGTAGTTCTTCAGTATATGTACTTGTGCATCGAATTATGCATTCGTGCTTGAACCTATATTTGTAATAAACATGGTTTGATATGACATAAGTGATTGCCTATGTTCAAATTCAAAATCTGTGATTTTTAAATGCAGGGATTAAATTAGGAATAAATTATGTTCTGCGGGCCAATACACTCGCATGGTTTGTGAAAGCAAAACTTTTGTAACGTCAAGATCAGACACGTTTCTTAGATCCCCTACATGTGCGATGAATCTCTACTGCACACACGATCAGCCAAGAAAAAATATGTGAGATTAACAACAGCAGTGCACACAGTTCCTTCTTATTAAATGTTTGCGAAAGTCACCTTATCACACACGCTTGGCAATTATGGACTATTTATGATGTCGTGCGCATCATAAATGTTTGCTCATAGAAGAACACATGCAATAGGCCTTCATCCGACGTGGGTACGGTGGATGAATCATGTGGGATATATTCAAGCTTCGCATATTGTTTTATAGGGACAACTGTATGCACTCTTACATCGAATCGCATACCGTGGAGGAAAAGTAAATGTGTGTGATTGTCTGCTTATCATACACGTTCTATAATCGTGAACTGATTGTGATGGGGTGCGCATCATAAACGTAGCACCACAGGATACCGACTGCAATGGTAATGCGATCACAAATGAGTAGCAAGGATGGAGCGTTTGGGATATTTGAGATATCACAAACATTTGTCTGAAGACTCAGATTTGGGATAGATGCCGGCATCGCATACGCTTAGTTATGCAAAACATATGCATTGTTACTTCCTATCCCCGACGGTTTCCAGGTCATGTGGGAAGGACGCCCCTATCGCCCACACTGGCAAGGCGATGATTTAAAATGTCGTCGCAGAAAGGGGTTAAAAACCGTTTGTAGAGCAGCTCGGTGTACCAGTGCCGACAACTCCAGTCTTGATCTTCTATGTTGTGCGTACGACAATCTACGGGGCCAAGAAAGGTCCCTTTGTGGTTCGACTGGGGAGATAGTCAAGCATGAAGAGCAGATCTAGCAATCAACGCGAAGATTTACCGAGATTCAGGCTGCTGTGGAGCGTAAAACCCTACTCCTACTTTGTTGTGTTGGATGTGTTTGAACTCAATTACAAGGAGCACAACTTGCCGGCAAGATGCATGGGAATTACAGCTAAGCGTTCAAATGAGTAGAGTGTCGACCTTTGTAAAGGTAACCATGGGCCTCCTTTTATAGACTAAGGGGTCACCACAATGAAAAAATGGTAAATACACAGTAAATAGTGGCCACAGTGCCAAATACCTAACACTGACGGGTTAGGACAAAGGCATTAAATGCACCATGAGGTGTCACGCTGGTGATGCTTGCCGGCAAGAATCGTGTCTCCTTCTATGTCGTCTGCCCAGCTACCTCGTATTATCTTGACACGCTCTTGGGACGGGTGTCATTAAAGTCGTGTCTTCTGGTGGCGAGCTGACACGTGCCTAGACAGAGCTCACCTAACTATCTGCCTGCTAGACACCTACTTGACAAGCGACGGGTTGGTCATTAAGGTGGAGCTGTGGCAAGGTAGTGGGAGTTTGGTAGTACGGAGCTTGCCGGGTCTTCGTTTGCTTGCCAGAAAATAGCTTGCCGGCAACTCCAGTCTTGATCTCTTGTACTATCTTTTGTACTTCTCGATCACCTGTCTGGATGTCTTCTTTATGGTTTTATCAACCAAGTCTTGAGCTTGTCCACAGCTGCCCCCTGGCAAGCCCTACGGTCGGGGAAAGCTACTACTGCATGTGCACAAATCTGGGGTACTAAAGGACCCAAACTTTTGTACACTGACACCTATATCTCCCACACCTAGAGGGAATTACTCACACATCATAAGAGGGGAATCCAATGAAAATCATATCGATAATACCGTGAAGATCCGCAATAAGTTGAAATGGATAATTCAAATAGTCTTGATCTCCAAACGAGATTGAGTAATATTACAATTGTTTTCCAATTGGAATTCCTCTTACAATAGTGAAAAGGGTGATGATGATGATGGAGATGAAAGAACCAAAGACTAAGAATATCTTTGAAGGTTCTTCGGATCCTCCTTTCTTGTGTTCTGGTGGTGTGGCGGCGGCTAGGTTTCTCTTATCGCCTGGAGCCCATTACCAAAGTTTCTTGTATAGACGTGGTGGAGCCAATGGTAGTCCATACGACCACTCATGTGAGCGCTTGCGGTCGTATGGCACATCGTATTTTACTCTGGTTCATCACGTGAATTCAGTTTCTTCAGGAAAGTTGCTCCATTTGGCTTGATTTGCAGCAATCTTCCTTGGTTTCCTTCCATAGATGATATTTCCTACCAAACATTGAGGAAGTGGACTTTCTTCTCTTTCGAGGCATTAGCACTAGAAATATCTGAAGAGTAATAAGAATTCCAGTGAAACCGAGCAAAAATCACTACTAAAACATCACAAATTCTCGATCCATCACTTGCTCCTCCTCCTCCTCCAGCTCCCACTACTAGGGAAAAGCTTATAGATAGAGGCTTAAAAGTAGTAAGTGTCAGATGTGGGCGCTACTGTTACTTACCAATAGCGGGGGGCACTAAAGAGCGCTACTGTTTTATAGTTACCAGTAGGGCGGGTTAGCAGAACGGCGCTGCTGGTAAGTTGTCCCCGCAGTACCCACCAGGGTACGTATAGTAGTAGCGAGTTTTCCTGCCACTATGCTACTGCTAAACTTTTAGCAGTAGCGCGGGTCCAGAGACCACCGTTGCAACTATTCTTGCACTGTGCCACCTGGTGGGCCCCACTTAGCAGCAGGGCGTCTGGTTCTGCCGCGCTACTGCTACTGCACTTAGCAGTAGCGCCCGCCCAGGACCCGTGGTGCTGCTAAGGCATAGCAGCCACCTTTCCCAACCCCCTCCTCCTTCTCCCTCCCTCACTTTCGCGCTCACTTTCTTCTCCCCCATTACTACTACCTAGCTTGCTTCTCTCTTCCTTCTCCTACTTCTCTTCTTTCTACATTAATGCCCCCTCCACCATCTCCATTAATGCACCCCTTTTCTCTCTTCCTCACTTTTCTCTCCTCCCTCCACTAGTTAGAGCTAGCCATCTCCTTCCCCAACTAGCTAGCTAGACCTATCCATTTAGTAAGTGGAACCTATCAACTCCCCAACTAGATCTATTCTTTAATGAAGTAAAGCCATCTAGTCACTGTGCTTCTCTCTTGAGATAGCTAGGTGAATAAAAAATTGTGCTTTGGAACAATTAATGGAAAATATGTGGGTGATATGACCGAATCGGGTGATATGATAGAAATTGTGCGTTAGCCATGAGTTGCCGCCTATACGTTTATTTGCCGAATTGTGTGTGACATGAGAGTTGCTTATGTTTTGCCAAAATGTCGATTTATTTCCGTTTCGGCGGATTTTGGGCAAACTCTATATGTCCTTTTTTGGGAAGGTCTTGCCAAATTTTTGTGTGACTTTGATGCATGCATGCA
Source organism: Thinopyrum elongatum (assembly GCA_011799875.1). Classification (NCBI taxonomy): domain Eukaryota; kingdom Viridiplantae; phylum Streptophyta; class Magnoliopsida; order Poales; family Poaceae; genus Thinopyrum; species Thinopyrum elongatum. Next base: position 285,909,280 of record CM022298.1, on the reverse strand, counting down.
TGGATGCGTTTATAATCCTTTTGCTTATTCATTATATCGCGTAGGCGATCATGAAGGTTAGTGGAATGATGGTGGAAAGATGGTGGCGATCCGCGGTGCACGACATGTATGAAAATAACTGGAAGGAGATTTTATGTTTGTGTCGAAGATGCAAAGGAGGAGTCTTGCTCAACCCATTTAAGGAAGGCTGTTTGAAAGCACACCTGCTCATGACTGGTTTCATGGATGGCTATACTCGGTGGATAAGTGAAGACGATGACGTCGATGGGGCAGCCAATGAAGACATTGGGCCAGACGAAGAGATGACCGATAATGGTGGTGGAGAAGAGGCCGGACATGGCGGTGGAGAAGAGGCTGGACATGGCGGCGGAGAAGAGGCCAGACATGACGAAGTAGCCGCGGACACGCTGCAGCCTTCTTCGCTACTAAGTTCAATCCTGTAGGACCCTCATGTTTGAGACCTGCTTTGCAAAAAGACGACTAGTGACAGCGCTGCTTCTAGAGAGGAGTCCAAGCTGGAGCAACTGGAGGTAGACTCGAAGACTCCATTGTATGGTGGTTGCGATCCAGAGGTGACCCGCTCGAGTTTCCCGCTCAAACTTCTAAAGACAAAGGCTAAAAATAAATGGACCGACAGAAGCCTCGATGAGCTTCTCAAGTATCTAAAGAAGGTTCTCTCTGCAGGGAACCTGTGTCCTACTAGTATCGATGAGGCCAAGAAAATTGTGTGCCCTCTTGATCTGCCGTACATTAGATACCAAGCATGCATCAACGATCGCATCTATCGGAATCAGGGCTCCGCGGACCCAAAGAAGGTTCGAACTCTGGGGCGTGAATGAAGGATTCTGCCTAGCTACGACTCGCTGCTCACCGCCCCACGGCTTGTCTCCGTCATGCTCGAGCGAGCGGGAAGAAGAGTTGGACACAGTGATTTACCCAGGTTCGGTCCACCTTGCGGTGTGAAACCCTACTCCTGCTTTGTGGTGGATTGCCTCGCGGGGAGGATGAGTATGAACTAGTACAAGTTTGAGCTGCCTCGGGAGAGCTCAAGGGGTGATCGATCTCCTCTTTCTCTACGGTGGATACTAACCTATATTTATAGTGGCCTTGGTCCTCTTCCCTCATGGCTTAGCCGGGAATGGATATCACAGTGGCCAATTTTGAAGGGGGACAGGAGTACACCCTATCCTGACTAAAGGTGGTCTTCGCCTGCAAAGCTTCAGGTCATGATAACCTCCATCCTGCCGAGCTCGTGGTCTTGGTCTCGTTGCACGGGAATGGAAACCTTTGGGGGATTCCTTGGGAACCCGTGTACGTCCTTGCCTCCTTAGCACCAAAGATGAAACTGTCCTCTCCTATGCCCGCTGGCACCCTTCTATCTCTAGTTGTCATGGCTCACGTCACCGTGCGCTTCTTGAGGTGGGGCGCGAGCCTTGAGATGTATGCCCCTCGGCAGGCTACTTCGGGAGGCCACTCCTTAGGTGGTCTTCGTGTCGTTTGCCTCGCGAGGCAAGGGACCTCGCGAGGGTCTCGTTTGCGAAGTCTGGAGTTGGGCCGCACTAGGTCTTTGACGATGTCGCGTGTTGGGCCACAGGCAGACAGGTCTGGGTACCCCTGGTCCTAGAACCCCGATAGTAGCCCCCGGGCCCATGGCGCGCTCGGCCTTGCTTAGGAGCGAAGGCGAAGAGGAGAGGGTGAAGCAATGTGGGCCCTAACCGCCTGCGGTCTAGGCTTGATGCGTGGCGCACGATGGCGCTCAGACGCCCCCACTTCCCCATGCCGCCTCGGCAACCGCCCAGGCTGACAAAAAGCCTGCCGCGCGTGCCGCAAGGCCATCATTGCTCGAAGGCGAAGGGGCGCCGGTAGGCCTTCTCCGATTTCTTATAAGAGGGCAAAGGGGCAGAGCCCTCGACCCATCTCTGTCTTTTCGCCTTTCCTTCCTCAACTCTTGCCACTGCTGCCATGGCGCCCATGAGGAGGTTCTCTACCGCCAAGAAGGGCAAGGCAGAGCAGGAGGGGCCGGAGCCACCGCAGCCCAAGGGGGGGCGCGGCCGTCCCCGCAAGTCTGACGCCACGCCCGTGGCTCCTCCCCGAGGACGCGAGCGCTCTCCATTGGTGGTCCACGCCGGCTCCGGCAGCCGCGCGAAGAGCTCTGTCCGCGGGCGGGACCGCGGGAAGCGACACACTGGCGCAACTCTCGGGCGCACGGACAACATTGGACCAGGGCATACAGACGTGCCATCTCCTCCCGGTGCTTTGCCGACACAGCCCGGAGGGCCGGCCCACAAGGACGCGGGGGCTCACCGCGCGGCCCTCGCTACCACGGTCGCACCAGCCCCAGTCATGGGTGAGGGTGAGACGCCTCACCCCCCGCTGGCCGAATCCGACTCAGGGTGTGCCACGGCGCAGCCGCAAGCAGTGCCGACCCCCGTAATTTAGTAGTCCGAGGCAGTAGTCGCCCTTGTCGTGTCGCGAGAGACAGGTGCTGAGAAGGACCCGGAGCCCCTGGTGCCCCAAGCGGATTGTACCACGGCCTCATCGACCACGATCCCAGCTAGCGCGCCAGCGCCGCTCCCTCGTCAGGTCCTCGTGCTTTCGAACTGTGGCGCCCTGATCAGGCACGGTGCCCTGGTCGATGCTTACGCTGCGCTCGGCCGGTTCGAGGCGGACCTCCGAGACGCCGATAGGCGCCTTGCCATGGAGTGCCTGGGGCTCGCCTCAGCGTGGCTCCAGGTCGATGCGGCGACCAAAGAGGCCTGGCGCCAGGCCGAGGCTGCCATTGCAGAGAGCAAGAAGGAAGCCACCGAGGCTATGGCAGCCCATGATGATGCGCTGGTTGAGGCAGCGGCGGCTGTCAAGCGTTGCGGCAAGGCGGAGGCCGGCCTGAAGGCGCTCCACGAGGAACAGGCCATGTGCACGCAGCAACTTCAGCAGCGGGAGGAGGACCTTAAGGCTCGCGAGGCGAAGCTTGCGGACTGTGACTCCACGCTAGCGAAGGTGGTCGTTGAGTAGGCCACGGAGCGTGAGCGCCCGACCAAGCTGCAAGAGGAGGTGACCAAAGACCAAGTGTCCCACGCCAAGAACCTCTCTGAGGTAACGGCCCAGCTAGACGCCAGGGAGAAGAAGATCCTAGCCGACATCAAAGGGAAAGCGGCGGCGGACCATGACGCCTTCTCTTCTCTCGAGTTTAGGACTCTCCAAGCTTTGCAGTCTATCTATAGGGGAGGATTTGAGGATCCGCTCATGACCCCCAAGGACGACTATGCGGAGCTCTCCTCCAAGCTCACCATAGAGCTCGAAGGCGCTGCCGCCAAGCTGGACTTCATCCTGGAGGAGGAGTGCCACGACCTCTTCTCCGTGGCATCGATGCGCGTCTTCGGCCACCTTTACCTCCGCGACTCCAGCTTCGACTTTGACGCGGTGATAGGCCCTGTCCCTCATGAGTCTCGCGCCGCCACGGCAGAGGCCATGGAAGGCCATGTGGCCGCGCTGCTGGGGAAGTTCACCTACGACACCGATATCAGTCCTCCTGCGACCGAGGCGGACGACGGCGATGGCGGCAATGGACCTTCTTCCTAGGCTTATCCTGCAACAACTTTTTGTGGCTCGTGGAGGCTTAAGACTTTGTTTGAATTCATGATACATTTGGTGCCTGTAGTGACTGTTTGATCCATGTAGTTTCCTTTTCATGCTTGATTTCCTTCCTGCTTGCCTTTGTGCTCTACATCGGCAGGGCCCAGCCCCGCGCATACCTCGGCTGCCTTTGGAATGTCAGGTCGCAATGCTTGGACAAAGCCAAGGGGCGAGGGGCTACGGGACTAGTGAGGCTCCTCAGTCACGATGCTCAGGGGCCCCCCTTGACGTGCAAGTGGCTCGCATGAAGGAAACATGGGCAATGGCAAGGTTAACCCGGGGCCCTTCATACCTTTTTCTCGTCAGCCTGCGCCTGGGGGGCACATGAGGAGACCAGACCCCAAAGACCTTGGTGGGGTGACGTGCACGGGGGTAGGCCTGCGAGCTAGAGCCCAGCTAGTTGTGTTCCCCAGTGCTGCTGGGACTAACCCAGCCACAGGCGCCATGTCTAGCCCCCGCTCGCGTGGGACCTAGGGGAAGGCTATGAGGGGCGGTGCTGGAGAGTTGAGAGGCCATCCTGAGGTTGATGCAACCCATAGGGCGCCCCCAGTTGTTTATCCACTAGCGCGGAGCATGGGGCTTCCACTAGGCGTGGGCATGGTCGTATTGCGACCAGATCCGCCAGCGCTGAGCATGGGGCATCCACTAGGCATGGGTAGGGTGGTATTGTTACCGGATCTGCCAATGCGGAGCATGGGGCTTCCACTAGGAGTCGGTAGGGAGCTCTGTGCTAGAGTCTCTGGGCGTGTACATCCCTATTTCATTCGTACGCGTAGCTGGCACGACAGAACTTCGAGGAGGTGTATCTAGACGCTCATGAGCCAGCGTGGGGCTCAGGAGGTCTTTCCTCAAGGTGGGTTGCACCTAGGTTTTCGGCGCGGAGCGCACTTTGTGAGACCTTAGTTCAGAGGGTGACCTGCGCCGAACGAGCGTCGAGAGGTTATCGCATGAGAAGGCCAGACACCAAGGACCATAGGAGGTGATGTGTATGGGGCTGACCCGCAAGACAGAGCTCGATCGTTTGGGTTTATCAACGCTGTAGGGACTGACCTGAGCATAGATGTCGTGCCAAGTCTTCTCATGCAACAATCTAAGGAAGAACACTCGGCGCGTGGCTTCCGCGGTGGCGAAGCACCAAAATTGCGGTTGTATGGACCGAGGCGCGCGCCCTTACTCACCTACCCTCGATGAGCTCATGCAAGGACAAGGCACCAAGGACCCCAGGAGGTGACATGCATGGGAGACAACCCGCGAGACAGAGTTTGGTCGCTTGGATTTGACAATGCTCTAGGGACGGATCCGAGCACAGACGTCGTGTCAGCCCTTAATCATGAGGCGGTCGAGAGTGGGCTCGCGAGGGCGCGGCAAAATTCATGGTGAAAAAGCACCGGACACGCAGGTTAGAACATCAAGGAAATCTTATCGAGGCATGGCCAGTTTTGATACATGAACAGAGCAATACAGCTGCAGGGGCGTACCCTTACAGCCTGAGGATAATGCAGCCCGTGGGGCGCCCTCAATTGAACAAACCAAAAATTCACCTGGAAATGATCCTGCAGAGGCGTCGAGATAGTCGATGAAGCGTGTCACAGAGGCTTGCTCCTCACGAGCAGGATGGCTCCGCAGGCTCGAGAGGCTCGTGAGGCCCAGGTGGTTCGCGCGGGTCTAGGGCCTCCTGCGACGCCACCGCCAAGCGTCGGGCCTCATGAGACGCCATTGCACGCTGCACCACACGCTGGTACGAGGAGCCAGTGGTCAGTAGGCCGAACGGCATGCATATGTAGTTGCAGGGGAAGCCCCCACTCCGGCCGATGTGAGAGGGCCAAAAGAGGTCATGAGAAGCAGCCCTGTTGAGGCCTGGGATGTCGACGCAGATGCACAGCCTGTCGCCCGCGTAAGGGGCGACAGCTGAACTGGTGGGGCGCACGGGGCGGCATTCGCCGTGCATGGCTTGCGCTTCCTGAAGTTTCTTGATTGCCTTGGTGATGAATTCTCGTGCTCATGGAGCCTCTCGCCTCATTCCTTGCTTATGGGGATGCGCGTTGAAGCACGCCTCCAAGGGGTGCCCGAGCACCTCTCTCGTCGCACTGGTCAGGTCAGACGCTCTCCAGATGGGAGCCCCCGAGCCCGTCCTATGGGAAGCATCGGGCGCGCCTTCCTATGCGGTAGGGAAAGGCGTCCCAGCAGCAGGCGCGGAGCCTGAGGCATCGCCGGCGGATTTCCTGGCCTTCGGACGGCCTTGGGGAGTAGTTGCTTCTTCTTCGCGGGGGCAGCCTCAGGGGGTGCGGCGTCACCTTCGCCATCTGAGTTCTCAACTGCCGCGGCTCGGTAGGCATGCTCAAGGGAGCAGACCGCATCCTTCTCATCACAGGCGACAGTTATGACGGTGCTGCATCCTGGCATCTTGAGGATGTTTTAGCCATGGTGGGTAGCCGCCATGAACTTGGCGAGGGCAGGGTATCCCAGGATGGCGTTGTACGGGAGGCCGATGTGGGCGACGTCGAAGTCGATGAGCTCAGTGTGGTAGTTGTTGTGCTTGCCGAAAGTGACAGGAAGGCGCACCTGCCCCAGGGGAGTGGTGGAGCCGTCGGTCACTCCAGAGAATGGCTTGGTGGGCATGAGTTGGTCGTAAGGCACTTGAAGCGTCTAGAAGGTCTCCACGGAAAGGACGTTGAGGCCGGCACCACCATCGATGAGCATCTTGGTGCCTGAGATGTTGCTAATGGTGGGCGTGCACAGCATGGGGAGCACGCCAGCAGTAGCTGAACACCTGAGGTGGTCCTTGGAGTCGAAGGTGATGGCGTACTGTGACCACTTGAGAGGACGTGCAGCTTCAAGCCCCGGGAGGTCCGCATTCACCTCATGAGAGAACTGCTTGAAGATGCGGTTTGAGGCGGGTGCCTGAGCTCCACCAAGGATGCAGACAATCGCGCGAGGCTCCTGGTAGCCCCCAACACCTTTGTCTTGCTGGTTGTCATCGTTTCTCCTTGGCGGCGGCGGTAGAGGTGGAATGCCAGCGTTGCCCTGAGGACGGGCCTCACGAGGCTGATTGCGCTAGGAGCCGTCATGAGGCTAGTCATGCCAGCCACCCTCACGAGGCTAATCATGCCATCCCTGACGGGGGTTGCGGTTGTCCCAGCGGCCTCCACCGCGGCCCCCTCCACGGCCGAAGCCATGGTCGCTGCGCTCACGGCGGCGGCCCAGGCACTCGTCCCAGAGCGCCCTGAGCTCTTGACAGTCATCGGTGTTGTCGGTGTGCACGTTGTGGAAGATGCAAAACGGGCGAGCATCCTTGGGGGGATCATCGCGATCATGACCATGCTTTAGCTCAGGCTCTGCTGCCAGCACAGTGGGGCCTTTGCGCTTGGCTTCCTTGGCTTGGCCTTCTTGTCTTCGGGATCGACGTCTGGGTGCTTGAGGAGGGAGAGGCGGCCTTCTTCGGCCTTGGCACACTTGTCGGCCAAATTGAACAGCTCCAATGCTGAGCACAGGTCATCTTTGATGGCGAGCTCCTGGCTCAACCTGACGTCTGTGACGCCTTATGTGAACGCAGAGATGATGGCCTCGTTCGAGGCCTTCGGGATCTTGAGGCGAACTTGGGTGAAGTGTTGAATGTACTTGCGGATGGTCTCGCCCGGATGTTGCTTCATGCGTCGCAGGTCATTGACGGTGAGGGCGCGGTCATAGGTCCCTTGGAAGTTGGCGATGAACTGCTCACGGAGCTCATCCCACGAGGAGATTGACCCCTCTGGGTGGTGCATGAGCCAGGAGCACGCGCCGTCCTTGAGGGCCATGGGAAACCAGTTCGCCATGACCTTGTCGTCGCCATTCACCGCCTCGATGCTCAACGTGTAGAGCTGGAGGAATTCCGTAGGGTCAAGGATGTTGTCGTTGTCAGAATCAGGGCTTCGCGGACCCAAGAAGGTTCAAACTCTGGGGCGTGAATGAAGGATCTTGCTTCACAACCACGCTTAGCTCACCATACCAAGGGCTTGATCTCACCGTGTGCACAGGATCGTAAGGAAGGGATGAACACAGAGATTTACCCAGGTTCGGGCCACCTTGCGGTGTAAGACCCTACTCCTGCTTTTGGTGGATTGGCCTCACGAGGAGGTAGAGGATGAACTAGTACAGTGTATGAGCAGCATCGCGAGGGCTCAGGTGGTGAGGATGGATTGGTCCGGGGGTCGGATCCGTTCTACGATGGTGGCTAGTCCCTATTTATAGTGGCCTTGGTCCTCTTCCCTCATAACTTAGGCGGGAAGCGATCCCACAATGGCCAATTTTGAAGGGGAACAGGAAGTACATCTTATCCTAATGAAAGGTTTTCCTTGCCTGCAAAGCTTCTATCTATGAAACAATGGTGGGCTCGGCGATGACATCCGTCCTGCCGAGCCCGTGGTCTTGGTCTCGTTGCACCGGAATGGAAAGCTTTGGGGCCTTCCTCGGGAACCGGCGCCTGTCCTTGCTCCCTTAGCATCGAAGAGGAAATTGTCCCTTCTGTGCCCGCTGGCGCCCGCCTGGCCTTGGTCGTAATGGCTCACGTCATCGCACGCCTCGCGAGGCGGGAGGCCTGTATAGAAATCTTCGCTCCTCGGGAGGCAGCCTGGAGAGACCGCTCCTCTGGAGGTCTTGGCGTTGCTCGCCTCGCGAGGCCAGGGCCATCACGAGGGTCTTGCCCTGGGGATCTTGTAGCTTGGGTCGTACCAGGCCATCGTCGAGTCCATGTGCTGGGCCGCAGGGAGGCAAGTCAGGGTACCCCCGATCCCAGAATGCTGACAGTAGTCCCCGGGCCCAAGGCGCGCTCGTGCTGGCTTCGAGCCGAAGACAAAGAGTGAAGGGCGAAGCGCCGCAGGCCCCAACCGCCTGCGGGCCAGGCTCGACGCATGGCGCATGACGGGGTGCGGACGCCTCCACTTCCCCACATCACCTCGGCAACCGCCCCGACTTGATAAGGGCCTGGCGCACGCTGCAGAGCCATCATTGCTCGTAATGCGAAGGGGTGCCAGTTGGCCTCCGATCGCCTATAGGAGGGCGAGGGGGCGAAGCCCCCAGCCCGTCTTCGTCTTCTTGCCTCCCCTCTCCAAACTGCCACCTCGACAGCCTTGGCGCCAGTGAGGAGGTTCTCCGCCGCCGAAATGGGGAAAGCCCCCCAGGGGGGACTAGGGTCGCCACCGCCCAAGAGGGGGCATGGCCGTCCCCGCAAGTCCTCCGCAACACCGGCCGCGGTTCGCCAGGGACGCGAGCCCACCCCCATGGGGGTCCGCATTGTCTCCGGCAGGCGCGGGAAGGGTCACTTCCGCGGAAGCGGCTATGGACGCTGTGGCGGCCGTGGTCAAGGTGGAAGGCTCACAGTGGCCGCCCGGCCACCGCGCCCACAATCCCACTCGGCCGACGTGGCCCGAGAGTTCGTGGTGTGGGTGGAGAGGCTGGCAGGCAGCTGGATCCAGCTCCCGCGCTTCTTCGCGGTGGAGTTGCCGGCTAGAGGACTTACTGGCCTATGGCTGCAGGCCGACATCTGCTGCAACAAGGCCTCGTGGGTGGAGGTCGAGGTTACCCCCGCGGGCAATGTGTTCCTGAACTACGGGTGGCAGACATTCGCCCGCGCCCGCGGCTTGCAGGGGAGGTGCACCCTCCATTTCAAGTACTACGGCGCAGCAACGTTCTTCGTCAAGGTCTTCGGGGAAGACGGTAGGCGCATGGGGTGCTGCCCAGAGGGTGAAGGCAGCTACAGCGACCTCCTCTCCGACGACGTTGGCCATCGCGGCGGCAGCGTCCTTCGCGGTGAACTTTCCCTTGGTGACAGTTGCGACACCTCGGGCAGCAGCGGCGCCTCCCCCGAGGGGAGAACGAGTGACGACGACTATGATGAGCCACCACGTCACCACGCCCGGACCAAGGAGGAGGGTGAGGTGCCACGCCGTCGTGCCCCCGTCAAGGAGGAGGACTTCAACTGAGCGTGGGCGGCGCCGGAGCCAGGCTTTCGGAACAGCAGCCCTCGGGAGGCCGCTCCTTTTGTTTGTTTTTTGTTTCCTGCATCAAGAGTCATGAAGAGCCGCACAGGGCGTGTAATGAACTGCGGCGCTTGTGCCTTTATATCAGTGTTTCCCGCTCATATTCTAGGATTTACATTGTTACTAATTGAAAGGTTCCTACCAGGCGCAATTAGGATAACTTGGCTTGGTGCGCTTGTGACCCTTGGCGTATCCCTGCGTCGTGGGGGCACGCTGCTCCGGAGACTTGATCCAAGGTACACCCCTGGGGTCCCGAGGAGGCTCCCTCCTAATGGACCGGATCGCTCCGGGGTCTTGAGGGGCTTGCAGCTTGTGAGGTCCCTGGGGGACTCGCGAGGTTCCAGGGCCTCCGGAGGCGCCTCCGCCTGGCATCTGACCTCGCGGAGATGTAAAAAGCACTTGACGTAGGATTCCTCAATAATGAGCCAGACCATGGCTGCTTTTTCTCCAGCCACCCTTCCTTGGCGCCCATCTTGCGTCCAGAGCTCCCGAGCGAGGGTCGATTGTCGATGGTATGCCTGGTCGCGATGCCCGGCAAGGCCAGGAGATGAACGCTCCTGAGGCCAGGGGCTGAAAACAATACGTGCCTATTGGCTCGCTCGAGAGCGTTGCGTGAGGATTTGGATGCCAAGGCCTTGGCAAGGAGTGCGTGCGGGCAGACCCACGGCCATTGTGGCCTGGGCCTCCAACGCCGCTGGGGCTAGCCCGAGCGCAAACACCGTGCCCAGGCCCCGCTAGCGGGACGTGCGGGAGGGAGCAACAAGCAACCGCCACTTCCTCTAAAAACGAAATTCAAGGAGGAAAAGCACTGTAAGGAGAAAAAATTCCCACCCCTTTTCAAATAAAGATGCGAGAACTTCAAACTTCATTCCAAAAGGTGGTAAATTGGTTACAAGTGCAAGCGAAAGAAAAATCCGCGTCCGGTGCCTATGCTTGTCTTCCCACCAGCGCGGAGCATGGGGCCTCCACTTGGCGTGGGCATAGTCGCTGTTCGACCGTGTCGTCCGCCAGCGCAGAGCATGGGGCTTCAACTTGGGCGTGGGTGAGAGCTCCCGGGGACGTGGGGCGGCGCACCGGGAGACTCCGGGGCATGTACAGACCCACTCATTATTACGTGAGAGTGTCACGGGTAGAACTTGCAGAGATGCTGAATGTTCTAAGCATTCTGGATGGGGACCCCATCCTTCATCTCCAGGCGTGCGGCACCGGGCCTAGAGACACGAGTGACCCTGAACGGGCCATCCCACATGGGCGAGAGTTTGTGGAGGCCCTCCCTGGAGAGGACCAACCTCAGGATGAGGTGTCTGACTTCGAGAATCCGGGGGCGGATGCTGCGGCAATGGTAGCGCCATAGCGCCTGCCGGTACCTCGCGGCGCGGAGTGAGGCTTGGCGACAGGCCTCCTCCCCGAGCACGAGATCTGTTCCCCGTGAGGCATCCTGATGCGCCTCGTCGAATGCCAAGACTCGCGGGGAGCGGTGCTTGACCACGTGCTGGAGGACCGCCTCAGCCCCATAGAAAAGGAAGAACGGGGTCTCGCCAGTGGGCTTAGTCGCAGTGATGCAGATGGACCACAACACAGACTGAAGCTCACCGATCCAACCCCTGCCGCAGGCCTTAAGCTTCTTCTTGAAGCTCCTTGTCTTGAGGCCCATAAGGGCCTCCGCGTTGGCACGCTTAGCCTGGCCGTTGCCCCGCGGGTGTGCCACCGAAGCGTAGCATATCTGGGTTCCAAGGTTAGCACAATATGTTCTGAAAAGGTTACTTGTGAATTGGGAGCCATTGTCGGTAATGATACGGTTGGGGACCCCGAAACGGCTCACAAGGCCCTTGATGAACTTGACGGCTGAGCCGACGGGGATGGTGCGCATGGGCTCCACCTCTGCCCACTTGGTGAACTTGTCGATGGCGACGTAGAGATAGCAGTAACCACTTGCCGCCCGAGGAAAGGGGCCGAGGATATCCATCCCCCAGACCACGAAGGGCCATGAGAGCGGGATGGTTTGGAGACCTTGCGCGGGCTGATGAATCTGCTTGGTGTGGAACTGGCAGGCCTCGCAGGATCGCACCAGCTCGGTGGCGTCGTGGAGCGCCGTAGGCCTGTAGAACCTACTGCGAAGCACCTTGCCCATGAGGGTGCGCGATGAGGAGTGGTGTCCGCAATCTCCACCATGGATGTCGGCCAACAGCTCCCGCCACTGCTCCTCGTATATGCACCACAGCGAGACATTGTTGGGGCGTCTGCGCTACAGCTCGCCATCCTGCAAGCAATAAGTGGTGGCCTGGCGAGCCACGCGTTCTATGTCCTGCTCTGGTAAGGCTCCGCGGTGTAAGTATGCCTTGAACCCCTCGGTCCAGCAGCCTGCCTATGGTTCCAACGCCAGGAGTAAACAGGCTCACGAGGTCGGACCACAGGCTGGGGCACCCGAGGACGGGGCCGGTGGTGGCTCTTTCCGGAACGGCGTCGGGCCTGGGGCCGGGGCCGCCGCCGACGGCTTGAAGAGCCTCTCCTGGAAGACGCCAAGCTTCTGAGGCTCTCGGCGAGATGCCCACTTGGCGATGTCGTCTGCTTCCTTGTTCACGCCGCACGGGACGTGCGGAAATTACAAGCCCAGGAAGCGCTTTTCAATTTTATGTACCTCTTCTAGGTATGCCTCCATGTGCTCGTCCTTTGGTTTGTACTCCTTGTTGGAAAAGTTGACGAGGAGCTGGGAGTTGCCCTTGATGGTGAGGCACTTAACCCCCAGGGCGGCCGCGGCGCTGAGGCCAGTGATCAAGCCCTATTATTCTGTGATGTTGTTGGAGACCCTCTCGCCAAGCTGGAAGCAGAGCTGCACGGCATAGTAGAGCTTGTCCTTGGTCGGCGAGATGAGTACGACTCCAGCCCCCGCGCCCCGCCACGCAAAGGCACCATCAAAGTGCATGACCCAGCCATCGGACGCCTTGTAGCTAGGCGCGAGGGACTGGCCCTCGTCCAGCCCCTGGTCGGGAGCGTCCATCCACTCCACCAAGAAATCAACGAGGGCCACACCCTTGATGACCCTGGTCGTGCTGAACTCCAACTAGAAGGCCTACAGCTCGATGTTCCACTCTGCAACCCTCCCAGCAGCGTTGGGGCTGCACGACACTTTCTCCAGGGGGTATGCAGAGACGACCTTGATGGGGTGGCCCTGGAAATAATAGTGCAGCTTCGTTGAGGCGATGAGGAGTGCGAGCAAGAGCTTCTGCTGCATAGGGTAGTACACGCGCACATCCCGCAGCACGGTGCTGACGAAGTACACCGGATGCTCAATGAGGGGCGAGATGTCGACGGTGCCCTGCTCCGCGTGGGGCACGAGGGACTCGAGAGGCCCATTGCACTACTGGAATCTGCTACTTTGCCATCTGCCAGCTCTTTGCCGTGTGCTGGCAGACGGCAAAGAGGCTCTTCGCCGTCTGCTTTGGGAAAACAGACGGCAAAGAGCTGGCTGATGGCAAAGAACCTGGTTGCCATCAGCCAATTCTTTGCCGTCTGCCAGCAGACGGCAAAGAATCTTTGCCATCTGCTGGCAGACGGCAAAGAGGTGGGTAGGGTCCAGCGCTGTAACGGCCCACCAGCCCAGGGCACTACTGGAATCTGCTACTTTGCCATCAGCCAATTGGCTGGTGAAGTGATGAGGGCCTCAAGGGCGGCGTCCTGAGGTGGCGAGATGCACTCTTGGCGATGTCGCTGCTTCCTTGTTCGCGCCGCGCGGGACGTGCTGCAATTACAAGCCCAGGAAGCGCTTTTCAATTTTACATACCTCTTCCAGGTATGCCTCGATGTGCTCGTTCTTTGGTTTGTACTCCTTGTTGGAAAAGTTGATGAGGAGCTGGGAGTTGCCCTTGATGGTGAGGCACTTGACCCCCAGGGCGGCCGCGGCCCTGAGGCCGGTGATCAAGACCTTGTCTTCCGCGATGTTGTTGGAGACCTTCTCGCCATGCTGGAGCAGAGCTGCACGACATAGTAGAGCTTGTCCTTGGTTGGCGAGATGAGTACGACTCCAGCCCCCGCGTCCCGCCACGCAAAGGCACCGTTGAAGTGCATGACCCAGCCATCGAACGCCTTGTCGCCAGGCGTGAGAGACTGGCCCTCGTCCAACCCCTAGTTTGGAGCGTCCGTCCACTCCACCATGAAATCAGCGAGGGCCGCACCCTTGATGACCCTGGTCGTGCTGAACTCCAGCTAGAAGGCCTGCAGCTCGATTTTCCACTCTGTAACCCTCCCAGCAGCATTGGGGTTGCCCGGCACTTTCTCCAGGCGGTATGCAGAGAAGACCTTGATGGGGTGGCCCTGGAAATAATGGCACAGCTTCCTTGAGGCGACGAGTAGTGCGAGCAAGAGCTTCTACTGCCTAGGGTAGCGCGCGCGCATCCCACAGCACGGTGCTGATGAAGTACATCGGATGCTCGACGAGGGGCGAGGTGTCGATGGCGTCCTGCTCCGCGTGGGGCGCGAAGGACTCGGGAGGCCTGTTGGCTGGTGAAGTGACGAGGGCCTCAGGGGCGCCGTCCTGAGGTGGCGAACGTTGTGCGACCCCTTGCGGGTCTCCTTGCCTCACGCCTGTGGTGACGCGCTCCTCCCGGACCGCCACGAGCGCTGCACTAGCCGAGTGGGGGGTGGCTGCCAAGTAGAGCAGCAGGGGCTCGCGAGGATGAGGCGCCACCATAGCAGGTGGGCTTGTGAGGTATCTCTTGAGGTCTTCGAAGGCTGCCTCAGCTTCTGGAGTCCAATCAAAAGGGCCCTTCCTCTTCATCAGCTTGAAGAAAGGGAGGGTTGCGCTCGCCGAGCTTGGAGATGAAGCGCCCCAGGGAGGTCACACAGCCCGCGAGCTTTTACATCTCTTTGACGATCTGAGGCGGGCGCATCTTTTCAATTGCCTTGATCTTTTCGGGGTTAGCTTCGATCCCTCGATGCGACACAAGGAAGCCTAGCAGCTTGCCGGACGGGACCCCGAACATGCACTTCTCTGGGTTGAGCCTCAGGTTCACTTGGCGCAGGTTGGCGAACATCTCCTCCAGGTCCTCGATCAGGGGCCTTGCCTCTCGTGACTTGACCATGATGTCGTCGACATACGCCTCCGCATTTCTCCCCAGCTGCAGCCCTAGCACGATGCGCATCAGTCGCTGGAAGGTTGCACCGGTGTTCCACAGCCCGAATGGCATGCAGGTGTAGCAGTACACACCGCATGGGGAAATGAAGGTCGTCTTCTCAACGTCCTTTGTCGCCATCTTGATTTGATGATACCCTGAGAAAGCATCCAAAAAGCACAATAGATCGCACTCGGCGGTGGAGTCCACGATCTGGTCAATGCGCTGGAGCGGGAAGGGGTCCTGAGGGCAAGCCTTCTTGATGCTCGTGAAGTCGACGCACATGCGCTCCTTCCCCCCTTTTTGGGGACAACCACAGGGTTGGCCAGCCAATCCGGGTGCCGTACCTCTCGAATAACACTGGCTTCTTGCAGCTTGCGAACCTCTTGGATGATGAACGCTTGCTTCTCTTGTGCTTGACGTCGCGCCTTTTGCTTTACCGGACACGCACTGGGGCATACCACCATGTGGTCCTCGCTCACCTCCGTCGGGACGCCAGCCAAGTCGGATGCTTCCGATGCAAATACGTTCTTGTTTGCCCGGAGGAAGCCAATCAGCGCCTCCTCCTGTTCTGGGGTAAGGCCGGCGCTGATGGTGAAGGTGGGGCCCGAGCCCCCGCTATCGACAGGCACCTCCATCGTCTCGGCCTGATCCTGAGAGAATAACTACTTTTTCTTCGTGGGAGCGGCCCCCAAAGCCTCCGGGGTGCCCCCGATGTCGGGGCATGAGGCCGCCACGGCCTTGTAGACGAGCTTGAGGGCCCGGACCGCGTCCTTTGTATCTTCAGCCATCGTGATGACGCCGCTGCTGCCTAGCATCCTAATGATGTTGTAGCCCAGATGGGTCGCCGCCATGAACTTGGCGAGGGTCGGATACCCCAGGATGGCATTGTACGGGAGGCCGATGCAAGCCACGTCGAAGTCGATCAGCTTGGTGCGGTAATTGTCACGCTTGCCGAAGGTGACAGGGAGGCGCACCTACCCCAAGTGGGTGGCGGAGCCTTTGGTCACTCCCGAGAAGGGCTTGGTGGGCGCGAACTGGTCGTAAGGCACCTCGAGCATGTCGAAGGCTTCCACGGAGAGGGCATTGAGGCCGGCGCCGCTGTCGATGAGGGTCTTGGTGACCATGACATTACTGATGGTGGGTGTGCATAGCATGGGGAGTGCACCGGCAGCGACCGTAGTCCTAGAATGATCCCTGATGTTGAAGGTGATGTCGGCCTCAGGCCTTGTGTGGCCCCGCGAGGCCTCAGGTTGCGGCCAAATAGTGCTTGCCTGACGGAAAAATTGCTTGATGTGGCGACCAGAGGCAGGCGCATGCGACCCGCCGATGATGCAAGCGACTGCATGGGGCGCCGGTGCTGCGAAGCGCACGACGAACTGACCGCGGAGCTCCTCCCAAGAGGAGATCAAGGCGTCCGGGAGGCCGCGGAGTCAAGATTGAGGGGCCTTCGTGAGGGCCAGGGGGAACCAGTTCGCCATGGCCTTGTCGTTGCCTCCTGCTGCTTGGATGGCCTGCGCATACAACTGGAGGAACTCCTCGGGGTTCGCCACACCATCGTATTGCGGGGGTAGCGCTGGCCTGAACCTCACTAGCGCATGCCGGTGTGTTTGTTGGGATCCGATGAACTTTGAGTTTATGATCAGATCTATGTTTTTATCCATGAAAGTTATTTGAGTCTTTTGACCTCTTATATGCATGATTACTTATAGCCTCGTATTTCTTTGTTAAATCTTTAGTTTAGTTAGGCCAACTAGATCGATTTTTCTTGCCATGGGAAGAGGTGCTTTGTGATGGGTTCGATCTTTACGGTGCTTGATCCCAGTGACAGAAGGGGAACCGACACGTACGTATCATTGCTATTAAGGATAACAAGATGGGGTCTATTTCTACATAAATAGATCTTGTCTACATCATGTCATCGTTCTTATTGCATTACTCCATTTCTCCTTGAACTTAATACACTAGATGCATGCTGGATAGCGGTCGATGTGTGGAGTAATAGTAGTAGATGCAGGCAGGAGTCGGTCTACTAATCTTGGACGTGATGCCTATATAATGATCATTGCCTGGATATCGTCATAATTATTTGAAGTTCTATCAATTGCCCAACAGTAATTTGTTTACCCGCCGTATGCAATTTTTCTGGAGAGAAGCCACTAGTGAAATCTATGGCCCTCGGGTCTATTTTCTCATCATATACTTTCAGATCTATATTGCTATTTTTATTTGCATCTTTTATTTTCAGATCTATATTATCAAAAACCCAAAAATACATCGCTGAATTTTATTTGCATCTATCAATCTATTACAACTTTCTCACGTCCGTTTGCCAATTTCTGGCGCCGTTACCCGAAAGGGATTGACAAGTATTTGTTCTTTGTGTGCAGGTGCTGTTTACGTTGTGTTGCTTGGTTCTCCTACTCATTTGGTAACCTTGGTCTCATCACTGAGGGAAATACCTACCGTTGTTGTGCTGCATCATTCCTTCCTCTTTGGGTAAATACTGACGTAGTTCAAGCAAACATCAAAAGGAATTTCTGGCGCCGTTGCCTGGGAGACATCATCAACATCTACCAGGTTCCTAATCACAAATCTCATCTCCTTCCAATTTACATTATTTGCCATTTGCCTCTCGTTTTCCTCTCCCCCACTTCACAAAAATTTGCCGTTTTATTTGCCCTCTTTTTTGTTCGCCGTTTTCTCGTCAGATCTGTTTTTGAGTGCAATCTTGTTGCCTAGTCACGATGACTCAAGAGAACACCAAGTTGTGTGATTTCTCCAATACCAACAACAATGATTTTATTAGCACTCCGATTGCTCCTCCCTCCACAAGTGTGGAGTCTCGTGATATTAATGCTGCTTTGTTGAATCTTATTATGAAAGATCAAATTTCCGGTACTCCTAGTGAGGATGATGCGTCCCATCTTAACACATTCGTGGAATTATGCGATATGCAAAACAAAAAAGATGTGGACAATGATATTGTGAAGTTGAAATTATTCCCGTTTTCTTTGCGAGATCGTGCAAAAATTTGGTTTTCTTCTTTGCCTCGCAATAGTACCAATTCTTGGGATAAGTGCGAAGATGCTTTTATTACTAAGTATTTTCCGCCCGCGCAAATCATGAATTTTAAGTAACTTGAGCATGAACATGTTGTGCAATCTTAGGAAAGAATGAAATTGATGCTAAGAAATTGTCCTACTCATGGTTTAAATCTTTGGATGATCATAAAAAAAAATTATGCGGGATTGAATTTTGTTTCTAGAAATCTTTTAAATTCTGCCACGGGTGGTAATTTTATGGAAATTACTTTGGGTGAAGCTACTAAATTGCTAGACAATATTATGGCAAATTATTCACAATGGCATACCGAAAGAGCTCCTACTCGTAAAAAAGTTAATTCGGTTGAAGAAATTTCTTCTTTGAGTGAAAAAGTTGATGCTCTTATGAAATTGGTTGCTAATAAAAGTGCTCCTATTTATTTTAATGATGTGCCTTTTTCTACCTTGATTGAGCAAAATAGTGATGCCGTAGATGTGAATTTCATCCCTCGAAACAATTTCAATAACAATGCTTATAGAGGTAATTTTAATCCTAGGCCTTTTCCTAGTAATTCCTCTAATAATTATGGTAATTCCTATGGTAATCCTTCTGATAATAATAATAGGAACACCTCTAATTTTGAGAATAATATTAAATAATTTATCAATGCTCAAAAGAATTTAAATACTACGATGGAAGAAAAATTGAGTAAGATTGATGATTTGTCTAGAAGAGTTGATAGAATTTCTCATGATGTAGAAAATCTCAAGATGAAAATTTTTGTGCCTAAGGTTGAAGAATCAATTAAAGCTTTATATGTTTCTATGGATGAAAGTAAGAAAAGAACCGCTATGCTTAGAGCAAGAAGAGAATTTTTAGAAAAAAAAATTCCAGTGATTGCTTTCATAAAAATGATGAAGATCTTAAAGTGATTGGTGTTTCTTCTATTGATTCCTTCTTTAGTAAAATTAAAATTGATGAAAAGTGACTGAAGAAGAGTCAACTTTAGCTAGAAGGCATCCCGATAATTTGGAGGGTGAAAATCTTGTTGAGAAAATTGATAAAAGTGGGTTTGGAGAGGTCAAAACTTTAACTAGTGATGTGCCCACTCTTTTGTATTACAAAGACTTTAATTATGATAATTGCTCTTTGATTGATTGTATTTCTTTGTTGCAATCCATGATAAATTCACCCCATGCCTATGAACAAAATAAAGCTTTTACTAAACATATTGTTGATGCTATGATGAAAGCTTTGGAAGAAAAGTTGGAATTAGAGATTCCAATTCCTAGAAAATTACATGATGAATGGGAACCTACTATCAAAGTCAATATTAAAAATTATGAGTGTTTTTCTTTGTGTGATTTGGGTGCTAGTTTTTCTACAATTCTGAAATCTTTATGTGATGTGCTTGGTCTTACCGATATTGAAGAATGTTCTTTAAATTTGCACTTGGCGGATTCTACTATTAAAAACCCTATGGGAAGAATTAATGATGTTCTTATTCTTGCAAATAGGAATTATGTGCCCATAGATTTTATTGTTCTTGATATTGATTGCAATCCGTCTTGTCCAATTATTCTGGGTAGACCGTTTTTGTGCACTATAGGTGCCGTGATTGCAATGAAAGAAGGGAACATCAAATTCCAATTTCCTTTGAGAAAGGGTATGGAACACTTCCCTATAACAAGAATTAAGCCACCATATGAATCAATCATGAGGGCATCTTATGGATCTAGAAACAAGGATGACAACACTTAGATGTTTGCATTATGCCTAGCTAAGGGCGTAAAACGATAGCGCTTGTTGGGAGGCAACCCAATGAATAAAATTTATTTTCATCTTTTTCTTTCTGTTCTTGAGTGTTTGCACAATTATGCTACTGTTATGATTGTGTTCTTTGTGTTTTAATTAGTGTTTGTGCCAAGTAAAGCCTTTAGGATAGCTTTGGTGATAGTTGATTTGATCTTGTTGGAAAACAGAAACTTTTGCGTCCAGTAAAACAATTTTGAAAATTCATAGAAGCGACGAAAAATTCTGAATTTTTGACACAAGATTGATATACAAATTGCCTCTGTTTTCCTAAGTGTTTAGAATTTTTGGAGTTACAGAAGTATGAGAACAATTCGCATCTTTACAGATTGTTCTGTTTTTGACAGATTTTGTTTTCTTTGCATTGTGTGCTTATTTTGATGAATCTCTGGTTTGTATTGGAGGTTATAAGCCATGGTAAAGTTAGAATACAGTAGATATAATGCAAGAACAAAATATGAATGGGTTTTCTATAGTACTTAAAGTAAAGATTGCTTTCTTATACTAACGGATCTCACGAAGGTTTTGTTGAGTTTTGTGTGATTGAAGTTTTCAAGTTTTGGGTGATATTACGATGGATGAAGGAATAAGGAGTAAGAAGAGCCTAAGCTTGGGGATGCCCCATGGCACCCCAAGCCATTATCCAAAGAGAAGCAAGTAACTAAGCTTGGGGATAACCGAGTGGCATCCCCTCTTTCTTCTAACGACCATCGGTATTTTACTTGGAGCTATATTTTTATTCATCACATATCATGAGTTTTGCTTGGAGCGTCTTGTATGATATGTGACTTTGCTTGTTTTTATTTTTATTTTTAGTCATGAATCCTTGCTGGACACAACTATTTGAGAGAGCCAAAATTATGCTATGACTTGTTAGAATTGCTCTCTATGCTTCACTTAAATCTTTATGAGCTATGGAATTGCTCTATTGCTTCACTTATATCTTTTTGAGCACGGTGTGCTTTAGTATTTTTGAAGAAATGCTCTCATGCTTCACTTAGATTTATTTGAGAGTCAGTAAATTTTTTTTTTAGAAATTCTCTCTTGCTTCACTTAAATTATTTTGAGAGAAGAAAATTTTATGCTCATGTTCTTCACTTAGATTTGTTTGAGCTATCAAAAGCAACAAATGAAATTAGTCCCAAAGTGATAGATATTCAAGAGGGATATAATAAAAACTGTCATGAAGATCATTGGACAAAATAAAATTGATTCCTTGTAATAGTTTTGCGATATGTTGATATAATATGTGAGTCATGTTGATGAGTAATTATGCTTTAGTAAGAATATTGGTGTTAAGGTTTGTGATTCCCTATGCAAGCACGAAAGTCAATAGTTATGCAATGAAATTACATCCTACTTGTGGTGCATTATTCGGTGTTAGTTATGATTAATGCTCGCTTATGAGTTTTTTCGTTTCTTGGTTGGATGCTTCTCAATCTTTTGCTAGCCTTCATTTGCACTAAGTATGATCACTACTTGTGCATCCAAAATCCTTAAACCACTTTTGCCATATGAGTCCACTATACCTAACTATATGTGGTATTTCCGTGCCGTTCTAAGAAAATTTGTATGTGCCATCTCTAATTTCAAAATAAATTTCTTTTTTGTGTGCTCGTACCGCTCATGAAATGGTAGGGGGTGCCTGATATTTTTCCATGCTAGATGTGTTATTCTCAAGATGAGTGTTTATTCACTTGTCATTGCACGAGAGTACAACAAAGGTATTAGGGATGCCTAGTCCCGAAATGAAAAATGAATTTACTTTATGTTGTCAAATAATAAATTCCTTGGAAAGTGTTGGTATGGACGGCACCTGTGGATTCGGTTAGCCGTGGAATGTGAAAGTATGGTGGAAAAAGGAATAAACTTTATTTTCTGTTTGGGAACCGCCTATGATATATCTAGCATGGAAAGTATTGGGAACTACTCGATCGTTTTTGTTGACCGGAAAAGCATGCCACCCAAAATGTTTTATCTCTACTTTTTTCGCTTTGAGCTCTGGTACCTCTACAAATCCCTACTTCCCTCTGCGAAGGGCCTTTCTTTTACTTTATGCAATTTTTATTTTATTTTGAGTCTCCATCTTCTCTTATAAAGCACCAACTAAGGGGCACTATGATCGTACTTGAGCATTGGGTGTAGCTAATATGCGAGTGTGTTTCATGAATGGATCAATGAATGAGCATAATGGGCTAGGGATAACTTGCCTTAGTGTTGATAATTTGAAAGACATGGTTGCTTGTTGATATGCTTGAGTATTGAAATCTTCATGTCAGAACTAGACTATTGCTTTGAAGCATATAAAAGTCCAAATGTCCATGCTACAAAGAAAAGTATATGTGATGAACATGTTAGGCAGCATTCCACATCAAAAATTCTGTTTTTATCATTGACCTACTCGAGGACGAGCAAGAATTAAGCTTGGGGATGCTGATACGTCACCAACGTATCTATAATTTTTTATTGTTCCATGCTGTTATATTATCATTCTTGGATGTTTTATAATCATTTTATAGCAACTTTATATCATTTTTTGGGACTAACCTATTGACATAGTGCCCAGTGCCAGTTGCTGTTTTCTGCTTGTTTTTTACTTCGCAGGAAATAAATACCAAACGGAGTCCAAACGCAGCAAAACTTTTTGGTGATTTTTTCTATACCAGAAGACACAAGTTGGGCAAAGAAAGTACCTGAGGGGGGCTCCGAGGGGAGCACAACCCACCAGGGCGCGCTTGGGGGCCCAGGCGCGCCCAGGTGGGTTGTGCCCACCTCGGCCGCCTCCCGCACCGCCTCTTTGCTCTATAATTACCCCAATATTCCAGAAACCCTAGGGGAGTCGACGAAAATCAATTCCAGCCACCGCAAGTTCCAGAAACCACAGATCCAATCTAGACACCATCACGGAGGGGTTCATCATCCTCATTGGTGCCTCTCTGATGATGCGTGAGTAGTTCATTGTAGACCTACGGGTCCGTAGGTAGTAGCTAGATGGCTTCCTCTCTCTCTTTTGATTCTCAATACAATGGTCTCTTGGAGATCTATTTGATGTAACTCTTTTTGCGGTGTGTTTGCTGGGATATGATGAACTTTGAGTTTATGATCAGATCTATGTTTTTATCCATGAAAGTTATTTGAGTCTTTTGATCTCTTATATGCATGATTACTTATAGCCTCATATTTCTTCTTCAAATCTTTGGTTTAGTTAGGCCAACTAGATCGATTTTTCTTGCCATGGGAAGAGGTGCTTTGTGATGGGTTCGATCTTACGGTGCTTGATCCCAGTGACAGAAGGGGAACCGACACGTATGTATCGTTGCTATTAAGGATAACAAGATGGGGTCTATTTCTACATAAATAGATCTTGTCTACATCATGTCATCGTTCTTATTGCATTACTCCATTTCTCCATGAACTTAATACACTAGATGCATGCTGGATAGTGGTTGATGTGTGGAGTAATAGTAGTAGATGCAGGAAGGAGTCGGTCTACTAATCTTGGACGTGATGCCTATATAATGATCATTGCCTGGATATCGTCATAATTATTTGAAGTTCTATCAATTGCCCAACAGTAATTTGTTTACCCACCGTATGCTATTTTTCTCGAGAGAGGCCACTAGTGAAATCTACGGCCCCCGGGTCTATTTGCTCATCATATACTTTCAGATCTATATTGCTATTTTTTTGCATCTTTTATTTTCAGATCTATATTATCAAAAACCCAAAAATACCTCGCTGAATTTTATTTGCTTTTATTTGCATCTATCAATCTATTACAACTTTCTCACGTCTGTTTGCCAATTTCTGGCGCCGTTACCCGAAAGGGATTGACAACCCCTTTAACACGTCGGGTTGCAAGTATTTGTTCTTTGTGTACAGGTGTTGTTTACGTAGTATTGCTTGGTTCTCCTACTGGTTCGATAACCTTGGTCTCATCACTGAGGGAAATACCTACCATTGCTGTGCTGCATCATCCCTTCCTCTTTGGGGAAATACCGACGTAGTTCAAGCAAACATCATCTCGTTGCACCAGAATGGAAAGCTTTGGGGCCTTCCTCAGGAACCGGGCCTGTCCTTGCTCCCTTAGCACCGAAGAGGAAACTGTCCCTTCTACGCTCGTTGGCACCTGCCTGGCCTTGGTCGTCATGGCTTACATCATCGCGCGCCTTGTGAGGCGGGCGGCCTGTATAGAAATCTCCACTCCTTGGGAGGCAGCCTCGGGAGGCCGCTCCTCGGGAGGTCTTGGCGTCGCTCGCCTTGCGAGGCCAGGGCCCTCGCGAGGGTCTTGCCCTAGGGATTTTGTAGATTGGGCCGTACCAGGCTGTCATCGAGTCCACATGGTGGGCCGCAGGCAGGCAAGTCTAGGGATTTTGTAGCGCGGGGGATGATCTGGTTTGAACTTGACCGGCCAGACAACATGGCGCAGCTCACAAGTGAAGGCGCGGCAACCTGCCACGCTCACGAGGCGCCAGGCGCTCAGGAGTTCATCACCAAGGCAATTGAGGAGCTCTAGGAGGCACGAGCCATGTGTGGCGAGTGTCGCCCCGCATTGTCCAGTGCAGTTGCCACCCCTGACATGGGTGGCGAGCTACGCGTCTGCGTCAACATCCCAGGCCTCAACAGGGCCGCTTCTCAGGAGGTCTATTGGCCGTCCCGCATTGGACGGAGTGGGGGCTGCCCCCGCAGCTACATCCGCATGCCGTTCGGCCTGCTAAACATGGCTGCCTCGCACCAGTGCTACATGCAGGGTGTCCTGGCGGCTCGCGAGGCCCGGCGTCAGGCGATCCTGATAGAGAAGGTGCCGGATCCTCGCGAGCTTCCCGGGCCTCCAGAGTCAGCCGGCTCATGAGGAACGACCTCTGCAGCGCGCATCTTCAGCTACCCCAATGCTCCTACAAAGACGGTGCCAGTTGACTTTTTGGTTTGTTCAATTGAGGGCGCCCCTCGGGCTGCATTATCCTCAAGCTGCCAGGGCCAGCACCTGCAGCATGTATCATTTTGCACATGTATCAGAACTGGCTTCGCCCTTCCATGAATTGCTTAATATTATCACCTGCATGTCCGGCGCTTCGCCACCATGAATGTTGTGCACCCTCACGAGCACGCCCGCGACCGCCTCATGATTAAGGACGGGCACGGTGTCTGTGCTCAGTTCTGTCCCTGCAGCGTCGATAAACCCAAGTGGCTGAGCTCTGTCTCGCGGGCTAGCTCCTATGCACGTCACCTCCCATGGTCCTTGGTGCCTTGTTCTTGCATGAGCTAATCGAGAGTGGATGAGTTAGGGCGCGTGACCCAGTGCCTCGCCGCCGCGGGAGCCGTGCACCGGTTGCCTTTCTTTAGGGTTGTTGCATGAGAAGACTGGGCACGGCGTCTGTGCTTGGGTTCGTCCCTGCAGCATAGATAAACCCAACGGCTGAGCTCTGTCTGGCGGGCCGGTCCCGTTCACGTCACCTCCTGGGGTCGTTGGTGCTCGGCCTTCTCATGCGATGTCCTCCGGAGATTCACTCGGCGCAGGCCACCCCAACATCTCTCGCAATTTTTGCAGGCCCCCCATAACAAAATCCAGGCGCAACCCGCCTTGAGGTAGGGCCCCATTAGTCCCGCGCTAGCTCACGGGTGCCCATATACACCTCCTCCAGTCCGACCGTGCAAGCCACATGTCCGGACGGGGCTGTACACGCCCCGGAGTCTCCCCTCAGAGGGAACTCCCACCCACGCACCAGTGGAAGCCCCATGCTCCGCGCTGGCGGACAACACGGTCGAGGCGCGACTATGCCCATGCACCAGTGGAAGACCCATGCTCCGCGCTGGCGGATGACACGGTCGAGGCGTGGCTATGCCCATGCTGAAGTGGAAGCACCATGCTCCGCGCTGGTGAATAAACAACTGAGGGCACCCTAGCGGCTGCAATAACCTCAGGAGAGCCACAGCCTCGCTGTCCGGCCCCACCGTACCGCTTTCCCTATGGGAGGGTCGCGCGAGGGGGTTGGGCAAGGGGGCTATGCTCAGGCCCCGCCTGGCGTATGCCACCTCACTAGGTCTCTCGCACCTGGTCTTCCCGTGTCCCTCCCAGGCAAAGGCTGGCGAGCAAAGGTATGAAGGACTCCGGATTACTTTGTACGGCTGCTTGTTTTTCCTTCATGAGGGTTGTTCGCACGTCAAGGGGGACCCCTGAGCATCGCGACTCAGGGGCCTCACTAGTCACGTAGCCCCTCGCCCCTTGGTCTCGACCTGGTGATCCGGACGCCCCGACGGCGGACGAGGTACGCGCGGGGCTGGGCCCTCCCGACGCAGAACGCTGGCAAACGCGAAGGAATCCGAGCACGAAAGAGAAATCGCAGAGTCCTAGCAAATTATTACAAAGCATAATGTCTCATAAGTTCAAACAGAAGTTCTCATGTGTCCACGAGGTACGATGCATGTTGCAGGGTCAAACTAGGAGGAAGCGCCGCTGTCGCCTTGGTTGCCATTGCCGCCCACCTTGGGGAACCCATCGTTAATGACGCTGCCACCCTCTTCGCCACCGGCTTCTGCCGCTGTAGCTGCAGGGTCGGGGAGGCGGAGGAACTTCCCCAGTAGGGCCTCCACTTGCTTCTTCATGGCTTCGGCAGCAATGGTGCGGGACTCAGGAGCTACCAGTTCGATCAGCGCCCAGAGGTCGAAGCTCGGATCCTAGAGGTGGAGGTGGCTGAAGATGCGCGTTGCGGCCGAGGTAAAGAGCGCGCGGCACTCTCCCTCCACCGCGGAATCCATCCCAGCAGCGATGCCCTCAAGCGCCTCCGCAAGCTTCGGGAGAAGCCCAGCAGGTCCCTCCTTCGGGCTCGCTAGTGGCTTCTCTTACCCTCCCCCGTAGAGGGAGCACAGCGCCTCGCGAGACCTGAGCTCGAGGAAGACGAAGGCTTCGCATCCCACGGCCGCCGACTCCTCGGCAGCGGTGAGGGCTTTCTCCCTGGTCTCCAGCCTGGCTGTCGTCTCGGAGATGAGCTGGGCGTGCGATGCTCGGGCCATGTCCACCTCCTCTTTCAACTTGCCTAGGCGGTCTTGTTCCGCGGTTTGGTCCTTGGCCGCCTGGGCCAGCTTGGCGTTGCGATCGGCGAGCGTCGCCTCCCGGGCCTTGAGCCCCTCCTCTTGCTCTTGAAGCCTACGGGTGTGGGCAGCCTGCTCCTCGCGAAGGGCCTTCAGTGCAGTCTCCGCCATGTCGCAGCGCTCCTTGGCGGACGTCACGTCGGCCCACGCCGCGTCGAGGGCCTTGGCGGATTCGTTGGCCTCCCTCCTACTCTCCGCGGCGATGGCCTCGGCCCGGTTCCAGGCCATCCTGATACGTCTCCGTCGTATCTATAATTTTTGATTGTTTCATGCCAATATTATACAACTTTCACATATTTTTGGCAACTTTTTATATGATTTATTGGACTAACCTATTGATCCAGTACCCAGTGCCAGTTCCTGTTTATTGCATGTTTTTTGTTTCACAGAAAATTCATATCAAATGAAGTCCAAATGCAATAAAAATTTACGAAGAATTATTTTGGAATATTTGTGAATTTTGGGAGGTGGAATCAACGTAAACGGGGGCCCACAGGCCCCAAGATACACCAGGGCGCGCCAGGGGGTGCCCGGCGCACCCAGGTGTCTTATGCCCTCCTCGAATGGCAGTTGGGGTCCTTCTTCTAGCGCAAGAAATATATTTTATGGAAAAAAAATCGTGTTAAAATCTCAGCGCAATCGGAGTTACGGATCTCCGGAAATATAAGAAACGGTGAAGGGCCAGATCTGGGGAACGCGAAACAGAAGAGAAGAGAGAGGGAGATCCAATTTCGGAGGGGCTCCCGCCCCTCCGCCGCCATGGAGGCCATGGACCAGAGGGGGAACTCTCCTCCTATCTAGTGGGGAGCCAAGGAAGAAGAAGAAGGAGGGGGGCTCTCTCCCCCTCTCTCCCGGTGGCGTCGGAGTGCCGTCGGGGCAAGGATCGTGACGACGATCTACATCAACAATCTTGCTACCGTCAACACCAATTCTCTCCCCTTCTATGCAGCAGTGTAACACTCCTCCCCACTGTAATCTCTACTTAAACATGGTGCTCAACTCCATATATTATTTCCCAATGATATTTGGCTATCTTATGATGTTTGAGTAAATCCGTTTTGTCCTATGGGTTAATCGTGATCTTGGTTGGTATGATTGTATATTTTATTTATGGTGCTGTCCTACGGTGCCCTCCATCTCGCACAAATGTGAGGGATCCCTGCTGTAGGGTGTTTGCAATATGTTCATGATTTGCTTATGGTGGGTTGCGAGAGTGACAGAAGCTTAAACCCGAGTAAGTGGGTTGTTGCGTATGGGATAAAGAGGACTTGATACTTAATGCTATGGTTGGGTTTCACGGCCTTAATGATCTTTAGTAGTTGTGGATGCTTGCTAGAGTTCCAATCATAAGTGCATATGATCCAAGTAGAGAAAGTATGTTAGCTCATGCCTCTCCCTCATGTAAAATTGCAAGAATGATTACCGGTACTTGTTATCGATTGCCTACGGACAAATGACTTTCTTGTTGACCAAAGCTATCCACTTTTATTACCTTGCAATTTATTCATAGTTTTATTCTCACAAAGCACTCATAGTTTTATTTTTGCAAAATAGTTTCATACTTGTTTAGGTAAAGCAAACATCAAGTGTGCGTAGAGTTGTATTGGTGGTCGATAGAACTTGAGGGAATATTTGTTCTACCTTTAGCTCCTCGTTGGGTTCGACAATCTTATTTATCGAAGAAGGCTACAAACGATCCCCTATACTTGTGGGTTATCAAGACCTTTTTCTGGGGTGAATATTCTCGTGTGTGCTTGTTTGCTTTATCACTAAGTAGTTTTTATTTTGTGCTCTTGTTTTCTATCTCTAGTTATGGGTAGGAAACGCAAAACACCAAAAAATTTAGTTGTACTTGCTACTCATGGAGATGGGGAACCTCCTAAAACACTCGATGCTCGTTATGTGAAAGATATTATGCACCACTTTGATAATCCTGAGAAAACCCCGTTCAACTTGATAATGGGAGACACGTTGGATCAACATGAATACTTTAGGGATTATCGCTTGACACAAAAAGGGAAACTCTTATGGGATCAAATTCATATGTTGAAATGGTATGCTTGGAATCTATGCTCTAGATATGATTATACTTGTTGCTCTAGGATGAATGCTCCACACCTTCCCTTTTCATGCAAATTTAATGACAATGAAACCTTAGCTTCTTATGCTAATGGAAGATATGATTACTATGATGTGGAACGAATAGATGAATTTGTTGCTTTTAAGGGTGCTTATGAAATTGAATCTTTGTTTGAAAAGTTTGAAGATTTTGATGATTCAGTTTATAGACCTAAAATTTTTGCTATCCTTAAATATTGCTATGACAATTATAAATTCAATTACGATATTGATGTATTTATTGAGAAAGTCTCCGATGTCCGAGAAGAGACTAATATTTTGCAGGAGCCTATGGAAGAAGAAATTGATGAAACTGTGAGCTCATTGGATGAAAAAGATGATGAGGAGAGCGAAGAACAAGCGGAGGAAGAGCGGATTGATCACCCGTGCCCACCTTCTAATGGTAGTAACTCTTCAACTCATACATTGTTTAATGCCCCTTCGTTCTTACCGAAGGATGAATGCTATGATAATTGCTATGATCCCGTTGATTCATTTGAAATATCCCTTTTTGATGAACTTGATGATTGCTGTGCTTGTGGCCTTGATGCCAATATGAATTATGCTTATGGAGATGAACTTGCTATTGTCCCTTATGTTAAAAATGAAATTGTTGCTATTGCACCCACACATGATAGTCATATTATCTTTTTGAATTCTCCAAACTACACTATATTGGAGAAGTTTGCTCTTATTAAGGATTATATTGATGGGTTGCGTTCTACCACTACACATGATGATTTTTATGAATATAATATGCATGTGCTTGCTGCTCCTACTTGCAATTATTATGAGAGAGGAACTATATCTCCACCTCTCTATGTTTCCAACACGATAAAATTGCAAGAAACTGCTTATGCTATGTATTGGCCTTTACATGATGTGCATGAACTGTTCTTGTATGACATGCCAATGCATAGGAAGAGAGTTAGACTTCGTCATTGCATGATATATGTTTCTTTCTGCTCACTACTAAATGCCAAATCATTGTTAATTAAAATTGGCTTTGATATACCTTGGGATCCGGGTGGATTCATTACTTGAGCACTTTATGCCTAGCTTAATGGCTTTAAAGAAAGCCCTACCAGGGAGACAACCCAGAAGTTTTAGAGAGTCATTTATTTCTGTTGAGTGCTTTTATAAAGTTTAAAAACAAAAAAATATAGAGGGGAACCTAAAAACTTTTTCAAAAAGAGAAGCAATTCAAAGGTGATACATTGGAGAAGTGAGGGTCGACCTTGAACACTTGTGTTCATGCTCATGGAAGCAATGTAAATTTTTCATGAAGATTCTCACAAAAATAATTACCCCCTTGTACAAATCCATTGTATTATAAAAATAATGTGCAAAGATTTGCCTTTAGGATGATTAGATTGCTTGTTGGTATGTGCGGTGCAGAAACAGAAACTTTGGCTGTAGTGCGTGATTTTACTTTTTTTTACTGGAACGTCAAAAGCTTCTGAAACTTTTTGCACAGTCTTGCTATACAAAATGTTTATTTTTTCCTAATTTTTCAGAATTTTTGCAGTACCATAAGTATGGTAGGTGTTCTGATTGCTACAGACTGTCCTATTTAAGACAGATTCTGTTTTTGATGCATTGTTTTGCTTGTTTTGATGAAACTATCGACTTTTATCAGTGGTATAAGCCATGGAAAAGTTATAATACAGTAGCTACAATGCAAAAATAAAATATGAATTGGTTTTCAATAGTACTTAGAGTAGTGATTTGCATTATTATACTAACGGATCTTACCGAGGTTTCTGTTGAGTTTTGTGTGGATGAAGTGATCAAAGATCGAGGAGGTCCCGATTTGAGGAGAAGGAGGAGAGGCAAGAGCTCAAGCTTGGGGATTCCCAAGGCACCCCAAGTAAATATTCAAAGAGACTCAGGCGTCTAAGCTTGAGGATGCCCCGGAAGGCATCCCATCTTTCTTCAACAAGTATCGGTATGTTTTCATCTTCATTTCGTTCATGTGATATGTGTGAATCTTGGAGCGTC
Organism: Thinopyrum elongatum; assembly: GCA_011799875.1. NCBI lineage: Eukaryota > Viridiplantae > Streptophyta > Magnoliopsida > Poales > Poaceae > Thinopyrum > Thinopyrum elongatum. Next base: position 285,878,460 of record CM022298.1, on the reverse strand, counting down.
TTTTGTGTTTAGTTTTCATTTTTCTTTTATGCACCATGCTGGTATGAGATAGTCCATGGTTGATTTATAGAATGCTTCATGTGCTTCACTTATATCATTTGAAGTTTGGATTGCCTGTTTCTCTTCACATAGAAAACCGTTATTTGTAGAATGCTCTTTTGCTTCACTTATACTTATTAGAGCATGGTCTTTTGTAGAAAGAATTAAACTCTCTTGCTTTACTTATATCAATTTAGAGAGTCAACAGGAATTGGTCAATTGCATGGTTAGTCATAAAATCCTACATAAAACTTGTGGATCACTGAATATGATATGTTTGATTCCTTGTAATAGTTTTGCCATATAGAGATGGAATATGTGGGAGGTACTAGTAAAGGGTTGTGGTTAATAAGAATATTGGTGTTAAGTTTTGTGATTCCCGAAGCATGAACTTATAGTCTCTCATTATGCTATGAAGTTGGTGCATGATTTATTATTGATTGTCTTCCTTATGAATGGCGGTCGGGGACGAGCGATGGTCTTTTCCTACCAATCTATCCCCCTAGGGGCATGCATAGTAGTACTTTGCTTTGAGGGCTAATAAACTTTTGCAATAGGTATATGAGTTATTTATGACTAATGTGAGTCCATGTATTATACGCACTCTTACCTTTCCGCAATTTGCTAGCCTCTACGGTACCGTGCATTGCCCTTTCTCACCTCGAGACGTGGTGCAAACTTCGCCGGTGCATCCAAACCCCGTGATATGATACGCTCTATCACACATAAGCCTTATTATATCTTCCTCAAAACAGCCACCATACCTACCTATTATGGCCTTTCCATAGCCATTCCGAGATATATTGCCATGCAACTTCCACCGCCTCCGTTTTGATGACTTGAGCATTCATTTTCATATTGCTTTGCATGATCATAAGGTAGCTAGCATGATATTTCCATGGCTTGTCCGTTTTTTGATATCGTTGTTATGCTAGATCATTGCACATCCTGGTACACTGCCAGAGGCATTCATATAGAGTCATACTTTGTTATAGGTATCGAGTTGTAATTTTTATTTCTTTTGAGTTATAAGTAAATAGAAGTGTGATGATCATCATTATTCATTTTTAGAGCATTGCCCCAGTGAGGAAAGGATGATGGAGACTATGATTCCCCCACAAGTCAGGATGAGACTCCGGAAAATGAGAGAAAAAAAAGAAAAAAAAAGAAAAGAAAAAAAAAAGAGAGAAGAGGCATGCTAGTTCCACACTTGTGCTTCAAAGTAGCACCATGTTTTTCATATGGAGAGTCTCCTATGTTGTCACTTTCATATACCAGTGGGAATTTTATTATAGGATTAGATGCACACCCACTTAGTTTTCATATTGAGCTTTCATACACTTATAGCTCTTAGTGCATTCGTTGCATGGCAATCCCTACTCCTCACGTTGATATTAAATGATGGGCATCTCCATAGCCCGTTGGTTAGCCGCATGGATGTGAGACTTTCTTACTTTTTTGTCTTCTCTATATTTACCCCTATCATTATACTCTATTCCACCCATAATGCTATATCCATGGCTTGCGCTCATGTATTGCGTGAGAGTTGAAAAGGCTGAAGCGCGTTAAAAAGTATGAACCAATTGCTCGGCTTGTCATCGGGGTTGTGCATGATAAATACTTTGTGTCAAGAAGACAGAGCATGACAAGACTATATGATTTTGTAGGGATAGCTTTCTTTAGCGTTGATATTTTAAAAGACATGATTGTTTGTTGGGATGCCTGAGTATTGATGTCTTTATGTCAAATTATAGACTATTGCTTTGAGTCACTTATGTCTTAATATTCATGCCATGATTAGATATATGATCAAGACTATGCTAGGTAGCATTCCACATCAAAAATTAATTTTTTATCATTTACCTACTCGAGGACGAGCAGGAATTAAGCTTGGTATGCTGATACGTCTCCGTCGTATCTATAATTTTTGATTGTTTCATGCCAATATTATACAACTTTCACATATTTTTGGCTACTTTTTATATGATTTATTGGACCAGTTCCTGTTTGTTGCATGTTTTTTGTTTCGCAGAAAATCCATATCAAACGAAGTCCAAATGCAATAAAAATTTACGGAGAATTATTCTGGAATATTTGTGAATTTTGGGAGGTGGAATCAACGTAAACGGGGGCCCACAGGCCCCAAGATACACCAGGGCGCGCCAGAGGGTGCCCGGCGCGCCCAGGTGTATTGTGCCCTCCTCGAACGTCGCTTGGGGCCCTTCTTCTAGCACAAGAAAGATAATTTATGGAAAAAAATCGTGTTAAAATCTCAGCGCAATCGGAGTTACGGATCTCCGGGAATATAAGAAACGGTGAAGGGCCAGATCTGGGGAACGCGAAACAGAAGAGAATAGAGAGGGAGATCCAATCTTGGAGGGGCTCCCGCCCCTCTGCCGCCATGGACCAGAGGGGGAACTCTCCTCCCATCTAGGGGGGAGGCCAAGGAAGAAGAATAAGGAGGGGGGCTCTCTCCCCCTCTCTCCCGGTGGCACCGGAGTGCCGCCGGGGCAAGGATCATGACGGCGATCTACATCAACAATCTTGCTACCGTCAACACCAACTCTCTCCCCCTCTATGCAGCAATGTAACACTCCTTCTCCCCACTGTAATCTCTACTTAAACATGGTGCTCAACTCCATATATTATTTCCCAATGATATTTGGCTATCTTATGATGTTTGAGTAGATCCGTTTTGTCCTATGGGTTAATCGTGATCTTGGTTGGTATGATTGTATATTTTATTTATGGTGCTGTCCTACGGTGCCCTCCATCTCGCGCAAACATGAGGGATCCCCGCTGTAGGGTGTTGCAATATGTTCATGATTCGCTTATGGTGGGTTGCGAGAATGACAGAAGCTTAAACCCGAGTAAGTGGGTTGTTGCGTATGGGATAAAGAGGACTTGATACTTAATGCTATGGTCGGGTTTCACGACCTTAATGATCTTTAGTAGTTGCGGATGCTTGCTAGAGTTCCAATCATAAGTGCATATGATCCAAGTAGAGAAAGTATGTTAGCTCATGCCTCTCCCTCATGTAAAATTGCAAGAATGATTACCGGTACTTGTTATCGATTGCCTAGGGACAAATGACTTTCTTGTTGACAAAAGCTATCCACTTTTATTACCTTGCAATTTATTCGTAGTTTTATTCTCGCAAAGTACTCATAGTTTTATTTTTGGAAAATAGTTTCATACTTGTTTAGGTAAAGCAAACATCAAGTGTGCGTAGAGTTGTATCTGTGGTCGATAGAAATTGAGGGAATATTTGTTCTACCTTTAGCTCCTCATTGGGTTCGACACTCTTATTTATCGAAGAAGGCTACAAATGATCCCCTATACTTGTGGGTTATCACGTCCTGGCGGACGCGTCGGCTTGGAGCCACACCGAGACTAGCCCTAGCCGCTCTTTCACCGTGCACCTGTCGGCGTCCTCAAGATCGGTCTGGAGCTGGTCCAGCGCGGAAAAAGCTTCTTCCAAAGCCTCGGGCCTGGCAAGGGGGCTGCAACCCGCCAGCGCGAGAGCCTGGGAAGAGAGCGGCACCGGCGCATGGACTGGCGACGCCGTAGAAGCAAGGGCAGTTGGGGGCTCTGGAGCCTCCGAACCCCCCACAGGTGCGACGGGGAAAGGCGGCTTCGGAGCCTGCCGGCCCATGGTGACGGCCTCCTCCTGAGGCTCCGCCACCACACCTTGAGGGGCCCGCTCTGTAACGAGGGGGCGCGAGGTGATCTCCTCCACCTGCTCCAGGGTCACCTTGGCCGCGGCCGACGGCGGTGCCCCCGAGGCCCCACCTCCCTCCTTCCTTTTCTTCACCACGGTCAACACCTTGGTTACCGGGAAGTGAGTACTGCGGGCACGACGCCAAGAATGATAAACGAAAACAAGGTAAGATACTTACTCGTCAGCAGCAATGTACCCCCTTTTCCTAACCGAGGCCAGGGCGCCCCCAATCTTCCTGAGCGCGGGCTTTGCTGTGCCTTGGGAATCGGTGGGGCGCGCGATGGCTGGTTTCGGTGCGGCGACGACGGACGGCAAGACGGGGGAGACGCCTCAACAAAGGGATGCCACCTCGCCCTTCCTCGGAGTCGTTGGGCCTGGCCTCCGCAAAGGGGTGGCCCCGGACCGCTTGACGACCCCGGTGGAGCGCGGGGATCCATTGACCAGGGGCTCAGTGGCGTCGTCATCGTCGGAGAGGCTGCGGAGAAGCTCGCTCTATAGCGGGGGAGATGTCTCCGCCACGTCATCCATGGTCGCCTCCGAGTCCTCCTCCCCCTTCTCCTCGACATCGTCGCCGGAAGATACCATCACCGAGGAGCTGGGGAGTTCCGGCGGCACGAGCCCCAGCTCGTTGAAGACGGGCATGGCGGCGACCAGCTCCGCCCCGTCGCCCTGAAGGTACAGCAGGATGTAGGCCGCCGGGAGGCCACCCGGATCCTTCTCAAGCAGGGTATGCATGGCCTTGTCTAGCTCCTCGCCCGTCAAGCTCCCTGGGCATAGTCGGATGTTGTCCTTCGTGGCCTTGAAGTCCCACATGGGGCGCGATTGTGCCTGGAGCGGGGCCAGGAGTTGCGTCAGGAACTCCTTGACGAGCATGGCCCCTGTCAGCACCCTGGCCTCCATGTCCACCGTCATCTTGTTCAGGACTGGCGCCCCCCGGGGGTCGGTGAGCTTCTCATGACCCCACCAATCGAGCTTCTCCGGCAGCTCGGTTGGTAGTTCCAGCCGCGCACGGAGGCCCCCGGCGTCCATGAAGACCCACTTGCGCCGAAAGTTCTCCACCTTCTTCCCGGCCCGCATGAGCGCGTTGCCGGGGTGGACCGTGGCAAAGGAGACGCAGCCAGAACGCTGGGTTGGGTCGTGCTGCTGAAGGTAGAAGAAGTGGCGAAGGAGTGCAACGGAAGGCATCACGCGCACAAACGCCTCATAGTAAAAGGCGAAGATCGACAGGAGGAGAATGGAGTTGGGTTGAAGGTGCAGAGCCTGGATCTGGTAGTGGTCCATGATGGCGATGAAGAACTAGGAGAAGGGCAGGATGAGCCCCGCAAAGATGCTTTGGAGGAAGAAGGCGTAGAATGTCCCTGCCACGGCCCCTTGCTCGGCGGAGCCGGCCCGAAGCATCGTTTTCTTCCCCTCGTTGTCGGTGCCCGCCGTCAACGGGAGCGCGACAGAAAGGTGTCTCTCCTCGGTGATGGAGGACGCGCCGAGAGTCGGTGCAGGAGAGGAGGAGGAGCTCACGGCCGGCGCGGCCAATTTCGCCTTCCCGGATGCCATTAGCGAACAACTTGGGGAAAGAGATGAGGAAAGGTGGAGGAGTTCCACCGGATCTGGTGATATCCTCAGCAGGAAGAAAGCGGATCTGGAGCAAGACAAGGAGAGGGCAATGAAGGCTCAGAGGCGAGCGCTAGTCTTTTGTTAGCCTAGGGCAGTTGCCGAGGTGGCGTGGGGAAGTGGAGACGCCCACGTCCCATCAAGTGCCACGCGTCAGCCTGGTCCGTAGGCGATTGGGGCCCGTGGCACTTCGCCTTGCCCTTTGGATTCGCCTCGAAGCCATGTCCGAGCGTACCTTGGGCCCGGGGGCTACTGTCGGCATTTTTGGAACCAGGGTACCCAGACTTGCCTGCCTGCGGCCCACGGCATGGCTCCATCGACGGCCTGGTATGGCCCATCTACACCACCTTCAAGATGAAACCCTCGCGAGGGGCCAAGCCACGCGAGGCGGGCGACATCAAGACCTCCGGAGGGAGCGGCCTCCTCAGGCTGGCTCCTGACGAGCAGAGATTTCTATGCAGGTGCACTCCTCATGAGGTCGAGGTGACGCAAGCCATGAAGACCAAGGCCAGGCGGGCACCAGCGGGCATAGAGCAGCAGGTTTCCTCTTTGGTGCTAAGGAGGCAAGCGCAGGCGCGGGGTCCCGAGGAATCACCCAAAGGTTTCCATTCCCGTGCAACGAGACCAAGACCGCCAGGATGGCAGGACGGATGTTATCACCGAGCCCACCACAGCGTCATGACCAGAAGCTTTGGATATCGTCATAACTTTGCGCTTTTCTATCAATTGCTCGACAATAATTTGTTCACCCACTGTATGTTTTCTTTCAAGAGAGAAGCCTCTGGTGAAACCTATGGCCCCCGGGTCTATTTTCCGTCATATATTTTCAGATCTATAAACCAAAAAACCCCAAAAATACCTTGCTGCAATTTATTTGTTTTTATTTTGTTTTACATTTTAGTAATCTTTTATATCTATCTCTATTAGATCTCATCCTTGCAAGTGACCGTGAAGGGATTGACAACCCCTTTATCGCGTTGGGTGCAAGTGTTTGATTGTTTGTGCAGGTGCATAGATTGGAGACTTGCATGTACCTCCTACTGGATTGATACGTTGGTTCTCAAACTGAGGGAAATACTTAGCTCTACGTTGCTGCATCACCCTTTCCTCTTCAAGGGAAAAACCAATGCAAGCTCAAGAAGTAGCAGGAAGAATTTCTGGCGCCGTTGCCGGGGAGGTTCTACATCAAGCCTACCAAGTACCCACCATAAACTCTCATCTCTTGCATTACATTATTTTACATTTGCCTCTCGTTTTCCTCTCCCCCACTTCTAACACATTTTCAGAAAAACACAAAAATATTTGCCTTTTTATTCGCCCTTCTTTCCGTTTGCCTTTATGTCTTACTTGGTTTGTTTGCTTGTTCGCTTGGTATAATTGTGTATTTATTAAAAATCAGAAAACAAAATGTTTATGGATCCTCATCCACTTGCTAATCTTTTTAAGATATCCATTTATGATGAACCAATTGCTAGTGAGTTCTGTGCACTAGATTATCTTTATGAAGTTTTGCTTGAGATTCGTGAATCTGAAAATTGTGATGAAGTGTTAAAAGATGAAATTTATGAAGTGATTCACGATAGCTCCTTGAATGAAAAGCATGATTGCAATGATGTTATTATAAATTCTATTAATATCAATTGTGCTAACAATATGCAAAACCCTAAGCTTGGGGATGCTTATTTTGCTGTCTCCATTACCTATTGTAATGATCATGATTGGGGTGATTCTTCATATGATCTTGAAAATTTATTTAAGCCTCATGATAAATATGTTTGCAATAATATTGTAAGTGGGTTTGGAAGAGTGTCAACTCTAGGTAATAATGATCCCACTACTTTGGAGAATGATCAGTCTTATGAAATTTTTGATAAAAGTGCGCTTGGAGAGGTCATGACCTTATTTGGTGATAATCCCACTATTTTGGAAGAGTATTTTGGAAGAGTGTCAACTTAGCATGCATGTGGATCATGTAGAGAAAATTTTATGTGATAGCTATATCATTGAATTTGATTATGATCCTACATGTAGTTATTATGAGAGAGGAAAATATGGTTCTAGAAATTTTCATGTCACTAAATTACCTCTCGTTATGTTGAGATTGCTATTATTTCTTTCTTCTTCCTTGCATATGCTAGTTTTTGCTTGTCTTGATAATTTGTTTTCTTATAAAATACCTACGCATAGGAAGTATGTTAGACTTAAACTTGTTTTTCACATGCTATATGATGTTCTCTTCATGTTTCAATTGCTATCTTTCATGTGAGCATCATTAAAATTATCAACGCCTAGCTAAAAGGCTTCAAAGAAAAGCGCTTGTTAGGAGACAAACCAATATTTTTCCTTTCTGTTTTTATGAGAATACACATTATTACCTCTGTAGTAATTGTGTTTTGGTGTTTTAATTAGTGTTTGATCCAAGCAAGACCTTTGGGATGGTCTACGAAGATAGTTGATTTGATTTTGCTGAAAAACAAAAACTTTTGTGTCAAGCAAATAGAATTTTAAAAATTCACAGAAGCAACGAAAAACTCTGAATGTTTTACATGATATTGATAAACAAATTTCCCAGGTTGTCCTAATGTTTCATAATTTTTTGAGTTACAGAAGTATGACTGCAATTCAGATCTTCGCAGACTGTTCTGTTTTTGATAGATTCTGTTTTTTTATCTGTTGTTTGCTTATTTTGATGAATCTATTGGTAGTATCGGGGGGTATGAACCATGGAAAAGTTGGAATACAGTAGATATTACACCAATATAAATAAATAATGAGTTCACAACAGTACCTAAAGTGGTGATTTATTTTATTATACTAACGGATCTTATGAGATTTTTCTGTTGAGTTTTGTGTTGTAAAGTTTTCAAGTTTTGGGTAAAGATTTGATGGACAACGGAATAAGGAGTGGCAAGAGCCTAAGATTGGGGTTGCCCAAGTCACCCCAAGGTAATATTCAAGGACAACCAAGCATCTAAGCTTGGGGATGCCCCGGATGGCGTCCCCTCTTTTGTGTTCGTCCATCGGTAAATTTACTCGAGGCTATATTTTTATTCACCACATGATATATGTTTTACTTGGGGCGTCTTGTATGATATGAGTCTTTGCTTTTTATTTATCCCCAATAATCCTTGCTGTACACACCTTTTGAGAGGGACATGCATGAATCATGATTTATTAGAATACTCTATGTGCTTCACTTATATCTTTTGAGCTAGGTAATTTGCTCTAGTGCGCTTCACTTATATCTTTCTAGAGCACCGCGTGGCTTTATTTTATAGAAATTGTTGAACTCTCATGCTTCACTTATATTATTTTGAGAGTCTTGAAACACCATGGTAATTTGCTTAGGTTATGAATTTAGTCCTAATATGATGGGCATCCAAGAGGGATATAATAAAAACTTCCATATAAAGAGCGTTGAATGAGATGAGAAGTTTGATTCCTTGCATTTGTTTTGAGATATAAAGATGGTGATATTAGAGTCATGCTAGTGAGTAATTGTGGATTGGTAGAAATACTTGTGTTAAAGTTTGTGATTCTCGTAGCATGCACGTATGGTGAACCTTTATGTGATGAAGTCAGAGCATGATTTATTTATTTATTGTCTTCCTTATGAGTGGCGGTCGGGGACGAGCGATGGTCTTTTCCTACCAATCTATCCCCCTAGGAGCATGCATGTAGTACTTTGTTTGGATAGCTAATAAACTTTTGCAATAAGTATGTGATTTCTTTATGACTAATATTGAGTCCATGGATTATACGCACTCTCACCCTTCCACCATTTCTAGCCTCTCTAGTACCGCGCAATTCTCGCCGGTGCATTAAACCCACCATATACCTTCCTCAAAACAGCCCCCATACCTACCTATTATGGCCTTTCCATAGCAATTCTGAGATATATTGCCATGCAACTTCCATCGTTCCGTTTATTATGACACACTTCATCATTGTCATATTGCTTTGCATGACCATGTAGTTGGCATAGTATTTTTGGCAAGGCCACCGTTCATATTTTCTATACATGTCACTCTTGATCATTGCACATCCCGGTACACCACTGGAGGCATTCATATAGAGTCATATTTTGTTCTAGAATCGAGTTGTAATTCTTGAGTTGTTAGTAAATAAAAGTGTGATGATCATCATTATTAGAGCATTGTCCCATGTGAGGAAAGGATGATGGAAGCTATGATTCCCTCACAAGTTGGAATGAGTCTCCGGACTTTACACAAAAATAAAAGAGGCCAAAATATGCCAAACAAAAAATGAGAGAAAAGAGAGAAGGGGCAATGCTACTATCCTTTTACCACACTTGTGCTTCAAAGTAGCACCATGATCTTCATGATAGAGAGTCTCCTATGTTGTCACTTTCATATGCTAGTGGGAGTTTTTCATTATAGACCTTGGCTTGTATATTCCAATGATGGGCTTCCTCAAATTTCCCTAGGTTTTCGTGAGCAAGCGAGTTGGATGCACACCCACTTAGTTTCTTTTTGAGCTTTCATACACTTATAGCTCTAGTGCATCTGTTGCATGGCAATCCCTACTCTCTCACATTAATATCTATTGATGGGCATCTCCATAGCCCGTTAATACGCCTAGTTGATGTGAGACTTTCTCCTTCTTTTTGTCTTCTCCACAACCACCATATTCTATTCCACCTATAGTGCTATATCCATGGCTCACGCTCATGTATTGCGTGAAAGTTGAAAAAGTTTGATAACATCAAAAGTATGAAACAATTGCTTGGCTCGCATCTGGGTTGTGCATGATTTAATACTTTGTGTGATGAAGATGGAGCATAGCCAGACTATATGATTGTGTAGGGATAACTTTCTTTGGCCATGTAATTTTGAGAAGACATGATTGCTTTATTAGTATGCTTGAAGTATTACTGTTTTTATGTCAATATTAAACTTTTGTTTTGAATCTTATAGATCTGAATATTCATGCCACAATAAATAAGATTACATGGTTAAATATGTTAGGTAGCATTCCACATCAAAAATTATGTTTTTATCATTTACCTACTCGGGGACGAGTAGGAATTAAGCTAGGGATGCTTGATACATCTCCAACGTATCTATAATTTTTTATTGTTCCATGCTATTATATTATCTGTTTTGGATGTTTTATATGCATTAATATGCTATTTTATATTATTTTTGGGACAAACTTATTAACCTAGAGCCCAATGCCAGTTTGTGTTTTTTTCCTTGTTTTTGAGTTTTACAGAAAAGGAATATCAAATGGAGTCCAAAAAGAATAAAACTTTCACGATGATTTTTCTTGGACCAGAAGACACCCACGTAACTTGGAGAGAGGGCCAGAAGATCCCCAAGGAGGCCACAAGCCTCAGGGGCGCGCCCTAGGGGGGTGCCCTGAGGGCTTGTGGGCCCCTTGGGTGTCCCCTAACCATAAAACCAGCACTATAAATTCCCAAATATTCCCAAACGACGAGAAGCGTCCACCAAAATACTTTTTCTCCACTGCAAGCCTCTGTTCCCGTGAGATACCATCTTGGGGCCTTTTTCGACACTCTGCCAGAGGGGGATTCGGTCACGGAGGGATTCTACATCAACCCTATTGCCCTTCTGATGAAGCGTGAGTAGTTTACCACAGACCTACGGGTCCATAGCTAGTAGCTAGATGGCTTCTTCTGTCTCTTTGATCTTCAATAAAATGTTCTCCTCGATGTTCTTGGAGACCTATCCAATGTAATATTCTTTTGCGGTGTGTTTGTCGAGATCCGATGAATTGTGGATTTATGATCAGATTATCTATGAATATTATTTGAGTGTTTTCTGAATTCTTATATGCATGATTTGATATCTTTGCATTTCTCTTCGAATTATCGGTTTGGTTTGGCCAACTAAATTGGTTCTTCTTGCAATGGGAGAGGTGCTTAGTTTTGGGTTCAATCTTGCAGTGTCCTCACCCAGTGACAAAGTAGGGGTAGCGAGGCACATATTGTATTCTTGCCATCAAGGATAAAAAGATGGGAGTTTCATCATATTGCTTGAGTTTATCCCTCTACATCATGTCATCTTACTTAAGGCGTTACTCCGTTCTTATGAACTTAATACTCTAGATATGCTGGATAGCGGTCGATGTGTGGAGTAATAGTAGTAGATGCGGGCAGGAGTGGGTCTACTTGACACGGACGTGATACCTATATTCATAATCATTGCCTTGGATATTGTCATAACTTTGTGCTTTTCTATCAATTGCTCGACAGTAATTTGTTCACCCAGCGTATGTTTTTGTCCGCATTCTGGGATCGGGGCTACCTAGACCTGCCTGCCTGTGGCCCACGATGTGGCTCCCTTGACGGCCCTGTATGACCCAGCTGCGACAACTCCAAGACAAGACCCTCACAAGGGCCCCCTGGCCTCACGAGGCGGACAGCACGAAGACCTCCAAGGGAGCGGCCTCCCCAGGCTGCCTCCCAAGGAGCGGAGATTCCTATGCACTCAGCCTCACAAGGCTGCGATGACATGAACCATGACAACCATGGCCAGGCGGACGCCAGCGGGCGCCGAGGAGGCAGTTTCCCTTTTTGTGCTAAGGGAGCAAGGACAGGCGTAGGTTCCCGAGGAGTCTCCCAAAGGTTTCCATTCTGGTGCCACAAGACCAAGACCATGAGCTCGGCAGGACGGATGTCATCACCGAGCCCACCGCTGCGTCATGACCAGAAGCTTTGCAGGCAAAGACCACCTTTTGTCAGGATTAGATGTACTTCTTGTCCCCTTTCAAATTGGCCGTTGTGGGATCCCTTCCCGCCTAAGTTTTGAGGGAAGAGGACCAAGGCCACTATAAATATAGCGTAGCCACCACCATAGAAGGGGGGCCCAGATCAGATCCATTCCACCCTCACCACCGAGCCCTCGCGAGGCTCTTAATCCAATGTACTTGTTCATCCTCAGCCTCCTCATGAGGCCAATCCACCACAAAGAAGGAGTAGGGTTTTACACCGCAAGGTGGCCCGAACCTGGGTAAACTGCCGTGTTCATCTTCTTCCCCGTTCGTGTGCGCTCGACGAGTCTAGGCCGGAGGGTGGCGAGCTCGAGACTTGGGTTGGTGGAGATCTTCGCACACGCCCCAGAGTTCGAACCTTCTTGGTTCTACGGAGCCCTGAATCCGACATTTGGCATGCCAGGTAGGGGCGTGTCAAAATCCTCCTTCCGTCCCATCTCCGCTTCGTCTCCGCTTCGCCACTCCCATGGCCAAAGGTTGCCGAGCCCGTGCTGAGCATTGGGTCGCTTGCACCGCACAGGTGGTGCCCCTTGGCCATGTGCTCCTCGCCACCCCATCTGCCCCACGGCTAACACCGCCGCAAGCGCTGCTGCTCGTCAGCGGCAGAATCCGTTGCCATCGCCTTTCATGCAGCGCGACAGCCACACCGCCGCACCCGCCTTCAACCCCACTGCGACGTCATCATCTCGCGCTCATCATGAGTTTATGAAGGCGTAAGCTGCACTCCTCGTAGTGTGAGAGCTTTTGCGCCACCGCCCCACCAAGGATGCCTATGACGCCTGGCTCGACCGAGTCGCCGAGCTGCTTGATGCCGCTTGCGGGGGCTTGGAGCCCGCCTGTTCTTCGCAGGAGTCATAGCCCTCACCCTGGACCCGCGCTTGCCCTTGCTGCGTCTGCCCGTCCTTCAGGAAAGGACCTGAAGGGCCCCACATGTGCCAGGTTGCAAGCTGGATTTCCTCCCTGGCTCATGAGGCGCTCCCTCGAATACCGGACAGGGCATGTTACCCCCATAGGCCACATCCTGGCCGGTGCGGTCAGACGGCGGGAACAACAGTCGATAAGGCGAAGGAATCAGGGGCAAATGTCAGGACGACGGCCATCGCTGACCCTGCCCCGCCATCAACAGGATCACCCCGTGGCAGTAGCAAGGTCGAGCGCGCCATTCCCAGTGGCTTGCTCGTCGAGATCGTCAGGGCTTCATTAGGCTAGGGTCCCTCGTGAGCCGACGTGGTGCCCCCGCCCGCGTTGCTGGCGACAACAACCCCCGTTTACAAGTAGTCTCTCCAAAACATATTGCACTAACCTTGGAACGCAGGTAGATCAAGCTTCGGTGGTGCAGCTGCGGAGCGGTGGCCGGGCTGAACATGCCGGCGTTGAACCCTTTGGAGCCCCAAGTCCAAGGGGCCTCGGGAGGAACCTGTGAACTTGCGGCGAGGTTGGCTTGGGAAGCTGTGGCCAGTGCCATGACCCACCTGCACCACCACAACTGAGATGCTCGTGACGACCCCGTTCCTCCCCAGCCATGATGCCGAGGTGCCTCGCCTGCTCAGGGCCAGGTGGGGCCCCTCGCGAACCTAGCCACCCCGGCGAGACGCACCGGCATGCCGGGCCCGGGACCTCGTCATCGAGGGTAAAGCTCGGCGACGGCCATTCCCCGCACCGTGAGAAGTCGAGGCGCCACCACGGCGGAGGCGGCGCATGCCTCCGGATCCTCAGGGCGGGAGACCCTGTCAGCGTTCTGGGAAATAGGGTACCCAGACTTGCTTGCCTGCGGCCCACTGCGTGGCTCCATCGACGGCCTGGTATGGCCCATCTACAGCACCTTCAAGGCAAGACCCTGGCGAGGGGCCAAGCCTCGTTAGGCGGGCGACGCCAGGACCTCCGTAGGGAGCGCCGTCCCTAGGCTGGCTCCCGAGGAGCGGAGATTTCTATGCAGGCACCCATCTCATGAGGTGGAGGTGACGCAAGCCATGACGACCAAGGCTAGGCGGGCGCCAGCGGGCGCAGAGTAGCAGGTTTCCTCTTTGGTGCTAAGGAGGCAAGCGCAGGTGCGGGATCTCGAGGAATCAACCAAAGGTTTCCATTTCCGTGCAACAAGACCAGGACCGCCAGGGCGGCAGGACAGATGTCATCACGGGGCCCACCGCAGCATCGCGACCAGAAGCTTTGCAGGCGAAGACCACCTTTCGTCAGGATAAGATGTACTACTTGTCCCCCTTCAAATTTGGCCATTGTGGTATCCCTTCCCGCCTTCATTACGAGGGAAGAGGACCAAGGCCACTATAAATAGGTTAGCCACCACCATAGAAAGGAGAGGGATCGGACCCAGAACAACTCACCCGAACCAGAGCAAGCCTCGCGAGCTTGTTCATCCTCTGTACTAGTTCATCCTCAGCCCCTCGTGAGGCTAATCCACCCCAAAGCAGGAGTAGGGTATTACACCGCAAGGTGGCCCGAACCTGGGTAACTGCCGTGTCCTTCTTATTCCCTGTTCTTCGAGCTTGGCTGTAGGGCAGGGCGTTCGGTTGGCTGGTTAGGTTGAGTTCTTCGCACACGCCCCAGAATTCGAACCTTCATTGGGTCCGTGGAGCGCTGAGTCCGACATTTGGCGCGCCAGGTAGGGGCGTGTCGAAACTCGACCTCTTCATCAATCGTGTCCCACCCTCGCCTCATCGCGCCCATGGCGGAGGATCCCCGAGCTCGCGCCGAGCATTGGGCCGCTCACCCTGCCCAGGCGGCGCTCCCCGGCCACGGAGCTCACCAACCCGCACCCCTCGCGGCCAGCATGGTCGCCGGCGTCGCCGAATGTCAGCGGTACGGGCCACCCCCGCCCTCTCTCGTGCGGCGCCGCAATCGTGTCACCGCGCGGTCTTCTGGCTATGGCGTGGCGTCGACCCTGCGCGCTCGTCGGGAACAAGCGAACACACGAGCTGCACTCGTCATGGCGCGCGAGTTACTGCGATGCAGGTTGGGGGAAGGCGGCCACGACGCCTTGCTTGAGCAGGTCGCCGAGCTGCTTGACGCTGCCTGCGAGGGCGTGGCGCCTTTCTGCATCCTGCCCATGTCGTGGGCGATGCCCGGGGTTGGTGTCCGCCCCCACTGCATCGGCCAGCCCCTTCGGAGGGGGTCCGGAGGGCCTCACAGCGGTGGCCTGGCGCGCGACGGGGTAGGCAACCCCTCCTTGAGCCGCGCCGAAGGATCGCCCCCTAACCGGCACTGCCGGGTGCCAAGGATGACGGATGGCAGAACAGAGGGACCAGGGGCTGGCCTCGGGATGATGGCCCCTGGAGCCTCCATGCCGCCACCAACGGGATCGTTGTACGGGCAGAGGAGAAGCCCGTGCGTGTTCCCCTCATCAGCCTGGACGGCGAAGTCACCAAGGCCACGCAGGGCTAGGGCCCTCCACGAGCCGACCCAACGCCCCGACGACACCCCCCACAGCAATAGTTATCGGTTACAACCCGTGCCTTTGGGATATGCCGCACTAACTTTGGATCGCAGGTAGATCGTGCCAAGACGGCACGCCCTTGGGGGCTGGGCTCGCCCTTGGCTGGCGGGACGCACCAGGAGGTCGCGCAAGGGCGCGCCCCGAATGCAGCGGGGGCCCGGCGCCGAGGGTTCCCCCATGTCGCGGGGCGTGTGGCGCCACCACCGTGGTGGCATGTGCCACCCAGAAGCGGGTCCCCTCCTGGGGGAGGCACCGGCGAGCCCTCCCCTAGGGGGAGGCCCACGGCCCCCTCACCACCGCTCGTGTAGTCCCTTGCCCCTTGGTCCTGTCCTGGTTTCGGACGCCCCAACGGTGGCCGGGGTATGCGCGGAGCGGGGTTCCTGCCCAGGGGGCAAGGAGCGCCTCTCAAGATCTCCGCCTGTGACACTCTCATGTAATAATGATTGGGGCTGTACATGCCCCGGAGTCTCCTGAGCGCTGCCCTTGAGCCTCACGGGGGCTCCCACCCACGTCCAAGTGGAAGCACCAAGCTCCGCGCTGGCAGTCAACACTGCCCCCCAATGGCTATGCCCATGCCCAGTGGAGGCCCCATGCTCCACACTGGGGAAGACTAGAAGACCAGTGTAGACGCCGAATGCAGTCGTCTTTGTTTTGCCCTCTTTTGTAATCCGATTTGCTGCATTTGGAATGAAATTTAAAACTTCTTGCACTTATTAAAAGACAAGGGGGGAATTTTTTCAACTTGTAGTGTTTCCTTTTCCTTCGATTTGTATTTTGGGAGGCATGGTTTCTACCTGCTACTCTCCCCCAGAGCGCCCCGCGAGCGGGGGCTGGGTCTGGCGTGCGTATCTGAGCTAGCCCGAGCGGCATCAGCGCCCCCTCGGGGCCAAGCACATAACTGCCACGGGTCCGCCCGTGCGCACACCTCACCAAAGCGTTGGCGCTTGGCTCCTCGCGCGGCACTCTCGAGCAAGCCAACAGGCACGCACCAGGCCCGGCGTTCAGCCCAGGCCTCAGGGGCACTCAGCGGCGGGCGTTCCCCCCTGCACTCCAGTGAAGCTCGACGCCCGGCAGAGGCACACCAGGAGGCCCTAAGCCCTCACAAGTCCCTCCTGGGATCCTGCGGACTGGGGGCTCCAGAGGGCCCGTCTTAGAAGAAACGCGTCTCTGCGATACAAGAACCCGTCCAAGGCCGCGAACACAAAAGCTAAGCCACGCCAACTACTCCAGTCAGGGGCCCTCCGGCTCATGATGACACGTTTTTGAAACTAATTTAGAAGGCATATCATTGTTTCATTCATTACAAGGGTCCCCCCTCCAAAAATACTTTCACACCCCGCAGGGCCATACCGAAAGTTTTGGCAGGAAAATAGGGAAATACAAGCCTAGCAAGACGGGCTACCGCCGGCGTCGCTGTCATCGTCATCACCATCAGCTCCACCCTCTTCGGCTGTGAGCGCAGCCACGATGTCGGCAAGGGCAAATTCCACGATCAGGTTGTCCACATGATCGTCCACCCAGCTCGCCAGGTCGCCTTGGGTTACTCCGAGCACGGGGGCTATTGCGGCGTTGAAGTCAAAGTCAGGATCGAGACTAAGAAGGTAGCTGAAGACACGCGAGAACGCGATCCCAAGAAGGTCTCGGCTCTTCTCTTCGATGAGCTGGCGCGTCCTCGCGGCCCCGCCTTCGTGGCAGGTCATGACATGGGTGAAGAAGTGGAGGTAGCCAGCATCATTGGCTTCATGCGGGCGGGAGATGCACTCGTCGCAGATGGTGTCCAGGGCCCGAGTGGCCCTGACCCTGACGTCCTCGAACATCAAGGAACACTCGCGCTGCAGCGTCCGGCGGCGGCCCGCCTCGTCCGAGGCTCTCTCCACGAGGGACGTGACACCTGTGACCTGCCGGTGAAGTGAGGACAACTCGGCCTCGATGGTGGCCCGGGCCTCCTCGGTGGCCTTCTCACGCCGCTCTGCCATAGCCAGCTTCACCTTAAGGGCATCGGCCTTGCCCCGCAATTTGGCTTGCCGCTGCTGGAAGCGAGCCTCCTGGAGCCCCAGCTTTCGGCGGTATTCCTCGACGAGGGCCGTGCGGATCCCCGCTACCTTCTGGTCGACCTCCTATTCGATCCTCGCCTCCCGAGAGGCAAGGGCGTCCTCGACGGCGGCTACTTGGCGCTCCATCACCTCCAGTCGCTCGCACTCCAGGCTGTGTTCCAATGCCTCGGGTGCCAGCACGTCCTCGCGAGACCAGACTCCCGCCTCGTCTGCGGGGGTCCTGCCTGGCGGCGCTGTGAGGGCGGCTCTACGCGCCCGGACTTGCCGCTCAAGGGTGGCGTTCGAGGCTTGAAGCTCCCTCTCGCGCTCCTCAGCCGCCTCACGACGGCGATCCGTGGCCCGGGCCTCCTCCAAGGCGCGAGCGCAAGCCTCCTGAGAAACTGCAATGACTCCTCTACCTTCGCACGGGCACGCTAGTGCTGCGAGTGCCCAAGGTTGATGGCAACCCTTCAGTTGGTGCCATTCGTGCGCCAGGCGGAGGCCTTCTGGCTCGAGGCGTGCGTCGACATCGGCAAGCTCTGCCCCGAGGCGGCCTAGCGCGCCCGTTGCCTCCTGGAAGAGGTCGTGACGAATGGCGCTGCGCCCGCGCGCGAGCTCCAGCGCTCAGCCGGCCCCCTCCTCCACGCCTCGTTCCACTGGAGGGGCGCAAGACGACTCAACTATCTCCAGCAGGGGACCGGAGGCCGCAGCTCCTCCGGCCGCTCCCTTGGCTACGGACGCGGCGCGGCGCGGTCCAGACCCGCCGCTTGAAGACGGAGCCGTCACGTGGATCGCTCAACCACCAGCAAGAACCAGCGAAGGAGCCCTCGGCACGGCCTCCGTTCGCTATGGGTTGCTCCAGAAGAAGGATGCCAGGAGTGTGGGCCTGCGGCCCTCCAGCGGCGGCCTCGGCTCGTGAGCCAGCATCACGTCATGCACGACCGTCCGGCTCGGGAGGCCTGGCGTCGCTGCCAAACCAGGGGCCTCTGGAGGTCGCGCACTGGGTGGGTTCACCACCTCGGCGGAAGGGATCCTGAGGGGCAAAAGTCAGACGAGGACGTGGTATGCGGAAATCTAGAAGGGCAAGGAATGCGCGCCACAGGGCCGGCGAGCACAAGAGCCACCAAGATGGGGTTCTAGCGAGGTCCTTTGTCGGAGTAAATGACCATGGGTAGCCCCATCAGCTCCCTTTGGTATTTCAAGACATCAGGGCTGGCTGCGCCCCTCAAACATCAAGGACAAGGGCCGCCTTCTTGAGGCCGGCTGGTCCAAGCAGCCGGTTGCCGGGAGGCGGCGGAGTCCACAAGACGGCCATGTAGCAAGCCGACTCGTGGCAGGCGGCCTCCTGGGATGCCGAGTCCTAGCAGGCGGCCCCTCGCGCCCTCAAAGTCAACACCAACATAAACATGATGAGACAGGGTATGGCTACAGTACAGGCCTGCCACCCCCGAATCCCGGGCGGGGCGTGGCCACGGTACTGCGTACCGGGCAGGAATCCTGCGCCCGACGCAGGACTGTTGCCATGCCACTCATGACGACACCCATGGCAGAGGGAGCCATGCTCCCATGACAGGCGGCCAGTACGCCCCGCAGGCGGCGGGCCCTACCTGTCCGTGATAAGCCAGAGGGCGGCAAGCCCTGACCAGTCGGCTCAGTGGGAGGCCGGCTCCCAGCAGGCGGCCCTCCTCCTCCCTCGAAGTCCGTGCGCCATTAACCAGATACGACGGGGTATGGCTACAGCGAGTTCCCGCCAGGCGGCGGGACTGTATCCATGTTCTCCCTGACCAAGCATGCGTCATCAGTGGCACGGCTACAGTGCTACATAGCCGACAAGACCCGCAAGCGGCGGGCCCAACTTGTCGGACGAGGACAAGACCGCCGGGGGGACCCACCAGGCGGCGGGCCCCTGCAGTCGGCGGAGAAGCTATCGACCAGAGATACTGACGGCCGGGTCCTACGCCCGGCCAGATTACCATTGTATCCCTAGGGGGTAGGTCTATATAAACCCCCAGGTCACCCCATGCAAGGGGTTGGCAGTTGGCTCCTTGGCAGAGGCCTCGTCGAGCACTCACGACACACACACACACACACACACACACAGTGGAGTAAGTGCTAGCCTCTGGCGATGCCCCCGGCCGTGGTCGTGCGCCCCGCCTACGGCACCCCCCGGCCGTGCCCATATAAGGCCACCAACATACCGCCTCTCTGCTCCATTAGCCTTCTCTCCCTCCCGCGCATCCTCTGGACCAAGCCACCCTTCTCCCCGTGCCCTCCTAGCACCTCCATGGCCGGAGCAATGTCGCCGGCCTCCACCAAAATTCGCACCACCGAGAGCCCCTCCTCTCCACCTCCTTGTTCCAAAGTATCCCTATCCCCACCGCCAACTCGCCCCGCGCCCCGTTTTCTCCTCGTCGTGCTTGCCTTGCCATGCCCAAACCTAGCCCAAAACACCATCCGCCGGCATCAAGGCCACCATCGTGTCGGTCCTTCCCAGCCTGCGTGAGGCCCAGGGATGGGCGCGACTTGGCCTCCCGAGTCCGTCGGTATGCCGGACGCCACCGGGGACGGCCGGAGTCGCCGGGAAGGGCGCCGGCACCTCGCTCGGTCGGCCTCCTCTGCCCCAGGTGCGAAGAAGGAGGCGACCTACGGGCAGGGCCCGCGCGTCAGTGATCGTCAGGTCGGGCCTAGCCGATAAGTGGAAACGGCTTCGGGCGGCCCCGCCTTTCTGCAGCAAAGGCGCCACGCCAAAGACCGCCTTCGACGTGACCTCCCAGCGGGCGAGCACGAGGAGCTGGGCCAGGCCCAGTACGCTGCCCAGCTAAGTTACGCTCAGTGCGTGATTTTGGCCCATCTAGGTATAACCCCTTCACCTTTTCTTTTTCCAAAGACATCGTAAAATCCATAAACAATTCAAATGAACTCCAAATTTGATGATTCAAATTTCTAGTAGTTCCTAAATTCATGCTCTATCACGTTATGTAATTTGCAATTTTTTCCAGAAGTATTTTCTTCACAAATATTTATCAAATCCTATTTTTCCATTTCTGTGATGAACTTTAGAAAATCACAAAGAGCCCATTTTTGATCCAAATTCCATGATTCAATTTCCTAGGAACTTATATGTTCATAACTTAGTTTTTGAACATTTTTCCCAATACTTTCTCTGCCACATCAAATATTGGTCCATTTCTCCATGTATAGCCAACTTTGCAAATTCCTAGGAAATTCATTTCAACTCCAAATCCAGTGAAACCAACTCCTAGGTGCTTCTAAATCCATTCCTTGTTAAATGGGTGACTTTGCTCATTTTTCAAAAATATGTTTTTGTACACTTCTTGCAAATCCATAAATCCCATGATTCCATCATATTGAAATGTTCAAAAATATCTGCTGATCCAATCCCAGTGAAATCACTTTGGTCATTTTTCATATGACCAAGGGTATTCTAGAAAAGTCCAACTCACATTTTTAGAGCACTTTTATTTTTGCCTTGTTGTGTTGCTTATTGTGTTTGTTTCCGACGTTAGTTGACGAAGTAGACGGAATGCTCGGAGATGGGTGACTTTGCTCATCGACTTTGACGTCGCCCACATTCGCCTCCCGTACAATGCCATCCTCGGGTATCTAGCCCTCGCCAAGTTCATGGCAGTGACGCACCATGGCTACAATGTCCTCAAGATGCCAGGGAGTGGCGGTTCAATCACGGTCGCCTACGACGAAAAGGCTACAATGTGCTCCCTTAAGCGTGCCTACCAGGATGCGGCAGTCGAGAACTCTGATGACGAGGGGGCCGTTCAGCCTCCTGAGGCCATCCCCAAGAAGAAGAAGCAGCTCATCCCCAAGGGCTGTCAGGAGGCTGGGGCGCCCGATGATCATGCCTCAGGCCCCGCGCCTGCTGCTGGGGCGCCCTTCCCACTCGCATAGGAAGGCGTGCCTGGTGCCCCTCTCAGGACGCGCTCGGGGGCTCTCGTCTGGAGGGCCTCTGGCCTGCCGGCATCACGAGGGAGGCATTCGAGCTACACGTGGGGGCATGCTTTGATGCGCGCCTCCATGAGCAAGGCGCAAGGTGCGAGGCGCTAGCGTCGCCCCGCATCATCCAGTGCAGCTGCCGCCCTGACATGGGTTGCGAGCTACGCGTCTGCATCAACATCCCAGGCGTCAACAGGGTCACTTCTTAGAAGCTTTTTTGGCCGTCCCGCATTGGACGGAGCGGGGGCTGCCCCCGCAGCTACGTCTGCATGCCGTTCGGCCTGCTGGGTGTGGCAGCCTCGCACTAGCGCTACATGTAGGGCGTCCTGGAGGCTCACAAGACTAGGCGCCAGGCAGTCCTGACGGAGGAGGTGCCGGACCCTCGCGAGCTTCCCGGACCTCCAGAGCCTCTCGGGCCTCAGGAGCTGGCCGGCTCGTGTGGAGCGATCTCTGCAGGACGCGTCTTCAGCTACTCCAACGCCTCTACAATGACGGTGCCAGGTGACTTTTTGGTTTGTTCAACTGAGGGCGCCCCTCGGGCTGCATTATCCTCAAGCTATCAAGGCCCGCCCCTGCAGCCTGTATCGTTTTGCGCATGTATCCGAACTGGCTTCACTCCTTTTATGAATTGCTTCATGTTGAAACCTGCATGTCCGGTGCTTCGCCACCACAAATGTTGTGCGCCCTCACGAACCCACCCACGACCGCCTCATGATTAAGGACTGGCACAATGTCTGTGCTCGGGTCCGTCCCTGCAGCGTCACTAAACCCAAGTGGCCGAGCTCTGTCTCACGGGCCCGTCCCCATGCACGTCCCCTCCCGTGGTCCTTGGTGCCATGTTCTCGCATGAGCTAATCGAGAGTGGATGAGTCAGGGCACGCGACCCGGTGCCTCGCTGCCGCGGGAGCCGCGCGCCGGTCATCTTTCTTTAGGATTATTGCATGAGAAGACTGGGCACGGCGTCTATGCTCGGATCCGTCCCTGCAGCGTCGATAAACCCAACGGCTGAGCTCTGTCGTGCGCGCCGGCCCCATTCACGTCACCTCCTGGGGTCATTGGTGTTTGGCCTTCTCATGTGATGTCCTCCGGAGATTCACTCGGCGCAGGCCACCTCAACATCTTATAGGTTTCTTGCAAGCGCCCCGCGCTAAAAATTCAAGCGCAACCCGCCTTGAGGTAGGGCCTCGTGAGTCCCGCGCTGGCTGACGAGTGCCCATATACACCTCCTCCAGTTCTGCCGTGCTAGCCACGTGTACGAACGGGGCTGTACACGCCCTGGAGTCTCCCCCGGAGGGAACTCCCACCCACGCACCAGTGGAAGCCCCATGCTCCGCGCTGGCGGACGACACTGTCGAGGAGAGACTATGCCCATGCACTAGAGCAAGCCCCATGCTCCGCGCTGGCGGATGACACGATCGAGGAGCGGCTATGCCCACGCTAAGGTGGAAGCACCATGCTCTGCGCTGGTGAATAAACAACTGAGGGCACCCTAGCGGCTGCAATAACCTCAGGATGGCATGCGGGCTTGTTGTGCAGCCTCACTGCCCAGCTTCTCCTTTGGGAGGCACACGCGAGGGGGCTGGGCACGGGGGCTGCGCTCAGGCCACGCCTGGCGCACGCCACCTCACCAGGTCTTTCGCACCTGGTCTTCTCGTGTCTCTCCCAGGCAAAAGCTGGCGAGGAAAGGTATGGAGGACTCCAGATTAACTCAGACGCTGCTCACGTTTCCTTCATGAGGGCTGTTCATACGTCAAGGGGGACCCCTGAGCATCGCGACTCAGGGGCCTCACTGGTCACGTAGCCCCTCACCCCTTTGGCCTCCTCCTATTGAGTCGGACGCCCCAACGGTGGCTGAGGTATGCGCGGGGCCGGGCCCTGCTAACGCTGAACACTAAGGCAAACAGGAAGGAAATTGAGCGCGAAAAGGAAATCCCGGGGTTCCAGCAATTTATTACAAAAAATAATGTTCCACAAATTCAAATGGAAGTTCTCACGCCTCCGCGATGCACGATGAATGTTGCAGGGTCAATTAAGAAGAAGCATCGCCATCGCTCACCTTGGGGAGCCCGTTGTCAATAACGCTGCCACCATCTTCGCCGCCGGCCTCTGCCGCCGCAGCTGCGGGGTCGAGGACTCAGGGGAACTTCCCCAGCAGGTCTTCTACCCTCTTCTTCATGGCTTCAGTGGCAGCGGCATGGGACTCAGGGGCCACTGGCTCGATGAGTGCGCCGAGGTTGAAGCCTGGGTCCCTGAGGTGGAGGTGGCTGAAGACATGCGTTGCGACCGAGGTGAAGAGCGCGCGACACTCCTCCAACACCGCGGAGTCCACTCCAGCAGCGACACCCTCAAGCGCCTCAACAAGCTCGGGGAGAAGCCCTGCAGCCATCCTCCGGAGTCGCCAACGGATTTTCATACCCACCTCCGTAGATGGAGCGCAGCGCCCCGCGAGACCTGAGCTCGAGGGAGACGAAGGCTTCGCGTCCCACGGCAGTCGTTTTCTCAGCGGTGGCGAGGGTCTTTTCCTAGCCACCAGCTGGGCTGTCGCCTAGGAGATGAACTGGGCATGGGTCGCCTGGGCCTTGTCCACCTCCTCCTTCAGCTTGCCCACGCGGTCCCACTCCACGGCTTGGTCGGTGGACGCCTGGACCAGCTGGGCGTCCCGATCAGCAAGCGTCGCCTCACGGGCCTTGAGCTCCTCCTCTTGCTGCTGAAGCCGTCGGGTGTGGGCAGCCTACTACTTGTGGAGTGCCTTCAACTCGGCCTCTACCTTGCTACAGTGCTCCTTGGCGAACACTGCGTCGGCCAGCGCCGCGTCACGAGCTCCCGTGGCTTCATTGGCCTCCCTCTTGCTCTCCGCGGCGTTGGCCTCGGCCCGGCCCCAGGCCATCCTTACGGACGCGTTGGCCTGAAGCCACCCTGAGATCAGCCGCATGCGCTCCCTCACCAGGCATTTGTCGGCGTCTTGGAGGTCGGCCTGGAGCTGATCGAGTGCGGCGTAAGCTTCCTCCAGGGCCCCGGGCCTGACGCGGGGGCCGCAGTCCGGCAACACAAGGGCATGGGGAGCAGACGGCATCGGCACAGTGGCTGGCGTCATTGCCAAGGAGGCAGCCGCAGGAGCAACTTGGGGCACTGGAGCCTCTGAACCCCCACTGGCGCGGCGGGGATGGGCGGCTCCGGAGCCTGCTGGCCCGCGGAAACAGACTCCCCCTGAGGTTCCACCACCTTGCCTTTGGGGGTCCGCTCCGTCGCGAGCGAATGTGGGGCGACCTTTTCTGTCTGCGTCAGAGCCGTCATGGCTTTGGCGAGCAGTGGCGCCTCAAGGGTCCCGGCGTCCTCCTTCCTCTTCTTCACCATGATGCCCACCCTGATCATCAGGAGGGGAGCGCTGTTGATACGGTATCAAGAGGCGACAAACGGAAACAAGGTAAGACACTTACTCGTCAGGGGCGATGTACGCCCTCTTCCTGGCCAGGGTCGGGGCACCATCGACCTTCTTGGGCGCGGTCTTGGCCGCGTCCTGGGGGTTGACAGGGTGCACGACGGCCGGCTTCGGTGTGGCACCGACAGGCGACAAAGGCAGAGGCACTGCCTCGAGAAGGGGAAGCCGCCTCGCCCTTCTTCGGGGCCGCTCGTCCTGGCCTTCGCAAGGCCGGGGGAGTGGCACCAGACCTCGTGACGACCCCGGTGGAGCGTGGGGATTCCGCGACCGGGGGCTCGGCGGCGTCGTCATCATCCGTGAGGCCGCGGAGAAGCTCGCTCTGAGATGGCAGAGAGGTCTCCGCCACATCATCCATAGTCGCCTCTGAGTCTGCTTCGCCCTCTTCGCTGGCGTTGCCGCCAAAAGACTCCAACACTGGGGAGTTGGGGAGTTCGGGAAGTACGAGCCCCAGCTCATTGAAGACGGGCATGGCGGTGACCAACGCCGCCTCGTCAACACTGCGGTACAGCAGGATGTAAGCCGCCGGGAGGTTGCCCGGATCCCCCTCGAGCAGAGTGTTCATGGCCTTGTCCAGCTCCTCGCCCGTCAAGCTCCCCGAGCGCAGTCGGATGTCGTCCTCTTCGCCCTTGAATTCCCACATGGGGCGTGTATGCGCTTGGAGCGGGGCCAGGCGCTGCGTTAGGAACTCCTTGACAAGCATGCCCCCCGTCAGTGCCCCGGCCTTCATCTCTGCGGTCATCTTCCTCAGGACCGGCGCCGCCCAGGGATCGGTGAGTTTTTCGTGACCCCACCTGTCAAGCTTCTCGGGCAGCTCGGTTGGTAATTCCAGCCGCGCATTGAGACCCTTGGCGTCCATGAAGACCCACCGGCGCCGGAAGACATCCACCTTCTTCCCGGCCCTCATGAGCGCGTTACCCTTGTGGAACACGGTTAAGGATACATAGCCGGAGCGCTGGGTTGGGTCGTGCATCCGCAAATAAAAGAAGTGGTCGAGAAGCGCAACGGAGGGCCTCATGCCCACGAACGCCTCGAAGTAAAAGGCGAAGATGGACAGGAGGAGGATGGAGTTGGGTTGAAGATGCAGGGCCTGAACCTGGTAGTGCTTGAGGACGGCGGCGAAGAACTCGGAGAAAGGCGGGACGAGCCCCGCAAAAATGATGTGGAGGAAGAAGGGGTAGAACGACTCCGCCGAAGTCCTTTGCTCGGCGGAGCCGCCCAGGAGCATGGTCTCATTCCACTCGTTGTCGTCGCTCGCCGTCAGGTGAAGCGCGGTGGCAAGGTACTTCTCCTCGGTGATGCAGGATGCTCCAAGGGTCAGCGCAGGAGAGGAGGAGGGGCCCGTGGCCGGCGCGGCAGGTTTCGCCTTCTCGGATGTCATTCGCGAGATCTTGGAGGAAGAGGCGAAGAAGGAAGGTGGAGCGCGACCGGATCTGGAGATGTTCTTGGCTGGAAGAAAGGGGATCTGGAGCAAGGTGAAGGGAGAGCAATGATGGCTCGGTAGCAGGCGCCAGCCTTTTGTCAGCCTGGGCAGTTGCCGAGGCGGCGTGGGGAAGCGAAGACGCCCACGTCCCGTCAAGCGCCACGCGTCAGCCTAGCCCGCCAGCGATTGGGGCCCGCGGTGCTTCGCCCTTGCCCTCTGGCTTCGCCTCGGAGCCAAGTCCGAGCATGCCTTGGGCCCGGGGGCTACTATCGCCGTTCTGGGAACCATGGTACCCAGACTTGCCTCCCTGCGGCCCATGGCGTGGCTCCATCGACGGCCTAGTACGGCCCATCTACAAGACCATCAAGACAAGACCCTCGCGAGGGGCCAAGCCTCGCGAGGCGGACGACGCCAAGACCTCCTGAGGGAGCGGCCTCCCCAGGCTGCGTCCTGAGGAGCGGAGATTCCTATGTATGTAACCAATCTCAGGAGGTTGCGATGACACAAGCCGTGACGACCAAGGCTAGGCGGGCGCCTGCGGGTGCAGAGAAGACAGTTTCCTCTTTGGTGCTAAGGAGGCTAGCGCAGGCGTGGGTTCCCGAGGACATAGGCAAAGGTTTCCATTCCAGTGCAACAAGATCAAGACCGCCAGAACGGCAGGACGGATGTCATCTCCGAGCCCACCACAGCGTCACAACCAGAAGCTTTGCAAGCAAAGACCACCTTTCATCAGGATAAGATGTACTACTTGTCGCCTTTCAAAATTGGCCACTGTGGGATTCCTTCCCGCCTACGTTTTGGGGGAAGAGGACCAAGGCCACTACAAATATAGGTTAGCCACCACCATAGAAGTGGATCGGATCAACTCGACTCGCAGGCTCCCCAGAGCAGACCTCGCGAGGTTGTTCATCCCTTGTACTTGTTCATCCTCAGCCCCTCGTGAGGCAAATCCAGCACAAAGCAGGAGTAGGGTCTTACACCGCAAGGTGGCCCGAACCTGGGTAAACTGCCGTGTTCATCTTTTCCCCCGTTCCATCGAGCTAGGCTGTAGGGCGACGGGTTGGTTGGTTGGATTGGTTGAGTTCTTCAGACACGCCCCAAAGTTTGAACCTTTCTTCGGTCTGCGGAGCCCTGAATCCGACAACGCCCTGAGGCTCCTAGCCACGACAGCCGCGGGCCTGCCCACACGCACACCTCGCCAAGTGTCGGATTCAGGGCTCCGTAGACCCAAGAAAGGTTTGAACTCTAGGGCTTGTGCGAAGGACTCAACCTATCCAGCCAACAAGCTCGTTGCCCTACGGCCTAGCTCGATTCACACGAACAAGGAAGAAGATGAACACGAGAGTTTACCCAGGTTCGGGCCACCTTGCGGTGTAAGACCCTACTTCTGCTTTGTGGTGGATTGGCCTCATGAGGGGCTGAGGATGAACTAGTACAAGGGATGAACAATCTCACGAGGTTTGGGAGTGAGGGAATGAGTTGGTCCTATTCGTATCTGATCTACGGTGGTGGCTAACCTATACTTATAGTGGCCTCGGTCCTCTTCCCCCAAAACATAGGCGGGAAGGGATCACATAGTGGCCAATTTGAGAGGGGACAAGTAGTACATCTTATCCTGGCGAAAGGTGGTCTTCGCCTGCATAGCTTCTGGTCATGACGCAGCGGTGGGCTCGGCGATGACATCCGTCCTGCTGCGCCGGTGGCCTTGGTCTCGTTGCACTGGAATGGAAACCTTTGCCAGATTCCTTAGGAACACACATCTGTCCTTGCATTCTTAGCACCAAAGAGGAAACTGCCTTCTCTGCGCCCGCTGGCGCCCGCCTGGCCCTGGTCGTCATGGCTTGCGTCATCGCAATCTCATGAGGTTGGGTACCGGCATAGAAATCTCCACTCCTCAGGAGGCAGCCTGGGGAAGCCGCTCCCTCAGGTGGTCTTGGCGTCGCCAGCCTCATGAGGCTTGGCCCCTCGCGAGGGTCTTGTCCTGATAGTCTTGGAGGTGGGCCGTACCAGGCCGTCGATGGAGCCATGCCGTGGGCCGCAGGCAGGCAAGTCTGGGTACCCTGGTTCCTAGAACGCCGACAGTAGCCCCCGGGCCCAAGGCGTGCTCGGACTTGGCTTCGAGGCAAAGCCAAAGGGCAAGGGCGAAGCACCGCGAGCACCAATCGCCTGCAGGCCAGGCTGACGCGTGGCGCTTGATGGGACGTGGGCTTCTCTGCTTACCCACGCCGCCTCGGCAACTGCTCAGGCTGACAAAAGACTGGCACCGCTATCGAGCCATCACTGCCTTCTTTACACCTCGCCCCAGATCCCCTTTCTCCTAGCCGAGAGCATCTCCAGATCTAGTTGCGTTCCTCCTTCCTTCTTCACCTCTTCCTCCAAGATCTCGCGAATGGCGTCCGGGAAGGCGAAGCCTGCCGCACCGGCCGCGAGCTCCTCCTCCTCTCCTGTGCCGGCCCTCGCCACGTCCTCTATCACCGAGGAGAAGCACCTTGCCACCGCGCTCCCGCTAACGGGAGTGATGACAACGAGTGGAACGAGACCGTTCTCCTAGCCGGCTCCGCCGAGCAAAGGACCTTGGCGCAGACGTTCTATCCCTTCTTCCTCCATAGCGTCTTTGCGGGGCTCGTCCCACCTTTCTCTGGATTCTTCACCGCCGTCCTTGACCACTACCAGGTTCAGGCCCTGCATCTCCAGCCCAGCTCCATTCTCCTCCTGTCCATCTTTGCCTTTTATTGTGAGGCATTGATGGGCGTGAGGCCCTCCGTTCCGCTCCTCCGGCACTTCCTCTACCTGCGGATGCACGATCCCGCCCAGCGCTCCGGCTGCGTATCCTTCGCCGCGGTCCACAAGAGCAATGTGCTCATGAGGGCCGGGAAGAAGGTGGACAACTTCCGGTACCGGTGTGTCTTCATGGACGCCAAGGGCCTCAACGCGCGGCTGGAACTGCCAACCCAGCTACCGGAGAAGCCCGACAGGTGGGTCACGAGAAGTTCTCCGACACCCAAGCGGCGCCAGTCCTGAGGAAGATGACCGCGGACATGGAGGCCAAGGTGCTGACGGGAGGCATGCTCGTCAAGGAGTTCCTGACGCAGTGCCTGGCCCCGCTCCAGGCCCACACACGCCCCACGTGGGAGTTCCATGGCGTAGAGGACGATATCCGCCTGCGCTCGGGGAGCTTGATGGGTGAGGAGCTGGACAAGGCCATGAACACCCTGCTCGAGGGTGATCCGGGAGACCTCCCAGAGGCCTACGTACCGCTGTACCGTTGTGCTGACAAGGAGGTCACCGCCACGCCTGTCTTCAATGAGCTGGGGCTCATGCCGCCTGAGCTCCCCAACTCCCTGGTGTTGGTGTCTTCTGGCGACAGCGTCGGCGAAGAGGGCGAGGAAGACTCGGAGGCAACCGAGGACGACGTGGCCAAGATCACACCCCCGTCCCAGAGCGAGCTCCTCTGCGGCCTCAAAGATGACGATGATGCCGTCGAGCCCCCGGCCGTGGAATCCCCATGCTCCAGCGGGGTCGTCACGAGGTCCGGGGCCATTCCTCAGGCCCTCCGAAGGTCATGCCAGGCGACCCCGAAGAAGGGCAGGGCAGCAACTCCTCCTCAAGGCAACGCCTCAGCCTCGCCAACCGTTGGTGCCACACCGAGGCCGGCTGACATGTGCCTCGCCAACCCCCAATACACAGCAAAGGCCGCGCCGAGGAAGACCGAAGGCGCCCCGACCCTGGCTACGAAGAGGGCGTAAATCACCCACGACGAATAAGTGCTTTACCTTGTTTTTGTTTGTCGTCCTTTGATACCGTGCCGACAGTGCTCCCCTCCTGGTGACCAGGATGGGCATCGTGGTGAAGAAGAGGAAGGAAGGGGCCGGGACCCCGGAGGCGCCACCGCTCGCCACAGCGGTGCCGGCTCTGACACAGGCGGAAGAGGTCGCCTCGCACCCCCTCGCGATGGAGCGGGCCCACCAAGGCATGGCGGTGGAACCTCAGGAGGAATCTGCCCCTACGGGCCAGCAAGCCCCGGAGCCGTCCATTCCCGTCGTGCCCGTAGGGGCGTCGGAGGCTCCAGTGCCCCAAGATGGCCTCGCGGCTGCCACCCTGGCAACGGCGCCAGTGCTGCCTCCTCCCTAGGCCCTTATACTGGTTGACTGCAGCCCCCTCGTTAGGCTCGGGGCTCTGGAGGAAGCCTACGCCACGCTAGATCAGCTCCGGACCGATCTCCAAGATGCCGACAGGTGCCTGGTGAAGGAGTGCATGGGGCTGATCTCGGGGTGGCTCCAGGCCAACACGTCCGCTAGGACGGCCTGGGGTCGGGCTGAGGCCACCGCCGTGGAGAGCAAGAGGGGGGCCAACGAAGCCACGGGGGCTCGCGACGCAGCGCTGGCCGACGCAGCGTCCGCCAAGGAGCACTGCGACAAGGTGGAGGCTGAGCTGAAGGCTCTTCGTGAGGAGCAGGCTGCCCGCACCCAATAGCTTCAGCAGCGAGAGGAGGATGTCAAGGCCCGTGAAGCGGCACTCGCCGATCGCGATGCCAAGCTGGCCCAAGTGACCGCTGACCAAGCCGTGGAGTGGGACTTCCTGGGCAAGCTGAAGGAGGAGGTGGACAAGGCCCAGGCGTCCCACGCCTGGCATGTCTCTGAGGCGACGGCCTAGCTGGAGGTCCGGGGGAAGGCCCTTGCCACCGCCGAGAAAACAGCAGTTGTGGAATGCGAGGCCTTCCTCTCCCTCGAGCTCCAGTCTCATGAGGCACTACGCTTGATCTGCGGGGGAGGGTACAAAGAGCCGCTGGCGACTACTGAGGACGGCCTCGCCGGGTTTTTCCCCAAGATTGTTAAGGCACCTGAGGGTGCCGCCGCTGGAGTGGACTCTTGGGTGGAGGGGGAGTGCCGCTCGCTCTTTACCGCGGCCGTGACGCGTGTCTTCAGCCACCTCCACCTCTGGGACCCAGGCTTCGACCTCAGCACACTGATCGAACTGGTGGCTCCTGAGTCCCGTACTGCTACTGCTAAGGCCGTGAAGGGGCAAGTGGATGCCCTGCTGGGGAAGTTCCTTTGCGTCACCGACCCCGAAGCCCCGGCGGCGAAGGCTGGCGGCGGCGAATATGGTGGCAGCATCATCGACGATGGGCTTCCAACGACCAAGGCGGGCGGTGGCAGTGGCCAAGGTAGTGGTGGTGCCTCTTCTTACTTTGACCCTGCAACATTAATCGTGCCTCGTGGATGCGTAAGAACTTATGCTTGAATTTGTGGAACATTCTGTTTTGTAAAGACTTGTTGGAACCCCGCGATTTCTTTTCCGTGCTCGGTTTTCTTCCTGTTTGCCTTAGCGTTTTGCGTCGGCAGGGCCCAGCCCAGCGCATACCTAGACTGCCGTTTGGGCGTTTGGATCACCAGGATGAGACCAAGGGGCAAGGGGCTATGTGACTAGTGAGGCCCCTGAGTCGTGATGCTCAGGGGTCCCCCTTGACGTACGAGCAGCCTCAATGTTCTGCGTCGGCAGGGCCAAGCCCCGCGCATACCTCAACCGCTGTTGGGGCATCCAGATCACCAAGACGAGACCAAGGGGTGAGGGGCTACGTGACCAGTGAGGGCCCTGAGGCGCGATGCTCAGGGGTCCCCCTTGATGTACGGACGGCCCTCATGAAGGAAAAGCGAGCAGCCGTCCAAGCTAATCTGGAGTCCTCCATACCTTGCTCACCAGCTTTCACCCGAGGGGAATGCGAGAAGACTAAGTACCCGTACATGGTAGGGCAGTGTATGCCAAGCGTGGCCTGAGCACAGCCCTTGTGCCCAGCCCCCTTGCGTGATCCTTTGGGGGAAAAGCTATGAGGTGTTACCGGATGAAGAGCCGAGAGGCTGTCCTGAGGTTGGTGCGGCCACGAGGGCACCCTCAGTTGTTTATTAACCAGCGTGGAGCATAGTGCTTCCACTCTAGCGTGGGCATAGTCGCTCCTCGACCGTGTCATCCACCAGCGCGGAGCATGGGGCTTCCACTGGTTTGTGGGCATAGTCGCTCCTCGACCGTGTCGTCCGCCAGCGCGGAGCATAGGGCTTCCATTGGTGCGTGGGCATAGTCGGTCCAAGACTGTGGCGTCCGCTAGCACGGAGCATGGGGCTTCCACCGGTGCGTGGGTGGGAGTTCCCTCTGGGGAAGACTCCGGGGCATGTACATCCCCGTTCGTATGTGTGGCTAGCACGGCAGAACTAGAGGAGGTGTATCTGGGCACTCGTGAGCCAGCGCGGGACTCACGGGGCCCTAACTCAAGGCGGGTTGCGCCTGAATTTTTAGCGTGGGGCGCTTGCAAGAAACCTGTAAGATGTTGAGGTGGCCTGCGCTAAGTGAATCTCCGGAGGACATCGCATGAGAAGGCCAGACACCAACGACCCCAGGTGGTGAACGTGAACGGGGCCGGCCCGCCAGAAAGAGCTCAGCCGTTTGGTTTATCGACACTGCAGGGACGGACCCGAGCACAGACGCCATGCCGAGTCATCTCATGCAACATCCTAAAGAAAGACCATAGGCGCACGGGTCCCGCGGCGGTGAGGCACCTGGTCGCACGCCCTGACTCATCCACTCTCGAGTAGCTCAGGTGAGAACAAGGCACCAAGGACCATGGGAGGTGACGTGCCCGGGAGATGGCCCGCGAGACAGAGCTCGGCCACTTGGATTTAGCAATGCTGCAGGGATGGTCCTGAGAACAGACACCGTGCCAGTCCTTAATCATGAGGCGGTCGCGGGCGGGTTTGTGAGGGCGCACAACATTCATGGTGGCGAAACACCGGACATGCAGGTTGCAATATTTAAGAAATTCATAAAAGGCGAAGCCAGTTCTATTACATGTGCAAAACGATACAAGCTGCAGGGCGGACCCTGAGAGGTTGAGGATAATGCAGCCCAAGGGCGCCCTCAACTAGACAAACCAAAAAGTCACCTCGCATGATCATTGTAGAAGCGTTGGAGTAGCTGAAGACGCGCGCCGCAGAGATCGATCCTCACAGGCCAGCCGGCTCCTGAGGCCCGGGAGGATCCGGAGGTCCCGGGGGGCTCACAAGGGTCCGGCACCTACTCTACTAGGACCGCCTGGCACTTTGCCTCGTGGGCCTCCCTACATGAGGCGCTATTACAAGGCGGCCACGTCCAGCAGGCCAAACGGCATGCGGATGTAGCTGCAGGGGTAGCCCCCACTCCGGCCGATGCGGGATGGCCAGAAGAGCTCCTGAGAAGCAGCCCTGTTGAGGCCCGAGATGTTGACGCGGACACGCAGTTCGCCACCCATGTCATGGGCGGCAGCTACACTCGATGGTGCAGGGCGATGCTCGCCATGCATGGCTCGCGCCTCCTGAAGCTCCTCGATCGCCTTGGTGATGAACTCCTAAGCGCCTGGTGCCTCGTGCCTTGCGCCTTGCTCATGGGGGCGCGCGCCTAAGCACGCCCACGCATGGTGCCCGAATGCTTCCCTCATGGTGTTGGTCAGGTTAAAGGCCCTCCAGATGAGAGCCCCCGAGCCCGTCCTGAGAGGGGCGCCGGGTGCGCCTTCCTACGTGAGAGGGAAAGGCGCCCCAACAGTGGGCGAGGGGCCTGAGGCACGATCATCGGGCACCCCAGCCTCTTGACGGCCTCTGGGGAGGAGCTGCTTCTTCTTCTTGGGGACGGCCTTAGGAGGCAGGACGGTACCCTCGTCGTTAGAGTTCTCGACCACCGCAGCCTAGTAGGCACGCTCGAGGGAACACACCACATCCTTTTCGTCTCAGGCGACCGTGATAATGCCGCCACTTCCTGGCATCTTGACGATGTTGTAGCCGTGGTGCATTGCTGCCATGAACTTGGTGAGGGCCGGATACCCGAGGATGGCATTGTACGGGAGGCGGATGTGTGCGACGTCGAAGTCGATGAGCTCGGTGTGGTAGTTGTCGTGCTTTGCCGAAGGTGACAGGGAGGCGGATCTGCCCTATGGGGACGATGGAGCCATCGGTCACCCCTGAGAAAGGCTTGGTAGGCAGAAGCTGGTCGTAGGACACTTGGAGCGTCTCGAATGTCTCGACGGAAAGAGTGTTGAGCCCTGCGCCACCATCGATGAGGGTTTTGGTGACGAGGATGTTGCTGATGGTTGGCGTGCAGAGCATCGGGAGCGTGGCAGCGGCGGCTGAGCACTTAAGCTGGTCCATGGAGTTGAAGGTGATGGTGTGCTTGGACCATCTGAGGGGACGCGACGCCTCAAGCTTAGGAAGGGCTGCGTTCACCTCACGAGTGAACTGCTTGAAGATGCGATGAGAGGCGGGAGCTTGAGCGCCACCCAGGATGCAGGCGATCGCACGAGCCTCTTGGAAGCCCCCAGCCCCATCATCTTGGCAGTTGCCGTTGTTTCTCCTTGGCGGTGGCGGCAGTGGAGGGAGGCCGGCATTGCCCTTAGGACGGTCCTCACGAGGCTGGTCTCTCCAGGGGCCATCACAAGGCTGGCCCTGCCAGCAGTCCTCACGGGGCTGATCATGCCAGTCCTGGCGGGGGTTGCGGTTGTCCCAGTGGCCACCACCTCGGCCTCCTCCGCGGCTGTAGCCGCGGTCGCTGCGCTCGGGTCGGCGGCCAAGGCGCACGTCGCGGATTGCCCTGAGCTCTTGGCAGTCGTTGGTGTTGTGGCTGTGGACGTTGTGGAAGATGCAGAATAGGCGGTTGCCCCTTGACGATTCGGCGTGGTCGCTGCCGCGCTTCATCTCAGGTTCAGCCACAAGCACAGCGGGGCCCTTGTGCTTCACCTGCTTAGCCTTGGCCTTCTTGTCTTCGGGATCGACCTCTGGAAGCTCCAGGAGGGAGAGGCGACCTTCCTCTGCCCTCGCGCACTTGGTGGCCATGTTCAACATCTCCAGGGCCGAGCATAAGTCGTCGTGTATGGCGAGCTCCTCCTTCATATTGACACCCCGGACGCCCTCAGAGAACGCTGAAATGATGGCCTCGTCCGACACCTTTGGGATGTTGAGGCGAACGTTTGTGAAGCGCTATATGTACTTGCGCAAGGTTTTGCCCGGCTATTGCTTTATGCACCGCAGGTCGCCTGCTGCAGGAGCGCATTCGTGAGTGCCCTGGAAGTTGACGATGAAGCGCTGGCGCAGCTCGTCCTAGGCGGAGATCGACCCCACCAGAAGGTTCAGGAGCCAAGAACGCGCGGCATCCTTGAGGGCCATGGGGAACCAGTTCACCATGACCTTGTCGTTGCCGTTCGCCACCTCGATGCTTAGCTCATAGAGCTGCAGGAACTCAGCGGGGTCAGGAGTGACGTCGTAGCGTGGAGGCAGATCCGGCTTGAACTTGCCGGGCCAGACGACGCGGCATAGCTCCGGGGTGAAAGCACGGCAGCCTGCCGCACTCACAGGTGCCGGTCGCATGGGGGGAGCTTGATCTTGTCGCCCGCGCACCACCGCCTCCGGCGACACGTGGTCATGACGCGGCGGCGCTGGAAGCGCGCGCTTCTCCTTGGGGCCGCTGCACCACCTGGCAGCTTTCTTCATCGCACACTGGCACCCTGCGCGGCGGGTCATGTTGGGGTGCCTCACACCTGGGCTCGGGGTCCGCGCCGTGCAGACAAGGAGGCGCGCCGTGAGCCACGTCGTCCGCCAGGGACGGCAGAGGACGAGGCGAACGGGATGGTGCAGGGGCCTCACCGGCAGCGTTGATGAGCTCAGCGATGCGGCCGAGCTAGTCATCGTAGAGGTCGTTGGCCGGACGGTAGCGCAGAAGCTCACGCGCCATGAGCAGCGCAGCCTGCGCGTTTGCCGGCCCGTGATGAGCATGAGAAGACGACGCCGTGGTTGGAGTGGGTGATAGAGTGGCGGTACGGCCGTCGCGCCGCACGGACGATGGCAATGACGAATGCTGCTGTTCTCGAGCAGCAGGATCAGTGGCGGCATTAGCCGCTGGGGAGGCAGAGCGGCGAGGAGCGCCGTTGCCCACATGCACCATCTGGGCAACGCGAGCGGCCCGGTGCTCGGCACGAACACGGCGAGCGTCGCCATTGGAGCGACGAAGCGACGGCGGAACGAACAGTGGAGAAGAGGCTTCGACACGCCCCTACCTGGCGCGCCAAATGTCGGATTCAGGGCTCTGCAGACCCAAGAAAGGTTCAAACTTTGGGGCGTGAGTGAAGGACTCAATCTATCCAGCCAACCAGCTCGTCGCCCTACGGCCTAGCTCGATTCACGCGAACAAGGAACAAGATGAACATGGCAGTTTACCCAGGTTCGGGCCACCTTGCGGTGTAAGACCCTACTCCTGCTTTGTGGTGGATTGGCCTCACGAGGGGCTGAGGATGAACTAGTACAAGGGATGAACAACCTCACGAGGTTTGGGAGTGAGGGAATGAGTTGGTCCGGTTCGGATCCGATCTACGGTGGTGGCTAACCTATACTTATGGTGAAATCTCGGTTGTTAATACCTTTGTCATGACGGATCACACGCAGTGTGAAATTGCCGATGAAGTACGGGCTCTGGCTGATGGCGGTGTCGAAGTCGACGGCAAATGCGAAGCGCACCAGGGCAGCTGCCATGGCGCTTCGGGAAGTTTCAGCAATGCGAAATCCTCTAGTGTGCTGAACAAAGTGGCAGATGATGTGGATGTCGGCGCTAAACTGGCCTGTGTCCGGTGCAGGAACGAGGTCGATGATGGCCCATTCGAAATATTCGATGAGCAAAGAGCCTCCAAGGTAGTGGTAGGTGCGGCGACGGCGGTGGCGACGAAGGTGGCAATGTGGGAGATGTTGTGTATGGCTGGGATGGGAAGGATGGTGTAGAGGGGAGGGGGCTTTGCGCGGAAATTGAGTCCTCGGGTGTAGTGGAGGTTGCAAGAGGATCCGGGGTGTGTTTTGCCTTGACACGAAAAACGAGGCGATGTTTGGGTTTGTTGAGACAAGCACGGGATATATGCCCGTATCAGAAATAGCTTCTGCATCGGATATCATTGAGACAGTTAACAAAGAGGTGACCAGGTGCAAGGCATCGTCCACAGATGATGGGACTAGTGGGCTCGATAGGACGGGAATTTGGGTTGGATGAAACCAAAGCAAGATCGGGCTCATGTGAGTTGTGTGTTGGGGTGGTGGGCCATGTGGGAGAGGAATTAAAAATTTGTGGCCATTGGGCGACCGCGCGGAAAACGGGCACGTGATCCGAGAAAGTAGTGCTGGAGGCGGTGATGCGGTTTGACGACGGTGGTGGGTGCCGACGATTGCCGATCGGGGTTTGGTTTGCTCTGGTGAGGGTGGCACGACGAGTGATCGTGGTCCATTCCCAATCGAGTTCTTGAAGCCAAATGGAATATTCATAGGACCAATTTGGTCCACCGAAGCCCCAAAGATGGAAATAACATGTGAAATGAGGACATGAGAACGAACAAAGATGATAGACGAGGAAACCCACAGATTTGGAAGCCATAGAGAAACGATAGATAGATCCACGAATGTGAACAATATGAAAATGATCTGGGTCACCTCCAAGGCATGCACGTAGTGCATGACCAACATTATCTATCGAGAGGGAGAAAGTGGATCTCCCATGGAAAGAGAGGTCGGGGAATTGAAATGTACCGGGGTGGAAAAATGAGATCTGACCTTGGCCGCGATGCCCTCCCCTGGAGAGGGATCCAGAGGTAGATGCATGGATGGATAAAGGATGATCTAGGAGGATTCTCCATGGATCCCCTCAGGAGTCACCAGGGAGGGAGAAATCACCAGAGATGCTTTTATTACAAAGTATTTTCCTCCCGCGAAAATTATTTTCCTTAGGAACCAAATTATGAATTTCAAGCAACTTGAGCATGAACATGTTGCGAAATCTTGGGAAAGAATGAAATTAATGCTAAGAAATTGTCCTAGTCATGGTTTAAATCTATGGATGATTATACAAAAAAATTATGCGGGATTGAATTTTGTTTCTAGAAATCTTTTAGATTCCGCCGGGGGTGGTACTTTCATGGAGATTACTTTTGGTGAAGCCACTGAATTACTTGATAATATCATGGCAAATTATTCACAATGGCATACCGAAAAAGCACCTACTAGTAAAAAGGTTAATTCTGTTGAAGAAATTAGTAATTTGAGTGAAAAAGTTGATGCACTTATGAAATTGGTCGCTAGTAAAAATGCTCTTATTGATCTTAATGATGTGCCTTTGTCTACTTTGATTGAGCAAAATAGTGATCCCATAGATGTGAATTTTTTCTCACGAAACAATTTTAATAATAATGCTTCTAGGGGTAATTTTAATCCAAGGTCGTTTCCTGGAAATCCCACTAATAATTATGACAATTCCTATGGTAATTTTTATAATAATAATAATAATAATAATAATAATAATAATAATAATAGGATGCCCCCTGATCTTGAGATAATATTAAAGAATTTATTAATGCTCAAATTTTTTTCAGCACTATGATAGAAGAAAAAATTGAATAAGATTGATGATATGTCTAGGAGCATTGATAGAATTACACATGATGTATAAAATCTCAAGATTAAATTTTTTCCACCCAAGGTTGATGTTAATGAATCAATTAAAGCTCTATATGTCTCCATGTATGAGAGTAAGAAGAGGTACATGATACGGTAAGTAAACCGACTCCAAAAATTCCAAAAAAATATTTTTGTTCAGTTTTAAAATATTAGAAAAAATAAAAAATAAGAAACAACCGGGAAGGCAACCCAGGTGCCCACTAGGCACCAGGGCTCGCCTGCCCCACCTGGCGCGCCCTGGTGGGTAGTGGGCCCCTCAGGCACCTTCCTGGCTATGTTTTCCTATCGTATACTTGTTTCCCAAGATAAAAATTCTTTATATACTCCCCCGGACGTATTGACTACCGCACCGCGCAAAAATCCTTTGTTCTTGTCTCGTGCTGTTTTTCTGTCAGATCTGAAAATATGTCATCTCAAGATTCAGATGGAGAAGGCTATGTTTCTCAGCATACTCCAGATCCAAATATCTTTAAGGATACCTATCCCTACTATTGGGCCACGGATGAGGACGAAGACACCGATATGGAGGAAACAAGGGACGACAGCTCGGACGAAGATGAAGTTCCACTACCTCAACCTAGAGATATGAACATGGAATTCAAGAAGTCAAGACTCCCAAACGGATCAAGCAAATCTAAGGTTCAATTTATTCGGTCCCGTTTTCTACAGGAAAGCAAGGCGACATTATGCAACAAGATATTGAAGCTTGAGCAAGAAAATGTTGACTTGAGGGAGGAAAATTTTATCATCGAGCGGAAGCCGCGGGACAAGCTTACCACATCATCACCACCACCATCACCAAAGAAGGAAACCTAAGCACACGGGTATGTGCACTCCCCTTGGCTTGTGCCAAGCTTGGGGGAGATGCCCCGGTATCGTATCACCATCACTTTTATTACCTTTACCTATCTTAGTTCGATCCGTAGCTATTTCATGATTTAGTTGAATAAAAGTTTAGTATGATCTATTTTCGAGTGCTGGTTTCATGATCTATCTATGTAATCGAGTGAGAGTTATATAATAAAGATTAGTTTAAATTTTTTCTTCTTTACTTTCTTGTATCAATCAAAATAAAGGAAATAATGAAAAGATCATATGCTAATCTTATGGTAAGTAATGACATCACATAAGGAAAAGTATAAGTGGTAAAATTTACTGAAAGTTAACAAACATAGCATTGGTCAATGATGCAATTCATGAAAGAATTAATTAGGGAAGAGAAGATTCACATGCAAATATACTATCCTGGACATCTTTTATGATTGTGAGCCCCCATTAAATATTTTATGCCAAATTATTGACGTTGGACAAGGAAGACAATGTAATGATTTATGCTTGTTCATATTCACACAGAAGTTATATTATCATAGATCTTCAACATGTGGTGCTTGCTCAATATCTTTGCTAGCCAAAAATCCGCACTAAGTAGAGATACTACTTGTGCATCCAAAAACCCTTAAACCCAAATCCATATTTTGAGAGTCCAGCATACCTACCTATGGATTGAGTAAGATCCGTCAAGTAAGTTGTCATCGGTGCATAAGGCAATAAAAATTGCTTCTAAATGTGTTTGATCTTTTAGTGTAAGGGAAAATAAGTGTTGTACGAACTTGTGATGGCAAAGTAATAAAAGCGACAGACTGCATAATAAAGGTTGCAATCATAAGGGGTGTCGGTGCAACAAACCTTCGTGTGTGTTGCCCGGACTATACACAGGCACGACAGCAAGGAAGCAAACAGCACCAAGCATTCAAGACAAAGCCAAGTCAGAGAGATAGCCCTTTGAGGAATCAAGGGGCGGATCAAGAAGACCAAGACAAGCCAAGAGAACAAGATATCACTAAGGAAAAGCCTCCCTTACCGGGCAGGCGAGCCTGGTCAGGTCGAGGCCATCCCGAAGACAAGTCCCAAGACATCCCCGACAGGCTTGCCGGGACCGCTGGCGGCCTGCATCCCCTCCAAGACTCCACTGTTCCACCGCATCGCAACACAAGTCATCAATCGATGCGGTGTCGAGCCCCCTGATAGCTAAGTGGTTGTCATTTGGCACGTGGCAGCCATTTAGAAGGAAGATCACCTCTATATGACACCTGTCCAGAGGCGTGTCAAGCAGACAGATGGAAGATGACTAAGCGGCGTGGCAGGCCTACCGGACTGCATCCACAGCGTGACACCTAGCAGTGCATTTAATGCACTTTGTCCTAACTGCCAGAGTTAGGTATGATAGCACTGTTAGCTATCTAATCACTGGATAATGACCGTTTTGCCATTGTGGTAACCCTTAACCTATAAAAGGAGGGATGTGGTAACCTTAGAAAGGATTCGATCCCTCGTGTACTCATACACGCGTAGCTGCTCTACCCAAGGCGACCCTGCCAGGCTTGAGCGCCGTGCGTTCTTCATGGTTCCTCCATCAATCCACCAAAGCAGGAGTAGGGTTTTATGCTTCTCAGCTGCCCAAACCTAGGTAAAAACCACCAGCGTCATCACTGTCGTGCTGTCCCATGGCATCCGCTCTTTGTGCAATGCGACCTCCCCCCTGCCGAACAACAAATGGGCCGATGGCCCCATAGGTGGCCGTGTTCTACCACGACAAGGGGCAATATAACGTGACATTCTTTTGTGTTAGGAGATTGTGCATACAAAACCAAAAAGCGCATGACAACCTCTGCTTCCCTCTGCGAAGGGCCTGTCTTTTACTTTTATGTATTCACTTTTTATGCAAGAGTCAAAGTGGTCTCCTCAATTCCATTTTATTATTCTCTTTTGCAAGCATCATGTGGTGGGGGAAGATCTAGGCACATATATCCAGTTGGATATGAGGAATCATGAGTTATTATTGTTGACATCACACTTGAGGTGAATAAGTTGGGAGGCGAAACTATAAGCCCCTTTCTTTCTATGTGTCCGGTTGAATCATTTTGATCCATATATATGTTGTGAGTGTTAGCAATCATAGAACATTAAATGATGGTTGAGTATGTGGACTTGCCAAAAGGCTCCGATACGAGACCCTTCCTAATAATATGATGATTTGCAATTGCAAAGTTGACTGAGAACATAGTTTGTTAGTTTTCAAGAAAGTTTATGCTTTATACTTCAATGATTGTGATGAATTGTTACTTGCTCATAAGAAGTTTTATGATAAAGTTTATTGCTGTTATAATAATAAGCATGATGCCACTATGTCCGTATTTTGTTTTTATCGACACCTCTCTCTCTCTAAATATGTGGACATTATTTTCGATATTGGCTTTCGCTTGAGGACAAGCGAGGTCTGATGTTGGCTTGAACTACGTCGGTATTTCCCCAAAGAGGAAGGGATGATGCAGCACAGCAACGGTAGGTATTTCCCTCAGTGATGAGACCAAGGTTATTGAACCAGTAGGAGAACCAAGCAACACTATGTAAACAGCACCTGCACACAAAGAACAAATACTTGCAACCCGACGTGTTAAAGGGGTTGTCAATCCCTTTCGGGTAACGGCGCCAGAAATTGGCAAACTGACGTGAGATAAATTGTAGTAGGTTGGATAATTAGATCGCGAATAAAATAAAGTGAAGCAAAATATTTTTCGGTTTTCGGGAATATAGATCTGAAAATAAAAGAGGCAAATAAATAAAAAGGCAAATAGCAAAATAGATCTAAAAATATATGATGAGAAAATAGACCCGGGGGCCGTTGATTTCACTAGTGGCTTCTCTTGAGAAAAATAGCATATGGTGGTAAACAAATTACTGTTGGGCAATTGATAGAACTTCAAATAATTATGACGATATCCAGGCAATGATAATTATATAGGCATCATGTCCAAGATTAGTAGACCGACTCCTGCCTGCATCTATTACTATTACTCCACACATCGACCGCTATCCAGCATGCATCTAGTATATTAAGTTCATGGAGAAACAGAGTAATACAATAAGAACGATGACATGATGTAGACAAGATCTATTTATGTAGAAATAGACCCCATCTTGTTATCCTTAATAGCAATGATACATACGTGTCGGTTCCCCTTCTATCACTGGGATCAAGCACCGTAAGATCGAACCCATCACAAAGCACCTCTTCCCATGGCAAAAAAATCAATCTAGTTGGCCTAACTAAACCAAAGATTCGAAGAAGAAATACGAGGCTATAAGTAATCATGCATATAAGAGATCAAAAGACTCAAATAACTTTCATGGATAAAAACATAGATCTGATCATAAACTCAAAGTTCATCGGATCCCAACAAACACACCGCAAAAAAAGAGTTACATCAAATAGATCTCCAAGAGACCATTGTATTGAGAATCAAAAGAGAGAGAGGAAGCCATCTAGCTACTGCCTACGGACCCGTAGGTCTATAATGAACTACTCAAGCATCATCAGAGAGGCACCAATGAGGATAATGAACCCCTCTGTGATGGTGTCTAGATTGGATCTGTGGTTTCTGGAACTTACGGCGGCTGGAATTGATTTTCGGCGACTCCCCTAGGGTTTTTGGATGTCCAGGGTATTCATAGAGCAGAGAGGCGATGCGGGAGGCGGCCGAGGTGGGCACAACCCACCTG
Organism: Thinopyrum elongatum; assembly: GCA_011799875.1. Lineage (NCBI taxonomy): Eukaryota > Viridiplantae > Streptophyta > Magnoliopsida > Poales > Poaceae > Thinopyrum > Thinopyrum elongatum. Next base: position 285,834,973 of record CM022298.1, on the reverse strand, counting down.
GGCGTGCCTGGGCCCCCAGGCGCGCCCTGGTGGGTTGTGCTCCCCTTGGAGCCCCCCTCTGGTACTTCTTTGGCCCAACAGGTGTCTTCTGGTCCAAAAAAAATCACCAAAAAGTTTCGCTGCGTTTGGACTCCGTTTGGTATTGATTTCCTGCGAAGTAAAAAACAAGCAAAAAACAGCAACTAGCACTGGGCACTATGTCAATAGGTTAGTCCCAAAAAATGATATAAAGTTGCTATAAAATGATTGTAAAACATCCAAGAATGATAATATAACAGCATGGAACAATAAAAAATTATAGATACATTGGAGACGTATCAGCATCCCCAAGCTTAATTCCTACTCGTCCTCGAGTAGGTAAATGATAAAAACAGAATTTTTGATGTGGAATGCTGCCTAACATGTTCATCACATATTCTTTTCTTTGTAGCATGGACATTTGGACTTCTATATGATTCAAAGCAATAGTCTAGTTTTGACATGAAGATTTCAATACTCAAGCATATCAACAAGCAACCATGTCTTTCAAAATATCAACACTAAAGCAAGTTATCCCTAGCCCATTATGCTCAATCATTGATCCATTCATGAAACACACTCGCATATTAGCTACACCCAATGCTCAAGTATGATCATAGTGCCCCTTAGTTGGTGCTTTATAAGAGAAGATGGAGACTCAAAATAAAAAATTGCATAAAGTAAAAGAAAGGCCCTTCGCAGAGGGAAGTAGGGATTTGTAGAGGTGCCAGAGCTCAAAGTGAAAAAAGTAGAGATAAAACATTTTGGGTGGCATGCTTTTCCTGTCAATGAAAATGATCGAGTAGTTCCCAATACTTTCCATGCTAGATATATCATAGGCGGTTCCCAAATAGAAAATAAAATTTATTCCTTTTTCCTCCATACTTTCACTTTCCATGGCTATCCGTATCCACGGGTGCCCTCCATACCAACACTTTCCAAGGAATTTATTATTTGACAACATAAAGTAAATTCATTTTTCATTTTGGGACTGGGCATCCCTAATACCTTTGCCGTACTCTTGTGCAATGACAAGTGAATAAACACTCATCTTGAGAATAACACATCTAGCATGGAAATATATCAGTTACCCCCTACCGTTTCATGAGCGGTACGAGCACACAAAAGAGAAATTTATTTTGAAATTAGAGATGGCACATACAAATTTGCTTAGAACGGCACGAAAATACCGCCTATAGGTAGGTATAGTGGACTCATATGGCAAAACTGGTTTAAGGATTTTGGATGCACAAGTAGTGATCATACTTAGTGCAAATGAAGGCTAGCAAAAGATTGAGAAGCATCCAACCAAGAAACAAAAAATCTCATAAGCGAGCATTAAGCATAACTAACACCGAATAATGCACCACAAGTAGGATGTAATTTCATTGCATAACTATTGACTTTCGTGCTTGCTTAGGGAATCACAAACCTTAACACCAATATTCTTACTAAAGCATAATTACTCATCAACATGACTCACATATTATATCAACATATCACAAAACTATTACAAGGAATCAAGTTTATTTTTTCCAGTGATCTTCATGAAAGTTTTTATTATATCCCTCTTGAATATCTATCACTTTGGGACTAGTTTAATGTGTTGCTTTTGATAGCTCAAACAAATCTAAGTGAAGAACATGAGCTTAAAATTTTCTTCTCTCAAAATAATTTAAGTGAAGCAAGAGAGAATTTCTAAAAAAAATACTAACTCTGAAATAAATCTAAGTGAAGCATGAGAGCATTTCTTCAAAAATACTAAAGCACACCGTGCTAAAAAAGATATAAGTGAAGCACTAGAGCAATTCCATAGCTCATAAAGATTTAAGTGAAGCATAGAGAGCAATTCTAACAAGTCATAGCATAATTTTGGCTCCCTCAAATCGGTGTGCCAGAAAGGATTCATGACTTAAAATAAAAAGCAAAACAAGCAAAGACTCATATCATACAAGACGCTCCAAGCAAAACTCATGATATGTGACAAATAAAAATATAGCTCCAAGTAAAATACCGATGGTCGTTACAAGAAAGAGGGGATGCGACTCGGGCATCCCCAAGCTTAGTTGCTTGCTTCTCTTTGGATAATGGCTTGGGGTGCCATGGGGCATCCCCAAGCTTAGGCTCTTCTTACTCCTTATTCCTTCATCCATCGTAATCTCAACCAAAACTTGAAAACTTCAATCACACAAAACTTACCAAAACCTTCGTGAGATCCGTTAGTATAAGAAAACCAATCTTTACTTTAAGTACTGTAGAAAACCCATTCAAGTTTTGTTCTTGCATTATATCTACTGTATTCTAACTTTACCATGGCTCATAACCCCCCCCCCCCCCGCTAAAAACCATAGATTCATCAAAATAAGCACACAATGCAAAGAAAACAGAATCTGACAAAAACAGAACAGTCTGTAAAGATGCGAATTGTTCTCATACTTCTGTAACTCCCAAAATTCTGAAAAGTTAGAACAACATAGGTAATTTGTATATAAATCTTGTGTAAAAACTTAAGAATTTTTCGTCGCTTTTGTGAATTTTCAAAATTGTTTTACTGGACGCAAAAGTTTCTGTTTTCCAACAAGATCAAATCAACTATCACCAAAGCAATCTCAAAGGCTTTACTTGGAACAAACACTAATTAAAACACAATCATAACAGTAGCTTAATTGTGCAAACACTCAAGAACAGAAAGAAAAAGACAAAAATAAATTTTATTCATTGGGTTGCCTCCCAACAAGCACTAACGTTTTATGCCCCTAGCTAGGCATAAGGCAAAGATCTATGTATTGTCATCTTTGTTTCTAGATCCATAAGATGCCCTCATGATTGATTCATATGGTGGCTTAATTCTTGTTCTAGGGAAGTGTTCCATACCCTTTCTCAAAGGAAATTGGAATTTGATGTTCCCTTCTTTCATATCAATCATGGCACCTATAGTGCGCAAAAAATGGTCTACAGAGAATAATTGGACAAGACGGATTGCAATCAATATCGAGAACAATAAAATCTATGGGCACATAATTCCTATTTGCAAGAATAAGAACATCATTAATTCTTCCCATAGACTTTTTAATAGTAGAATCCGCCAAGTGCAAATTTAAAGAACATTCTTCAATATCGGTAAGACCAAGCACATCACATAAAGATTTCAGAATTGTAGAAACACTAGCACCCAAATCACATAAAGCAAAACACTCATAATTTTTAATCTTGACTTTGATATTAGGTTCCCATCCATCATGTAATTTTCTAGGAATTGAAATCTCTAATTCCAACTTTTCTTCCAAAGCTTTCATCATAGCATCAACAATATGTTTAGTAAAAGCTTTATTTTATTCATAGGCATGGGGTGAATTTATCATGGATTGCAACAAAGAAATACAATCAATCAAAGAGAAATTATCATAATTAAAGTCTTTGTAATCCAAAAGAGTGGGCACATCACTAGTTAAAGTTTTGACCTCTCCAAACCGCTTTTATCAATTTTCTCAACAAGATTTTCACCCTCCAAATTATCGGGACGCCTTCTAGCTAAAGTTGACTCTTCTTCAGTCCCTTTTTCATCAATTTTAATTTTACTAAATAAGGAATCAATAGAAGAAACACCAATCACTTTGAGATCTTCATCATTTTTGTCTTCTAACGAGATTGGTTTAGCGGCCATTTGATTTACTAGGGTACATCATGCAGGGGATATTTTCCCTAGCAAACTTTCAGCAAAAGCATACTTAGATTGGAGATTACAAACTTCTCTACTAACATCATCAAGTTGTTTTGTTATAGCATCGAACACAACAGAATGTTCCTTAAGTTATTCGGTAAAATATTTATTGTGCTCAAATTGTGTAGTCATATATTCCTTAGTTCTTTTCTCAATTTCAAGCAAAATATTGGGGTAAGGAACATCATAATATTTTCTTTGAGGCGTCATGACTACGCAAAAAAATTGCACTCAAAAATAATTCTGACGAGAAAACGGCAAACGAAAAAGAGGGCGAATAAAACGGCAAATTTTTGTGAAGTGGGGGAGAGGAAAATGAGAGGCCAATGGCAAATAATGTAAATTGCAAGGAGATGAGATTTGTGATTAGGAACCTGGTAGATGTTGATGATGTCTCCCCAGCAACGGCGCTAGAAATTCCTTTTGATGTTGGCTTGAACTACGTCGGTATTTCCCCAAAGAGGAAGGGATGATGCAGCACGTCAACGGTAGGTATTTCCCTCAGTGATGAGACCAAGGTTATCGAACCAGTAGGAGAACCAAGCAACACTACGTAAACAGCACCTGCACAGAAAGAACAAATACTTGCAACCCGACGTGTTAAAGGGGTTGTCAATCCCTTTCGGGTAACAGCGCCAGAAATTGGCAAACGGACGTGAGATAAATTGTAGTAGGTTGGATAAATAGATCACGAATAAAATAAAGTGAAGAAAAATATTTTTTGGTTTTTGGGAATATAGATCTGAAAATAAAAGTGGCAAATAAATAAAGATGCAAATAGCAAAATAGATCTGAAAATATATGATGAGAAAATAGACCCGGGGGCCGTAGATTTCACTAGTGGCTTCTCTTGAGAAAAATAGCATACGGTGGGTAAAATAATTACTGTTGGGCAATCGATAGAACTTCAAATAATTATGACGATATCCAGGCAATGATCATTATATAGGCATCACGTCCAAGATTAGTAGACCGACTCCTGCCTGCATCTACTACTATTACTCCACACATCGACCGCTATCCAGCATGCATCTAGTGTATTAAGTTCATGGAGAAACGGAGTAATGCAATAAGAACGATGACATGATGTAGACAAGATCTATTTATGTAGAAATAGACCCCATCTTGTTATCCTTAATAGCAACGATACATACGTGTCGGTTCCCCTTCTGTCACTGGGATCAAGCACCGTAAGATCGAACCCATCACAAAGCACCTCTTCCCATGGCAAGAAAAATCGATCTAGTTGGCCTAACTAAACCAAAGATTCGAAGAAGAAATTCGAGGCTATAAGTAATCATGCATATAAGAGATCAAAAGACTCAAATAACTTTCATGGATAAAAACATAGATCTGATCATAAACTCAAAGTTCATCGGATCCCAACAAACACACCGCAAAAAAAGAGTTACATCAAATAGATCTCCAAGAGACCATTGTATTGAGAATCAAAAGAGAGAGAGAGAGAGAGAAAGCCATCTAGCTACTGCCTACGGACCCGTAGGTCTATATTGAACTACTCACTCATCATCGGAGAGGCACCAATGAGGATGATGAAACCCTCCGTGATGGTGTCTAGATTGGATCTGTGGTTTCTTGAACTTGCGGCGGCTTGAATTGATTTTCGACGACTCCCCTAGGGTTGTTGGATGTCCAGGGTATTTATAGAGCAAAGTGGTGATGCAGGAGGCGGCCGAGGTGGGCACAACCCACCTGGGCGCGCCTGGGCCCCCAGGCGCGCCCTGGTGGGTTGTGGTCCCCTCGGTGCCCCCCTCTGGTACTTCTTTGGCCCAATAGGTTTCTTCTGATCCAGAAAAATCACCAAAAAGTTTCGCTGCGTTTGGACTCCGTTTGGTATTGATTTCCTACGAAGTAAAAAACAAGCAAAAAATAGCAACTGTTACTGGGCACTATGTCAATAGGTTAGTCCCAAAAAATGATATAAAGTTGCTATAAAATGATTGTAAAACATCCTAGAATGATAATATAATAACATGGAACAATAAAAAATTATAGATACATTGGAGACGTATCAAGGTCTATGCTTGGGGGAGTTGATACATCCATTTTGCATCATGCTTTCCTACTATTATTTATAGCATTTTATGCAACATAATACTTTGTGGAGTAATTCTAATGCCTTTTCTCTCATAATATGCAAGGTTTACACAAAGAGGGAGAATACCGGCAGCTGGAATTCTGGACCTGAAAAAGCTATGTCAGAGATACCTATTCTGCACATATCCAAATGAGCTGAAATTTTAGGAAGAATTATTTTGGAATATAAAAAAATACTGGAGAAAAGAAATACCGGAGGGGGCCACCCAGGTGCCCACTAGGCACCAAGGCACGCCACCCCCTCCAGGCGCGCCCTGTTGGGTAGTGGGCTACCTGGCCTACCTCCGATGCCCATCTTCTGGTACATAAGGTCTTTTGACCTAGAAAAAATAAGGACATGGCTTTCGGGACGGAGCGCCGCCGTCTCGAGGTGGAACTTGGCAGGAGCACTTTTGCCCTCCGACGGAGCAATTACGCCGGGGGAACTTCCCTCCGGGAGGGGGAAATCGAAGCCATCGTCAACACCAACAACCCTCTCATCTTTGGGAGGCCAATCTTCATCAACATATTCAACAACACCATCTCATCTCAAACCCTAGTTTATCTCTTGTGTTCAATCTTTGTATCAAGACCTCAGATTGGTACCTGTGGGTGACTAGTAGTGTTGATTACATCTTGTAGTTGATGCTAGCCGGTTTATTTGGTAGAAGATTATATGTTCAGATCCATTATGATATTTATTACTCCTTTGATCTAGAGCATGAATATGTTGTGTGAGTAGTTACTTTTGTTCTTGAGGACACGGGAGAAGTCATGTTGCAAGTAATCATGTGAATTTGATATTCGTTCGATATTTTGATGATATGTATGTTGTGATTCCCTTAGTGGTCTTATGTGAACGTCGACTACATGACACTTCACCATCTTTGGGCCTAAGGGAATGCATTGTGGAGTAGTTATTAGATGATGGGTTGCTAGAGTGACAGAAGCTTAAACCCTAGTTTATGCGCTATTCCATAAGGGGCTGATTTGGATACATATGTTTAATGATATGGTTAGATTTTATTTTAATTCTTCTTTTGTAGTTGCGGATGCTTGCGAGAGGGGTTAATCATAAGTGGGAGGATTTTTCAAGTAAGAACAGCAACCAAGCACCGGTCCACCCACATATCAAATTATCAAAGTAGCAAACACGAATCAAACCAACATGATGAAAGTGACTAGATGAAATTCCCTAGTGTCCTCGAGAACGTTTTACTTATTACCAGAGACCATTTCGGCCTGTCCTTTGCTACAAAAAGGATTTGGCTACCTTGCTGCACTCATTGTTAATGTTGTTACTTGTTACTTGTTACAAATTATCTTGCTATCAAACTACCTGTTACCGACAATCACTACTGGAATCAGCTTCTTTGCCGTCCGCCACGGCGGACGGCAAAGGCATAGATCACGGACGGCAAACCTCTTTGCCGTCCGCCAGCAGACGGCAAAATGTCCGGATGAACACGTGCCAGCAAAGGCCTTCTTGCCGTCCACTTCCTGGAAATGGACGGCAAAGGATTGTGCCGTCCGCCTCTGGTGGCCAGCAGACGGCAAAGATCGTGGACGGCAGTGAGGTGGGGTGAGGGCCGTTAGGGGTTAACGGCGTGCTTTGCCATCAGCCAGCGGACGGCAAAGAGGCTAACGTCTTTGCCGTCCGCTGGCAGAGGGCAAAGTGCTCAAACATGCCAGTCCCAGGAATCACAGGTAGCTGCCACGTGGCATGTTTGCCGTCAGCTAGCTGATGGCAAAGAACTTTGCCGTCAGCTAGCTGACGGCAAAGAGCCTGTACAGTCCTGTTTTTAATTTAATTCATTCAATTTGACAGCAATTCGCAGATATACATATATACACAACAAGCATATCCAACACACTAGTTTCATCATATATACATACATAACCAACACATATATAGTTCCATCCTTACATATTACAAAAGTTTCACATTGTTCATCCAACACCGTTATCCATCCATCCATATAACAAGTTCCAACCATGCAAGTTCATTGATACAAAATAAAAGCACAAATGGAAAAGAAGCACTCCATCCATGCAAGCTTCCGTGAATTAAATCAAATCTGCAAAATGATAAACAAGATGTTAGAAGAAGAAGAACAAGACTATAAGAAGTAAGCATACTTAAGTAAAATGGAGCTAACCTAGAAGAAAATGAAGAAGAAGAAGAAGAAGAAGAAGAAGAAGAAGAAGAAGAAGAAGAAGAAGAAGAAGAAGAAGAAGACTAGAAGAATACTAGAAGAAGACTAGAAGAATAAGAATAAGAAGAAGAAGAAGAAGAAGAAGAAGAAGAAGACTATAAGCTTATTATGTAAACTTGGTCATTTTGTTCTAACATAAGTAATTTTGGAGTTAACCTATAGGAAAGTAAGCATAGTAGAGATAACTTAGCATATTAGAGCTAACGTAGGTAACTAAGCATATTAGAGCTAACATAGGTAACTAAGCATATTAGAGCTAACTTAGAGCTAACTTATGTCATTTCGGAGGAAACAAAGCTAAGTATATATAGATCATTTTGGAGATCAAACATACCTGACATAGTTCAGTTCTCATTGTTCTTCTCCTTCTCCTTCCTCAGCCTGATGCGCCAAGAGCGGCGAGGCGGTGGAGGCAGTGGGATGTAGTCTTCTACCACAATTGGCGTGGTCATGTCGCCCAGCTGTAGGATCACCGGCGCCACCACCGGCGCAAGGTCATTGTCAGGCACCACCACCATCGCGAGGCCATCTTTAGGCAGGACAGGCACGACCATCGCTAGGTCATCCTCAGCCACCACCATCGCTAGGTCATCCTCAGCCTGATGCCCACTCTGCTCCTCTTCTTCCCCACTCTAGTCCGGATCATCCTCCTTGCTGTTGCTTTTGCTACAGCCAGAATCGCTGTTGCTTTTGCTACAGCCAGAATTGCTGCTGCTTTGGCTGTAGCCAGTGTCGCTGCTGCTGCTCCCATTGCCTGTCCAAATGCAACAATGACCGTTAACAATCGATGCGAGACAAAGCCAAATGTAGAGGAATAAGAAGAGGCAGAACGTACTGGCATCATCGTCGTTAGCATAGCGCATGTGACACATAGTCGCGTTGAACACCTTCATGATGAGCATGGTGGCGTCGTCGTCGTACCTGAAGAGAAGGAAGTACCCCTGCCGCAGGTCGTAGGCACGGTAGAACTTCTCCCAGCCACGACACAGGTACATGTGGCCCTCCTTGATCACCAACTCCACGTCCCACAGCCTGAGAAACCCGCTGCAAGCCTGTCGCAGCTTCACATTATTTGGCGGATCTTCACCCAGCATGTTCATAAAAGTGTCAGGCAGCCTCTGTAGTTTGGGACAATGAGTGATGTAGCAAACAACAGAGTTATAATAATGAGATGGGTGAAGGGGAGATCTCTCCTTTTATATACCTGCCTCGTGGATGATACTGAAGTCCCAAGTATGATACTGAAGAACTCGAAAGCATCCAACTCGTACTCTGGTGTGGCAGAGCGGAGTCTGCGGTGGCAGCTTCCCCCCATCTCTGATAAGCAGCAGAAGATAATCAACTACACCAAGTTATCATTTCTCATTCAAAAAACAATGCACTTGTGGACATATGATGGCTCTAGTTGAATTTATTAGTAGCACTAGTCGTCAAAAATGTTGACTTTAGTTGAATTTCATATAATAACTATTTTAACTTCTTTGGGTCAGCAAACTAGGCAACTAGCTAGCAGTATAAAAACATTCAACTAAAGAAAAGAAAGAAACTGCAAAACGTGGCGGAACCCTCAAAGAAGGAAAGGAGAAAAAGGCGTGTTCTTGTGCTCTTCGCAAAGGAGAAGGAGAGGGGAGGAAGGGGAGGGGGAAGGGGAGGAGAGCAGAAGAGGAGGAAGGGAGGAGGGAGGCAGGAGGAGGAGGAGGGACGATGGGAGGAGGAGGAGGAGGAGGAGGAGGAGGAGGAGGAGGAGGAGGGAGGAGGAGGAGAGGAGGAGGATGAGGAGGAGGGGAGGAGGAAGGAGGAGGGGAGGAGGAGGGGAGGAGGGGGAGGGAGGAGGGAGGAGGGGAGGAGGAGGAGGGGAGGGAGGAGGAGGAGGAGGAGGAGGAGGAGGAGGAGGAGGAGGAGGAGAGCGAGAGAGGAGGAGGAGGAGGAGGGAGGAGGAGGAGGATGGAGGGAGGGAGGGGAGGGGGAGGAGGGGGGGGGAGGAGGGGGAGGAGGAGGGAGGAGGAGGAGGAGGAGGCGGAGGAGGAGGCTGGTAGAGAGGGAGGAGGAGGAGGAGGGAGGAGGAGGAGGAGGAGGAGGGGGAGGAGGAGGGGGACCAGAGGAAGGAAGAGGGAGGGTTCCGTTCCCTCTTATTCTTTCTTCATTTCCTTTTTTCTTTGCCTTTTTGTCCTTCTTCTTCTTTTCTAATATGTAAACTATCAAAAACTATTTATTATCTAAAACTATATCTTAAAGAATTGGCGGGGGGGGAGGTTTTATGGTGATATGTTCTTTCTATGGTGACATGTTATATGGTGACATTGAAAGCCTTGACATGCTTATATGGAAGTTAAGTTTCACAAAACTTAACAAACATGTCACCAGTGGCAGAATAGCAGATTCCAAATATTTAGGAGAAGCGAGATGAGGAAGAGGAGAAGGGGGAAGAGGAGGAGGAGGGGAGGAGGAGGAGAATGAAGAGGAGAAAAGAAAGCAGAGAAGAGGAAGATGGGAGGGAGGAGGGGAGGAAGGAGAAGGGGGGGGAGGAGGAGGGGAGGAGGTCGTGGAGGATGAGGGTGAGGATGGAGAGGGGACTTTCTTTCTTCTGCTCCCTCCTCTTCCCTCCATCCTCCTCCTCCTTCTCTCTCTCTTCTAAACTAAAACTAAAAATATCTAAAATAAACTAAACTAAAAATAAAAACTAAAACTAAACTGAAACTAAAAACTAAAGTAAAACTATAACTAAAATAGAAACTAAATTAACTAAAAGAAGCTAAAATAAACTAAATAAAAAAAGGGGGGGAAAGATCACTCACCTGCAGGCAGGGGATCGCCGGTGGAGGGCGAAGGAGGAGCGGAAAGGTGGAGGGGGAGGAAGAGAAGGGTAGGGGGCGGAAGGAGGACCGATGGAGGGGAGGGAGACGGCGGGTCGGGGGCGGACGGGCGGCCACGGTGGAGGGGCGGGCCGCACTCGAGACGGGGGCGGGGAGTCCATTGCAGGGAGGAGGGGGGTGTGAGGGGAAGGAACAGAGAGGCGGAGGAGTGGACAGAGGGAGAAGGGGAGAAGGGGAGATGGCCGGGGGGTTGGGTGGAGCGAGGAGGGTGGGTCGGGGTGGGAGATGTGCGAGCAAGGGGGCGGAGGTTGTGGCCCCCTCGGGGCGACGGGGCGAAGGGCGCGGCGGCGGGAGGTGGGAGCGGAGGTGGTTTCTCGTCGGGGAGAGCGGGCAGAAAGAGAGAGAGAGAGGAAAGGAGGGGTGGGGATCCGTTAGTTAGGTTATCTCTTTGCCGTCCGCCCCCCTTTGTCGTCCGCTTTTTTTCTCTTTGCTGTCCGCTAGCAGACGGCAAAGAGGGGGCCGTTAGTTTTTTTTCTAAGCAGCTCGTTAGTGGGGCCCACCTCTCTCTTTGCCGTCCGCCAACTGACGGCAAAGATTCTTTGCCATCCGCTAGCCGACAGCAAAGAACTGGCTGATGGCAAAGACCTTCTTTGCCATCAGCCAGTTCTTTGCCGTCCGTTTTTCGTAAGCGGACGGCAAAGACCTTTGCCGTCAGCCAGCAGACGGCAAAGAAGTGGCAGACGGCAAAGAAGTGGATTCCAGTAGTGAATTTCAGTGCTTGCAGAAATTACCTTGTTGAAAACCAGTTGTCATTTTCTTCTGCTCCTGTTGGGTTTGACACTCTTACTTATCGACAGGACTATGATTGATCCCCTATACTTGTGGGTCATCAAGCATTCTCATAATTCGGAGGGTGAAAATCTTGTTGAAAAAATTGATAAAAGTGGGTTTGGAGAGGTAAAAACTCTTACCAGTGATGCACTACAAGAATCAGGTACTTTGCCATCTGCCATGGTAGACGGAAAAGGATACGTTCATGGACGGTAAACATCTTTGCCGTCAGCTGGCAAACGGCCCCACTTCCAGCACAGAAAACCACGGTAAAGGGCTACTTTGCTCTCTGCATAAATAAAGTGGACAGCAAAGATATTTGCCGTCAGCCTTATAGTGAAAACAGACGGCAAAGCTAGTGGACGGCATAGCAATGAGGTTAGCCCCGTTAGGTGGCTAACGGCAGATTTTGCCGTCTGCCGGCAGACAGCAAAGAGACAAGCTCCTTTGCCATCTGCCAAGTGACGTCAGCTGACCTCAGGTGGGGGCTGGCAGACTTTGCCGTCCGCCACCGATGGCAAAGTCACACTAGCCTTTGTCGTCTGCCACCGATGGCAAAGTAACCAAAATGGCTCAGACCCAGTGCTCCCAGGTTGCACAGGTTGCTGCCACGTGTCACCTTTGCCGTCAGTGGCAGACGGCAAAGAGCCCTTTACCATCGGTGGCAGACGGAAACGTGTCTATATTGCCCCTTTTTATTCCATTTTTTGTTATATCCAAGCATTTTCACACTAAATATATGATATATATATATATATCACAAGGAAAACAATATGAGCAAGTCTCACAGCAAATATATGATATACAACACATAAGTTCCATCCATACATACATAGTTTCATCCATACATACATAGTTTCATCCATATTACAATAGTTTCTTCCATAGGTAGCAAGTTCCACAATGTGTCAGATTCAGGGCTCCGCAAACCCAAGAAGGTTCGAACTCTGGGGCGTGAACAATGGATCTTGCTTCTCAACAATGCTAACTCGCCATGCCCATTACCTGATCTCGACGAGTACGCTGGATCGTGCGGAAGGAAATAACACAGAAATTTACCCAGGTTCGGGCCACCTTATGGTGTAAAACCCTAGTCCTGCTTTTGGTGGATTGGCCTCATGAGGAGGTAGAGGATGAACTAGTACAGTGGATGAGCGACCTCGCGAGGGCTCGAGTGGTGAGGATGGTTTGATCAAGGGTTCGATCCGGGGATCCCCTTCTACGGTAATGGCTAGCCCATATTTATAGTGGCCTTGGTCCTCTTCCCTCATAGCTAAGGCGGGAAGGGATTCCATAACGGCCAATTTTGAAAGGGGACAAGGGGTACATCTTATCCTTACGAAAGGTGGTCTCCGCCTGCAAAGCTTCTAGCCATGACGCAGTGGATTTGATCCATCTATCGCCACCGAGTTCATTTGACATAGCCACTGCCAGAAACCCTAGATGATTCGGTCACACTGATATGGATGTCATGACCAGAAGCTTTGCAGGCGAAGACCACCTTTCATCAGGATAAGATGTACTACTGGTCCCCTTTCAAATTGGCCACTGTGGGATCCCTTCCCACCTACGTTTTGGGGGAAGAGGACCGAGGCCACTATAAAGATACGTTAGCCACCACCATAGAAGGGGTCGACTCATTCTCACCCCGAGCCCTCGGGAGGTTGTTCATCCTCTGTACTTGTTCATCCTTAGCCCCTCGTGAGGCTAATCCACCACAAAGCAGGAGTAGGGGTTTACACTGCAAGGTGGCCCGAACCTGGGTAAACTGTCATGTTCATCTTCTTCCTTGTTCACGCGAGTCCGGCTAGGCTATGGGGCGACGAGTAGGTAGGCTTGAGAGGTTGAGTTCTTCGCACACGCCCCAGAGTTCGAACCTTCTTGGGTCAGCGGAGCCCTGAATCCGACATTTGGTGCGCCAGGTAGGGGCGTGTCGAAGTTCTTGTTCCACCGTTCACTTCGCCTCTGTTCCGCCGTCCCCATGGCCGACGCTCGCCGTGTCCGTGCCGAGAGCCTGGCCGGTCGTGTCGCTCAGATGGCACCCATGGGCAACGATGCCCCTTGCCGCTCTGCCTCCCCGGTGGCCAATGCTACCACTGACCCTACTGCTCGAGAGCAGCATGACTCGTCGGTGCCACCTTCCGTGTGGCATGATTGCCGCACCGCCCCTCCGTCGCCTACTCCCGCCATGGCGTCGTCCTCCCATGCTCGTCGTGGGCCGGCGAACGCGCAGGCTGCGCTGCTCATGGCATGTGAGCTCCTGTGCTACCGCCCCGACAACGAGCTCTAAGACGACTGGCTCGGCTGCATCGCTGAGCTCGTCAATGCTGCCGGTGAGGCCCTTGGGCCGTCCCGCTCGCTGCCTCCCCCGCCATCCTAGGCGGGCGACGTGGCTCACGGTGCACCTGCTCCTCCCCCTCGGAGTGACCTGGACCTGGAGCCCAGGCACGACGCGCCCCCGCGCGACCCACGGCGCGGGCGCCGGCAAGGGATGAAGCAAGCTGCCAGGTGGTGCAGCGGCCGCAGGCCGATGCGCGCGCGCTCCCGGCACCGCAGTGCCAGCATCAGGACCGCGCGCCGCCGGAGGTCGCATTGCTCGGGCGTCAAGACCAAGTTGCACCCATGCGGCCTGCACCTGTGAGCGCGGCAGGCTGCCGTGCTTTCACCCAGGAGTTGCGCCGTGTCGTCTGGCCCGGCAAGTTCAAGCCGGATCTGCCCTCGCGCTACGACGGCACTCCCGACCCCGCGGAATTCCTCCAGCTCTACGCGCTGAGCATCGAAGCGGCGAGCGGTGATGAGAAGGTTATGGCAAACTGGTTCCCCATGGCCCTCAAGTATGGGGCGCACTCCTGGGTCCTCAACCTCCCGGAGGGGTCGATTTCCTCCTGGGACGAGCTCCGCGAGTGCTTCATCGCCAACTTCCAGGGCACCCGCGACCGCGCTCCCGCAGTGCCCAACCTGCAGCGCATGAAGCAGCAGCTGGGCGAAACGTTGCACAAATACATCCAACGCTTCACGAGCGTTCGCCTCAAGATCCCGAAGGCGTTGGACGAGGCCATCATCTCGGCATTCACTGGTGGCTTCCAGTATGTCAAGATGAAGGAGGAGCTCGCCATCCACGAGGACTTGTGTTCGGCCCTGGAGATGTTCAACCTAGCGACCAAGTGCGCAAGGGCCGAGGAAGGCCGCCTGTCCCTCCTTGAGCTTCCGGAGGCCGACCTTGAGGACAAGAAGGCCAAGGCCAAGGAGGCAAAGCGCAAGGGCCCCGCTGTGCTTGTGGCTGAACCTGAGATGAAGCGCGGCCGTGACCACAGCGAATCCTCCAAGGGCAACCGCCCGTTCTGCATCTTCCACAAAGTCCACAGCCACAATACCAATCCTCCAAGAGCTCAGGGCAATCCGAGATGGGCACCTTGGCCACCGCCCCGAGCGCAACGACCGTGGCTACGGCCATGGAGGAGGCCGCGGTGGAGGCCACTGGGACAACCGTGACCGACCCCGTGAGGACCGCTAGCAAGCCCAGCCTCATGACGGCCCCTGGCGCGATCAGCCTCGTGAGGACCGTCCTCAGGGCAACACCGGCCTCCCTTCGCTACCACCGCCGCCAAGGAGAAATGACGACAACCAGCAAGACGATGGGGCTAGGGGCTTCCAAGAGCCTCGCGCGATCGCCTGCATCCTGGGTGGTGCTCAGGCTCCTGCCTCCCATCGTATCTTCAAGAAGTTCTCTCGCGAGGTGAACGCGGCCCTCCCCAAGCTTGAGGCATCGCGTCCCCTCCGGTGGTCCAAGCACGCCATCACCTTTGACTCCATGGACCAACTCAAGTGCTCAGCCACCGCTAGCGCGCTCCCGATGCTCTGCACGCCCACCATCAGCAACATCCTCGTCACCAAAACCCTCATCGACGGTGGCGCAGGGCTCAATGTTCTCTCCGTCGAGACATTTGAGACGCTCCAGGTGCCCTACGACCAGCTCCCGTCCACCAAGCCTTTCTCAGGGGTGACCAACGGCTCCACCATTCCACTGGGGCAGGTGCACCTCCCCGTCACCTTTGGCAACCGCAACAACTACTACACTGAGCTCATCGACTTTGACGTCGCCCACATCGGCCTCCCGTACAACAACATCATCGGATATCCGGCCCTCGCCAAGTTCATGGCGGCAACCCATCACGGCTATAATGTCCTCAAGATGCCAGGAAGTGGCGGCATCATCACGGTCGCTCCGTCCCTCGCCAAGTTCATGGCGACAACCCACCACGGCTACAATGTCCTCAAGATGCCAGGAAGTGTTGGCATCATCACGGTCGCCTGCAACGAGAAGGATGCGGTGTGCTCCCTCGAGCGCGCATACCAGGCTGCGGCGTCGATAACTCCGGTGACGAGGGCGCCATCCTGCCTCCTGAGGCCATCCCCAAGAAGAAGAAATAGCTACTCCCCAAGGGCCGCCAGGAGGCTAGGGCACCTGCCGACGGTGCCTTAGGCCCCGCGCCCATGGCCGGGGTGCCTTTCCCTCTCGCATAGGAAGGCGCGCTCAACGCCCCCTCAGGACGGGCTCGGGGGCTCTCATCTGGAGGGCCTCTGACCTGACCAGCGCCATGAAGGAGGTGTTCGGGCACCACGTAGAATCATGCTTCAACGCGCACCTCCGTGAGCAAGGCGCCAGGCGCACAAGAGTTCATCACCAAGGCAATCGAAGAGCTTCATGAGGCGCGAGCCATGCGTGGCGAGCGTCGCTCCGCACCACCGGGTGCAGCCCTGCCCCCTGACATGGGCGGCGAGCTGCACGTCTGCGTCAACATCCCAGGCCTCGACAGGGCCGCTTCACAGGACCTCTTCTGGTCGTCCTGTGTCGGCCGGAGTGGGGGCTACCCCTGTAGCTACGTCCGCATGTTGTTTGGCCTGTTGAACGTGGCCGCCTCGTACCAGCGCTTTGCGCAGGGTGCCATGGCGGCCCACAAGGCCAGGCGCGAGGTGGTCCTGATGGAGGAGGTACCGGACCCTCGCAAGATCCTTGGACCTCCTGAGCCTCCCAGTCCTCGGGAGCCGGTCGGCTCGTGAGGAGCGATATATGCAACGCGCATCTTTAGCTACCCCGACTCTCCTATAGTGATGGTGCCAGGTGAATTTTTGGTTCGTTCAACTGAGGGCGCCCCTCGGGCTGCATCATCCTCAGGCTGCTAGAGCCCGTCCTCGCAGCTGCGTCATTTCGATTCATGTATTCTGGACCAGTTATGCCTGCTTGAGTTATTATGGTTGTTAACATTGCGCCAACGATCTATCATCTCTGGAATCACCCTTGCGGTCACCGCGCATTGCTAACCCACCTCTTGCTCATCCCGCGAGGGGGGCTACCGGTACGGCGCCTGTGCTTGGGTCCATCCCTGCAGCGCTGACAAACCTAAGAGACTGAGCTCTGGCTCGCGGGCCAGCCCCACACATGTCACCTCACCAGGTCCTTTGTGCCTTCGTCTTCTTGCGAAAGGATCATGGGCAGAACACCAAGCGCTGCAACCTTTTGTTTTTCGTGACTGACTAATGCGCAGGAGCCTCCGGAGACAGGACCTCGAGCGACTTCGTCAACACCTCACCACTTTAGGAAGATGCTACACCGTGTACTATTGGGTACAACCCCTCCTAGGCACCCCCGCAGGGTGAGCCACTCCAAGCGAGATGCGCAATCATGACATAAGTTGGGAACGCTAACATTAAAGCTCAGGTGCCACGATCCTTACGCGCCCCCGCGAGGCCCTTCATGATTTTTTACGCAGGAATGAAATAAAATAAGAAGATGTCCTAAGGGTCGCGACCCGGGCAGCATCACCCACAACGTCGTGACGCCTGGTCGACGTCGTTCCCCTCCTAAGCCCGAGCACGGCGACGCGGCAACTCATAGTTGTCGTCATCGCTTGAGCTTGGTTCGGAGGAAGCGCCGCTGCTACCGAAGGAATCGTGGACAAGGCCAAGGGAAAGTTCACCGCCAGGGGCCTCGCCACCTAGCCGGCCAACAGAGGGATCGCCGCCTCGATCGCCTCCCCTGGGGCAGCACTCCACACATTTGCCGTCCTCTTCGAAGACCTTGAAGAAGAGTGGCGATACCCCGTTGTACTCAAAGTGGAGGGCGTGCTTCCCCTCCGAGTTGTAGGCGCGGGTGATCACCCCCATCCCCAGGTCATGAAGACCTCGCCAGAGGAGACGGCCTCGACCTCCGACTGCGAAGCTTGGCTGCAGCAGCCGTCATGCTGCAGCCACAACTCGATGGGCCCCCTCGATAGTATCTCCCCCGCCAGGGACCGTGGGAGCCAGATCCATGTGCGCAGTGGCATCGCCGCCCACACCATGAACTCATGGGCCATGCCGCCGGCATGGGCCTGCAGGTAGGGTGGTTGCGCGGCCATCACTTGTTCTCCTTCCCGGCTTCGTCCTCCGTGACTCCCATGGCTGCTCTCACGAGCGGGACCCTGTGCGCGAACATTCACACTGAGAGGGAAACCCGGCGGGGCACGCTCGCACCAGGGTTGGACAGCTGTGGGCGCTACGGCGGCCTTGCGGGGGCGGCCGCGTCTTTTCTTCGGCGGGAGCAGCTCCGGTTCCACTCGTGGGGCCTTGCTCTTCTCCTCGGTGGAAAACTTCTTCACTGACGCCATGGATGCTTTGGCAAGATGGCCGGGCGACAGGGTAGAAGAAGGAGAGGACCGGCAAGAAGACGAAGATGGGATGGGGGCTCCGCCCCCTTTCCCTTTTTATATGCTGGGGAAGGCTAACCGGTGGCCTCTCGCGTTCCAAGCAATGATGGCCCCATTGCATGCACCAGGCAGTTGTCAAGTAAGGCAGTAGCCGAGGCGACGTGGGGAAGCGGAGGCATCCGCATCCCATCAAGCGCCACGTGTCAACTTGGCCCACATGCGATTGGGGCCCGCAGCGCTTCGCCCTTGCCCTTTGGCTTCGCCTTGAAGCCAAGCCCGAGCGCGCCTTGGGCCCAGGGGCTAGTGTCGGCATTCTAGGAACCAGGGTACCCAGACTTGCCTGCCTGCGACCCACGGCGTGGCTCCCTCGATGACCTGGTATGGCCCATCTCCAGGACCGCCAAGAGAAGACCCTTGCGAAGGCCTCCTGGCCTCGCGTGGTGGATGACACCAAAACCTCCGGAGCGAGTGGCCTCCTCAGGCTGCCTCCCAAGGAGGAAAGATTCCTATGTAGGTACCAGCCTCATGAGGCTGTGATGACGCAAGCCATGATGACCAAGGCCAGGCGGGCGTCAGCGGGCGTAGAGGAGGCAGTTTCCTCTTTGGTGCTAAGGAGGCAAGGACAGGCGTGGGTTCCCGAGGAATCTACCAAAGGTTTCCATTCCGGTGCTACAAGACCAAGGCCACTAGCACGGTAGGACGGATGTCATCGCCGAGCCCACTGCTGCGTCACGACCAGAAGCTTTACAGGCAAAGACCACCTTTCATCAGGATAAGATGTACTACTTGTCCCCTTTCAAACTGGCTACTGTGGGATCCCTTCCCGCCTACGTTTTGGGGGAAGAGGACCAAGGCCACTATAAAGATAGGTTAGCCACCACCATAGAAGGGGTCGACTCATTCTCACCCCGAGCCCTCGCTAGGTTGTTCATCCACTGTACTTATTCATTCTCAGTCCCTCGTGAGGCCAATCCACCACAAAGCAGGAGTAGGGTTTTACACCGCAAGGTGGCCTGAACCTGGGTAAACTGCCATGTTCATCTTCTTCCTTGTTCACGCGGGTCCGGCTAGGCTAGGCTATGGGGCGATGATTCGGTAGGCTTGAGAGGTTGAGTTCTTTGCACACGCCCCAGAGTTCGAACCTTCTTGGGTCCGCGGAGTTTGAACTGGCAGGCCTCGCAGGATCGCACTAGCTCGGTGGCATCATGGAGCATCGTAGGCTAGTAGACCCCGCTGCGAAACACCTTGCCCATGAGGGTGCGCGATGAGGAGTGGTGTCCGCAGTCCCCAACGTGGATATCGGCCAACAGCTCGCACCCCTGCTCCTCGGATATGCATCGCAGCGAGATGTCATTGGGGCGTCTTCGGTACAGCTCGCCATCCTGCAAGCAATAAGTAGTGGCCTCGCGAGCCACGTGTTCTACGTCCTCCTCTTTCTCTGGTAAGGTGCCGCGGAGCAAGTATGCCTTGAACTCCTCGGTCCAGCAGCCTTCCTGAGGTTCCAACGCTAGGAGTAGGCGAGCTCCTGAGGTTGGACCATAGGCCGGGGCGCCCGAGGACGGGGCTGGAGGTGGCTCTTTTCGGAGCAGCACTGGCCCTGCGATGGGGGGCGCTGCCGACGACTTGAAGAGCCTTTCCTCGAAGAAGCCAGGCTTCTGGGGCTCACGGCGAGATGCCCTGTTGGCGATGTCATCAGCTTCCTTGTTCGCGCCGCGCGGGACGTGCTGCAATTCCAAGCCCAAGAAACGCTTTCAATTTTACGTACCTCTTCCAGTTATGCCTCCATGTGCTCGTTCTTTGGTTTCTACTCCTTGTTGGAGAAGTTGACGAGAAGCTGGGAGTCGCCCTTGATGGTGAGGCCCCTGACCCCCAGGGCGGCCACGGCCCTGAGGCCAGCGATTAAGCACTCGTCTTCCGTGATGTTGTTGGAGACCTTCTCGCCATGATGAAGGCAAAGCTGCATGGCGTAGTAGAGCTTGTCCTTGGTCGGTGAGATGAGTACGACTCCAGCCCCCGCGCCCCGCCGCGCGAGGCACCATCGAAGTGCATGACCCAGCCGTCGGGTGCCTTGTCACCAGGCGTGAGGGATTGGCCCTCGTCCAGCCCCCGGCCGAGAGCGTCCGTCCACTCCACCACGAAATCAGCGAGGTCTGCACCCTTGATGACCCTGGGGGTGCTGAACTCCAGCTGGAAAGCCTGCAACTCGATGTTCCACTCTACAACCCTTCCAGCGGCGTTGGGGCTACACAACACTTTGTCCAGGGGGTATGCGGAAACGACCTTGATTGGGTGGCCCTGGAAATAATGACGCAGCTTCCTTGAGGTGATAAGGAGTGCGAGTAGGAGCTTCTGCTGCATGGGGTAGCGCGCGCGCATCCCGCTACACTGTGCTGAAGAAGTAAACCGGATGCTCGACAAGGGGCGAGGTGTCGACGGCGCCTTGCTCTGCGTGGGGCGAGTGGGACTTGGGAGCCCCGCTGGCTGGTGAAGTGACAAGAGCCTCAGGGGCGCCGTCCTGAGGCGGCGAACACTATGCGACCCCTCGCGGGTTGCCTTGCTTCGCGCCTATGCCGCCATGCTCCTCCCGGAC
This sequence comes from Thinopyrum elongatum, assembly GCA_011799875.1. NCBI lineage: Eukaryota > Viridiplantae > Streptophyta > Magnoliopsida > Poales > Poaceae > Thinopyrum > Thinopyrum elongatum. The sequence continues at coordinate 285,814,001 of CM022298.1, read as the reverse complement.
CGCCACGAGCGCTGCCTTGGCCGAGTGGGGGGTTGCCGCCAAGTATATCACCAGGGGCTCGAGAGGGCGAGGTGCCACTATGACAGGTGGGCTCGTGAGGTTCCTCTTGAGGTCCTCGAAGGCCGCCTCAGCCTCCGGAATCCACTCGAAAGGGCCCTTCCTCTTCATCGGCTTGAAGAAAGGGAGGGCGCGCTCGCCGAGCTTGGAGATGAAGCGCCCCAGGGAGGTCACGCAGCTTGCGAGCTTTTGCATCTCCTTGAGGGTCTGTGGTGGGCGCATCTTTTCAATTGCCTTTATCTTCTCGGGGTGAGCCTCGATCCCTCGATGTGATACGAGGAAACCAAGCAGTTTGCCGGACGGGACCCCGAACACGCACTTTTCTAGGTTGAGCCTTAGGTTCATTTGGTGCAGGTTGGCAAACGTCTCTTTCAGGTCTTCAATGAGGGTCCTTGCCTCCTGCGACTTGACCATGATGTCGTTGACATACGCTTCCACATTTCTCCCCAGTTGCGGCCCCAGCGTGATGTGCATCAGCCGCTGGAAGGTTGCACCGGCATTCCGCAGCCCAAAGGGCATGCAGGTGTAGCAATACATGCCACACGGGGAGATGAAGGCTGTTTTCTCGACATCCTCTGTCGCCATCTTGATTTGATGATATCCTGAGAAATCATCCAAAAAGCACAACATATCACACTCTGCAATGGAGTCCACGATTTGGTCAATGCGCGGTAGCGGGAAGGGGTCCTGAGGGCAAGCCTTCTTGAGGATCATGAAGTCGACGCACATGCGCTCCTTCCCCCCTTTTTGGGGACAATTACTGGGTTGGCCAACCAATCCGGGTGCCTCACTTCTCAAATGACACCGGCTTCTTGGAACTTGTAGACCTCTTGGACAATGAACTCTTGCTTTTCTTGCGCTTAACGTCGCGCCTTTTGCTTCACCAGGCGCGCTATGGGGCATACCATCAGGTGGTGCTCGATCACCTCCTTCGGGACACCGACCAAGTCTGAAGCTTCCCACTCAAACATGTCTTTTTTTGCCCGGAGGAAGCCAACCAATGCCTCCTCCTACTCCGGGGGAAGGCCGGCGCCTATGGTGAAGGTGGGGCCTAATCCCCCTCTCGACAGGCACCTGCTTCATCTCGGCACGGTCCTGAGAGAACAGCTGCTTCTTCTTCAAGGGCGCGGCCTCTAGGGCCTCCGAGGCGTCCTTGGTGTCTGGGCGAGAGGCCGCCGTGGACCTGTAGGTGATCTTGAGCTCCCGGACCGCGTCCTTTGTGTCTCCGGCCAGCGTGATGACGCCACTGCTGCCCGGCATCTTGATGATGTTGTAGCCCAGATGGGTCGCCGCCATGAACTTGGCGAGAGATGGGTACCCCAATATGGCGTTGTACGGGAGGCCGATGCGGGCAACATCAAAGTCGATCAGCTCTTTGCCGTAGTTGTTGCGCCTGCCGAAGGCGACGAGAAGGCGCACCTGCCCCAAGGGGGTGGTGGAACCATTGGTCACCCCCGAGAAGGGCTTGGTGGGCGCGAGCTGGTCGTAAGGCACCTGGAGCATGTCGAAGGCCTCCAGGGAGAGGATGTTGAGGCCGGCGCCACCATCGATGAGGGTCTTGGTGACCACGACAGTGCTGATGGTGGGCGTGCACAACATGGGGAGTGCACCAGCAGCGGATGCCATCTTTGGATGATCCCTGAAGTCGAATGTGATGTCGGTCTCAGGCCTTGTGTGGCCCCGCAGAGCCTCATGCTGAGGCCAAGTTCCGCTTGCCCGGCAGAAAAACTACTTGACGTGGCGGCCAGAGGCAGGCGCTTGCGACCTGCCGATGATGCATGTAACTGCATGGGGCGCCGGTGCCACGAAGCGCGTGATGAACTGGCCGCAGAGCTCCTCCGAAGAAGAGATCGAGGCGTCCGGGAGGCCGCAGAGCCAAGATCGAGGGGCCTCCCTGAGGGCCAGGGGGAGCCACTTTGCCATGGCCTTGTCGTCGCCGCCCGCCGCTTGGATGGCCTGCACGTACAACTAGACGAACTCCTCACGGTCCGCAGCACCATCGTACCGCGGGGGCAGTGCTGGCCTGAACTTCATGGGCCACCGCACTCGGCGCAGGCCGGGGGTGAAGGCCGGGCAGCCCGCAACACTTGCATAAGCTTCAGGTGGCCAGACCTGCGGGACAACATCCGCCATGGAAACAACAAGGCGAGGGCGGAGCGTGGTTCATGAAGAGGCAAAGCTTTGACACGCCCCCTACCTGGCGCGCCAAATGTCGGATTCAGGGCTCCGCAGACCCAAGAAGGTTCAAACTCTGGGGCGTGAAAGAAGGATCTCGCTTCTCAACAACGCTAGCTCACCATGACCATTACCTGATCTCGACGAGTATGCTGGATCCACTATAAAAAAATACACTTCCGTGATGATACGTGTTTGTCACAGTAGGCCATGTTTTCTGTCATGCATGTACATCCATGACGATTTTATGACAGAATCAAGATAGTCATACCTGTGCTGTCGTAGAAGTGTTCCATGACAATACCAAAATTATCATCATGGAAGTGTCCACTTCCATGACGATAAATGGCGCGTCATGGAAGTGCTTTCATCAAGGGTAACCGACACGTGGCATCCACCATAACGGGTAGCCGTTAAGCTATCGGGTTCTCGTTTGGATCCGTTAACCCGTTAACAGCCAGGTCCAATGGGGATTTTCCACGTGTAAAATCATCATTGGCCAGAGGAAACATGTGTCAGCTCCTTGGTGGGCCAGATGTCGTCCATCCAATGGAGGAGACGTGCCTATGATACGTCAACATGTGGCAGGGCCCAACAGAGGCCCAACAGAGGCCCATATAGGTTAAAAAGGCCGGCCCAGTCAAAGGCCCGTAGTATTTACTCAGGTACTAGTGGGCCAGCCCACTAACAGCCTGCTTAAACATGGCCCATTTACGGCCCAAATCCAGATCTGGCCCGTTATTTGTTCGCCAAGTATTTGGGCCCAGTTACGGCCTAGTTACATTTCGGCCTGTTAGAGGCCCGATGTAGACATGGGCCCATTTTAGCCCGGTGTGCCTTTCGGCCTGGGAATGGCCCGTGCTGCCCATGGGCCATATATGGTACGACGTGACATCCGGCCCACTAATGGCCCATGACCAAGGTGACAACAGTTCAGCCCAACGTGAGTTTGGGCCTGTTAAAGGCCTGTCGTATAATTCGGCCCGTTGATGCCTCTACTAAGCATTCGGCCTCTTAAAGGCCCATGATATTAGTGGGCCAACTAAGGCCCGAGATATGTTTTGGCCTGGTAATAGCCCATCATATAACTGGGCCAATAATGGCCCGGCCTACATTTCAGCCTGCTAAAGGCCCGTGGACGACTATTGAAAATTGAGGCCCAACATGCATTTCGGCCTGCTAAAGGCCCATGGTATCTTTTGGGCCGTAACAGGCCAGAAGAATATTCAGCCTGTTAATGGCTCGAAGCTACATGGGCCCAACTAAGCGTTGGGTCCACTAAAGGCCCAACTAAACTTTGGGCCGAATGGAGGCCCGAGGCGACCTTGCCGGGCTAGAGCGCTGCGTCTCCACCACGGTCCTCTATTCAATCCACCAAAGCAAGAGTAGGGTTTTACGCCTCGCGGCGGCCTGAACCTTTGTAAAAACTGCCCGTGTGATCGCTGTCGCGCTGCCCCGCGCCCTCCGCTCTTTGTGCAATGCGTCCTTCCCCCCTGCCGAACCATAAGGGGCCGATGGCCCCATAGGTGGCCATGTTTTCCCACAACACTTCCCTAAAAAAATATTTGGAATTGACGTGGTATTTAATATGAAATGTTTGTGATGAGAAGGAATACATGTCGCTTGATGACGTTTTATATTTAATTTGATACGGCTCTAGCAGAATATTCAATCGATCAAACCATAGATTTCATTCAGTCTGACTGCGACTTTACATTCATACCACGATCGAACTAAAATAAATGCAAATGATAAATCCCACACATTCGGATTTTAAGCACGGCAATCCGAACATTTTTCATGGCATATTTAGATCACGCGGTGGCGGCTGAGGCGTCTTGCAGCGGGAAGCGGCTCCTCTGCCTTGCTCAGTGTGTCGTCGAGCCACCGACCGGCGGTGACGGTGGAGTCTTGCGCCATTGTTGGCGTACTCCTGGACGTTGGCCCTAGCTTCAAGGAAGGCCAGAATGTTCTGGACTTCGGTCTCCAGGAGCCAGTCAACTGGCGGGAGGAGGCGACTGGCGTTGGTGAAAGGAAGCGGTCGACGGTGGCGGTCCATGCCGCTGAGGGTGGCACTGGCACCGGCGCGGGGACAGGCTCTGGCAACGGTGCGGCGGAGACATTCGTGTGTACGGGCACCAGCACAGGTGCGCGCGTCAGTGCACACGTAGGCGCATGCGCTGGCAGGTGCATGGGCGTGTGAAATTCAGTGGGGACCTCGTGGAACCCCGTGGCTTCAAGCTCGGTGACAATGTGCGGCTCCCAGGCCATCAATGCCACGGGGATGGGCGCTGGCGCAGTCGGGGCGACAGGAGCTAGAACGGGAGCGGGGACAGGTGGGCGTCTTCCCACAAGGCCAGTTCAAGCTCGTCCCAAAGCGCCTTATGTTCTTGAGACTCCGGCTGGGTGTCTTCCTCAGGAAACTGGAAGACTAAGGGCAGACCATCGTGATGCGGCATGGCGTATGGAGTGGTCAGGCTGGTTGGAGGTAGACGACAGGAGAATCCGAGAGGAAGAGAGAAGATTGTAGCGAGACCGGGGAGTGCGGGGGTGATTTAAACTGCGTCGCTGGCGCCATAAAAAGTGGGGGCAGTTGGGAGGAAGGTGCGCGGCGGAGCCTGGTCAAAGGGCTCACCTCCCGGTGAGCCTGCGCAGCGGCCTGCTCGCACGCCTCTCGGTCAGCCGGCGCAGAGGTCTGCTCGCACGCCTCCCGTCGACTCACATGCTTGCTCAGACGGCACCTGCCGATGTGAAGCGGGACTCGTGGCGGCACGTAGTTCTAACACCCACGGTTTGAATTGTGAAACCGTTCGCGTTAACGTGACATGTCTTTGTTCCAAAATACCTTGGCTCTTCATTTGTGCAACTTTTCATAAGCAGCTTGTCTCTTGAACAATAATAATATGACAGCCTATTTATGCCATATCACGTGACCATGCTTAGTTTCATGAATTTCAGGTCAGTTTTGTATTTTCTGGAATTTAAAAATCCAGGATTCGAAACAATATCGTAACCTGCATCATGAAATAAATTTTCAAGCCATACATCTTTACTGTTGTAAATGTTAATATTTCTTAAGAAAGGATTTGGTCAAACATTTTGCTTAGTTAGACTTCAAACAAGTTATATTCGCAGAGTAAAAAAGATAATCCCTCCGTACGAGTGCATTGCCTGATATAGTAACTCTAGTAGGCACGAACAATGCATCAACAAAATCAACAAACAGAGCTCCATTCTGTGCTGATCCTTGTGTAGTACTATTAGTACTAGGCAATGGAGTTGACGGGTGACCTTGGGTAGCGGCGACCAAGGGAATTGAACCGTGCTTGGCACAGTAAGTAACGTGGGCTAGTTACTAAAGCATCCCTCCATTGTTCATTGGTTGTCATTATGGACCGGGGACATGAGGGGAATTTCCTAGGGCTAGAATTCTGGCCGCCAGATATTTCGACTAGAAATGTAGAGGCTTGAGTGGAGGCGCGAAGTTTAATATCGCGGTTCTTTTGGTTGGGGTTTGCTAATGTGCGTACCACGCATGCCACCACCAGGACACGAGCCCGGGTCTGGCTGGTACGCCGTCGGGTGCTACCATTCGAGAATGCGAAAGGAATCTTTTTTTTAAATTGCCGAACGAATCTATACGTATTACAATGCCCGTATTTTCCATGCAAATAACCGGTCATTCCAAAAGGCACGGTAATTGATTTATGATGAGTTCTTGAATTAGAGTGAGTTTGTGATATAGTGGTCTCAACGTGGATGTATGACCATGCATGTATGAAACGAATTCAAAACAAAAATGTATGCCATGCATGGTCCTCAATTCAATATTTAAAATGCATAATAAATTGAAACATGAATATTAAGTCTAGTACTATGTACATGCAAATGTTGTGTTTAGGTCTCTCCATCGACACCCCCCCAACCACCACACATACTTCATGTATCAATCGATCTTCATTTCTTTGTTAATAGAGCTATTGGTATCCGACGCACGCGTGATCATTATTTCTCTTCATGTTTCGATCTCCATTCATGTCACACCCGCCCACACACTCTCAACAAATGTATTTCTCACACACAACCTAGTCGTGCCCTCCATGACAAACCCTCCCTCTCTCTCTCAAGAGACATATGTTGCCTTTGTAAAACACCTTCACCGTGCGCGCACACACAAAGTCTATCTAGGCCTCTCTCGGTAACTATCTCCCTCCAGCCCTCACTGCAGCTTCGCCGCACGATATCTCGGTGTATCGTCTTTAACATTCGAGTGTACACTAGGCCACACTCACTCGATGTCTCCCTCTATAAATGACTCGATTGACCTTGCTTTCTCGCGTCGTCTCTCTCACACCTAGATGCTCCACTACACCTCTTGCATAGGCGGAGCTATGTAGATTGTCGGGGGGTAACCCCTTGACCTTAGATAAAATTGTGAAGCTCTATTTAGGATTGTTTGGATTATATTTTTTAAACATTATATTTGTCCCCACCATCCCAAACACCGATGGGTTGTGCACCCCCCCCCCCGAGAGAATATCATGTGCCCCCACACCTTAGATGCTATATGGTGATACGAGTTCCTTGGAGCGTGTAGATCTGAGATATAGCGGCTCACAGATGTCTTAATATTTTTACAAGAAACCTTAATGAGTTTGGGAATTGCACACAATTAGTACAAAAACTACTCAGATCCCCTTGGAACCCATATCCAACGGCCTCGAAGCTCGTATCATCATAGCATCTAAGATGAGGCAAGACCTCATATTCTCTTGTGTTTAAGAATATCACGTGCTACCACACCTTAGATGCTGTGGTGATACAAGCTCCTCAGAGCCGTTGGATCTGAGATCCAACGACTCCTTCGTGGTTCAAATGTTTTTGCAGAAAAGCCCCCAAAGAGTTTGGGCGCAGCCCACAAGCACAAAGACTACTCAGATGCCATTGGATCTCAGATCGAACGACCTCGAAGCTCGTATCACCATAGCATCCAAGCTGCGAGAGCACCTAATGTTTTCTCGCATGGGGAAATATGAGGTGCTCCCACACCGTACATTCTATGGTGATACGAGTTCCTGGGAGATCTAGCGGCTCGTAGTAGGAGATTTGAATGTTTTTGCAATATAGGCCTTAAAGAGTTTGGGAATTGCGCAGAAAGTACAAATACTACGCACATGGCATTGGATATCAGATCCAACGACCTAGATGCTCGTATCACCGTAGCGGCTAATTAAGCTGCGGGGAGCACCTAATATGAGCTACTGGGAGCCGTTGGATCCAAGATCCAGCAGAACACATGAGGCATGAATGGTTTTTTTTTTGCAAAAAAACCCTTGGAGAGTTTGGAAATTGCGCATAATTACAAAGACTACTCCCAAGCCACTGGATCTCAGATCCAACGACGGAAAATCTTGTGTCACCATAGCATCTAAGCTGCAGGGAGCATGTGATATTCTATGCCGCTGTCATTTTTGTTCCTAAACTTGCAAAATATGTGTAACTGGTGCCGTAACTTGTCTAATCGCACAAAGTGTTTGTGCAAAAAAACCATCCTACACTGAAATATCGGAACAACACACAGGAGGCCCACTTGTCATTGATCAAATTTGGACCTAAAACTAGCAAATCTGAAGAACAAGATACGAACCGGCAACCTATAGTACAAAGCGTAGGTCGATAGCCTGAAACCACAAAGGTTGTTGGCTTTGGCGCATAACTTGATTTTATACAGTATTACGTTGAGTAGAGTAGAGGGAGTGGCTCGTCAATAGGTGCATTAACGTTGACTGACTTACTGGTGGGTCCCATGTCTTCCACTCTCTCTCTCCTCTCCATCTAGTAGTACAACCTTTAGACGCACGGGCACACACGAAGAGTGGCGCGAGCTTGCTGTGGTGTTATTATAACTAAAAAAATGCTAGGAAAATAAATGAATTGCCTAGAACAAGAGACGTTGTGGCTGGTCGAGACAAAGCTAACCACACCTATCCTCTGTGCCACATTAGCATGATAAAGCTGTGTGGCTAGTGGGGTGTTTTCGACCGACTGGCTGGGTCCCGAGGTCGAACCATAGGTAGTTTGATATAGTTTATTTTTACACGCACAGTTTTCCAACGTGCTGAGACGTGGCACACCCTACCGCGCAGTTTCTGGGTCCTCTCGGGTGGTGCACGCATATTTTCTTCCTTGCCAAGACATGGGACGCCCTACCGCGCGTTTTTTGGGTCCTCCTCGGTCGTAGCGCCGAAGCAAGTAAATGAGTCGTCAAATCACAAAAGCCCACCTTTCCCGCCGAGTACATCAGTGAAGCACGGTGGCTAGCTAGTTGGGCTAGTGCGACCGAGTAGCTAGGCCGCAGCCACATTTGTTTCTTCACCCCTTTTTTTCTCTCCTTGCCGGTAGGTAATTTTAAATATCCACCGTTGCATTACACTGGTCTTTGGGTGTGGCAGGCGCGGCAGGATTTTTATTTTTTTGATTGACGGGAGCAGGCGCGGCAGCAATTAGTCATGATGTCTCCGCCTGTAAAACCCACTGCTCCGTGATGTGAAAAGTCGTCGACTGGTGTTTTCCCATGGTGAAAACCAAAAGATTCACCCCGCTCCTCGGCTGGCTCCCTCCGCCTTCCCATAGATTGCATTGCCTTTTAGATGTTTCGCCCCCTTTGCTTCCTCTCCCCATTGCTTCTACCTGGTTCAATGGCAGCGCACCAGATGACGGACCCTGAGGTGAGGCACCTAACACAGGAGCTCCATGCCAAGGATGCGGAGCTCAGGGAGAAGGACGTGGAGCTCCATGAGCTCAAGGAGGAGAGGAGTGCCATGCTCCTCCTCTATGTGCGGGAGTTCATGGAGCTTCAAAAGTGGCAGGCGTCCACCACAAAGATGCTCGAGGCGTCGGTGGCGTTGCTGTAGAAAGCGGGAGATACAATAGGCGGTCAGGCGAGCTGGTTGGAGCGTGAGCAGGCTGATCGTGACGAGGTCCAGGATCGCCTCAACCACTTGGTGGACCATGTCGCCACGCACGTGTTGTGGCTGCGCGATGCCTACCGTCGTGCCAGCGCGACCATGCCGGCCGTCGGGCTAAACCCGTTCGAGCACCCCGTCGACTTCAATGAGCTGCAGCTTCCTGACCTGGTCTCCTTCTTCACCTATATCTCCGAGCAGCTGAGTCGTCCCCGCACGATGGTGGGGGCGAAGCTAGATGAGGACGGGTTGCGGGCGGCCGTCGCCGTTGCCGGGCGAATCCTCTCAGGGCTTCGTCACCGGAATCCGTTCATGCCATTGGATGCCGTCTTTGACGAGCTGGCTCCCGTCGACCGGGAGCGGGCTCTGTGGGCAGTGGCACCCTGCATCACCAACTTCATGCGCCTCGAGAAGTAGAGGGACTTCGGTGGTGTTTAGACATCCTCTGCATGGGCATGTCCATGTCTCGGCGCAACATGACCATTGGATCAAACTCAGACGGTGCAGATCCGTCACTGTAGCACAAAGCATGTGGGTGTGTTTGGTTGCATTCTCATCTCAATATAGTTGTTCCCTCTTCGTGCATGCTCATCTCAGCACCCCTCTTCATGCATGATCCTAGTATATTTGTGTTAACCTACTACTGTGGACTCATGCACCCTTCATGCAGTCTGCCAAACACCCTAAAGTGGGTCGAGAAGGGAACTTTTGCTCCCATGCACCCTTCATACACCCTGCCTAACACTGATTCGTGCTTCATATGGTTCATGTTCCGTTGAGTACTGTAGCACCAAACTCTCCGTGCGCTGTAGACCTAGTTCTGTCAAAAAAGGCGTATGTTACATTACTGTTCATATAGTTGACATGCGCACAACATCGTTTGTTATCGTCATATCTTACTACACCAGTAACAATATTATATAGTACTGACGTATGAACCACTGCACATGCCTAGTAGTAGGAGTACTGTGTAAGTTCAAGTGGCTGCCATGTTTTGCACTCCTTCGTCGTAAGAGTGGAAACGCTTGTTGTAATCATTTTTTTCTTCAGAAACAGTGGACACGCTCTACAGTGTGGATCCTCCTCGACGGTCGTCGGGAACCTTGCTACTCACTTTCACTGACATGTGGGACAACCAGCATCGGGGTCCACTTGCCATGCACTAAATTACTCCATACTAGATTGCACAACTGCACGGTAGACTACACCGGTCGAAGCGCCGGAGTAATGCCCAATGAGCCGTCAAATCACAAAACCCCCACCTTTCCAGCAGTAAGTTGGACGGACGAAGCAACCATCATTTCACTCTTCTCCCTCATCTTCCTCTCTTGAAGAAAACCCCAACTCGCTTCTCCCTCATCTTGTTCCTCATTTCTTCAAGAAAACCCCGACGTGCTTCTGCCATTGTTCTTCTCTCCCAAAGAAGGAAAGGTGAGCACATCAACGTTGTTGCTTATGGCCAAGGCCCGGTCTTGCAACCCCGAGACTGATCCTATAACTCCCTCTCTGTTTTGCTTTTGGGTTTGTGATTATGGTTTCTTTTCTTTTATTTCTATTTGACAGTTTCTTGATGGACCCTGGGGCACCGGCCGAAGTGATGTCTATGGCTCTGGCCAAAACCATCAAGGCTTAGGTTACGAAGAAGCGCAAGCACCCCGCCAAGACTACCGCAGACAAGCTCAAGGCCATCGCCCTGTCCAAGCCCCCCTCTCCGGGATCCCTCGTTAAGCAAGTCCAGGTAATATCTCTTCTTGACGATCTTTTTGGCGATGTTGATCGTGTTTTTTCATCTAACACGCAGTACTAGTACTAGTAGTACAACTTTCTGGGTGATCATGCATGTGATTTTTGTGTGGCAAATGACAGTTTTAAATTGCTCTTTTGACAAAAACATGCGAGAGGTTGACATATATATGATTATTGCACATAACACTGATTTCTTATAGATTACTTTCAAATACTTTATGAACATCAATGCTAGCTATAGGAAATGCAAGATTTTAGCTCTCATGCCTTTGAAGAGAGTATAGTAGCCTGAGTAACTTGTGTTATGGATATTGCAAGTAATCCCTCTGCTCTCATGCCTTTGAAGACATGTTCTAGTGTCTTTGATCACTCATTTATGTGCGTATATGTAGTCTTATATGGAGTAAAATATCAAAAATCATCTTACATTTCTGAACGGAGGTAGTAATAAAATATTTGGTTTCTGTTTTAATTAGAACCATGTCCGCGGTGGAGATGAAGTTCTCAAGTCATGCCATGTGAACTAGAAGACCTGAGGATGAGTTCTACTACTAAACTATCCAGCTGTTGTGTCCTTGTCGCCATGTGTCGTGAACAAGTGTTTTTCAGTAGCATTGTTGTCAGGCGTGTTCTCGAGGGTGAACTTCACCACAACAATTTCCTAGCTATGCCTTCGATTACGAAGGTTGTGGTTCTTGTAAAGCTTCCCGACAAATCTGATGTGGACTGTCTTCATCGTCATGTTTATGAGTGGAAAGACCACTCTGTTAGGTTCTCAAAGGTTGATGAGATGGCGATGGTGCCGGTAGACATTTCTCATGAAGTCCATGGCCTAGTCAGTTATGTGGGGTACATCCCATAGGTCGGTGGCAAGAAATAGTCTGCAGAGTTTAATTAGTGCAACTTTGCTTGTGTGTAGTAAGTATTATTGTTCAATACTTGATTTGTGTGTGTGAACCCTGAATTGTTTAGTACTGCCGCTTTTGTTGTGTGGTGAGTCCTGAGAACAATCTATGTTAATGTCTGTCCACTCAATTTAGTCTGTATATTTTGAATTATCCAGATCATCTTTTTTGTGAGGACGGTTTATCAATTATGGTTACACACCAATATCTGTATGAATTGCAGGGTTTATCGCACCCACCAGGATTTCCAGTCCCATGGATGTTCAGTCCATACGATTTGTCACGACCTTTGGACTGTCCTACTAGTGGGAGTAAGCGGGGGCCCTGCATGCCACCCGTAATTGGACGATCAACCTTCAATTTAGAACTTGAACATAGTGATTTCCTGGCAAGGATTCACTCGTGTCTCATCTTATTGATTTACTGTCTAAATCTTATTGATTTACTGTCATGTTTTCTTACTTTTGCTGCAATTTTACGATGTAGGTTTTGCCATGTGACATTCGTTACAGAATAAACCGTTTGGTTTGCTCTATGATGGTTATTTTTGCAGGATTCACTTCTTATGTCGTGTCAGTAACGAAGGCATTGTCCACCACTTATATTACTGGACACAATTGGATTACTCTGTTGTCTGAGTACAATCTGAAGCCCTATGATGAAATGCAGTTTGGTTTAACAAACACGCCACAATTAGTCCTTCTCGTGTTTAGAAGAAGTGAAGAAAAAGACTGGATCAAGGTCACGGAGCCTAGTGAAGTTAGAAAGCTGAAGTTTGAAATCATAGCAGACCAGAGACGACCGCTGTTGTCTCGCACATCGGTACCACCTTCAGCATCGGATCGAGCACTGGCACCTTCTCCGATGGCACTGGCTCTAGCACTGACAATGGAGCCGCTCAGTCTAATCCACCAGAGGATTGGGTACCGACCACGTTAGCAGATCAGGCTGATCTACCGGAAGATCGGGCACCGACACGGGCACCTGCTCTGACACCGGCACCAGCTCCACAAGGAGCACCATCTCCGGTAGCAGCAGCGGCACTACCAGTCACACCGGCACGGGCACCAGCAATGGCTCCGGCACCTGCACCAACACTTGAAGTTGCACTTGCATCTGCTCCGGCCCGTGCAGCGGCAGCGGAACCAACACTTGCACCTGCAACAGACTGGGCTACAGTTCGCACTGCATATACCAAATTCCTTACAAAAACCAACATCTCCACCTTCTTGGTAAGCATTGGCAGCCCAAGTGCTTCGTTCTTTTTTCTTTCCATGTTGTTTCACATGATTCACTATGTTGATCTAACTGTTTGTGTATGTCTTCTTGTTTGCAAACAGAGAATTCCTAGAGCAATGAGGGAGTCATTCAATAATCCGGGCGACCGTGGCCAAGTTTCCCTTACCGTGCGTAGCCTAGGTGTGAATGAACCTGCTCAATATACCGTAAGTACAAAGGATGGTCGCATGATGATTGATGCTAAAGGATGGTCAAGGTTCAAAACCCTATCAAATCTTGCGGTAGGGGAAGATGTCAAAATCGAACTTTCTCGGCAAGGAGAGCTGGTCCAAATCAACTTTGAAATTCTTCAGTAGCAGCACGCAACTGCCAAACTGATCTATCCTCCAAGAGCTTTTGATGTAATAATATGGCATGGTGAAACAAGTGTCTTGTGTGTATAAGTAGTACGACAGTATTATTTATCATGTAGGATCTCGTGAAAGAATTGCAACTCTGATTGCTGGTTAGGAACTGTCGTTCGATTTCATTCTAATAGCTGCCGTGATTTATTTAATTTTTTGTATTCACCTTGCGACATCATCTAATACCAGCGACGTACCGATCACTTGCAATATGAAATGCACTGAGTTAGAACACATGGGCCCCCAAACATGCAGGCCCACCGGCCTATGGCCCAAAGTCCAGAACCGTCAGGCTATCTGAGTATTATATTCTCATCTGAACCCCCATATTATGTTATATATATTCCCCTTGATTTTTCTTATGTATAAAGTTATGTGATTCTAGTTACTCCTGCCTTTCTACTTCCTTTCGCTGATATGTGGGGTATCCAGTTACTCTTGTGGTAGGGGATATAAAAGATTTTTATATTTCTTTACAGAGGGAGTATCTCTCTATCAAAAATATATTTATGTGTAACTAGTTACTCCTACCTTTCTACTTCCTTTCGCTGATATGTGGGGCATCCGGCAATGGGGTCCACGTGCCATGCACCAAATTAGAGTGCCCAGCTGCATGGTAGACTCACCCCAGTCGTAGCGTCGCAGTAATGCCCAATGAGCCATCAAATCACAAAAAACCCCACCTTTCAAGTAGTAGCAGTAAGCTGGACGGACGAAGCAGCAATATTTCACTGGGGCTGAATCCCCTTCTCCCTCGTCTGCTTGTTTAAAGAAAACCTCCTCTCGGTGATTGCGTAGGGTTTTCTCATGGAGAACCAGGTACGAATTCTTCATCCTTCCCCGATAAATCCTAGTCCCTTGGTCGCGGGTAATCCTAGGATGGCAGCCACCGCCGTTGATGCATTTTCTTCCTACTGAATCTAGTGTGTTTCATTTGCAGTGCCCGAAGTGCGAGGACCCTACAGGTTTCTGCGCCCTCGGCGAGATGCCACACTTGTTCCTTCTCATCCTAACACGGGATTTTAAAAAGCACACTGTATGTTCCTAGAATCCTCTTTTCTATCCGGGTGGGTGGGGGTTTTGGAACATGTGGTCGACTAATTTGGAAATTTGGATTGCTATATTTGGATAAAAGGTACTAGTACCATGGTCAACACTAACGTGAAATAGGAAATTATTTCTAGATTTGGATAGCGAATACATTGTGTTCTCATATTATTTTTCCTTCAGTGAATTCCATGCTCTGCCAGAACACATGTACTCAAGATGGTCGGCCTTGCCATAACTAAATACACCAGTTTAATGGTCACATTAAAGACAAGCCATGGATATAAGTTTTGAGTTGGGGTCATGAACCAAGAAGATCGCTGCTTTTTTTATGGCCGAACTTGGATAAACTTTCTCAAGTGTTACGGACTGAAAGTTGGCGCATGAATGTTAATGGAAATAGCAGAACCTGGTCTCATCTTCACTGTGATCTTCCACTCCGACGTTGTTCCAGTAGTTCATCCATGTTAGTTTTGTATCTGGTTCTTGCATGTTGCCTCGATTACTTCTTAATCAACCTATTCTGTCTAACTAATCACAATTTGACTTTAGAAGTAGCAACGATTTGTGATTCCCTTCTCTCACGAAGATGCTACTTCTAACTAATATTACTTATAATTGGTGGCACGTGTAGGTTATTTCAAATTAGGCACACTACACATTTGTTATCCTATAAGAACTCGACTGTTACTGCTGGCAATGAAGTTGACTGGGACGACATCCACCAGTTCCTACACTTTATTAATCGTCTTGAGGTCCTTGTGGGGCGTTTCAATGGTGGAAGGCCACGTGGGATATGTGTGCCACTGGTGCACATGTTGAACAGGTCCAACTGTGTCATGAAACTTATGGTACGAGCTGTTTTCTGTTATATATGTTGTTCATAAACTCTTGCTTATACAAAGTTTTACAGTTGTGATCTTCTTGAAATAGAAACTGCCCCGTTCTATTGTTCCTATATAGATGCCAGACCATGGTCGGGTTAGACATGCGATTGGTCACAACATGATGTTTATGTCGACCTACTCCATTTCCCTTGGAGGTGAAAAGATACTTATTCATGGGTGGTCTCAAATAATGAAGGCCCGTCCATCTTGGAGAATAGGACAGAAGGTTATGCTCATGCTTTTCCATGGCTCTAAAGTGAATATCCTGTTTATTGACCACATTGCGAGACGAAGCCGCTTTCAGAAGGTTGTGGATGCGCGGGGTGGCGCCTAGGCCTTGTCCTGGGGCTTGGTGGCCTCACCCTTGGTTAACTAAAGGAAAAGTAGCACTGTTCGAGGCGTTCTTTCTACGGTTGAACCTGCATATGTACTCATACTGCTTTCAGCTATGGTTGTTAAGTGCCCCTGCTGGTTGCAGTTAAGGTTGTTAAGTACTCCTGCTGCTTTTACAGTTAAGGTAGTTAGTGATCAGATTTTGAGGGTTCGCATGCTATTAGTAAAATATGTTGATGAAAAATAAGCACATTGCATATTCATCAGATTAATTCAAGCCACATGGAAAACCCATTTATCCAGACCAAGCATGATTAAGAACTAGGAAATGTAGCAATTGTATATGTTTCTCATGTATTTAGTGCAGCCAAATTTGATTTATTCCTCACATGCACAATAATACAAAATTCTACCCACGACAATTGGGCATCGCATTGCAGAATTGAACCAAGCAGTTAACTAAATAGCACAAGAAATGAACCAAACATTAACTAAGCACCACATTTCAAAATATAACATACTCCTAATAGAAGATCATATAGTTAACCAAACCAAGCATGCTTAACAACTTGGAAATATAGCAATTGTATTTGTTTCTCATGTATTTATTACAGCCAAATTCGATTTATTTCTCACATGGTATACAATAACAGAATGCACCCACAACAATTGAACATCGCATTGCATAATTGAACCAAACAGTTAACTAAACACCACAACAAATGAACCAAATGTTAACTGAGCACCACATTGCACAATGTATAACATACTAGAAGATCAGACAGTTAACCAAACCAAGCATGCTTCACAACTTCAAAATATAGCAATTGTATTTGTTTCTCATGTATTTTGTAAAGATAAATTCGATTTATTTCTCACATGAAAGACAATACAAAATTGCACCCTGAAGAATTGAACATCACATTTGCAGAATTGAACCAAATAGTTAACTGAACACGACAACTAATTAACCAAACAGTTAATAAGTGAGCACCACATTGGACGACATATAGAACATATACACTAGAGCAACAAGTTGCATGGTAAAAGTAGATAGCACAATTCACTAGAATTTGTTAAGGAAAGGCAGGAGCAGCACATGCAACGGGTAAACCGAGCATGCTTAACCGGCGTAGCTAGCAAGCTGAACATGGGTCCTTATAGTGAGCTAATAAGACAAGCTACTCCTCATCGTCGGAGATATCGATGATGATTGGCTCCTTGGACATGGAAGAGGACGAGGCCTCCGCATCGTGGGTGCCCTCGTCGTAGTGGTGAGTTGCCTGAGCCGCTACGGGCACCAACCTGCTGGCTCTCGAGTTGAGGTAAGCATGTGCACGCTGAGAAAACACCTCGTAGTCTTCGTCGAAGGCATCGAGGGTGGCCTCGAGAAAATGCCACGAACTGTCGTTTAAAACAGCCAACCGCGTCATGGCATTGGTGCGCGAGGTGTCGACGGTTGCCTCGATGGCGAGGTGCTCCTCCAAGATCTAGGGGTCGGCACGAATGGAAGCGATCGCGACCTCATCCACACGTGCGGCCATGATTTGCTTCTCTGCTGCCAAATGCTCCTTGAGCTCCTGGCTATACTGCGTGCACCATGGCTTAGGGTGGCGCTTATTTGGTGGAGGGGTTGGTGATTTGGGTGGAAGGTGTCACACCGGCGGTAGGGGCATGTCGGATGTGGAAGGAGGAGCAGGATGGGGGTTGGGTGTGGATTACCTGCTTGGATAAACGAGGCCGAGCAGCGTGAAGGAGGGTCGCTGGCGAGGACGCGGCGTTGCAAGCAAGGAGTGAAGGTTTCAACTTGGAAAGGAAGGTGGAAATAGGGGAAATATGGCTTTTGGTAAGGGGGAAGGGGCGGGGAGGTAGATATTTCCATGGTAGCCGAAAATTTTGAATCGGTTCAGCGAAAAAACTGGCGCGCAAAGTGTCATCAGACATGGTCCCTTATTCAGCACTGTGTACGATATGTGAACATCACAAATGATTAATATAGCTTAACCCGTGTGTGATGAGTTTGAACATGAAAAATTTTGGTTCGAATTTCCCTGGTTATAGTGGTCATCCACGTCATTGCATAATTTGGGTACACAAAGGAGACTACAGCACACCCACACTTCTTAATCGAGCAATTTCAGGAATTAAAGAGAGCTAGCTGACCTAAACATTACTTTAACAAATTAAAGACTGGCGCTCTTAATTAAACAAAACAAAGAGTACTACTACGGCTGGTGCTCGTCGATCTACGCCGCCTCCCCCATGTCCAGCTCGCGCCCGACGATCTCCTGGGGAAGGGGCTCCATGGCATCCATCGCACCATACTCGGCAAGCATCTCACCACCCGCATCCGCCATATCTTTGGAATAGGCCACCACAAGCTGGGCGTGGGCGGCCGTGATCTGGGCTTGGGCGGGCTCCGTCGTGGCAAGGTATGCCACGCAGGAACGGATGGCTACTCGAACGCTCTCGGCGATTGCCAACTCTTCGGCCGTGGGTTGCCGACCATTGTCGGAGAAGCTTCATTTGATTGGTGCGGTGACCGCCATGAGCTGGGCATGGGTGGCCTCGACATGGTCGTGGGCGGCCTCCATCAGTGCTAAGGACGCCGCTGCAGAACGGACAGCTGCTGTGCCGCTCTTGCCAGTTGCTATCCCCGAGGCAGATATTGCTGCCGCCACGTGAGAAGCAACAACGGCCATTTGGGCTGCCTTGGCCGCCCGTTCGCAGATTGTGGCCACACTCATGAAGCTTGTTGGCACGCGCCTGGCGGCTGCGGCCACGCTCTTACCGGAGTGGGCCGCCGAAGTTGCCCTCACGAAGCGGGTCCACGTCCCCATCTTTCACCGGCGACGATTGAACTGTGAAATGATATTTGGGGAGCGAGCTAGTGTGCTTGACACGCCGGCTATGGACTGTAGCCGACGCACCTTCTCGCGTAAGCCGTATGCGTACTATACACTGACGGTGCTCCAAGATATTTTGTTCTGCATCTCACACAGTTGGTGATAATAAACTGTGTGCGATCTACTTGATTTTTCGTCTTGATTTGAATTACATAATGGGGTCACAGCTGCAAAGGATGGTGTTTGAATTGCTATAACTTTTATCTGCAGTGAACATGCAACTATAGGTGTGTCATAAAAAAAATTGGAATTATTCAGGGTTCATTTGGACATTTTTATACATTAACTTGGTTTTCTAGGAATTTCAGGTGCACAATTCAAAATTAAACTACATGCACATGATCCGGTGCACCAAAATGGTTTGTAAAATTATAGATGTGTCCATGGGTTGATGCTTATGTCCAATGCAAGAAATGGGGATGAATTTCAAACACCACGGCACCGTGGCTCTCCGGCAAACATTGAGGTGCTTGCTTTTGTAATTCTATTAAATCCAAAACTCGTCTAAAATTCATGAACCTTGGCATGCTGTCATGGAATGGCATCAACATGCTGGGTTAAAAAATATTGTCCCATTTGGGGTAGGTTATGGTATAAGCTTCTCACAAGAAGCCTCATGGTTTCGGTAGGGAAACGTGTCACCTTTGTGCATGAAACGATATCCGTTGCCTCTTCTTGCTTTCAAAACATTTCTAGTGTCAACATAGAACAACAGGAGTGTTGTGTCATTTTTTGGGATTTTTCATTGTTTGCTTCGACATTTTTATACATTAACTGAGTTTTCTATGCATTTATGTGCGTACTTCAAATTCGAACTACATGCACATGCTCCAGTGCATATAAACGGGTTGAAAAATCAAATGTGTGTCCTCGGTTGCAACCTTAGGTCCCATGCAAGAAATGGGAATGAATGTCAAACACCTTTGCCACCGTCGCTCGCCCGCTAACATGGAGATACATGGTTTTAAAATTCTAGTAAATCGAAAACTCGTCTGAAATTCATGAACTTGACATGCTATCATGGAATGGCATCAACATGCAGTGGTAAAAATATTGTCCCATTTGGGGCAGGTTGGGGTATAAGCTTCTCACAAACCAGAGCTTCTCGCAACAAGCCTCATGGTTACGGTAGGGAACGTTTCACCTTTCTGGACGAAACAATATCCGTTGCCTCTTCTTGATTTCAATTTTTTCTCTAGTGTCAACATAGAACAACAAGAGTGTTGTGTGAAATTTTGGAATTTTTCAGGGTTCGTTTGGACATTTTTATAAATTAATTGAGTTTTCAATGCATTTATGTGCATAATTCAAATTTGAACTACAGTCACATGCTCTAATGCATATAAATTGGTTGAAATTCAAATCTGTGTCCTTGGTTGCATGCTTAGGTCCCATGCAAGAAATGGGAATGAATGTCAAACACCCTGCCACCACCACTCGGCCGCAAACATTGAGGTACATGGTTTTTAAATTCTAGTAAATCCAAAACTCGTCTGAAATTCATGAAACTTGGCATGCTATCATGGAGCGGCATCAACATGCCGTGGTAAAAAATTTGTCCCATTTGGGGCAGGTTTGGGTATAAGCTTCTCACAAACCAGAGCTTCTCACAACAAGCCTGATGGTTTCGGTAGGGAACATGCCACCTGTCGGGGATATCGTGCGACATATGCCAGGGGGTGGCTTATCGTGGATGGGGACAAAAGTATGTCGCCGGGCTCTAGAAGCGGGAGTGAGCGAGACCGCGTACGCTTGCGAATCTTACCCAGGTTCGGGGCTCTCCTAGGAGATAACACCCCTAGTCCTGCTCTGCGGGGTCTTCGCATGATCACTACCTCAACAGGTAGCTACAAGCTTGCTCCTTGAGCTATTTGGCTAGAGGAGGAAGAAGGGCAAGGCTAGCTCTACTCCACTCTCTCTGCGTGTGTGTGTGGGGTGCTGTGGGTGCTCGACGAGGCATTTGCCGAAGTGCCAACCCCTTGCATGGGGTGACCTGGGAGGTTTATATAAGCCTACCCCCCAGGGGTACAATGGTAATCTGGCCAGATGCGGGGCCCGGCAGTCAGCATCATTGGTCGCCGGCTTCTCCGCCGACCACCGGGGCCCGCCGCCTGGTGGGTCCGCCGACTGCCGTGATCTCAGCCGACAGGTGGGTCCCGCCGTCTACGGGCCGCGTTGACTGCTTTATGCTGTAGCATGGCCCCTGATGACAAAGGCCTTGTCATGGGGAGCGTGGATACAGTCCCGCCGCCTGGCGGGAGCTCACTGTAGCCATACCCCATCGTATCTGGTTAATGGCACACAGACTTCAAGGGAGGAGGAGGGCCGCCTGCTAGGAGCCGACCTCCCACTGACCTGACTGGTCTTGGCTCGCCGCCTTCTGGCTTGTCACCGATAGGTAGGGCCTGCCGCCTGCGGGCCATACTGGCCGCCCGTCGCGGGAGCATGGCTTCCTCTACCATGGGTGATATCATGAGCGGCATGGCAACAGTCCTGAGTTGGGCGCAGGATGCCGGCTTGGTACGCTGTACTGTGGCCACGTTCTGCCCTGGAGTCAGGGTGGCAGGCCTGTACTGTAGCCATGCCCTGTCTCATCATATTTATGTTGGCGCTGACTTTGAGGGCGCGAGGGGCCGCCTGCTAGGACTCGGCTTCCCAGGAGGCCGCCAGCTAGGAGGCAGCCCAGTTCATGGCCGTCTTGTGGACTCCGCCGCCTCCTGGCAACCGGCTGGTTGGACCATCCTTCCTCAAGAAGGCGGCCCTTTGTCCTTGATGTTTGAGGGGCGCAGCCTGCCCCGATATCTTGAAATACCAAAGGGAGCTGATGGGGCTACCCGTGGTCATTTACTCTGACAGTAGTCCCCGAAGCTGATGAGGCGCTACTGCTGAAGGGGCGAGAAGCCTCATCAGCTTCAAATTCCGGGTCGCCTGGTATTCTGCTTCGTCCGTCTTCCGAGGTGCCGACTGGTAGGTGTCGGCCATGACCAGGCAGGCCGCCTGGCGATTTCAAAATGTCATGGTGGGGACCAGGTGGCATGCCAGCCAGACGTTAGGCTTGCCGCCCGTGCATGTCGGCCACATGGCGTCATCAGGTCAAGCCGGCCTGCCAGCCCATGCGCGTGACGTGACGGGACGGCGCCGCAGGCCGGGGCCTGCCACTACAGTGCCTCGGCACGCGCGTGGAATCCACTGCGGCCGAGGTGGACGGTTGGGCTTCTGCGGTAGTTAATACGCGCCTTTACTGGCGCCGCAATCGTGGGAACGTGGGGGAGTGGGCGTAGTTAATCCCATGATCCCCCACGCCCCCGCCCCCTCAGCTTCGCTGCCTGGGGCCATAAGTAGGGGGAGGAGGGGGGCGGCAGATGCACGCGCGCCCTCCTCTCCCTTCGCCGTTCTTCATCTTCTCCGCTGCCGCCGCGCCCTTTCCTCCCGTCGAAGTGCTGCAGCAGCCCGCCATCGTCGAGCGTCCTCTCGCTGCGGCTTCCTTGCTCTGCCGCAGCCTCGCCCGCTCGCCACCGCGCCGCGCCTGCGACGAGCTCCTTCGTCTATGGCGCGCTCACGAGCCGGCGACTAGGACGGCTCCAACGTCCATGACGATCACCTCTCCTTCCTCCGTCAAACACGGCGGCTGCCCCGGGAGGCGAACGTGCAGGTGTGCGTTCCCCCCGAAGCAGAAATCTCGCCGGCGCCGGAGGACGATGAACGCGTCGTCTTCTGGTCCCATTTCCTTCACAGCTTCGGCCTTCCGGTGAGCGGCTTCCTCCGCTCCTTCCTCGACTTCTACGGAGTCCAGCCGCACCACCTCACGCCAAACACGGTGGTGCTGCTGGCCGCCTTCGTCACCATGTGCGAAGGGTACCTCGGCACTCTACCCACCCTTGAACTCCGGGGCGAGTGCTTCTACCTCAAAGTTGGCACCGCCGCCAAGGGCCAGGCGGTTCAATGTGGAGCCTGCGTGGCGGTGCGGCGCCCGGGCACCAGGAACCGCTTCCCGCCCATCACCCTACTGCAGTCAGCCAAGCTGTGGCAGAAATCCTATTTCTACATCAAGAACATCCACCCGACAAGCGACTACGTCAACTTGCCGGCCTACGCAGCCGGCCCGCCAGCCGAGCCACGCGCCAACTGGCAGTACAAGCCGAGTTCCCTGTCGGCCGCCTCCCCCGCCGCCCTTGCCCGACTTCAAGCGATGACGGAGTCGGAGGGCCTAAAGGGCTAGGACTTGCTGGCTGCCTTCATGACGCACCGTGTGCTCCCCCTCCAAGCACGGCCTCACATCATCAGCTGCATGAGCGGGCACCAGGACCCGTGCCGGATGTGCACACGGGACCTGCCGGACGTCGAGGTGGTCCGGCTTGTCAACTATATCTCCAACTGCAAGCTGTCGGACGCGGACTGGCGGTTCGGCATGCGGCCGTACGACCGCGCACATCCGCCGCCTGCGGTGAGTCTTGTAATTCTTTTCTCTTTGCTTGTCCGATTTCTTGTTTTGCCACCTGACCAGTCGGCCATGGTGCAGGTCCTCCCGGCCCAGTCGGCCGCCGGCGCTCTGGATCCAGGTCAGCAGTATATGCCGGACCGAACAAGGAGCGACGTGGAAGACCCCGACTTGGGGGCGGCCGCCATGGAGGAGGACGACGCCACAGGTGGCGGCGATGGAGCAGGCGGCTCCGGGGGAGGAGGCGGCCTTGAGGACTGGCCGGATGATGATGAGGAGGAGAATGAGCTGCGCCGCCCGCATGGCACCGACAGGGCGGGCGCGAGCTCCTCAGCCGCGCTGACCGCACCACGCGGCCCACAAAAGCGCCGAGCCGGCTCGTTGCTGTTCGGTAGCCGGCCGAAGAAGTCCAAGAACGCTGCTGCCGTGACCAGGTGGCAAGAGGCCGCCGCAAGAGCGGCCCAGTTCCAGAGGGCCCCGAAGCAGCCCCCGATGGTGTCCGCGTAAGTGCTTGGTTGTGTTTTCCTTTCTTCTTCCTTGCAAACTTTTTCTGAGTTTTCTCTTGTCTTGCTTGAATCAGGGCCCCACTCACTCTTGAGCGGTCTGCCGCTAGTTCCGTGATCGGGGAGGCGGAAGGCTCCGCCAATACCCGCCGCGTGGACCCGCTCGCCGATCTCCGGGCGACGACGAAGAGGAACACGCGGGAGGCGCGCGAGGAGCGGGAGGAGGCGGAAAGGCAGGAGACGGAGGCGGCCGAGGCAGCGCGGGCGGACGTGGACGCGGCGGCCAAGGCTCAAGCGGACGCTGCGGCCAAGGTCCGAGCGGACGCGGCTGCCAAGGCTCAGGCAGACGCGGCCACTAGGGCGCAAGCAGAAGAAACCGCGCGCGGCCGGACCCCGCAACTTGTCATTCCATTGCGCGCGGCGCCGCCAGCGCCAGAGATCCCAGTGCTAACTGGAGGAGCCGGCGATGACCAGCCGGTCGTGGAGAGGAGAGGAGGCGACGCCATCGTCTCGGAGACGGAGGTGCCCCCGCAAGCGCCGACTGCCGGGGCCCGAGGCAATCGGCCTGACGTGCCACCAGCGCCGCCGGTCAGTGGCGAGTTGGTGGTGGGGGCGACTCCCATGGTCCACCCTTCGGTGCGCCGGCGTGCAGCGAAGGCGGCCTTGGCGCCGTGGGCGCAGGAGATCGGGGCCGCGAGCTCGTCGGCCCCAGACGCCGAGGCCACCAGTGCCGCCCCACCAGAATGGACGCCTGGGGGCGGGACGGGCGTGCTGAACAAGGCCGCGCAGGACGTTCAGGCCCAGCTCCAGGCCCAAGGCGCCGCCCTCCAGCAGTGTACGAAGGCGTTCTTGGCGACGCGGACGGCCGTTCGGGTATGATTCTTTGCTTTGTTTATTTATTCTTGCAGTCTTCCGTGGGGGCGCGCCAACGCACCCATTGGGTGTAGCCCCCGAGTTCCGGGTCGGCTGCTGAGCAGGCGGCTCAGAAATTTAAGGTAGGTTCCGAGTGCTAACTTGTTTTCTCTTCTTTTGTCTTCGTTGCAGGACTACCACAACATCCGCCCTGCCGCCTTCAACTCCCAGGTCCAGGAGTTGGCTAAGCGGACCGCCGACCTCACCAAAAGCCGGCGTAAGCATTCTGTCTACTTCCTCGCGGGGGTGCGTCAGCGCACCCGCTGGGTGTAGCCCCCGAGATTCGGTCCGACTGCTGAGCAGTCGGGCCGGATCTTCTGGCAACCACTTTTCTTTTTTGGTCATCTTTGTTGATTGTCCTCTCTTTCTCATTTTTGCAGGAGCCAACGCCACATTGCAGCAGCATCTGGGCGAAGTCCAGACCGAGCTGCGCGTCAAGGACGAGGAGCGCCGTAAGGCGGCCCTGGAGCGCGATCGTCTGGCCAAGAAGTTGGTGGACTGGGCGGACCAGCACAAGGCGGAGCTCCAGAAGCTCAAGGAGGCGGAAGGCGCCCTTCAAGCCGAGTTTGAGATCGAACGCTCAAAGTGGGCCGAGAAGGAGGCGATCCTCGCCGCTGGCTACGGCGAGATTGAGGACATGATCGACGGTAAACTTCTTTCTTTGGAATAGCTGCCGACTGCATCGGGAGTCGGCTTCTGATCTTTGTTTTTCTTTTGCGTAGACTTCTTTCCTGGCCACGCCATCACCGTCAGCCAGGCCATCGAGGCGCGGCCCGACCAGCGTAGGTGGGAAGGAGTGGAGATCCTGCCCGACGCACCTCGGAACAAGAACGAACAGCTCCTGGCCATCAGGACGCGTTTGCAGCCGATTCACCGTCTGCTCCGCCGCCTTCAGCGTGCCGGGTCTCAGCTAGTTTCTGCCCTCTAGCCAGGCGGCCAAGCTCCATGCACCCCCAGTCGGACCGCCGACTGGTTGGAGGCGGCAATCGGCCGCTTCGAAGCTTGGAGGGGCTCCTCCGCTTAGGCAGGCGCCCGAAGAGCCTTGGAGTTCGTCAAGGCGTGGTATCCTGGGCTAAACCTAGCCCAGTTGGCCACGTTCCGGCAGGAGGCCATGGAAGAGCTGGTGGCAGCGGGGCCTGCGCTCACCCATCATGCAGTGGTGATCACCGAGTACACCGACACCAGCGTCTTCTTCCCCGAGCTGGACGAGGAGGGTGCTGAGGTGCCGATGGACTGGTTCGGGCTGAACCCGGATGACGGCGAGGACTCGGCGGAAGAAATCGCCTCAAGCGACGAAGGCGAGGTCAAGGAAGATGAGGATGGTGAAGGCGACGCACTAGAGGGAAGAGCGGACGCCCAGCCTCAGCTTGATCGGGCCTCGAGCAACGAGCCGCGTGCGAGTGCACCGACTGCTGCTGAAGGCGACCAAGCCGAGACTCGCCAGACAGCCACTCCACCAGCTGGCGCCGCCGACTCCACCAACCTGCCAAACTCGCCTGTTGCTCCTTTGGCCTAGGCTGCCAACTTATCTTATCTTTTCCTGCTTTGGTAATCTTTAGAACAAACTTTGTTAAATTTGCGCAGTTCCACCCGCTGGGGGTGTATTCAAACTTTGTTGAATGCTGGCCGAGGGCCTACTGCTATGTGATTTAATTCTCACACAAGATGTGCTTTGCCGAGCTCTAACTTGTCTTGCTTTCTGTTCTTTTGGCTTTTTCCTTTGCCGCTTTCCCTTGGCTGCCGCCTTGCCGGCCAGACAGCCATTCTTCGGTCTGCTGGCCGGGTCAAGTACTTGGCCATTTTGGGAAGACAAGTACTTTGGCCGCTTAGAACATAGCAATTTAAGTGAGAAGCCAGCCGGCCGGCTGCTCAGCAACCGGACGGCTAGGCGAGGAGCCGACTTGGCCTATGTGGGTGCTTTCGTCCTTAGCCATTTTTCGTGTGAGCACCATTTCCTGCCTTTGACTCTTGCCTGCCAGACAGTCGCTCTGCGAGCTGCGGCTTATGGCAAGGGTGGGCTTAGATGCCTACACACTACTTATCCGACTACAGGTAGAGACAACATAGTACAAGGCGGCAAGCCCCCGGGCCGACTGGTCGGACCGGCTGCCGGGCGGAGGAATGAAATAACATACTCGCAGGCATGAAACTTATCATATAGATAAGAAAGGTAGCCCCCGAGTGCTCCTCGAGCGACCCGGTGCCTTTGCCCTTAGTACAAAAGGTAGCATGGTACATACTGTATTTAACTGTAAAATCTTCAGAGGAGATTTGCGTTCCATGGGCGCTCCGTTTCCTTGCCGGAATCGTCCCTTTTGCGCGCCCGGGGCTTCTGCGCGTCGATGAGGTAATAGGAGTCGTTGCCCAAGGCTTTGCTGATAATGAAGGGGCCTTCCCAAGGGGCCGAGAGCTTGTGCTGGCCGGCTGTTCGCTGGATCAGCCGCAGCACAAGGTCTCCCTCTTAGAAGGATCATGGCTTGACCTTCCGACCGTAGTAGCGGCGCAGGCTCTGCTGGTAGATGGCGGACCGGCTAAGTGCTAACAGCCGGCCTTCTTCCAGCACGTACATGGTGTCGCCTCCGCCTCCGTGTACATCGTGTCGCGAGGCGAGTCGAACTCAATGTCAGTTGGGATGATGGCCTCGGCCCCGTTTACGAGGAAGAAGGGAGTGAAACCGGTTGATCTGTTCGGAGTGGTGCGGAGGCTCCAGAGGACGGCCGGCAACTCGTCGATCCAGCAGCCGGCCGAGCGCTCCAGTGGCTCGACCAGTCGGGGTTTGATGCCAGATAAGATGAGGCCGTTTGCTCGTTCTACTTGGCCGTTTGACTGCGGATGGGCAACGGACGCTAAGTCCAGTCGGATGCCCTGCGTCGCGCAGAAACGGGCCAAGGCGCCTTTGGCAAAGTTAGTGCCATTGTCGGTGATGATGCTGTGTGGTACACCGTACCGGACGGTGATATCTGCAATGAAGGTCACAGCAGTCGGACCATTTAGTTTCTTGATTGGTTTTGCTTCAATTCACTTGGTGAATTTGTCCACGGCGACAAGCAGATGGGTCATGCCACCGCGTGCTGTCTTGAATGGGCCCACCATGTCCAACCCCCAGACGGCAAAGGGCTAGGTAAGGGGGATGGTCTTGAGTGCAGAAGCCGGCAGATGTTGCTTCGAGCTGATTTTTTGGCACCCCTTGCATTTCTTGACCAGATCCTTGGCATCCTCCAAAGCTGTCGGCCAGAAGAAACCATGGCGGAAAGCTTTTGCGACAAGGGATCTGGAGGCCGCGTGGTGGCCGCACTCGCCTTGGTGTATGTCTCTGAGGATTTCCTTGCCTTTCTCTGGTTCGACGCAGCGTTGGAAAACGTCGGTCACGCTGCGCCTGACAAACTCTCTATTTACTATTGTGTAAGCTCCTGCCCGGCGTTGCACCTGCCAGGCCGAGATCTCATCAACTGGCACCTCTCCGCTTACCAGAAAGTTGAGGATGGGCTGCGCCCATGATGGTGCTTCGACTTCATCCACTGTCATTACGGCCACTGAAACTAGGACGGTTGGGTTGGGAGGTGGCGGGGTGGAGTCGGCCGCGTCTTGC
This sequence comes from Thinopyrum elongatum, assembly GCA_011799875.1. NCBI lineage: Eukaryota > Viridiplantae > Streptophyta > Magnoliopsida > Poales > Poaceae > Thinopyrum > Thinopyrum elongatum. The sequence goes on along the minus strand of CM022298.1, from coordinate 285,785,895 downwards.
TGTGTTGCTGAAGTCCCCGGGACAGCCGCTGCAGCCCCCGGACCAGGTTGTAGAGTCCCTGGGCCGGGTGCGACTGCCGCAGTCCCCGAGCCACTTGGTGAAGTCCTCGGGCCGGCTGCCGCAGCCCCCGGCCCGGGTTGCGAAGTCCCCAGGCCGAGTGCGACTGTTGCAGTCCCCGTGCCGCCTGCCGAACTCCCCGAGCCGGCTGCTGCAGCCCCCGGGCTGGGTTGCGAAGTCCCCGGGGCGGGTGCGATTGCTGCAGTCCCCGTGCCGCTTGCCGATGTCCCCGGGCCGGCTGCTGCAGCCCCTGAGTCGGATCCGACTGCTTCGGGAGCAGCCGGCACGAAGATGGATTCTGATTCCGGGGAAGGCTTGATAGACGGCTTGCGGAGGCACTGAAGGGACACACCGGCTGGTATGGCTTGCCTAGTGGAGCCGATCTGTGCCAGGGCATCTGCTTGCTCGTTGTCGGCCCGTGGCACGTGAAGGAACTCGCACCCATCAAAATATCCGCTGATCTGCTGGACGAGGAAGCGGTAGCTCGCCATATTTACATCCTTGGTGTCCCAGTCGCCAGACGACTGTTGGACCACCAAGTCCGAATCGCCATAGCACAGAATCCGGCAGATGCCAATCTCCTTGGCCAGCCGGAGTCCGTGTACTAGCGCCTCGTACTCGGCCACGTTGTTGGAGGCGGCAAAGTGGATTTGCAGCCTGTATCTGAGCTTATCGCCTTTGGGAGAGGCGAGGACGACGCCGGCTCCCAAACCGGTGCGCATCTTCGAGCCATCAAAGTGCATCCGCCAATGAGTGGAGTCTGGAGCTGGCGACAGGTACTGGGTCTCGGCCCAGTCGACGAGGAAGTCGGTCAGTGCTTGGGACTTGATGGCGGCGCGAGGCTGGTAGAAGATGGTGTAGGGGGCCAGCTCGATGGCCCACTTGGCCACTCAGCCCGATGCTTCTCTGCTGCCTATGATCTCTGCAAGCGGGGCGGTGCAGACGACCATGATGGGATGCTCTTGAAAGTATGGCTTGAGCTTCTTGGCGGCAAAATGCACGCCATAGCACAACTTTTGGTAGTGGGGGTAGTTCTACTTGGAAGCTGACAGCACCTCACTCAAGTAGTAGATGGGCCTCTGGACTGGTTGTGCCTTGCTGTCCTCTCGGCACTCTACCACCATAACTGTACTGACCACCCGGCTGGTGGCGGCGATGTAGAGAAGCATGGGCTCCTTGGCAGCCTGAGCGGCCAGGACGGGCGGCGTGGTCAACATCTTCTTGAGTTGGAGGAAAGCCTCGTCCGCCTTGTCGTTCCACTCGAAATGAGTGGTTTTCTTCATCAAATGGTATAGTGGAAGAGCCTTATCGCCTAGCCGACTGATGAAGCGGCTGATGGATGCCAAGCAGCCGGTGAACTTCTGAATGTCTCGCAGTCGGGTGGGCCTTTCCATACTCTCGATGGCCTTGATCTTGACAGGGTTGCACTCTATGCCGCGCTCTAAAACAAGGAAGCCGAGGAGCTGGCCGGCTGGTACTCCAAAGGCACACTTCTCTGGGTTGAGCTTGATTTGAAAACGGCGCAGGTTATTAAAGGTTTCCTTGAGATCTTCCAGGAGGGTACCGCACTTCTCCGTCTTCACCACAATATCGTCCACATAAACATGGGCATTTCTGCTGAGTTGCTTGAGGAGGCACTTCTGCATGCAACGCTGAAACGTGGCGCCGGCATTTCTTAAGCCGAACATCATGGTCAGGTAGCAGAAGGCTCCAAATGGTGTGATGAAGGCGGTCTTCAGGCGGTCGGCCGGGCTTAACTTGATATGGTGGAACCCCGAGTAGGCATCCAAAAAACTCAATAGCTCGCATCCGGCTGTGGAGTCTATCACTTGGTCAATCCAAGGCAAGGCGAACGGATCTTTCGGGCAAGCTTTTTGAGGCTGGTGTAGTCAATACACATGCGCCATTTGTTGTTCTTCTTTAGTACAAGGACTGGGTTGGCAAGCCACTCTGGGAAGAATACTTCCATAATGAAGCCGGCTGCTAGAAGCCGGGCTATCTCTTCACCAACAATTCCGCTCTTCTCCTCCGACAGGCGGCGGAGGGGTTGCCTGACTGGTTTTGCATCTGCTCTGACATGTAGCTTGTGCTCGGCGAAATCCGTCGGAACACCTGGCATGTCCTTTGGAGACCACGCAAAGATGTCCTGATTCTCATGGAGGAAATCGACGAGCTCGCTTTCCTATTTGCTGTCGAGGCGGGCTCCTATGACGGCGAACCTCTCTGGGTGCTCCGGGTCCAAGGGTATCTTCTTGGTTTCTTTGGCCGGTTGGAAAGAGCCCTGAGCTTCTGACCCCTTGGGATCTGGCGACAGGTCCGGCTTCTCGCCGGCCATGGCCACAACCCGATCAAGGAGCTGTTTCTCGGCAGCAATCACAAGGGACTCGGCTAGCCGACTGCTGGCAGTGGCACAGGCGGCAGACTTCTGGTAGTCGCCGGCTATGGTGATAATGCCCTTGGTGCCCGGCATCTTCATCTTGAGGTAGGCGTAGTGGGGGACCGCCATGAACTTGGCCAGAGCAGGCCGGCCAAGCAACGCGTGGTAGGGGCTCTCAAGGTCAACCACCTCGAACCAGATTGGCTCTCGGCGGAAGTGATTCTTGTCTCCGAAGAGGACATCTATCTTGATCTTGCCGATTGGTGAGTAGGATAGGCCAGGCACAATGCCATGGAAGACAGTCCGGCTGGGCTGGAGCTGTTTCTCTTTGATGCACAACTTCTCCATGGTGTCGCGGTAGAGGATGTTGATGCTGCTACCGTCGTCTATTAGAATTCGGGAGAAACGAGCAGCTCGCCTCTTTGTTGCAAAGGTGGCATCCAGCACCAGGGCATAGGAACCCGGAGAAGGCATCACCTCCGGGTGGTCAGCTCGGCTCCAACTGATCAGCTTCTCCGACCAGTGCATGAACTCTTGGGCTTCAGAGGCGACAATATTCACTTCTCGGCGCTGTTGACGCCGGCTGTGCCTGTCGTCAGTCACACTGGTGAAGACGACGTAAGCTCCATGCTCTTCAGGAAACTCATCTTGGATCGTGCTGACTGGTCGGACCACCGGCTGCTGGGGAGGCGGAGGCGGCGGGCCAGCAGGCGGCAGAGGCAGTCCTTCGCCTCTGGCGATGCGGGTGAGCCAGTGGCATTTCCGGGTGGTGTGGTTGGATGGCTTCGTGCCGCTGGGGAACTTGCAGGGAGCGTCGAGGGTTTGCTCAAATGAGAAGGCGGGCAACCAGGCAGGCTTGCCGCCCTTCTGGCGTTTGGGGCCAGGCTGCTCCTCTGGCTGCTGGTCTTCGACTGTCGCCACCTGCCGGCTGGTAGTAGCCGGCTGCGGGGCCTTGCGCTTATTGTCGTTTGACTGTTGGCGCCGACTGGAATCACCAGCCAGTGCCTGAGGGGCCGGAGGGAGCATCTTTCCAGATGCATCCACTCGGAGTTCCGACTTCATGTAGGAGTCGACAGTGGCGTACTTGTCCGCTATGATCAGCAGCTCGTCGAGCGTGGCCGGCTCGTCGTAGAGGAGCCGGTGCTTGAGTAGGGTGCCCTTTCGGCACCCGGTAGTGAAGTATTCAATGGCTTGCACCTCATGAACCCCTTCGCAGGAGTTGCGCAGCTCGGCCCACCGCGTTAAGTATTCACGGGTGGACTCGATCGGGCCTTGGATGCACAGGGAGAGCTGGCGAGGCTTGGGCGGCCGCTTGTAGGTGCTGGTGAAGTTGCGGATGAAAACTTCGGTGAAGTCTAGCCAGCTGTTGACGCTGTAGGGCTTGAGGCTGTTCAGCCATGTCTGGGTCGTGCCCTGGAGCATGAGCGGAACATACTTCACGGCGACACGCTTGTTGCTGTTTGCTATGTTGACGGCAGTGGAGTAGTCGACCAGCCAATCTTCCGGCTTCACAGAGCCGTTGTACTTAGGAGTGTCCCGAGGGAGCGAGAACCCTTTGGGGAAGGGCTCGTCGCAAATGCAGGGGCCGAAACAAGGCGGGCCGATTGCATCTTCTTCTTCCAATGCCAGGGACCGAGCCAAGCGGTCGATCCGGTTGCGGGCGTCGTTCTCTCCGACTCCTTCGCGGGGGCCCAGCCAGCGCCTGAGAGTCGGATGCTCAACAGGCGGCGGAGAGGCGCGCCTCTCCCCGCGTGGGGGAGGGGGCTGACGACCGTCCCGCCGTTCTACTGCTCGTGCGCGGCCGTCTTGGTCGCGCTCGATGGAGATGCGGGTGCGGCTGCGGCTAGCAACCGGCTCTGGGTCTCCTCGGTCGCGGGCGCCGGCTGTCGGCGTCTGGGAGGTCGCGCCATGCTCTCGGCGAGGGGGAAGGTTCCCAGCCTGTAGGCCGGGTTCCACCATGCGGCGGCCAGCTTCTTGCTGCGCGGCGGCCGCGTTGATGAGCTGCTAGACGCGCTCCGTCATGCAGCGATGCTCATCGCCCTCCAGGCGTTCCAGCTTGTCTGCCGCTGCCTGGGCGGCGCGCAAGTTCTCCATGGGCGTGGCGTACACCGGGCGGTCAGCCCCCAACATGCTGGCGATGGCGGCGCCGCGCTGCCGGACCGTGCCCACGCGGCTGTGTTCGCCAGCAGCCGGTGTGCCGCAGACGGCGCGGTCGATCTCGCAGTGGTAAGCCTCGGTGAGGCGTCTCATGGCTGCCAACTTGTTGGCGTCGTCGAGAAGTGCGATACGGCATGCTTCCAGCGTTTCACCGTTCGCACCGGGCGCTACGGGAGCGGACAGGTCCCGCATTACCGCCTGCAACGGGTCCCGGCCGGCCTGGTCGGAGGTTCCGTTGTGGCTGATGACCAGCACCTCGGTGACGGTGCTGGTGCTGGCGCTACTGTCTGCAGCGGGAAATGGGTCGTCGAAGATCACCACGTCACCAGGGAAGGCATCAGGAAGCGCAACGTCGGCGTCGATGACCATGTCGACGAGCAGGTCGGTGGAGCCAACAGACTCTGGGTCAGAGATCGGCTCGTCGGCGATGTGAAGCTTGCCGAGGAGATCGATGAGACAGCTCTCGGAGCTAGCTGCGCCCGCGTCGAGTGCGGGCTCGTCGAAGAGGCGGATCCCGCCGATGAGATCAGCGAGGCTGCTTGCAGTGCAAACAACTTCCACGCAGTGCAGCGTGTCGGCGCAAATGCCGTCGGTCGTGCCGGGCTGGCTGCGCTCGCCAGGGAGGAAGAGGGTTCCCGTCCAGAATGTGTTTCCGGACGACGGTGCACCCAGCCCCATGGTAGGCACCAAATGTCGGGGATATCGTGTGACATATGCCAGGGGGTGGCTTATCGTGGATGGGGACAAAAGTACGTCGCCGGGCTCTAGAAACAGGAGTGAGCGAGACCGCGTACGCTTGCAAATCTTACCCAGGTTCGGGGCTCTCCTAGGAGATAACACCCCTAGTCCTGCTCTGCGGGGTCTCCGCATGATCACTACCTCAACAGGTAGCTACAAGCTTGCTCCTTGAGCTGTTTGGCTAGAGGAGGAAGAAGGGCAAAGCTAGCTCTACTCCACTCTCTCTGCGTGTGTGTGTGGGCCGCTGTGGGTGCTCGACGAGGCATTTGCCAAAGTGCCAACCCCTTGCATGGGGCGACCTGGGGGGTTAATATAAGCCTACCCCACAGGGGTACAATGGTAATCTGGCCAGATGCAGGGCCCGGCAGTCAGCGTCACTGGTCACCGGCTTCTCCGCCGACCGCCGGGGCCCGCCGCCTGGTGGGTCCGCCGACTGCCGTGATCTCAGCCGACAGGTGCGTCCTGCCGTCTACGGGCCGCGTTGACTGCTTTATGCTGTAGCATGACCCCTGATGACAAAGGCCTTGTCAGGGGGAGCGTGGATACAGTCCCGCCGCCTGGCGGGAGCTCACTGTAGCCATACCCCGTCGTATCTGGTTAATGGAGCACAGACTTCAAGGGAGGAGGAGGGCCGCCTGCTAGGAGCCGACCTCCCACTGAGCCGACTGGTCTGGGCTCGCCGCCTTTTGGCTTGTCACGGACAGGTAGGGCCCACCGCCTGCGGGCCGTACTGGCCGCCCGTCGCGGGAGCATGGCTTCCTCTGCCATGGGTGATGTCATGAGCGGCATGGCAACAGTCCTGCGTTGGGCGTAGGATGCCTGCTTGGTACGCTATACTGTGGCCACGTTCTGCCCTGGATTCGGGGGTGGCAGGCCTGTACTGTAGCCATGCCCTGTCTCATCATATTTATGTTGGCGCTGACTTTGAGGGCACGAGGGGCCGCCTGCTAGGACTCGGCTTCCCAGGAGGCCGCCTGCTAGGAGTCGGCCCACTTCATGGCCGTCTTGTGGACTCCGCCGCCTCCGCGGCCCTTTGTCCTTGATGTTTGAGGGGCGCAGCCTGCCCCGATGTCTTGAAATACCAAAGGGAGCTGATGGGGCTACCCATGGTCATTTACTCCGACACCACCTTTGGGGATGAAACGATATCCGTTGCCTCTTATTGCTTTCAAAAATTTTCTAGTGTCAAAATAGAACAACAAGAGTGTTGTGTTAAATTTTGGAATTTTTCGGGGTTCGATTGGACATTTTTATACATTAACTGGGTTTTCTAGGCATTTTATGTGCATAATTCAAATTTGAAGTACATGCACATGCTCTAGTGCATATAAATTGGTTGAAAAATCAAATCTGTGTCCTTGGGTGCATGCTTAGGTCCCATGCAAGAAATGGGAATGAATTTCAAACACCAGGGCACTGTTGATTGCTGGCAAAACTTTGATATGCTTTGTTTTTAAATTCTAGTAAATCCAAAACTCGTCTGAAATTCATGAAACTTGGCATGCTATCATGGAATGGCACCCGACATGCTGTGCTATTTTTCGTGTCCATTTTGAGAGAAGGCGCACTCGAATAACAGCCAACAAAGGCATTTTGAAACAAATAGCTGCCACTGTAACATCTCAAACATTTTGTATAATTTAAATCATGTGCGTTCCGTTAACCATTCATGTGATGCCACGCCTCACTCTTTTAATGGCTAGGAGGTGCCGTGAGGACAGGTGCTTGACTAAACGGGAGGCGTGCGAGCTGTACTCCAATGCGTAGGCTCACCGGGAAGCATGCGAGCTGTACGCCGCGCAGGCTCACTGGGAAGCGAGCCCTTTGACTTCCATGGCCGCCCGCCTTGCTCGCATCCTCTCCAATAATGGCGCCCAAGCCATAGTTTAATACGGTTTTTAAATATAAAACACTCATCGCAAACGTTTTTGTTAGAACACCCGTATGCAAACCGACAGCTTCCCATGGAAGCCTAGCGAAAATGTGCCAAGCAGGATTTGTGCAGCTCTTGATCGCAAACGTTTTAGATAGAACACCTGTATGTAAACCGACAGCTTCCCCAGTAAGCCAAGGGAAAATGTGCCGAGCAGGATTTGTGCAGCTCTTCATCACAAACATTTTAGATAGAACACATGTATGCAAAGTGAGAGCTATGGTCTTCCGTAGTAAGCCAAGGGAAAATTTGCCGCGCAGGATTTGTGCATCTCTTCAATGCAAATAGTTCAGATTGAATAAGGTATGCAAAGCGAGACTTCGGCGCTAAGCCAAGAGAAAATATGGGAAGCAGGATTTGTACCTCCCTTCAACGCAAACGGTTTTTTCGGATGACCCATGTGCAACCACGTACAGACAATTTGGTAAGATTTGCATCTGTCATATTGGGTATACTGCCATTTGTCAAACTGGAAAGATTGACATTCGTTGATCTAGTATCATTGCCATTTGTCAACCTTGTAACACTACGATTTGTCAAAATATGCAGCTAAAAATCACTAGCACTATCTAATTTTTGCAACTAAAATTCAGTAATTAAGCATAGATTTCATTCATAGATTAAGCAGTCGTTCTTTATACAAATAGTTCAAGTCGACAGCTGAACCGACCAAACTCTTCCCCAATTGTTGCCAACCACGTACTGAAATAGCTAGTTCAACTATATATACTAGCTAATTTTAAGTACGTTGTACAGTTCCACCACATCTATAGTCAGATGAACTGAACAAAATAGGCCCTAAATACTACTACTATGGAGGGGCTTTGTACTACTTCCGGCAGCCTCTCCTCTGCCGAGCGCGCTCAGTAAGAGGAAGAGGAGGAGGAGCCTCGATGAGCTGGACAACTGCAATACAGTGCCTGCCGCTGCTGCACCTTCAGCAACGCTCACCTCGAACGCCCTCTGCCGCTCCAGATGACCCCTCTCGAAGCGGCGGGACAGCTCGTAGATCTCCTGATTCCTCGCCTCTGCGACGGCGTGTCCTGCGTCCACGGCTGTGGTAAGGTTGTTTGCGTGCTCGACGAGGTGCTCCTCCTCCTCCCACAGGAACTCGATGTAGCGTGCAAGGTCGCTGACGCACGTGCGGGCCTCCACCTCCGCCTCCCGCCTTCGGGCGGTGGTGGCAGAGCGGGTGATGATCCCGGCGGTCGACGGTGGGCTGGCGGCCACGGAGGCCGATGATGGGGTGGCGGCCACGACCACCAGCTCCCGCCTTCGGGCCAAGGTGGCAGAGCGGGTGATTGCCACGGTGGTCGGCAGTGGGGTGACGGCCACGACGGCCACCTCCCGCCTTTGGGCCGCGGCGGCGGAGCAGGCGATGGCCCTGGCTTTCGATGATGGTGTGGCGGCAACGGCAGCCGGCAACAGCTACTGACGGGTAGCAGCGGCGGGGCGTGTGGTGGGTGTTCCGCGCACACCCAACAGGGACGCCACATGCACTACACTATGCCGGGGACTGTGCCACCGCCGTGGTGTAGCCTCCCAGCTGGAGCTGTCCTCTGATGACGGCGGAGTGGCTGAGCGACGACGATGGACTGGTGCCAATGGGGATTGTGGGAGAAGCAGAAGAGATAAGCTACAGGAAGGGAGGGGAAAATGCAACGCAGGACTCGCCGGCCGTGAGGGTTTATATAGTAGGATGGTAAGCATTGGGATTTTGGGGGATTTCATCGAGTCGGGCGGGAAGCTTGCGCGGGAACGGGCTCACCACCATTAGGCCAAAAGAACGCCCCCGCGCACTGCTCAAGCTTGTTCTCGAAGCCGTCTGTGGCAGCAGGGTGACAAGACGTGCGAGAGGAGGACGAAAGGACACGTATACATACGGTTAATAAAAAAATGTTTGCGATTTAATTACCTACTATACCCCCGTCCTGGTTTATAAGTAGGATTTAACTAATAAAATACGAATGCATGTTAGCAAAGATTATATCATTGGATTCGTATTTGAACATAGTTTCCAATTATATAATTTTTGTAACATGCATTAACATTTTGTTGGTTAAATTTAAGGTCAAAATATGGCACAGAATATAAAGGGGACTAATAGACCAAGATGGCAGTAGTAGCACACGGCTGCTCTCTACGCAGCGACGCAACTGTCGGCTGGCTTGTAGAAGACCATTTCCTGCGTGTTCAACTGCTCTATGCATCTGGTTGCTTGCGGTTGAGGCGGCCGCGGTGCGCTCTACTCACGTCCCGCCATGCGCGCTCTGCTCTCGTGTCCCTCCGGGCGCTCTGCCCTCGTCCCTCCACGCGCGTTGCCAGTGTTTGGGGCCGGCACACGATCACACACGTTCGTGTGCATGCGGTTGCACCGGGCGTGGCACGACGATGCAGTTACCCGCTACAAAAACTGCCATGCGGACATTCACCTTCATCTCTCGCGCCACACAACACAATAAGCACACCCACAATGACACAAAAGAGAGGACATCCAGCAGTTCCAATGGCGCTCCCCGTGGCTCCAATGGCGCTCCCAGCGGCCGACGATAACAACGGCGGGCAGTTCACCACGCATCACATAGTGGACACCCACGTTAGGTGGAAGGCCCTCTCGGTATTGTACACGAACGATGCGGTCTCGGTGGAGAGCTCCATCCAAACTATGGAGCAGTTGCTTGCCGAGAACAAGTACCAAGTGGTCGGCTTCGACCTCAAGTACACCATCGGTCGTGCCGGGCACGATCAGAAGGTTGTCGTCGCCCAGTTGTGCATGCGACATGACATCCTCGTCTACCACTACCACCTGGCCACAAGGCCTTGCGAGTGTTTCTCCAGGTTTATCAACAACTCCGACTACAGTTTCACTACGGTGGACACCACCAACGATCTAAAAGCGCTCAAGGTTTCGGGCTTGAAATGCCAGAATCTTGTCAACATGCAGGACTACTACAAGGTCTGGGGCAGCGACAACAACAAAAAGAACTCCCTGGTTGACCTCGCCTCGGCCATCATCGACCCCTACTACATGAAGATGAAGGATGAGAGCAAGAAGGACAAGAACGCCTGGCACAGTGTCTAGCATGAGAGACTGGATGAACAACACGTCAAGTACGCGGCCAAGGACGCGTACACAAGCTATGAGATGTACATGTGGATCGTTGACATGAGGGAGTGTCTTCTTCCTGCCCCAGATGAGGGATCGAGCCATAGAGCAGTGGCGGGAGCGTCACAAGAAGTAGATGACTAGATGATCGTTTCTCCTAGTTTCGAAAGCATACAATTGTTTATTGATGTGTGCGCGAATGATCTGTATAGTCACTTATGTAATTGGATGTTTATTTCAGTTATATATATATATATGTTACTCTTTTGTAGACAGAGCAAATCACACGGCTTATTAGCAGCAATCATCTGTGTTATTATCGGTCTTTGCACACATTTCTGATTACGGACCTGTTTGCCGCGTATCACACACATCTTGTTCAGTTGAACCGTTTCTATTGTGTTGCCTAATCACACATAGTTCATCCTAGTGAACTGTATGCTGTATATCGCACACACCCTCATCTGGCTGCCCATTTCTGTTGTTCTGCATCATCGCAAACAGTTCTTCTGGATTAACCATGTGCCCAGCATCGCACACGCAACTAAAATCGGAATCGTGTTTGATGGCTCCGCCATTGCAAACATTTTGCATCTTTTTTGATGGTTTTTTTACGTCACCGTTTGCGATTAATGCATCGCACACAGTTTCGTCAAAGGGTCTCTGATCGTAGTGTCGGGTTAGCAGCATCCTGCAGTAGTGTGATGACACTCAAATGTTAAGACTAGTAACTAATGACCATTCAAATGAAACTCACCGTGGTCCCCGGAGAAATGACTGGCATCGGTGGAGGGGTCTGACTGGTCTTCTCGCACATAGACTGCACATTTGGTTTTGACGAGTCAGTCATATTAGTTACTAATGAAACAAACATTACGTGCATGATTTGGCTAATATGCAGAAGAAACTTACCACGAGGAGCTCGTACATGGCCCGGTGAGCCGCGTCATTCCGTGACCTCTCCTCCTCCAACAACCTAGTCATCCTCTCCTCCAACTCCCTTTCCTTCTCTGCCGCCTGCCGGTCCCTCTCCTGCAGAAGTGCCTGGGTTGCCTCTCTCTCTTTCTGAATAGCAGCCTGCAACACCACTCCTCATTAGCATTGTAATCATCGATGGTCGCACACACAATGTAATGGAGGAAAGATATATGAGTCTGTATAACTAACCTCGAAAGCTAGCTCGACTGGCTGTGGACAAGGCCTTATATTAGGACAGGAGCTCATTTGGCACGCCTTGATCTCCAGGAGAGTGCGAGGACAACGTATAAGTCCATCTCCAATGGCTATCGAGCCATGGGACCTCCCACCCCAGATATCATCACCAGCTCTGGATCAAACTGCTGGCTCGGGTTAAAGTCCTCCCCTTTCCTCTTATTTGCCGTCTGCTAGCAGACGGCAAAGATCAAGCGGACGGCATCCAACCCGCCCACCTGACCTAGCCCGCTCCACGGTCCAGTGGGGCCCATATCCCCTCTTTGTTGTTTTCCTTCAGGACCTTTGCCATCCGCTGGCTGACGACAAAGAAGGCACAGACGGCAAAATGTATCGTTGCCATCAGCCAGTTCTCTGCCGTCTGCTTTCTGGAAGCAGACGACAAACACCCTCTTGGCCGTCAGCTGGCAGAAGGCAAAGAAGTGGCTGACAGCAATTTTACTGATTCCAGTAGTGATGTGCCCACTATTTTGGATTACAAAGATTTTAATTATGATAGTTGTTCTTTTATTGAGTGTATTTGTTTGTTGCAATCCATTCTTAATTCACCCAATGCATATGAACAAAATAAAGCTTTTACTAAACATATTGTAGAAGCAATGAAGAAAGCTCTAGAAGAAAAGTTAGAATTAGAGATCCCAATTCCTAGAAAATTATATGATGAATGGGAACCCACCATTAAAGTCAAGATCAAAAATTACGAGTGCAATGCTTTATGTGATTTAGGTGCTAGTGTTTCCACGATTCCGAAATCTCTATGTGATGTGCTTGGTTTTACCAATATGGAGGAATGTTCTCTTAATTTGCACATGGCGGATTCTACTATTAAAAAGCCTTTGGGAAGAATTAATGATGTTCTTATTCTTGAAAATAGGAATTATGTGCCCATAGATTTTATTGTGCTTGATATTGATTGCAATCTGTCTTGTCCCATATTACTTGGTAGACCGTTTTTACGAACTATAGGTGCCGTGATTGATATGAAAGAAGCGAATATTAAATTTCCGTTTCCCCTAAGAAAGGGTATGGAACACTTCCCTAGAACTAGAATTAAACTACCATAAGAATCAATCATGAGGGCAACCTATGGAGCAAAAACCAAAGAAGACAATACTTCAATCTATGCATTATGCCTAGCTAGGGGCATAAAATAATAGCGCTTGTTGGAAGACAACCCAATAGTTATCCTTTAATTTCTTTTCTTTTCTATTTTTCAATAAATATGCATTTATGCTACTGTTATGGTTGTTTTTTTATATTTTAAATAGTGTTTGTGCCAAGTAAAGCCTTTAGGATTATGTTGGATGATAGTTGGCTTGATCCTGTTGCAAAACAGAAGGTTTCGCATCCAGTAGCAGAGTTGTTAAAATTGGCTAGAACGTGCAAAAATTCTGAATGTTTTACACATGATTGATATACAAATTTCCAATGTTTCCCTAATTTTTCAGACATTTTGGAGTTACAGAAGTATGAGCTTAATTCAGTTTTCTACAGACTATTCTGTTTTTGATAGATTCTGTTTTAGTTGCATTGTCTGCTTATTTTGATGAATCTATGGATTGTATCAGGGGGTATAAGCCATGGTAAAGTCAGAATAGAGTAGGTATAATGCAATAAAAAAATATGAATGGGTTGCAACAGTACTTAAAGTAGTGAATTGTTTTCTTATACTAATGGATCTCACGAAGGTTTTGTTAAGTTTTGTGTGATTGAAGTTTTCAAGTTTAGGGTGTGATCATAATGGATGAAGGGATAAGGATTGGCAAGAGCCTAAGCTTGGGGATGCCCGAGGCACCCCAAGGTTATATTCAAGGACTCCCAAGCAACTAAGCTTGGGGATGCCCCGGAAGGCATCCCCTCTTTCTTCTATTGACCATCGGTAATTTTACTTGGAGCTATATTTTTATTCGTCACATATCATGAGTTTGGCTTTAAGCGTCTTGAATTATATGAGTCTTTGCTTGTTTTGCTTTTTAGTTTGTCACAATCATCCTTGTTGGACACACCTATTTGAGAGAGCCATAATGATATTATGATTTGTTAGAATTGCTCTATGTGCTTCACTTAAAAAAATTGAGCTAGGGAATTGCTCTAGTGCTTCACTTATATATTTTTGAGCACGGTGGTGGTTTAATTTTTGAAGAAATACTCCCATGCTTCACTTAGCTTATTTTGAGAGTTAGTAGAATTTTGAAGAAATACGCTCTCATGCTTCACTTATATTATTTTGAGAGTTGAACTTTTTTGAAGAAATATGCTCTCATGCTTCACTTATATTATTTTGAGAGTTGAAAATTTTGAAGAAATATTTATGCTCTCATGCTTCACTTAAATATTTTTGAGAGTTAAGAATGGTAATGGTAATTTGCACAAGATGTGAATTTGGTCCCAAAGTGATACATATCCAAGAGGGATATAATAAAAAAACTTTCATGAAGATCATTGGATATTATAAGCTTGATTCCCTGCAATAGTTTTGCGATATGGGGACAGTAATATGTGAGTCATGTTGGTGAGTAATTATGCTTTAATAAGAATATTGGTGTTAAGGTTTGTGATTCCCTATGCAAGCACGAAAGTCAATAGTTATGCAACAAAGTTATATCCTACTTGTGGTGCATTATTCAGTGTTGGTTATGTTCAATGCTCGTTTACGATCGCTTTTGTTTCTTAGTTGGTCACTTTTCAATCTATTTGCTAGCCTCCATTTGTACTAAGTGGGAATACTGCTTGTGCATCCAACTGCTTAAACCCAAAGTTGTGCCAAATGAGTCCACCATACCTAACTATATGCGGTATTTCCATGTCGTTCCAAGTAAATTTGTATGTTCCAACTCTAATTTTCAAAATGAATTTCCTTTTTGTGTTCCCATACCACTCATGAAGGGGCAGAGGGTGGCCAATATTTTACATGCTAGGTATGTTATTCTCAAGACGAGTGTTTATTCACTTGTCATTGCACGAGAGTGTGGCAGGTAATAGGGATGCCTAGTCCCGAAATGAAAATAAATTACTTATATGTTGTCAACAATAAATTCCTTGGAAAGTGTTGGTATGGAAGGCACCGTGGATATGGCTAGCCATGGATTGTGTGAGAATGGTGGAAAGGAAATAAACTTTATTTTCTGTTTGGGAACCACCTATGATTTATCTAATATGGAAGATATTGGAAATTCTCGGTCGTTTTCATTGACAGGAAAAGCATGCTTCTCAAAACAATTTTATCTCTCAATTTAAGCTTTGAGCTCTGCCACCTCTACAAATCTCTACTTCCCTCTGTGAAAGGCCTATCTATTTACTTTTATGCGGAAAAAATTATTGAGTCTCCATCTTCTCTTATAAAGCACCAACTAGGGAACACTATTATCATACTTGTGCATTGGATGGAGCTAATATTTGGGTGTGTTTCATGAATGGATCAATGATTGAGCATAATGGGCTAGGGATAGCTTTCTTTAGCATTGATATTTTGAAAGACATGGTTGCTTGTTGATATGCTTGAGTATTGATGTCTTCTTATAAATTATAGACTATTGCTTTGAATCATTTAAAGTCCAAATGTCCGTGCAACAAAAAGAAAGAATATATGATGAACATGATAGGCAGCATTCCACATCAAAAATTCTGTTTTTATCATTTACCTACTCAAGGACGAGCAGGAATTAAGCTTGGGGATGCTGATATGTCTCCAACATATCTATAATTTTTTATTGTTCCATGTTGTTATATTATCAATCTTGGATGTTTTATATACATTTACTAGCAACTTTATATCATTTTTTGGGACTAACATATTAACTTAGTGCCCAGTGCCAGTTGCTGTTTTTTGCTTATTTTTTACTTTGCAGAATATCAATACCAAACGAAGTCCAAATGCCATGAAACTTTTTTGTCAGAATCGGGGCTCCGCAAACCCAAAGAAAGGTTCAAACTCTGGGGTGTGCACGAAGAACTTTGCTAGGCTACGACCCGTTGCTCACTACCTCATGGCGATGCTCCGACATGCTCGAGCTAGCAGGAGGAAGGGAGAACACGAGGGTTTACCCAGCTTCAGGCCACCTTGCGGTGTAAGACCCTACTCCTGCTTTGTGGTGGATTGCCTCGCGAGGAGGATGAGTATAAGCGAGTACAAGTGGCCCTCGGAGGCTTCTGGATCGGCTCCAGACTTGAGGGTTGGATGAACTTGACCGGGGGATCCCCTCAATCGGGGGATACTAACCTATACTTATATTGGCCCGGTCCTCTTCCCCCAAAGCTCTAGGCGGGAAGGGAAGCCACAATGGCCAAATTTGAAGGGGGATAAGAGTACACCCTATCCTGACTAAATGTGGTCTTCGCCTGCAAAGCTTTTGTCCATGACGCATAGGTGGGCTCGACGATGACCTCCGTCCTACTGAGCCAGCATCCTGGCCTTGTTGCACCAAAGAGGCAACCTTTGGGGCTGCCTTGGGAACCCACGTGCTGGCCTTGCTCCTTTAGCACCAAAGAGGAAAACCTCATTGTCCGCGCTCGCTGGCACCAGTCCTGGCGACACCTGTCGTAACCCGCGTCACCCACGTGTATCACGAGGCGGGGTGGTGAGCATAGAAGTGTCTGCCCCCGCGGGAGGCTTCGGGAGGCAGCCTCGGGAGGTCGCTCCTCACGGAGCCCTTGGGGCGCCTGATGAAGCTTGGTGACGCTCACCTCACGAGGCGGGGGCCTTGCGAGGGCTTTGCTTGAGGGGTCTAGACGCTGGGCCATGCCAGGCCCTTTCATGACGCCCCGCGATTGGTCGCATGCAGACGGGCCTGGGTACCCCCAGTCCCAGAGCCCTGACAGTAATCCCCGGGCCCCGACTCCAGCCCGGCAAGGTCACCTCGGGGAGAGCAGCTACGTGCGTACGAGTATACAAGGGTCCGAATCCTTTCTAAGGTTGCCATGACCCTCCATTTATGGGTCAAGGGGTTACCATAATGGCAAAACAGTCATTATCCAGTGATTAGATAGTCACAATGCTATCATACCTAACTCTGCAGATAGGACAAGGTGCATTGAATGCACTGCTTAGTGTCACGTCGTGGATGTAGCCCGGCAAGCCTTCCGTGCCATTCAGCCACCTTCTCGTCTGCATGCGTGACACGCCCCTGGACGAGTGTCATTTAGGGGTGATCTTCCTGAGAAACGGCTTCCACGTGCCAAATGACAGCCACTTAAACACTTAGGGGCTTGACACCACACCGATAAGTGACTTGTGTTGCTGTGAGGTGGAGCGGTGGAGCTTTGGCGGGGAAGCAGGCCATCGGCACCCCGTCAACCCTTGTCGGGGAGATCTTGGGACATGCTCTTGGGACGACCTCGACCTGACCAGGCTCGCCTACCCGGTAAAGGAGGTTTTTCCCTTAGTGATGTCTTGCTCCTTTCGCTTGTCTTGGTCCTCTTGATCCGCCCTTTGATTTCTCAAAGAGCTATCTTTTCTGCTTGGCCTCGTCTTGTCGCTGTAACCTTGCCCTTGAGCCTATGTACAGTCCGGGCAACATACACCTGGGTTTGTGGCACCGACAGGAGCCCCCGGGCCTGGCCCGAATGCACTGCCGAGCGTCGTTGGGGTAGGCCCTATCTAGTACACAGCCGAAGAGTTTGTGGTAGCTCATTCCTTGAGATTTCCTTTGCTTCTTCATTAACCTGTGCTTGAGTCAGTTTTCGGTTTTTTCATGCGTCGTGCAAGACGTTATGGGGGAGTTTTAAGCCACGATCCGTGGGCTACCCACGTCCCACGTTCACGGGGCGATAACTGCCATTCCACTAGCTTCTCTGCTTCTGGCACTTCCGCCACATATGCTGCATGCATTGCGCAGGGTTGTTGGTGGACGCGGAGGGCGCGGAAACGTGTGCCATGGCAGAAAGCCAGGCGTCACGGATTGGTGGTGGGGGTCGGCCTTGATTCCCCGAGCCGTTGGTGGCGCGGAGGAGTTGGATTGGTAGAGCGGGGCGGTTGCCCCCTGGGTGAGGAGCCAGCCCCCGGCCTCGTTCGCCTATAAAATGGGAACATGGGCGAGGTGCTGGTTCACACCTATCTCTTCCTCCTTCCTTCTGGTATTGTTTCTCCATCATAGTGAGGGGGAGAGGGCGTAATGGCACTCCAGTAGCGGCGACGAGGGCTTCTGCTCAACAATGCCTCCCGCCTCCTGTTGGGGATGCGGAAGCGGATCCTGTCGTGAGAGGAGGCGGGAGAGGACAGGGACGTGGTCGCCGCGGCGCTCGGGGTCGAGGAGGACGGGGCGGTGCTCTGATCGCACCTCCCCCGGTTGTTTAGGATCCGAATGAAGGCCACGTCGGGGACCAGCCGCTGGAGTTCATCGTCAAACTACGAGGGCCTCCGCGCAGCCGTCTTCGGCTTCCTACCCCATTTGCAAGGGTGATGGACGTCGAACTACCGCCGCGGCTGAGGCTGCACATGAGGGGCTGCTGTAATGGTAGCATGTGGGCGGACGTGGAGTTCCCCGCTCCTCACGCCATGCTTCTCCGGCGCTGTTGGAAGACTTTTGCTCGTGCCCATAGCTTGGCGGCCGGGCACGTCCTCCATTTCAAGCTAATGGACGCCACCCTGCTCTCCGTCAAAGTCTTCGGAGGCTCGGGTGCTCGCTTAGGGTGCTGCGCGGAGAGCTCGAATAACGACGAAAGCTCCTCCTCGAGCGATAGCGATGAGGAGGACAGTGACGGTGATGATGGTGGAGCCGATGGGGAGGACGACGGCTCCGACTCCGGTTCAACACCAGCCACACCATCATCGTCAGCCGGCGGCACCACCATCTGCACCTGCATCTCCTTCCCGGCAAGGTGATTTCCCGGGGTGTTGGGTGCGGGTGGTGCCTTCGCCTCCTCCAGCAGTCTTCCAGCTGGACCCCAGCAGGCTTCTCCGTGGCTTCGGCTTTGTTCGCCCTGTCGCGTCCTGCTGGCCCTGGTGGCGGTGACCAGGGTGTCGCCTATTCGCTCCCCGCATCCATCACCTTCGCCCGCGCCCTCTTGATCTTGTCAGGCTCCGTCACATGGGCCCTGACGGGGTCAGGCTGGGCTTCTGCCCAGGCGCTCCTTTTGCCCTCTTGACCTCCCACTGTTGTTCCTAGGAGGAGAGGGAGAAGAAAGGGATTACGGGGTAGTTATCTTTTTCAGTCTAAAATATGTAGGCACTTGACAAACTTTAGTCTTAAATATGTAATCTTCTTTATCCATGTCTGTGCTCTGTAAGATCTGTACTTGTTTATCCGCATATTAATGAAAAAAGACAAGCCTTGCCGGGTACTTGTGCATGTGTTGCATCCATGCAGAGGTGGAATGCCTCTATATGCTTAAGTAAACAAGTTCTCTCCGGCAAGCTATCCTGCCGGTGCCTTCCGTTTGTTGCCGCGGGGCTTGGCCTGCCGGGCTTAAAATTACGGAAGGGGACCAGCCCCCTGTTGAACCTTCTCCATCAAAGGCCACTACAACCACCTTGACCGAAGCAACGTTCGGGTCAAAGGATGGGAGCACCTATGCTTCGAAGGTGACGAGGTTTCTAAATGCACAAGTTTTCTCCTTAGAGAACATGTATGGATAAGAAGGAACTTACCTGTTTGGCTTGTCGGGGACCGATATGTAGGCTTGTTTCTGTTTCTTCCTTTCGGGACCGAGTCCATGGCAAGAGCCCTGCAGTTTAGTGTAGAGGAAAACAAAGCTACATATGACCTTATCTACATGATCATGCCATGCTCATGTTATGCTATCCATGCATGCATGTTTTTGGGGCCCCCAACGCTTTGTTTATTTATCTGTTGCTCAGGGTCTGCGCCTAGCTTTGTACAAAGGGTTACATGCAGCATCGGCAAGGCTTGTACAAAAGGGTGGCTGCCGGGCAGGGCCCGACAGCCACGCCATACTAGTAGAACTTACGAAGATGCTCAATGTTTCATGAGTTTTCCCATTGAATGCCATCTTCGGTCTCTAGACGGACTGCGCCAGGTCTGGAGACTCGTACTACCCGGTAAGGGCATTCCCACTTCAGCGTCAACTTGACTGAACGTGCCTAAGGACAAGGTTGCCTTCCTCAAGGCTCCGGGCATGAACACTGCGGTTGTGGTAGCAACACAGGGCTTGCTGATAGCGTGCAGCACGCGTAGCAGCCCGGAGATAGTTCTCCTCAAGGAGCACGGCATCGTCATGCCGGTGCTACTCTTCCTCTACTTCATCGTAGGCAAATACTCGAGGTGACCCATGCCAGTGCTGCCATGTGTTTATTTTGTTTGTTGCATTATCATAAGTATTTTGCATATTTCATTCCTCCATGTTGATGCCATGACCATGTTGAGTGCCTTGTCGTATTTTGCTTCTTGCTTCATGATCATCATTGTTTACATTGCATTGTGCCTCTTGTCATTTTGCAATTCATCATAATCACCATGTGCATTGCATTCTTCATGATGTTGTCTTGCTCTATTCATGTCGTATGTATCAACCCCTTTGCTATCTCTCTCAAACCTAGCCATGCACCATCACCTTCTTCTTCCTCTTCTTTTACTTCTTTATGCAAGTGAGTTCTTCCCTGCCCCCTTTAATGTTCATTCTTTGCCTGATGCTAGTGCACCATGCCTACACCCTCTCTGACAATTTTCAGCTTATTTGAAGATGTTTCGATTGGGTTAAAAAATGGCTCAAGTTTGAATTTAATTCAAACTTGAATTATTTTTCTATTTCTAAAAATGTCCAAACCATTTTATTCAAATTGTGCATAAATCCAGGATCTTAGATCTATTTCTGTCTCAGCCTACTTCCTTCCTGATCTCCCCGTGCATTTCTGCTCTTGTTATTCTATCTGAAGAATTAAAGAAAAGAAATGAGGAGAGAAAGGAAGAGCAGCCCAGCAGCAGCAGCCCATCTCCCCTACCACCTGCACTCACCTTTCAGCCCAGCCAAGCCCACATGCGCCGATCCTCCTCTGTTCTTCATCCTCCTCTGTACAGCAGCTCATCCAGGGGCTACACGTCGGCACCCCGACTGATTTGACAGCTAGAACAGGAGCCCCTGCTCCAACAAAACCTACCCCGCAAGCCCCCTGCAGCCCTAGACTTCTTCCTTCCCTCATCGCGCCGCCAACCCTTTTCCCTCCCCTCTGTTTCCTCTTCTTCCTCAAGGAACAGAGAGAGAGAGAGAGAGAGCACCGACGAGAGCTTCGCCGTTGCTTGCGTGGTCGGAGGCCACCACGGTCATCTCCGGCTGTCCATCTTCTTCCTCGACGTCGTCTACATCCGTTCAGATGTCTTCCCCACCCTAGGTCGCCTCCACTATGTCGCCTTCATCGTCTTCTTCCTCCTCTACCTCTTCATGGAGAATGTCGGTCAACACCTAGCTACATCATCTCCGTTGCTTCCCCGACAACATCTCCGATGCCAACACCCCCTCGGTGAGCAGCCGTTCCTCCCAGCCCCTCTTCGGTTCGATTTTGTCGCTATGGCCCCCGATCCCGTCGCGTCAGAGGCCATGTCCGCCATGGACGACCATGGCAGCGAGCCCAAGCTCGTGTTCTAGCCTCTGCGCGCCTCATGTTTGCATGCATCCACACATGGGCGTCCACGCACCGCGTCGCTCGCAGCACCCACGGCCGCTCACCCTTCGCCTCGTGGCCCGACCCGTTCCTGCCGCTGCCGCAACCAAGACGAGTACGAGCTCGTCCTCGAGTTCCCGCACGCACCGCCTTGCACACGCTTGCTCGCGCACTTCACCATGAGAACCATCGTCAGTTTTTGCACCCCCGCCGGTGATCTGCTGCACCTGCAGCCGCTGCTTGCTCCCGTCGCCGGCAAGCATCACCGAGCATCCATGGCCGTAGCTGTGGCCATGCCTTGCCATAGCTCCTACCCTCGCCCAACTGAGCCAACACCTGTATGCGTGCACCCACACCACATCCCCGCACGCTCGCCATTGCTCTGCTGCGGCAGCAGCCGCCGCTTCACTCGCCACCCTCGTCGGTGACTTCTGTGCGTCCATGGAGTCCAGAGTCTGCCTCCTTGTTTGCTCTTAGGATATTTTGCCGCTTCTATGCCAACTTGAGCCAGCCAGCTCTGCTGGTCATCCCAGCGCAGCAACAGCAGGAGGGACATGTACCTTGGCACCGCATGTGTCACTCACTGGAAGAAACGTATTTTCCACCGTGGAAACGCTTGTTCGTTGAGGTTGCCCTCCTCCCGCGACTAGGGTTCCCCCTCCTCCCCTCCCGCCGGCGCCAGCTGCCGGCCTAGCCCCCCGCCTCTGTCCCCTTCCACCGTCAAGATCCGCCCTCGCGCCGCCTCCCCGGGAAGTGGCCGGGGCAGAGCTTGAGCTCCTCTCCCACGGGCTTCCTCCTCCCCCGTCTTCCCCCGCCGCCGCCGACGGACACCCCCGACGCTGGCCCGGGTGGTGCCGGCGGCGGCGGGCCTTCTTGTACCTGCGCGCGCGTGCTCCCTTCCCGGGGCAGGGAGGCGGCGGCGGTGCAGCTCGGTTTGGCTACGGTCCAGCGGCCCTGTGGCGGCGGCCGGCGGCAGGTGTGGTGTCGACGCCGCTCTTTGGTGGCGGGGCAGCGTGGTGGAGCAGGGTGGCCGGCGTCACGCCCCAGGCCCAGATTTGGGCCTGGCGGGCCCCATCTGGGTCCTAGCGGGCCGGCCCCCCGGTGTGGCCTCGTTGTCTGCAGCGCGGTGAGGAGGAGGTGCGGCTCGGATGTGGGGCGGCGGCGCCGACGGCGTCCCAGCAGCAGCGCGAGGGCGGGAGCTTTACAGGCCTAGGAGGGCTCGGCCGGGCCTGTGGGCCCACGGGCCTGGTGTGCTCCTGCTACTGCGTCCGGACGGCTACTGTCGCGGACGGTGGAGGTGGGGCCCTCCCGCGTGTCGACGGTGCTGTTGCCCTTGTCCCGGCTCCGATTCTTCGCCATGCTGTCCTCACTTCGCGGTGCCGTGATGAGACGGCATGGGGGCCTCAAGACCGCGTTGGCGCTGGGTGGTGGTTGGTTTGGTGGCAGGCTCTGGAGCGCCCGAGGTGTGGGTTGGGATCGGGGGAAACCCCTGTCGGCATGGCCGACACCTGCGCGGTGGCGTCTATGGGTGCCACTTGACCTTCCAGGAGGGCGTCGGGGGCTACCCTTCCTCTCGCCTCGTCGTGTACCGGGGGAAACCCTTGCAGCAGCGTCATCATCGTCGCGATCCTTCTTGGAGGTGTTGATAGGTGCCGGTGCTTTGGAGTCTTGGAGCCTAGTGGAAGATCCCGGCGGGCGCAGCGATCGTGAGGCTTCTTCGTTTTTGTTGATTCGTCGTTGTCGGCATTTGTTTCTTTTGCTCTTGCTCTGTTGTTTCTTTTGGGCGTGACTGTGCTGCTTCCGCCCCAGCACCTATCCCTGTATGGTTCGGTTGGTTGCTTTGTAATACAAAGCGGGGGGAAACCCTTTTTCAGAGCAACAGCAGGAGGTCCTGGGTTTGAGTCCCTGGCACCCCAGTTATCTTCCTCGTTTTTCATTTATTTTGCACACAGCCACTTGGGCCGAATCCTCATCTGGGCCGCTGCACCATGATGCTTCGGGCCCGTGCATGTTTTATTTTCTGCCGGTGGATTTGTTTAATTTCCAGTGCATTGCATATTTACAGAATTGCCATTGTTTTAAATTATCTATAGCTAAATATGCATGCATCCAAACTAGACAAAATATATATGTAAAATGCTTAGAATTTTGTATAGTTTCACAATTTCCAACTTTCATCCCTGTTAAAAATGCTGAAATTTTCTGTTTGAATTACTTTGCATAAATGACATGTTAAAATGGTTTATTTCATAACTAAATAACCGTAGCTCCGAATTAAATAAACTTTATATGTAAATGGTCTAGCAAAATGCATAGATTAACATGGTGCACTTTATTTCCCTCTTAACAACATTAAAATGGTGTTTTAGTCAGAACAGTACTAAATTCAAAATTTGCACATGGGGATTTTCCGGAATTGTTCTTTGTTGTTTCCGACCTCATTTAAACTTGCCTAAATAGTTAGTTTACTTATGCTTCACCTCTTTACATGTTAACCAACATTTAATATTGTTGAGTACCTAAATGAGAGTGAACTAAATATTTGAATGTGGTGTTTTGTCAATATGCAACTCGTTGCATATTGAGCTCCACTTAATTTGTACTATTGTTTGTTGCACTTTGCCATGCCAATGACTCATTACACTGGACATACATCATACTTGATTGTGCATCATGCCATGTTTATGCTAGTATGTTTACCATGTTGTTTGCTTCTTTCCGGTTGCACTTCTCCTTGATATTTCCGGTTATGTTGCGATTGTGAGGATTCGTTCGACTACGTTGGTTCGTCTACTTCATGGATTTAGTCTTCTTCATAGCGGGATTTCAGGCAAGATGATCATTACCCTGGATACCACTACTATCTTTGCTTTGCTAGTTGTCTCGATGCTATCGCTATGTCGCGCTACCTACCACTTGTTTATGAAGCCTCCCAATTTGCCATGATAAGCCTCTAACCTTTGCACCATCCTAGCAAACCATTGATTGGCTATGTTACCGCTTTGCTTAGTCCCTCTTATAGCATTGCTAGTTGCAGGTGCAGGTGTAGTTGCAGTTTGTTCCATGTTGGGACATGTATATCATGGGATATCACAATATCTCTTATTTCATTAATGCACCTATATACTTGGTAAAGGATGGAAGGCTTGGCCTTTTGCCTGGTGTTTTGTTCCACTCTTGCCATCTTAGTTTCCGCCATACCGGTGTTATGTTCCTTGATTTTGCGTTCCTAACACGGTCGGTGTTTATGGGCTCCCCTTGACAGTTCGCTTTGAATAAAAATCTTCCAGCAAGGTCCAACATTGGTTTTACCATTTGCCTAATAACAGCTAAAACTTGCATAGGGACTTACCGGTACCCGTGGATAATTAATCAACAAACCGGGCCAGTGCTCCTCATGAGTGTTGGTCCACCTACCTAGCAGTCAGCGGTGCCGCCTCAGGGCAACTCGATGGTATTTTGGCTATTGTCCACTTTGCATAGATGGTGTTGTCCTGAGAATGAGGTACGTGCGGCTCTTATCAGGGTATCGACGCACCGGGTGGTCTTGTTGGTTTTGTTTTACCATTGTCGAAATGTCTTGTGAACCGGGAATCCGAGCTTGATCGGGTTGTTCCGGAATGGAGGATTTTCCTCCGCGGATCGTGAGAGTTTGTGATGGACTAACTTGGGACACCCTGCAGGGTTTAATCTTTTCGAGAGCCGTGCCCGCGGTTATGTGGCAGATGGGAATTTTTAATATCCGGTTATAGAGAACTTGACACCAAATCCGAACTAAAATACACCAACCATGTGTGTAACCGTGACAATCTCTTTTCGAGTGAGTTCGAGAAGAGAACACAGTGGGGTTATGATTGAATCGTAAGTAGTTTAGGATCATTTCTTGATCATTAATAGATTGCGACTGTTATGCGTAGTTTCTCTTCGTATTCTTGTACTCGTAAGATAGCCACCATATAATGCTTAGTGCTGCTGCAACCTCACCACTTATCCATTTCATACACATTATTCTTTGATAGTCTTGATACCCATGGTAATGGGATTGCTGAGTCCTCGTGGCTCATAGATTACTACAACCACAATTGCAGGTACAGGTAATGTGATGACCTGACATGAGAGAGATGCTTCCTTGCTTTTGGAGTTCTTCTTCTTCTTCTTCTTCATTGTTCTTGGGATACGTTCCTGGTCGGTAGCCTGGGCTAGCAGGGTGGATGTTGTTTGAGTTTTCATTTGTGTTTCATCCGTAGTAGGACGTTGCTCTTCTGTATGATGTTTGATGTATTTGTGTGGCGTATCTATGCATTTGTATGTATCCCAAAGTGTGTTGTATATGGTACGATGTAATGATATCCACCTTGCAAAGCGTCTTCAATATGCGGCTCTATCCTTGGTGGGACTTTCGAGTTCCTGTCGGATAGGATCGCATATTGGGCGTGACAGGAGTCTGGCCGATAGCTCAATTTGGTGTCGTACGGAGGGACCAAAGAACCACCGGCAACTCATCAATCCAGTGCCTGCCGCACTTCTGCAGCTTATCAAATGTTCTTGTCTTGAGTCCTCGCAGCACTTCAGCGTTCACCCTCTCAGCTTGTCCGTTGCTTCTGGGATGGGCAATAGAGGCAAATGAGACCTTGCTTCCGAGAGCTTGAACGTATTGCATGAAGGCGCGGCTTGTGAATTGGGTGCCCTTGTCAGTGATGACTCTGGCGGGTACCCCAAAGCGGCACACCAATCCCTTTAAGAACTTGATAGCTTACTGTGCGGTTACCTTCCTCATGGGCTCCACCTCCGGCCAGTTTGTAAACTTGTCGATGGGGACGTACAAGAATTCAAAGCCCCTGGTAGCACGGGGGAAGGGGCCCAAGATGTCGAGCCCCCAGACCAAAAATGGCCATGACAAAGGAATCGTCTGGAGAGCTTGAGCAGGCTGATGGATATTCTTGGAGTGGAACTGGCAGGCTTCACATCTGGTGACTAGCTCAATTGCATCTTGGAGGCCGTGGGCCAGTAGAAACCTTGCCGGAAAGCTTTTCCAACCAAGGCTCTTGATCCAATATGGGAGCCGCACATGCCTTTGTGTATCTCTACCAACAGTTCCTTCCCCTCTTCCCGGCAAATGCACTTCAATTTCACACCGTTGGGTCTCCTTCTGTATAGTGTGTCATCGATGAACTGATACATACTGGCCCTCCGGGCTACTCTTTCAGCTTCTTCTTGCTCTTCGGGAAGTTCTCCTATTTGGAGATAATGGACTATGTGCCGCACCCAAGTTGGAGCCTGAGGCTCGACAACAAAGATCAGCGGCACCTCCTTGTTCGTGGGAGCGCATGCCTCAACTGCAAGGACTGGTAGTTCGGCGGGAGGGTGCTGCTCACCAAGTAAAGTGGAGTTGTTCCCGCCAACCTCTCTGCCAGCAGCTTCGGGAAGCTCTGCCAAGAGAGGCTTGCCGGATTGTAGTTTCCTCCTCTTTCTGTCTATTGTTGCCAGAGATACGGTGGGTTGAGTCAGGTGAAGAACAAAAGTCCCTAGTTCTACAGGAAGCTTTTGCGCAGCGCACTTTGACAGATGATCAGCAATGCTGTTTTCCGCACGTGGCACGTGCTCTGTTTGCAATCCATCAAATTGCTCCTCCAGCTTTCTCACTTCCTCCACATATGCCTCCATCAATGGACTCGAATAATCCTTGTTCACTTGCCTCACCAGGAGCTGTGAGTTTCCTCGAATGATTAACTTCTTAATCTGCAACTCTGTCACGATTCTGAGCCCGGCAAGGAGTCCTTCATATTCTACAGTGTTGTTGGTAGCCTTCTCCCGGGGGAAATACATCTGGATCACATACTTGAGGTGCTCTCAAGTGGGTGCGACTAGGAGCACGATAGCTCCTGCACCTTGTAGTGAGAAGGCACCATCAAAGTACATGATCCATTCTTGGGGCGCATCCTTGCCGGGGATAACTGTTTCCAGCGCCTCTTTGTCTGGGTAGGCGTCCACTCCGCAATAAACTCCGCCAGTGCTCTGCTCTGAATGGTTGATGTGCTCTCAAACTTCAAACCAAAGCTTGATAACTCCAAAGACCATTCCACTATTCTGCCAGTGGCCTCCGGGTTCCTCAGTATGCGTTGCAAAGGGAATCGGGTGACAACTGTGATCTCGTGAGCTTGGAAGTAGTGGCGCAGTTTCCTTGACGCCATGACGAGGCCGAAGATCAACTTTTGCATGCCAGAGTACCTTGATCTAGCCCCCTGCAACAGGGAGCTGACAAACTAAACTGGTCGCTGCACCACCTTCTTCCTCACCTCAGACTTGGGATTGCCTTCACCTCTCTTCTCTTCTTTCTCTTGATCTACACTCAGCCCTGCCATGACTGGTTCATTCTCTTCTCTGGGGAGGATAGTAGTTGTAGCTGCTCCTTCTTCCACTTCTCGTTGTGCCACCAGTGCCGCACTAACCACTTGATTGGTTACCGCCAGATACAGCAGCAATGGCTCTCATGGTTCAGGAGCGACTAGGGTGGGAACAGACGAGAGGTAAGATTTTAAGTCCTGCAGTGCTACTTCCACCTCCAGGGTCCACTTCACGGGCCCTACCTTCTTTAAAATTTTGAAGAAGGGCAGGGCACGCTCGGCGGACTTGGAAATGAATCTAATCAGCGTGGCAACAAATCCGGTTAAACGCCTCACGTCCTTGACTGAATTGGGTGCTTGAATCTGTTCGATTGCCATGATCTTGTCGGGGTTGGCCTCTATCCCTCGGTGAGACACAAAGAAGTCAAGTTGCTTGCCGGAGGGAATGCCAAACACGCACTTCTCTGGGTTCAGCTTCAAGTTGATCTTGCGCAGGTTTGCAAAGGTTTCTTCCAAGTCCTGAATGAGCGTTGATCTGTCCCTGGTCTTGACCACTATGTCATTGATGTAAGCTTCAATATTCCTTTGCAGCTGGGACTCAAACCCCATTTGCACTGCTCTTGCGAAAGTGGACCCAGCGCTTTTCAACCCAAAGGGCATCCGTACGAAGCAGTACGTGCCACACGGGGTTATGAACACTGTCTTCTCCTCGTCTTCCTTGGACATGAATATCTGGTGGTACCCGGATTAGGCATCCAAGAAGGAAAGCAGATCACACACGGAGGTGGAATCCATGATCTGGTCGATGCGCGACAAGGGGAATGGGTCCTTCGGGCATGCTTTATTCAGATCTATGAAATCTATGCAAAGCCTCCATTTCCCATTCGTCTTGCGCACTACCACTGGATTTGCCAACCATGTTGGGTGCAATACTCCTCTGACCAAACCAACTGCCTCAAGTTTCTTGATCTCTTCGGCAATGAATTGCTGCCGCTTCAAGGCTTTCTTCCGGACCTTCTGCTTGACGGGCCGGGCATGAGGGCAGACAGCAAGGTGGTGCTCGATTACCTCCCTGGGAACAACGGGGATGTCAGATGGTTGCCAAGCAAATACATCGACATTCGCCCGCAGGAAGGCAACGAGTGCGCTTTCCTATTTGTTGTCGAGGGTGGAGCTGATAGTAAATGTACCATCAGCGCCAACCAGCCCTGCCGGGACCTTCTTCACAGTGGGTGTAGCAACCTTGGATCTCTTGCTAGTGGAACTCTCCGGCAAGTCATCGACAGGTGCAGCGTACTCCGGAGAGGCGCGCTTCCCGGATTCCTTGCCGGTATCCTTGCTAGCTTTTCTCCCTTGCTTGTTTTCCTTGGCGGGGACTGCGGCTTCCACGGCCTCGGCAGCGACCGCATCCCGGTACATCTTGTCCACGCATATAATTGCGTCCTTCTTGTCTGATGGGATAGAAATAACACCCATCGGTCCTGGCATTTTCAGGGTGTTGTAGGCATAGTGGGATGCCGCCATGAACTTTGCCAGGGCAGGTCGCCCAAGTATCCCATTGTATGGCAACGGAAGCTCGACCACATCGAACACAATCTTCTCAGTCCGGTAGTTCAATTCTCCTCCAAATGTCACTCGCAGCGTGATCTTCCCCTTTGGATGACTCCTGTCGGGGTTGACTCCTTGAAACATGCTGGTAACCTTGAGCTCTTCATCTGTTATCTGCAACTTGCTGATTACCTTGGGGGAAATCAGATTCACCCCGGCCCCACCATCAACCAACATCTTTGTGACCTTGAGGTTGCGGATTGTTGGTGATACCAACAATGGCAAGCACCCTACCGCAGTAGTGCGGTCAGGGTGATCCTCTTCGTCAAAGATGATGGGTATGCAAGACCATTTGAGTGGTTTCCATGAATCTGCCACTGGCTCCACAGCATTGACCTCACGCGCCCATTGTTTCAGCTGGCGGTGAGAGGAGTGCAAGGATGCTCCCCCGTCAATGCACAGGGCGTCAGTGGCTTTCTGAAACTCTTGCTCGCTGGTTTCCTCTTCATCCCCTTCATCGCTTTCATCACCACATTCCTTCTTCTCATGGCCTTTAGCAGGTTTCCCTTGATGTTGAGGGACCTTGCCGGGGCGGCCTCCTCGGCCGCCTCGGCCTTTCCCGCCAATGCCATCTTGGTCTCTCTCCTTGTCATGCTTTTCGTACTCAGCTTTCTGCTTCTTGATGAGTTGCTCAACTTGATGACACTCTTGGAGATCATGGCCCTTGGTCTGATGGATCTTGCAGTATGGCTCATCAGCCTTCCCAGCCTTCTCGGCCACCGCAGCTTCCCAGCAGTTGGCGCACGTGGCAACTTCCTTGCCGGGCTTCGGTCATGGCCTTCTTGCCGGTACTAGGAGTGACTGATCCCTCGACAGCCAGCACTGCTTTCTCCTTTTGCTTCTTGTTGCGTTTCTTGTTCTTCTTCTTCTGGTTGGTGGCATCATCATCATCTTCTAAGTCAATGTCGACGCCATCCTCTTCTCCGGGGAGTCGCCTACCCTTCTCTGTACGGGCACACTTATCTGCCAAGGTGTAAAGCTCATTCACAGTCTTGGGCAACCGGACTTTCATCTTGGAACGTATCCTACGGTTGCGTACGTTGGACTGGAACACGGCAATCACAGCTGCCGGGTGGATATCTGGAATGCTCCTGTGCACCCGGCTGAACCTCTGCATGTACTTCCGCAAACTCTCCCCTTCCTTTTGTGTAAGGAGCTACAAATCGCTGGGCCGCCCTGGTTCTTGATGGCCACCCGTGAAGGCACCAACAAACTCGTGGCACATGTTGGCCCAAGTTGAGATGGAGTTCTTCGGCAAGTGCATCAGCCATGACCTCACATTTGGCTTGAGCGCCAAAGGGAAGTAGTTGGCAAATACATTTTCATCTCTTCCTCCGGTGGCTTGAACAGCGATGGTGTAGATGCTCAATAACTCTGCCGGGTTCAGTCTTCCATCATTTTTTTCTGGTATCTCTGGCTTGAACGTACGGGCAGATGGCCAACGAACTTGCCGCAGCTTGCGAGTGAAGGCAGGACATCCAACCTCGAAAGGCATGTATCCGCCTCCACTGGGCGTAGGCTCATCGACGTCGGGGCCATTGCACCTGTCTGACTGGCGGCAGGTTTCGCGACGCCGTTCTATGGTGACAAGCGCGCCTTCCCTCCGCCTGTCTTCCAGGATGTGTCGCTGATCTCGACGGGCTCGAGGATCAGATGAAGCCATCGACACCTCGTCGGGTTCTTGGTCGCGAGGCTCTGGCTATAGCCCCTACGCTGGTTGCCGTGGGGGGGGGGGACTGCACCGTAGGATTGGCCCCTTCGGCACGGCCAGCGGCACGGGCCGTTGTCACTGTCTGCGGATGCCGTGGCAAACCTGCCAGTTGTGATCCCCCCGCCTCAGCGAAACCAATCCAACTTTGAATGGTGGCTCTCCATTCGTCCATTTGATCGGCCGCTGGTGGGAATCTCAACAGGAGCTAGGCTCGCGCGATGGCTTCCAAAGCAGTGCTTGGCATGGACGACGACACAGATAGCGACGTCGCCCGACTTCTGATGGTACCAGTAGTGGCGGCGTCGCGTTCTCGTCATTGTGATCCCACTGCAAGGGTGGCATGACAACGAGAAGGATGCGTTCGGGGGTTGACCACCCCATTCGGTACTTTGTCTTGATTGCCTTGCCCTGGGGAAGGTATGTGCCCTGTAGCTGTGCCCGCAGCAAGGGCAGCTAGGGGGTTGGGATTCGCGCCGGGGCGGGCGCCATCGCTGCGGCTGCATCCTCCAGTGAGGTGGAGAGGCGGAGATTGAATATTCTCCCAACCCGCATCTTATGGAGCGTGGCCGCTAGGGTGCTGCTGATACTGTCCTCCTCCGGTGCCTCCTGCTCCCACCTCAGCAGCAGGGGGAACGGTGATGTCGTCGCCCACGCCGGTCATGTTCCCTGCGGCGTCCGCGTCCCCCGACGCCACCGCAGCTCCCATGGGATCACTAGCTGCATGCGAGGGGGCCTTCGAGGTGGAATGGTGGGCTGCTACGGCAGACTTCTTCTTGGGCGCCATGGATGATGAAGCCGTCGATGAAGAAGATGGTGATGAAGATTGACGCGCTGTTTACGACATCGGGTTCGCACAAGCGCTTTCCCCTACCTGGTGCGCCAAAGATGCCGTGGTTTAACACGATCAACTATGGGACCATCGGCACCTTGTGGTTCGGTAAGGGCGAAGGGCACGTTGCACAAAGAGTGGAGGCCATAGGGCAGCAGGGCAATGGTGACGCGGCTGGTTTTTACCCAGGTTCGGGCCGCCGCGAGGCGTAAAACCCTACTCCTGCTTTGGTGGATTAGATGGAAGACCATGACGAACGCGCAGCGCTCAAGCCCGGCAAGGTCGCCTCGGGGAGAGCAGCTACGCACGTACGAGTGTACAAGGGTCCGAATCCTTTCTAAGGTTGCCACGACCCTCCTTTTATAGGTCAAGGGGTTACCACAATGGCAAAACAGTCATTATCAAGTGATTAGATAGCCACAGTGCTATCATACCTAACTCTGCAGATAGGACAAGGTGCATTAAATGCATCGCTTAGTGTCAGGTCGTGGATGTAGCCCGACAAACCTTACCGCGCCATTCAGCCACCTTCTCGTCTGCCTGCGTGACAAGCCCCTAGACGAGTGTCATTTAGGGGTGATCTTCCTTAGAAACGGCTACCACGTGCCAAATGATAGCCACTTAAACACTTGGGGGCTCGACACCGCACCGATAAGTGACTTGCGTTGCTGTGAGGTGGAGTGGTGGAGCCTTGGCGGGGAATCAGGCCGTCGCCGCCCCGGCACCCCTTGCCGGGGAGATCTTGGGACTTGCTCTTGGGGCGACCTCGACCTGACCAGGCTCGCCTGCCTAGTAAGGGAGGTTTTTCCCTTAGTGATGTCTTACTCCTTTGGCTTGTCTTGGTCTTCTTGATCCGCCCTTTGATTTCTCAAAGAGCTATCTTTTCTGCTTGGCCTCGTCTTGTCGCTGTAACCTTGCCCTTGAGCATGTGTACAGTATGGGCAACATACACCGGGTTTGTGGCACCGACACCGCCGCTGGTATGTCAAGTCACGATGCCTAGAACAAGGCCAAGGGTGAGGGCCCAAGAGCCAGTAGGAGCTCCTGAGGTGCGATGCTCAAGAGCTCCCCTTTTAACGTGCAAGTGAATTGCGCGGAAAAGAGGCGACATGCTCCATGAGGTTGTAGGGGAAGGGGTCCTGTCTAACAACAGCGCAGCATATGGAATGGTTGTACTTAGCTTCTTGCAACTGATGAAGTGGACCCAACAATCGTCCGTCTGGGGCTGGACTTCCTGAGGCGACGAGGCACTGCTGAGACGCTGCCGAATGCCTAGCTCCTGGGACTCCTGCATGCTGACAAATTATGAGGTATGCATGGCAACACGCGCTTGCCGATCTACTCGTGACTGTTCCATGAGAAGACAAGGCACTAAGTACCTGATGAGGTGACGTGCACGAGGCCGGCCCACGAGCTAGAGCTCAGTCGCTTAGATTTATTGATGCTGCAGGGACGGACCCGAGCACAGGCGCCATGCCAATAGCCCCCTCTCATGGGATGCTCAGGAGAAGAGTCACTAGCACGTGGGGTCCAAGGGTCGTCGCTTCCGGAGACGGTGCGATGTCAAGTGCAAGGTTAACAGGCATAACAACTCATAAAAGCATAACTGGTTCTGATACACGAGCAAAAGCGACGTGGCTATAGGGGCAAACCCTTCTCAGCCTGAGGATAATGCAGCCCGAGGGGCACCCTCAATTGAACAAACCAAAAAGTCACCTGGCAATGTTGTTGCAGTAGCGTCGAGGAAGCTGATGAAGCGTGTCGCGGGGGTTCGCTCCTCATGAATCGGGCGGCTCCTGAGGCTCGGGAGGCTTAGGAGGGGTCGGGGCTTCGCGAGGCGCCAGCGCTGAGCGCTTGGCCTCGTGAGAGCCAACGCGAACTACGCGAGCCGCTGGTATGTGGCGCCCGCATTCACCAGGCCGTAGGGCATGCGGATGTAGTTTCAGAGGGTAGCCCCCACTCCGGCCGACACGTGACGGCCAGAAGAGCTCTTGAGAAGCGGCCCTATTGAGGCCTGGGATGTTGACGCAAACGCGCAGCTCACCGCCCATGTCGGGAGCTGCAGCTGAGCCAGTGGGGCATGCGGGGCGGCGCTCGCTGCGCATGGCCCCCGCTTTCTGAAGTTCGCTAATCGGCTTGGTGATGAATTCTCTCGCTCGTGGCGCCTCACACCGTGTTCCTTGCTAGTGGGGGCGTGCGTCAAGGCATGCCTCCAGGTGGTGCCCGAGCGCCTCCCTTGTTGCAGCGGTTAGGTCAGAGGCTCTCCAGGTGGAAGCCCCTCAAGCCTGTCCTGAGGGAGGCATTGGGCGCGCCTTCCTATGCAGGAGGGAGGCACGCCCCGGCAACAGGCACGGCACTTGAGGCCTCGCCGGCGGGTGTCTTCTTTGTCTCGGGGCGATCCTTGGGGAGGAGCTGCTTCTTCTTCACATGGACAGCCTCAGACACCACATTCTCCTCGGCGTCGGAGTCCTCGGCTGCTGCGGCCCAGTAGGCATGCTTGAGGGAGTAGACCGCAACCTTCTCATCGCAGGCAATGTTGATGACGCCGCTGCACCCTGGCATCTTGAGAATGTTGTAGCCGTAGTGTGTAGCCGCCATGAACTTGGCAGGGCCGGGTACCCCAAGATGGCATTGTATGGAAGGCCGATGTGCGCTACGTCGAAGTCGATGAGCTAGGTGTGGTAGTTGTCGCGGGTGCCGAAGGTGACAGGGAGGCGCACCTGCCCCAGGGGCGTGGTGGAGCCGTCGGTCATCCCAGAGAATGGCCTGGTGGGCATGAGCTGATCATACGACACTTGAAGCGTCTCAAAGGTCTCCATAGAAAGCACATTGAGGCCGGCGCCGCCGTCAATGAGGGTGTTGGTGACTGAGACGTTGCTGATGGTGGCAGTGCACACCATGGGGAGCACGCTAGCGGTGGCTGAGCACCTGAGGTGGTCCTTGGAATCGAAGGTGAGGGTGTACTGTGACCACTTGAGGGGACGCAGAGCCTCAAGCCACAGGAGAGCTGCATTCACTTCACGAGAGAACTTCTTGAAGAGGCGGTTTGACGCGG
The DNA here is from genome assembly GCA_011799875.1 of Thinopyrum elongatum. Classification (NCBI taxonomy): domain Eukaryota; kingdom Viridiplantae; phylum Streptophyta; class Magnoliopsida; order Poales; family Poaceae; genus Thinopyrum; species Thinopyrum elongatum. The sequence goes on along the minus strand of CM022298.1, from coordinate 285,751,215 downwards.
GTGCCTGAGCTCCGCTGAGGATGAAGGCTATCGCGCGAGGCTCCTAATAGCCCCCAGCCCCCTCGTTTGGCTGGTTGTTGTCGTTTCCTGGGGGGCAGCGGCAGCGGTGGAAGGCCCACATTGTCCAGAGCACGGACCTCATGAGGCTGATCGCGCCAGGCGGCGTCACAACGCTGGTCATGCCAGACATCCTCATGAGGCTGGTCGCGCCAGCCTTGGCGGGGGTTGCGGTTGTCCCAGCATCCTCCACCGCGACCTCCTCCACGGCTGAAGCCACGATCGCTGGGCTCGGGGCGACGGCCCAGGCGCTAGTCACAGAGCGCCCTAAGCTCCTGACAGTCGTCGGTGTTGTGGGTGTGCACATTGTGGAAGATGCAAAATAGTTGGCCATCCTTGGCGGGCTCATCACGATCCCAGCCACACTTTAGCTCGGGCTCCGCCGCCAGCCCAGCAGGGCCCTTGCGCTTCGCCTCCTTAGCCTTGGCCTTCTTGTCAATGGGGTCAGCATCGGTGTTACTGAGGAGGGAGAGGCGACCTTCCTCCACTCTCGCACACCTGTCGGCCAAGTTGAACAGCTCCATCGTTTTGCACAAGTCATCGTTGATGGAAAGCTTCTCATTTATCTAGTCGTCCGTGACGCCCTCGGTGAACGCCGAAATGATGGCTTCGTCTGAGGCCTTCGGGATCTCGAGGCAGACTTGGGTAAGGCGCTGAATGTACTTGCGGAGGGTCTCTCCAGGGCGCTGCTTCACGCGCCAGAGATCGCTGATGGTGAGGGTGCGGTCGCGGGTGCCTTGCAAGTTGGCGCTGAACCAGTCGCGAAGCTCATCCCACGGGGAGATTGACCCCTCCGGCAGATTCATGAGCTAGGAGCATGCGTCATCTTTGAGGGCCATGGGGAACTAGTTCGCCATGACCTTGTCGTCGCCGTTGACCGCCTCGATGCTCAGTGCGTAGAACTGGAGGAATTCCGCAGGGTCGGGGATGCCATCGTAGCAAGGAGGCAGCTCCGGCTTTGAACTTTACTGTCCAGACCACCCGACGCAGCTCACGAGTGAAAGCGCGGCATCCAGCAGCGCTCACGGGTGCTCATCGAGCAGGAGCGGCGTGGTCATGGCGCCCATGCGCTGCGGCCTCTTGGACGGCCCGGTCTTGGTGCTGACGTAGCGGTACGGGGGTGCACTCGCGTCGTGAAGTGGCTAATGCACAATCTGGCAGCTGGCCTCGTCTCGAGCTGGCACCGGTGCTCCACACGATGGAGCATGAGGCTGCACGTCATGCCGGGGCTCAGAGTTGTCACCGTTCAGGGTAGGGGGCGGAGGCGCACAGTGCGCCACGTCGCCTGGGCCGGATGGCGGAGGACGGAGCGAGTGGGAGGGCATCGGGGCCTCGCCAGCGGCGTTGACGAGCTCGGTTATGTGGCCCAGCCAGGTGTCGTAACCTTCGCGGGCCTGCGGCGAGCATGGGAGGACGTAGCCGTGGCCGGAGTGAGCGAAGGCGTGGCGGTGCGGCCATCGCGCTGCACGGAGGGCGGCAGGTAGGAGTCCTACTGCTCGTGAACAGCCGAGTCAGTGGCGGTGTTGGGCGCGGCTGACGGGGAGAGGCGGCCGCGGCCACGACCCGCCGGCTCCGTCTGGGTGACGCGAGCCGCATGGCACTCAGCACGAACACGACGAGCGTCGGCCATGGGGACGGTGAAGTGAGGTCGAAACGAAGCGGAAGAACTTCGACACGCCCCTACCTGGTGCGCCAAATGTCAGAATTGGCGCTTCGTAGACTCAAAGAAAGGTTCGAACTCTGGGGCGTGTGCGAAGAACTTTGCTAGGCTACGACCCGCTGCTCACTGCCTCACGGCGATGCTCCGACGTGCTCGAGTGAGTGGGAGGAAGGGAGAACACAATGGTTTACCCAGGTTCGGGCCACCTTGCTGTGTAAGACCCTACTCCTGCTTTGTGGTGGATTGCCTCGCGAGGAGGATGAGTATAAGCGAGTACAAGTGGCCCTCGGAGGCTTCTGGAGAGGCTTCTGGAGCAGCTTCTGGAGCGAGTACAAGTGGCTTGAGGGGTGGATGAACTCGACCGGGGGATCCATTCATTCGGGGGATACTAACCTATACTTATACTGGCCCGGTCCTCTTCCCCCAAAGCTCTAGGCAGGAAGGGATGCCACAATGGCAAATTTGAAGGGAGACAAGAGTACACCCTATCCTCACTAAAGGTGGTCTTCGCCTGCAAAGCTTTTGTCCATGACGCGCAGGTGGGCTCGACGATGACCTTCGTCCTGCCATGCCATGGTCCTGGCCTTGTTGCACCAAAGAGGCAACCTTTGGGACTGCCTTGGGAACCCGCATGCTGGCCTTGCTCCTTTAGCACCAAAGAGGAAAACCTCACTGTCCGCGCCCACTGGCACCGGTCCTAGCGACATCTGTCGTAACCCGCGTCACCCAAGTGCATCATGCGCCAGGGTGGTGAGCATAGAAGTGTCCACCCCGTAGGAGGCCTCGGGAGGTCGCTCCTCACGGAGCCCTTGGGGCGCCTCATGAAGCTTGGTGATGCTCGCCTCGTGAGGCGGGGGCCTCGCGAGGGCTTTGCTTGCGGGGTCTTGACGCTGGGCCGTGCCAGGTCCTTTGATGACACACCATGATGGGCCGCAGGCAGACGGGCCTGGGTAACCCCAGTACAAGAGCCCCAACATTTTTGGAGATTATTTTTTCTAGCAAGAAGAGACCCTGGAAGCTTCTGGAGGCCATGAGAAGAGGCCCGAGGGGCCCATTAGGCACCAGGGGCGCCAGAGGCCCCCGACGCGCACTGGTGGGTTGTGGGGCCCTCGGGCACCGCCTTGACCTACCTCTGCCTCTATAAATACTCTAAAATTCCAAAAACCCTAGGGGAGTCGACAAAATACTTTTTCCGCCGCCGCAAGATCCAGAACCACGAGACCCAATCTAGAGGCCTTTTCCAGAATCACAGAGGGGTTCTTCATCATCCTTGCTGCCCCTCTGATGATGCGTGAGTAGTTTAGCACAGACCTCGATGTTTCATGGAGTGGTCCGTAGTTAGTAGCTAGATGGGTTCTTCTCTCTGTTTGATCTCCAATACAATGTTCTCCTCGATGTTCTTGGAGATCTATGTGATGTAACTCTTTTTTGCGGTGTGTTTGTTGGGATCCGATGAATTGTGCGTTTATGATCATATCTATCCATGAATAATATTTGATTCTTCTCTAAACTCTTTTATGCATGATTGTTATAGCCTCATATTTCTTCTTCGATTTATTGGTTTGGCTTGGCCAAATAGATTGATTTATCTTGCCATGGGAAGAGGTGCTTTAAGATGGGTTCGATCTTGCGGTGCTCAATCTCAGTGACAGAAGGAGACATGACACGCATGTATCATTGCTATTAAGGATAACAATATGGGTTTTATTCATACGTGAGTTTATCTTGTCTACATCATTTCATTTTCTTAATGCATTACTCCGGTTTTCCACGAACTTAATAAACTAGTTGCATGCTGGATAGCGGTCGATGTGTGGAGTAATAGTAGTAGATGCAGAATCGTTTCGGTCTACTAGTCTTGGATGTGATGCCTATATACATGATCATTGCCTTGGATATCGTCACAATTATTTTCTTTATATCAATTGCCCAACAATAATTTGTTAACCCACCGTATGCTATTTTCTAGAGAGAAGCCCCTAGTGATAACTATGGCCCCCGGGTCTATTTCCTACCATATATTAAAACCAAAAATACCTCGCTACAATTTTCTTTATTTATTTTATTTTGTAATATCTATTTATCAAAACCTATATAATTTAATCTATCTCAATACCGTTGAGGGATTGACAACCCCTTCACACGTTGGGTTGCAAGTATTTGTTGTTTGTGTGCAGGTGCTGTTTACATAGTGTTGCTTGGTTCTCCTACTGGATCGATAACCTTGGTTTCATAACTGAGGGAAATACTTACCTCTGCTGTTCTGCATCATCCTCTCCTCTTCGGGGAAATACCAACGCAAATTACAAGTAGAAAGTCTATGTACTCGCACATTCTAGAAGGTGGTTCTGCGGTCACAACCTTCAGCAGCTTCGCAATGGCGTTGTTGTAGCTAAACAAGTGACTACCTGGTAGCTCCTGTGCTTCGAAACCTTGTGCCGATATCGGCCGTAGTTATACGTTCATGGCATTGTACACATTGTGCAAGTGCATTTCGTTGTGTGCATCGATTGATGCTAACCAGTCCCCATTCGCGCCCATGCGGCACTTCATCAAATCCATAAGAAATAAACAAATTAACTACTTCATTAAATGCATAAGAAACGAAGCAATTATATACTTCATCAAATCCATAAGAAATGGATAGAAAAAGGAAGATGCGTCCTTTGAGTGCGAGCCTCATACTTGTGTTGTCGAATCATAGGCATTAGGAAGATCGTCAAGAATCATGGCCATTATCAGCGGGGAGTCCATCGGACACAACATACATCGTTCTCTATGTGGCGCCGGGCCTATCATGGAAGACACATCGTCCTCAAGGACGGCAAGCATGTCCAGCACCTTGGCCACCACCAGAGAAAGTCTAGGTAGGGACTACACAAGGCTGCCATCAGAGCCAACAACTCTAATGTACCGAAGTATGTCGATGCATGATAGAGTGTCGCATAGGGTGTCGTCCTGCATCACCCTCAAGCCTGTGAGTGGTTCACCCCGTGGCAGAGGTGGCTGGGCTGCCATGGCTTCGATGTGAAGCTAAGTAAAGGGGATATTACGAGCGGCTAGTAGATTGAGGTTAGGGTTGTGGGGGTGAGGAAGTGCTTGCCAGTTTCATTTTGTCCAAACTGTTGGAGGCTCTAAGGACTGCATGCAGCCTAAGTATTGGGTGTGTTATGTGCTGGCTACAGGCGCTCGCCACGCACATAGTGAAAAGCTCTGATGGCTATTGTCGTGGATGAACATGATCACCTATGGGGCCACGAGCCCCTTGTGGTTCGTCAAGGGGGAGATCATGTTGCACAAAGAGCGAAAGCCATGAGGCAGCACGATGATGGGGCTCTGCTCGTTTTTACCCAGGTTCGGGCCGCTAGTAAGTGTAAAACCCTACTCTTGCTTTGGTGGATTGGATGGAGAAAACACAACAGCACGCTGTTCTCAAACCCGGCAAGGCGGCCTTGGGGAGAGCTGCTACGAGCGTACAAGTGTGAGGGGGTCCGAATCCCTCTCTAGGTTGCCTTGGGCCTCCTTTTATAGATCAAGGGGTAACCATAGTGGCAAAACAGTCATTATCTCATGATTAGATAGCTAACAGTGCTATCATACCTAACTCTAGCACTTAGGACAAGATGTCATAAATGTTCCCTTAGGTGGCGTGCAGGGGTGCATCCCCGGCAAGCTTATGTCGCTGCTTAACCATCTTCAGCTTATCATCTTGACACGCCCTTGGACGGGTGTCAAATGGGTATGATCTGCTTATCATTGAGTTGCCATGTGCTTAGTGAGAGCCACTTAATCACCTGGAGGCTCGACATCGCATCGACAAGTGACTGGTGTCGCGATGCGATGGAGCGGTGGTAGCTGGCCTGATCCTGCCGGGGGCAGGGCTTGCCAGGCCATCATGGAGGGCTGTGCGCTTCGGTCTCCGGTTGCCCCGGAGGCGCAACTGGCGGGGGTTTGCCTTTGCTCTTGTGTTCTACATCGACTCTGCCGGCCTCACCTGGCCAGTGGAGGATGCTTCTCTTAGAATCTTCGCCTTGTATACTGGCTTGGTCTTCTTGATCCGCTCCTTGATCTCACGAAAAGCGGTTTCTCTGGCTTGGTTTTGCGTTACTCATTGGTGCTCGATATATGACTATCAGCACGCGTGTGTATGGGCCTAGTCAACAAATGCAAATTTTTGTTGCACCGACAGGAGCCCCCGAGCCTGGCCCATACGTGCTGCAGGGCATCGTTGGGGTAGGCCCTAACAAATGCACAGGCGAACACTTTGGCCGTACCGCAATGGGATCCATGTCTTCCTTGATATCTTCCTTGCTTCTTCATTAACCTGTGACTGGATCATTTTCCGGTTTCCTCGCGAGTCATACTGAATGACGTGGGGCTACCCACGTAATTGTCTGTGTGCCGCCCATGTTCACGGGGAGGTAACTGCCATTTTACTCATCCCACTACCACTTCCGTTTCCGCCACATACGCTGCATGCATTGCGCAGGATTGGTGGCGGAAATGCAGGGCGCGGGAATGAGGGCGGTCTGCGATTCCGGATGTTGCCAGTGACGCTGATGGACCGGATTGGTCGATCGTGGCGGTTGCCACGGGGTAGTGGGGAGCCAGCCACCTGCCACACTCCGCTATAAAAGGGAGCGCAGAGGTGGGCGAAAGGACTCACCCACACATCTCCTCCTTCTTCTTGTGTCCTCTTCCACCTTGGTGAGGGGGAGAGGGCTCGGTCGTGCTCCTGTGGTGGCAACGAGGACCTCTTCTCGGCAACACATCCCTGCCCAGGCCGATGAAGCGGGGGCAGAATCCAGCACAGGGTGGTTCTGCCGGACGCAGAGCGGTCGGCGAGGCTCTCCGGTCCGGGGAGGACGCGGTGGCACTCTGGTCACTCCTCCTCCAGCCGCCCTAGCTCTGATGGAGGGCCATGTCGGGGACATGCCGCTGGAGTTCATTGTCAGTGTGGCACCCCGGCTCAGAGAAGACCGGAACGCCCCATATTCCAGCCCAGGGACAAGTCCTCTAGAATACGGCACTGTTGGCATAGAACAAATCAGCTCTTTATTACAATGGATATGGTTACAAAGGGTACAAGAATTACATCTGCACGGCGACACTATGCCTGCCCAGGGTAGCTCTATGCTAACAGCGGAGTAACTCTCTCGGCAGCGGAACAGCGATGGCGGTGATGGACTCCACTCCGCAGAGACTCTGGCTAGAACGCGTATCCTAGGTCACAAACTCGGGATCCTCGACAAGGAATAAATCATGGCATGACCTGCAAACTGGCATGACACGCCAGGTGAGTACTTGGAATGTACTCGCAAGCTCACAACAAACATAAGCATTAAGGCAAGACAACATCATAGCAAATAGCTACTCAAATAGATGCAGTAAGGTAAAGCATTTTTAATCCATACTCCGAATAACCTCAGGATCCGATCTGAACCTGTTCCAAGTCCAATTCCAATCATGTGGTCATCTGACCACTCATCCCATTGCTATCCCATGGCTGACATATCATATACCTGATTGCATCTGCATGACAAGTCTGACCAACTTACTCTCTTCCGGATTGCCTCACAACCCTCAGAATACTCACGATCCACCGAGTACCTCCGATCTTACGACGAGTTCTCCATCATTATCACTACTATGGTTGATCCCCTAAAGAGGTCTGGATGGACTGTCCAATACCATGGACACGGCTATTCGAATAGATTTTACACTCTGCAGAGGTTGCGCACTTTACCCACACCATGGAGCACCCGACCTCGTGATCCCATTCGGGTGGACCAGCGTTGCTCCAACGAAACCCGCCTGACCCGTGACTCTCCCATCGTACCACCGGCAATCATCCTCCCCTGGAGTCAAGCCCTGGGTGGCCCCTGTGTCACCGTGTGACACCTGCCACCGTCGTGGCCAACAAACTATCCCAAATGGGGACCTGGTACCATATAACTCAACTGGGCTCACAAGGTTATCGCCACCTACCGGGCCAGGGTAGTGCGCACGCATAACCTACCCTCTCGGGCGGTACCGGTGAAAGTGCACGCGATCAGACCAAGTCAAGGTCGTCCCATACCGGCAAATGTGTCTGCACGAATAAGTCCGGATAGGTGACTCTAGATCAACCATGAAGTATCTAATCTCCGAACAATCTCTGTCATAGCTGACACTCCGATATCATAGCAATCCAAGTCAACACCATATCTGGCTAGAAATCTGGTAAGTAGTATACTTAAGCCACTGCTACTAACTCATCTCCATGAACTGCCGGATGAAATTCAGAATAATCATAGATAGTGATCTCAATATAATAGCATCAACGAGAGGATAAACTACTAGTCACTAACAATCCTGTACTCTACCTGGTAGTCACCTATCCAGGAAATTACTCCAGCATTGCATAATCCAATTCATTTTACAAATAACTCATACTTGTTGTTGAAGTAAATAGTTAAACTATGATATTGCAATGCGATTATGCATATAAGAGTTGTGGCTTGCCTGGGGATGAAGGAATCATCGGGAAGGAGTGCGGAGAGTCCGCGGAGTTCACTACCAGAAACAGTTCTCTCCCGGAGGGGGCTGTTTACGGCAAGGGCAAAATGGTCATTTCCATAGTGGGACCACATGGTCAAAATGATATCAACATGTCGGGCTCGAAGAGACGAAGAAGTGGGCTTTGGATTCACCTCGATCGGAGTTACGGTCGAAAAGTTATAACCGTTTGAAGTCCAGGGACCAATCTGCAAAAATATATCCACAAACAGGCCCGTGAGTGGTTAAACTGAAAACGCACTATCAGAAAATACGCTTTCATACTAGAGAAACGTATTTCTGCCCGACACAGCAGAAGAATACGCTTTCGGTAGATGTAAGCGCATTGCCTGGAATGCGTCTTCACTTATCTAGCGTGACAAAGAGGGGGTCAACGACGGGTGGTTGACAGGTGGGACCGCGCTGGGGTGGGGCCCGCCTGGCAATGGGAGAAAAGTCATCGCCGTCGTCTTCTCGCTCGCGCCCGCGCTCGGCCGAGGGGAGAAGTGAGCTCCGGCGAGGCTGGCCGGCTCTGCAGGCCACCAAACATGGCGCCCGGACAACCGTTGGAATAGGGAGAGAGGGCCGCATCCATCTAGTCACAGCGCGGACGGCGGAGAACACCGAGATGGGCGGGGCATCGGCCATGGCGGATAGCAGCTCGGGTGGGTGAGGGAGTCGCGGCCAGAGGCCACCGGAGGAAGGGCCGAAGGGCAGGGAAGGCTCGCCGGGGACTGGGTGGTGCTCTGGAGGAGAAAGGAGGAGGGGAGGGGCTCGGGCTCGAGCTAATTTAGGAGGAGGGCCGCGGCAGCCATGGCGGCAATGAGCAGCGAGGAGAGGCTCTGGCGAGGGATAGAGATGTCGGGGAGGACCAGTGGAGTGAGAGGAGGAGATTGGGGGGCTCGGGGATGATCGGAGAGGGCTTGGAGCTCGGCTTTTATAGCCACCCATGGCGAGTGGGTGAGGATGGCCGCCGTGGCGGTCTTAGCCTCGCGCTGGTGCTCTGGCAAGGTGGCACACATCTAGAGGTGCCGACCTGACGAGGAACATGGTGGGGGCTACGCTGGTTCATTCAAGAGGGCTTGAGCTTGGACGGATACGGCGGTCACGGGTGAGCAGTGCCACGGCGGCGATCATCGTGGCGCAAGGTGGAAGAATCCGGAGGGGGAGAGGCTTTCAGATCGAAGACGAGGCCAAGGGGAAGCTACTGGACATGGTTAGGTGGCGAGGGAGAGGAGGAACATGACAAGGCCGAAGTGTTCCATCGCCAGAGCGCGCTGGCTGGCATGCCAGCCGCGTGGTCACCGTGTGCACTGGCGCACACGGTGCACCCTGGCGTGCCAAGTCATGTCCAGAGTGTTGTTCTTCCAAGTAATAGTCCCAGAGAGGTGATGGCTCAGCGAAAGAGACAAAGGGTGGATGTGAGCCTTCACTGGAAGTTTGTTGTAGCAAACTTGACCACACCACGGTGATGAACCTGGAAGTGATAAGGTCAAAATGAGATGTCTTGGAGGTTTAGGGTAGGAAGGACTATTTAGCATAGTTGCTTTGCAACTGACCAATCTGGTCTAGAAACTCAATCTTGATGTGCCACTCACATATCAAACGTGATTGAGCTGAAATTTGGTAGAACATGATGACAAGCCAAAATGGTACTTCCTTCACAAGGAACCTCTCTGACCAGAAAGTTAGGAAAATTCTAGGGAATTATTGGGAAGTTCAAATGAGTCCAAATTTTGTGGATATGGGTTATATGGGTAGAAGAATGCTCTGGTAAATTTTCAGCAACTATGGAGCAATATAAAATATAGTTGCTTCACAATGTGAAAATCTGACCAGAAACCAAGATTTGATGCTATGCTCACATAGATGATTGGATAGGGTTGAAACTTGGTGGAGAGTCATGATTTGAGCATATTAAGATGCTTGCAAAATTTCAACTCATTTGGATACTCCTAGCTAGCACTTGCTTCACAAAGATTCCAGTTGCCCAGAAACTTTGGAAATTAGCCAAAGGAGATTTAATAGCCAAATGAAGTTGAATTTTGGCTTGTGGCAATGATATGGATTGGAAAGAATGCCCAAAAAGTTTGAGACCAAGCAAGCAAATATAAAGGGTACTTGCTTCTCAACTTGGCAGCTAGGGCAGAATCAGAAAAAGAATATTTGTGAAATATTTTTTAACATGTCAAGGAAGGGTTTGACATATTTGAGGAATATATGTCCCAAAATATTTATGAGAATTATTTGGGAATCTTTGGAATGATGGAGATGTGGGTTGCTTCACAACCTAGGATAGACAGGGTTATTCCTTTAATAGAAAAAATGAATTTTCCCAAGAAAAAGAATATTGGGATTGGTCCAAGATGGAAATGGCACGGTCTTGGGATGGTTTTGAGGTTGGCAAGCCACTTGGGAAGAGGAATGAAGGGTGATTCCTCCAGGTTGCAAAACTACTAAGCCACAAAAAAGTGAATCCGGACCAAATTCAAAAGAAAAAGAAAAAGAAAAAGGGCAAAATCCAGGGTGTTACAGTTAGGCTGCGCGAGCCTCCGCGCAGCCGCCTTTGGCTTCCTACCCCTTTTGCAAGGATAATGGAGGTGGAACAACCGCACGGGTTGAAGTTGCACATGAGGGGTTGCTGTAATGGCAACATGCGGGCGGACGTTGAGTTCCCCGCACCTCACGTGATGCTTCTCCGTCACGGCTGGAAAACTTTCGCATGTGCCCATAGCTTGGCGGAGGGGCACGTCCTCCATTTTAAGTTAATGGATGCAGATCTGCTCTTCATCAAGGTCTTCGGGCATTCGGGTGCTCGCTTAGGGTGCTGCGTGGAGAGCTCCACCGACGACGAAAGCTCCTCTTCGAGCGACAGCAACGAAGAGGACACTGACAGCAAAGACGACGGTGTCGAGCGAGAAGACGGCAGCTGAGACTCTAGCTGAGCACCAGACGCACCGTCACCATCGGCTGTGCGCCGGCAGCACCATCATCTGCACCTGGTCTTCTTCCCGGCAGAGCGATTTGCCGGGGGGGGGGGCTTGGGTGTGGATGCCTCCGCCTCCTCCAGCTGGACCCTGGCAGGCTTCCTCATGGACTCCAGCTTCATCTTCCCTGCCGGTGTCCCTCCTGCCGTGTTCCTCTAGTCCTGGCGGTGGTGACCAGGGCATTACCTAGCCGCTCCTTCCGTCCTTCTGGCTTCACCCTCGCCCTCCCAATCTTGTCAGGCTGCGTCTCGCTGATCCTGACGGGGTCAGGCCGGGCTTCTGCCCAGGCACTCCTTTTGCCCTCTTCACCTCCCATTGTAGCTCCTAGGAGGAGAGGGACAAGAAAGGCATTACGGGGCACTTATCCTTTTTCAATCTAAAAGATGTAGGCACTTGCCAAAGTTTAGCTTAAATTATGTACCCTTTCATCCATGTTTGTACCCTGTATGGTTTGTACTTGTTTACCCGCATATTAATGAAAAAAGATATGCTTGCCGGGCGCTTGTGCATGTATCATGTCCATGCTGAGGAATGACTCCTCTATACTTCCCAAGTAAACAAGGTTTTTCGGCAAGACACCTTGCCGGTCCCTTCCGTTGCCGTCGCAGGGCTCAACCTGGCGGGTTAGGAGGGTGGAAGAGAACTAGCCCCTCGTTAACCCTTTTTTTCAAATGCTACTGCAACCATCCTGAGTAAAGTAACTCTTCGAATCAAAGGATGGGATCACAAATGTTTGAGGGCGACAAGATTTTTCCACGCACAAGCTTTTCACACAGTGGTATACTATGGATGGATAGGGGAACTTATCTGCTTTACGCTGCCGGGGATCGAAACGCCAGCTTGTTCTCACTCCTTCCCTCTGAGGAGTCTACCCGCGGCAGGGGCCCTATTGTTAGCATAGGGGAAAACAACAGCACACGATCTTTTCTAAATGATTTAATGACCATAGCAAAGTCAGACATAAATAAACATGCATGCAGGTCTTAGGTGCCAACGCTTCATTTTATTATGTTTGCACAGGGTATGCGCCTAGCTTTGTACAAGGGGTTACATGCACATTGGCAAGGCTTGTATAAAAGGTGGTTGCAGGAGCTAAGCCTGGCAGCCGCGCCTTACAGGTAGAACTTGCGAAGATGCTCAATATTCCATGAGTTCTGCATTTTAATGCCATCTTTGGTCTCCAGACGTACTGCACCAGGCCTGGTGACTTATACTACCTAGTAAGGGCCTTCCCACTTCGGCGTCAACTTGTTGGAACCCTTGGCGGACTGAACATGCCTAAGGACAAGGTCACCTTCCTCAAGGCTCCGGGCGTGAATCCTGCGGCTATGATAGCGGTGCAGGGCTTGCTGGTAGCATGCAGCACGCACAGCGGCCCAAAGACGATCTTCCTCGAGGAGCACGGCACCGTCATGCCCGAGCTGATTTTGCTCTACTTCATCGTAGGCAAGTACTTGAGGTGACCCATATATGAGTTCCGTGGGTAGCACTGCTTCCACCCCATACACTAGGGAGAAGGGAGTCTGGCCGGTGGCTCGATTTGGTGTCGTCCGGAGGGACCAAAGAACCACCGGCAGCTCATCAATCCAGCGTCTGCCGCATTTCTGCAACTTATCAAAAGTTCTCGTCTTGAGCCCACGTAGCACTTCAGCATTCATCCTCTCAGCTTACCCATTGCTCCAGTGATGAGCAACAGAGTCAAAGGAGACCTTTCTCCCAAGGCTTTGGACATAGTGCATGAAGGTGCGGCTCGTGAACTGGATGCCTTTATCGGTGGTCACTCTGCTGGGTACTCCAAAATGGCACACCAATCCTTTTAAGAACTTGACAGCTGATTGTGTGGTCACCTTCCTCATTGGCTCCACCTCAGGCCACTTTGTAAACTTGTCAATTGCAACGTACAAGAATTCAAAGCCCCCGGTAGTGCGGGGGAAGGGGCCCAAGATATCGAGCCCCCAGACCGAGAATGGCCAGGATAAAGGGATCGTCTAGAGAGCTTGAGCTGGTTGATGAATGTTTTTGGAATGGAACTGGCAGGCTTCACACTTGGTGACTAGCTCAGTTGCATCCTGGAGGGCTGTGGGCCAGTAGAAACCCTGCCAGTAGGTTTTTCCGACTAGGGCTCTTGATCCAATGTGAGAGCCACACATACCCCTGTGTATCTCTGCCAACAACTTCAGCCCATCTTCCCGGTAGATGCACTTCAATTTCACCTCGTTTGGCCTCTTTCTACAGAGAATGTCATCGACAAACAGGTACATACTGGACCGTCGGGCTACTTTTTTAGCTTCTTCATGCTCTTCAGGAAGTTCTCCTGTTTGAAGGAAACGGGCTATGTGATGCGCCCAAGTTGGAGCCTGTGGCTCGACAACAAGGACTAAAGGCACCTCTTCATCTGTGGGAGCGCTCCCTTCTACTGCAAGAACTTGTGGTTCTGCAGGAGGGTGCGGCTCACCAACCGACGCGGGGCTACACCCACCAGCCTCTCTACCTGTAGCTTCTGGGAGTTCTGCCAGGAAATGCTTGTCTGGGTCCAACTTTCTTATTTTTTTGGCCATCGTTGAAGGGGATACTGATGGTTGAGTTAAATGGAGAACAAAAGTTCCTGGTTCCACAGGGAGCTTTTGCGCGGCGCACTTTGATAAGTGATCGGCGATGCCATTTTTTGCTCGTGGCACGTGCTCTGCTTGTAAGGCATCAAAGTGCTCTTCCAACTTTCTCACTTCCTCCACATATGCCTGCATCAACGGACTCTGGTAATATTTGTTGACTTGCCTCACCACTAGTTGAGAATCCCCGCGGATAATCAGTTTCTTGATTCCCAACTCCACCACAATTCTGAGTCTGGCGAGGAGCACCTCATACTCAGCAGTGTTGTTGGCGGCCTTCTCTCGGGGAAAGTGCTTTTGAATCACATATTTGAGATGCTCTCCGGTGGGCGCGACTAGAAGCACTCCGGCTCCGGCGCCCGATAGTGAGAATGCACCATCAAAATACATGATCCACTCTTGAGGTGCCTCTTTGCCGGGAGAACTGTTTCTGGCACTTCTTCGTCTGGAGTGGGCGTCCATTCTGCAATGAACTCTGCCAATGCCATGCTCTGAATAGTTGAAGTGCTTTCATACTTTAAGTCCAAGCTTGACAATTCTATTGCCCACTCGACTATTCTGCCTGTGGCTTCGGGGTTCCTCAATATGCGCTGTGGTGGAAAACGGGTGACAACTATGATCTCGTGGGCTTGGTAGTAGTGGCGCAGTTTCCTCGAGGCCATGATAAGGCCGAAGATCAGCTTTTGTACTCCAGAGTACCTTGACCTAGCCCCTTGTAACAAAGAGCTGACAAAATAAACTGGCCGTTGCACCACTTTCTTCTTTGCCGCGGTTTTAGAATCGCCTTCGTGGGCTTGCTCCGCGTCCTCCTGGTCTGCGTCCAGTCCTGCCGTGACTAGTTTAGTTCCATCTCTGGAGGGTGCAGTTGCTTCCTCATCCACTTCTCGCTGCTCCACCAGCACTGCGCTAACCACTTGATTCGTCGCAGCTAAATATAGCAACAACAGCTCTATTGGTTTAGGCGCGACTAAGGTGGGAGCAGAGGAAAGGTAGGGTTTCAGGTGTTGCAACGCTGCTTCTGCTTCCGGGGTCCACTTCATTGGGCTAGCTTTCTTCAAGATTTAGAAGAAAGGCAAGGCACACTTGGCAGACTTGGAGATGAACCTACTCAGTGTGGCAACGCATCGAGACAAACGCCTCACATCTTTAACAGTCTTGGGTGCTTGTATTTGCTTTGCTCTGATCTTGTCGGGGTTGGCCTCTATCCCCCGCGGGGACACAAAGAAACCAAGGAGCTTGCCGGATGGGACACCAAACACACATTTTTCAGGGTTTAGCTTCAAATTGATCTTGCATAAGTTTGCAAAGGTCTCTTCCAAGTCTTGAATGAGTGTTGATCTGTCCTTGGTCTTAACCACTATATCACCCATATAAGCTTCTACATTCCTGTGCAGCTGGGGTTCGAAACCGACCTGTACTGCCTTTGCAAAAGTGGATCCGGCGCTCTTTAACCCGAAAGGCATTCGTACGAAGCAGTACGTGCCACATCGAGTTATGAATGTGGTCTTCTCTTCATCTTCTTTGGCCATAAATATCTTATGGTACGCGGAGTACGCATCCAAGAAAGATAGCAAATCACATCCAGAAGTGGAATCTACAATTTGATCAATGCGCGGTAGGGGAAAATGGTCTTTTGGACATGCTTTGTTAAAGTCCGTGAAATCAATGTAGAGCCTCCATTTCCCGTCTGCCTTGCGCACTACCACTGGATTTGCTAACCAAGTTGGATGTAGTACCCCTCTGACCAAACCAGCTGCTTCAAGTTTCTTAATTTCCTCGGCAATAAACTGTTGCCGCTCTTAAGCTTCCTTTCTGACCTTCTACTCGATGGGTCGAGCATGAGGACAGACAGTAAGGTGGTGCTCGATTACCTCCCTAGGAACACCGGGGATGTCAGATGGTTGTTGGGCAAACACATCGACATTCGCCCGCAAGAAGGAAACGAGCGCGCTTTCCTATTTGTCATCAAGGGTGGCGCTGATGGTGAATGTATCGTCAGCGCCATCCTGCCTTGCCGTAACCCTCTTCACAGCAGGTGAAGCAACCTTGGGTCTCTTGCTAGTGGAACTCTCCAGCAGGTCATCAACAGGCGCGGCGCACTCCGAAGAGGCGCGCTTCCCGGAGTCCTTGCGGGCATCTCTTCTAGCCTTCTTTCCCGTCTTTGTTTCCTTGGCGGGAGCTGGAGCGTCAGCTGCCTCAGCTGCTACCGCGTCTTGATACATCTTATCTACACATATGATCACATCTTTCTTATCTGACGGGATGGAATGATGCCCATCGGCCCTGGCATCTTCATGGTGTTGTAGGCATAGTAGGATGCTACCATGAACTTTGCCAGAGCTGGACGACCAAGAATCCCATTGTAAGGCAAAGGAAGCTCAACAACATCAAACATGACCCTCTCGGTCCGGTAGTTCAGTTACCCGCCAAATGTCACACGCAATGTGATTTTGCCTTTGGGCCGGCTCCTGCCAGGGTTGATTCCTTGGAATGTACCCATGGCCTTGAGTTCTTCATCAGGGATCTGTAGCTTGCCAACCACCTTAGGGGAGATCAGATTCAGCCCAGCCCCGCCGTCAACTAGCATCTTTCTTACCTTGAGGTTGTAGATCATTGGGAAGACCAACAACGGCAAACACCCTACCGCGGTAGTGCGGTCAGGGTGATGCTCTTCGTCAAAGATGATAGGCGTGCGGGACCACTTAAGTGCCCTTTGGGAATCCGCAGTTGGCTCCACGGCATTGACTTCACGCGCCATTGCTTGAGCTGTTGATGAGACGAGTGCAAGGATGCACCCCCATCGATGCACGTGGCTTCAGTTGCCTTCTGGAATTCTTGTTCGCTGGTTTCTTCTTCATCCTCTTCATCACTCCCGTCATCTCCTTCTTTCTTTTCGCGGCCTCTAGCGGGTTTTTCCTTCTACTGTGGAGTCTTGCCACGGCGGCCTCCTCTACTACCACGGCCTTTCCCGCCAGCACCCTCTTAGCCTCTCTCCTTGTCACGCTTCTCATATTCATCCTTTTGCTTCTTAACAAGTTGTTCAACTTGATGACACTCCACTACCGCGGCCTCCCGGCAATCAGCGCACGTAGCAGCTCCCTTGCCGGGGGCCTCGATCTTAGTCTTCTTGCAGGCACTAGGATCACGTGAGCTCTCAACGGCCAACACTGCCTTCTCTTTGCGCTTCCTATTGCGCCTCCAATTCCTCCCCTTCAGGTTGGCGGCATCGTCATCGACATCTGAATCGATTTCGACGCCAGCCTCCTCTCTGGGAAGTCGCCTCCCTTCTTTAGTCTGAGCACACTTATCCGCCAAGGTGTGCAACTCGTTGATGGTCTTGGGCATCCGGACATTCATCTTGGCCCGCATCCTTCTGTTGCGCACGTTTGAATGGAACGCGGCAATCACGGTTGCAGGGTGTATCTCTGGAATGTTACGGTGCACTCGGCTGAACCTCTGTATATACTTACGCAAATCCTCCCCTTCGTTTTGTGGAAGGGCATTTAGATCACTAGGCTGTCCAGGCTCTTTGTGGCCACCTATGAAGGCACCAACGAACTCATTGCATAAGTCTGCCCATGATGAAATGGAGTTTTTCGATAGGTGCATCAGCCATGATCTCACATTTGGATTAAGTGCCAAAGGGAAATAGTTGGTGAACACCTTCTCATCTCTGCCTCCGGCGGCTTGAACAGCAATTGTATATATGCTCAGAAACTCTGCCGGGTTTAACTTTCCGTCGAATTTTCTGGCAGTTCAGGCTTGAAGACCCAGGTAGATGGCCAGCGGACCTGCCGTAGCTCATGAGTGAAGGCAGGGCATCCAACCTCGAAAGGCAAGTACCCGCCAGCACTGGGCGCGGGCTCGTCATCGTCTGGGCCATTGCGCCTATCAGACTGACGGCGTGCCTCTCGGCATCGCTCTATGGTGACGTGTGTATCTTCCTTCCGCCGTTCTTCCAGAACTTGCCGCTGATCACGACGGGTTTGCGGGTGAGATGAAGCCATCGATGTCTCGTCGGGCTCGTCGACTCGTTGAGCTCGCCGAGGTTGCTGCTGGGCCTGCTGCCGCGGAGGGGATTGAGTCGTTTGCCGGCATCGTGACGGCTCCGCATGCTATGATTTACCGGCCTCAGCAAAGCCAGTCAAACTCTGGATGGTGGCCCTCCACTCATTCATCTTGTCAGTCGTTGGCATCGCTTTCGCGGCCCTGCTTGGCATGGCCAGCAAAGCGGACCGCAACGTCGCTCGACTCCTGGTAGAACCAACAGGAGCGTCGCTGTGTTCTTACCATCGTGGACCGGTTTCCAAGGCAGTCTGGTGGTGAGTGGGCCGTGTCTGGGGGTCGACGGCCCCATTCGGCGCCCGCCTTGCCCGTCTCGCTCCAAGCAAGGTGTGCGCTTCATAGCCACGCCTGTAGTGGGCGGAACTGGAGAATCATGGCTTGCGCATGAGCGAGTGTCGCTGTTGCGAGTGTGTCAACCAGTGCGGCGGGGAGGTGGAGACTGGGCGTCCCCTCCACCCGTAGCTTCCGGGCCAAGCTCGTCAGGACGCTGTTGATGTTGCCCATCCCCGGCGTTTCCTGCTCCAGCTTCGGCCACGGGGGACACAACAGCGGCGCCGCCTGCGCCTGGTGTGTCGCCAGCGGCACCCGCCTCACCCAACGCCGCCGTGGCGCCGACGGCGTCCGCGGCCGCGTGTGAGGGGGCCTTCGAAGTGGAGGGATGCACGGTCGCACCGGGTTTCTTCTTGTGCGCCTTGGACGGAGAAGATGATGATGAAGAAAACGATGATGAAGGTCGATGCGCTGTTCACAACTTCGGGTTTGCGCAAGCGATGCCCCCTGCCTGGCGTGCCATAGATGTCGTGGATGAACACGATCACCTATCGGGCCATGAGCCCCTCGTGGTTCGGCAAGGGGGAGATCACGTTGCACAAAGAGCTGAAGCCATGAGGCAGCACGACGATGGGGCTCTGGTCATTTTTACCCAGGTTCTGGCCGCTAGTAAGCGCAAAACCCTACTCCTGCTTTGCTGGATTGGATGGAGGAAACACAACACCACGTAGTGCTGAAACCCGGCAAGGTGGCCTTGGGGAGAGCTGCTACGAGCGTACAAGTGTGAGGGGGTCCGAATCCAGCACTAGGTTGCCTTGGGCCTCCTTTTATAGCTCAAGGGGTAACCACAGTGGCAAATAGTCATTATCTCATGATTTGATAGCTAACAGTACAATCATACCTAACTCTGGCACTTAGGACAAAATGCCATAAATGCTACCTTAGGTGGCGTGCGGGGGTGCATCCCCGGCAAGCTTATGTCGCTGCTTAACTATCTTCTGCTTATCATCTTGGCACACCCTTGGACGGGTGTCAAATGGGTGCGATCTGCCTATCATTGATCTGCCACGTGCTTAGTGAGAGCCACTTAATCATCTGGAGGGCTCGACACCGCATCGACAAGTGACTGGCGTCATGCGGTGGAGCGGTGGTAGCTGGCCTACGCCTGCTGGGGGTAGGGCTTGCCAGGCCATCTTGGAGGGGTGTGCGCTTCGATCTCCGGTTGCCCCGGAGGCGCAGCTGGCGGGGGTTTGCCTTTGCTCTTGTGTTCTGTATCGAATCCGCCGGCCTCGTCTGGCCAGTGGAGGATGCTTCTCTTAGAATCTTCGCCTTGAATGATGGCATGGTCTTCTTGATCCGCTCCTTGATCTCACGAAAAGCGGTTTTTCTGGCTTGGTTTTGCGTTACTCATTGGTGCTGGATATATGACTGTCAGCACGCCTGTGTATGGTCTCGGTCAACAAATGCAAATGTTTGTTGCACCGACAGCAATGTCCCACTAACTGAATAACTATCGAAATAGTGGCGCTATGTAAACAGCAAGTGAGCCGTCAGAATGCAGACCACCCATTTCTAGAATTCCCCACTTGAAATAGACGACGGAATGGCGTCATTCGGCTGTTGTCGGTGTCAAAACCGGCAGACCTCGGGGTAGGGGGTCCCGAGCTATGGATCTAGGATCTGTGGGGAACAAGGGACGATGAACACGGTGTTTACCCAGGTTCGGGCCCTCTTGAAGAGGTAATACCCTACGTCCTGCTTGATTGTATTGGATGCATAGTATGGTTACAGAGTAGATCTACCTCTAGATCAGCATGAGCTAAACCCTAAGGTAATGAGGTGATGAATATAGCTCCTGCCCTAAAGACTACAACTCTCGGTTTATATAGACACCTGTATGGTTAGGGTTACCGGAGATAGATTACAATAAGGAGCAGTGATTTTGGTGTATTGAAGACTTATAGGTTAAGGGACTAATGGGTTTGTGAGTGTACACATGTTATATAAGTATCTGAGGAGTTTGATAAATCCGATAAATGTTGACCCCTAAAAATGAATATCCTCATTTGAAGATTATGGTTTTCTTGAAGACATTGAAAATGAGGAAATTGGTGTGACCTTGAAGACATTGATATTGATGCGAGGATTATGAGGCGTGAAGACTTTTGTTTTCGTAGTTTCATTTTCTCTTTCTTGAGTCATAGGAAACACCATACTGTTAAAGGGGGTCGAGGTAAAACTAAGGAAACATTTCCAAGTGATGGTCATCTAGAAGCCTACACCTATCCAATCCTTCGAGTGAAGCCTTTGGAAATCTCATACAGTTTAGTCAATTTCTTCAGTGAGAGAGACGAAGATCTTCTGCTCTCTGAGGAATTTGTTCTGACTGAGGAGTTAGGAATTCGCCAGTGCGGATTACCTACAAGTGAGGAATATGATAGCCCTGAGGAATTTGAGAGCTCAAATTTCTGACCGTTGTTGTGCTATGCGCCAGCTGTCCCAAATATCTTATCCACCTAACGGTCATATCATTGAAGGGCATTTATGTCTTATCATGTCGGGCTGCTCCCGGGCTATAAATAGCTGCCCCCTACAACCACTAGCTGGTTGGCTGCTCCGAGAGAAACTGGCACTTGTCATTGAGAGCATCCCATCCTCCGAGGACTTTGAGAGAAAATCATTTGTGAGTAAAAACCCTAAACCCAAACACCTACAACCCAAAGTTATTGAGCATCACTGAAGAGATTGTTCCTGTGTGGAACCGGCGCTTGTTACCTTTGAAGACTGTGCATCTTCCAGACGGTTAGGCGTCAAGGTCTAGAGCATCCAAGAGGAATTGTGGATTGCTGGGTGACCTAGTCTGTGAAGGTTTGGAAGTCACCTGAAGACTTACCATGAGTGATTGGGTGAGGTCTGTGTGATCTTAGCTCAAGGAGAATACGGTAAGGACTGTGTGTCCTGGGACTGTGTGTCCTGTGGTTTAAATACCAAGCCGCTCCAACCAGACATACAACTGTCACATCAGTTGGAACTGGTCTACCAAATCATTGTCTTCACCGAGCTACTGGTTCTATTTCCTCAACCCTTCCATTTCCTCGCTCATGTGTTGATGAAATTGATCGTTACTGTTTGAAGACTTCGACTGAAGACTTTCTCAATTTTCTCAATCCTATTTCTTCAGTCATATTGTCTTCTGCGTGCTTATCCTGTTTACTCACTACCTGTGCTCTGTGTATGTTTCATTTCATCATGATGACCATGCTACTGTCTTGTTATGCATGCACCTGAGTACTTATTCTGTTGCTTGTAGTTCGTCACTTAGCAAATTCCCCAAGTAGTATTTCCTCAGTGACGAATTGTAAAAATCACCTATTCACCCCCCTTTAGTCGATATAACGCACTTTCAATTGGTATCAGAGCAAGGTACTCCCTTGTTCTATGTGATATTGGTTTAACCACCTAGAATTTTAGTTATGTCTACTGCAGGCATGATCAAGGTCTCGGCTCGGTGTCTACCTTCGATGGATCGGACTACCCCTACTGGAAGAACAAGATGCGCATGCATCTTGAGGCAATTGACAACAATCTCTGGTATGTTGTGGAAAATGGTGTTCCCTCTGTCATTCCTTCCGTGAACACTGCTAATGTGAAGAGATTCAAGCAACTCGACTCTTAAGCCAAGAATATCATATGTGGCCATCTGAGCAAAGGACAATACGGTAGAGTGAGTGCTTTGGAGTCTGCAAAGCTTATCTAGGACAGGTTGTCCAAGGTCAATGAAGGAATCTCAACCCAACATGATTCTCGAGTTGACGTTCTTCGCAATCTCTTCAACTGCTTCAAAAGACTCGACAACGAAAATGTTTAGCAAACCTTCAATCGCCTCACTGACATCTCAAATGAGCTTCAAGCACTTGGTGCCACTAACATCACCGACCATGAGGTGGTGAAGAAATTGCTGAGATCACTTGATTCCTCATTCGATATACTAGCACTGATGATTCAAGAATGTGGATACTACAAGTCACTAGATCCTGCTGATATCCTTGAGAGGCTGAACACTCATGATTTCCAACAAGCTGAGAAGAGAGATCTCTACGGGCCAAGCTATGGAAGATCACACGCACTGAAGGCCAAGGCAGTTTCCTCATCTGAAGGAGAAGATTCTGATAGTAGCCTTGGTGATCTTGAAGAACTAAGCCAGGAGCTAGCAATGCTCATGAGGAAATTCTAGAAGTTCTCAAGGCGTGGTCGCTTTGGAAAATCTTCAAGAGGTGATGACATGTGATCAGATTCCCCATCCTGCGATTACAAGAAGAGGACTTGCCACAAATGCAAGAAACCTGGTCACTATATAACTGATTGTCCTCAGTGGGCAAAGGAATCAAAGAAGAAGAAATACAAGGATGATAGTTCAGACGACTCGAAGAAAAAGAATAAATCTTCAAAGTCCTCATCGTAAAAATCTTCAAAGACTTCATCCCACAAGAAGAGCAGTTCCAAAAAGGCTCGGGCATTCATTGGCAAGGAAATGGACTCTGAAGCTGAATCTGAGGAAAATGAGGAAGAGGAGGAATCTGAGGAGTCAAACTCTGGTGTGGCAAGCCTAGCTCTTTGCTACTGCTTTCGTCAGCAAGTCCATCTTCAACACTGAGGAAAATGGCTTCCCCAACACTGCTGACGATGGCGACGATGACTACGCTCCCACCTATTGCTTCATGGCAAAAGGTGCCAAGGTACTCAAATATCCCTCGTCGGAATCAAGTGAGGATGAATCTGATGAAAATCTCAAACCTAGCTATTCCAAACTTGCTAATATTGCCATAAAACAACAAAAGGCTTTGGAAAAGGTTCAAAATCTGCTAGACAAAAGCGATGACCTGTTGGGTGAGGAAATGAGTCGAACTCAAACTCTGACCGATAATCTTCAACGACTATAGTCTAAGTTTGATAATCTTCAAGGTCATCATGAAACACTCTTAGCCGATCATGAGAAGCTTTCGTATGAATTTCTTCAGAGAAAGCAAGATCTTGAAAAGCTAAGGGTGAGTCATGAAGATCTTCAGAAGGAAAATGATTCATTACTTGCTCAACAGATCAGTTCCGCTCAGGAAGAATTTATTCCACCATGTTTGAAATGCATTGAACGTGAATCTGCTAATTCTTCACCTGAAAGTTCAAATGCTTCTATTGTTGCAAATTCTTCAACTATCTTTGTGGTCACAATTGCCTCATCTGAGGACACCACAAGTATTACTGACGAAAATGCAGGGTTGAAGGAACTGTATGTGACAGGCATGCACAAAAGCCTCAAAGGGCATCAGACTCTTTGTGACGTGCTCAAAAAGCAGATCTTGAACAGGAACCCTAGGAAAGAGGGTATTGCCTTTGAGAGGAAACTCAACGCCGATGGAACCTACTGGAAACCAGAGCAGTATCCCAAAACCACATGGGTTGCTGCAAAAGGACCCCCCGTAGATCCATCCACTATATCTGGCTTTACATGTGAATCTTCAAATTCATCTGATGAGTCTTTTGACTCCAACTATAAGCTGTTCAAAAATCAGAATGGTGAAGCATTTGCTAGATATGTTGGAACTAATTGCAGGAACGCTCCTCCTATGAAGAAAATCTGGGTTCCCAAAAGGTGCCTTGAAAGTCTTCAGGTGAATGTCCTCATGACACCACCTGTGAAGAATAGGAACCCCAGATCAAATTCTTCATATGGACCAAAGTCTTCATATGGATGAAAATCCTCACATGGATCAAATTCCTCATATGGATCCAAGTCCTCATATGGATCAAATTCCTCATATGAGCGTCATTGTGCTAATGATTCTGTTTCGCAGGGAAAATCTAAGACTTATGAATATGTGCATTATTCTTCTAATCATTATGTTCATAAGTCCTCAAAGAATTTCTCTGCTTATTCATATGCATACACTAACCCCTCTTCTGTGAAACAAAGTGCTTTGGCTTGAATGCCACCTTTCTCATATGGAGCTCGTAGAATGATGAACTCTTTGCCACCCCTCCAGATGTGGGTGGTGAAGAAAAAGAACTAATCTCTTATGCAGGGTCAGGTCTCCAGATGAACTTGAACGTCTGAAGAATTTGCTGGAGACCTGAATATGCTTGAAAGGATGCAAGCTAATCATGAAGAAATGAATTGCTCATTTATCATGTCCTCATACTGCTATATCTATTGCACTATTTGTTGAAATTCTATCTGATGAATTTGATGTCATATTCTTCACTCTGAAGTATATGAGTTCGTAAGATGCACTAATTCATCTGCAGGATGAAACACCCAAAGCTATTGAGTGGGTCCTCGATAGTGGATGTACAAATCACATGACCGGTGACAAGAGCTTACTGATGGACTCTGCTTTATCTCCATCGCATCTGAAGCATATCACCTACACTGACAAAGGCAAAAGCAAGGTATTGGGTCTAGCTAGGGTTGCAATCTCAAAGGATCGACACATGGACAAAGTCATGTTGTCGAGTCCCTCGGATTCAACCTCATGTATGTCTCAATGCTCTGGGATCTTGATATGGTTGTCGTCTTTGGCAAATATCGCTGCTTAGTGCTGATGGAATCTGACAATTCCAAAGTTTTCGAAGGCTATAGGAGAGGAGCCTTGTATATTGTTGATTTCTCTGCAGGACCACAGCCTGCCACATGCCTACTTGCAAAAGCTTCAGAAGGCTGGCTATGGCATTGTCGACTCGGGCATGCTGGCATGAGGAACTTGCACACGCTTGTGAAGAAGAAGCATGTCATTGGCATTGAGGGCGTCAAATTCCTCAAAAATCATCTTTGCGGGGCTTTGGAGGCTGGAAAGATGACCAATCCAAGCACCCCTCAAAGACTATCATGACTACCACTCATCCTTTTGAATTGCTTCATATGGATCTCATCGGCCCTACTCATTATGCCACTCTAACAAATGCTGCATCTCTATATGGCTTTGTTATTGTTGATGATTATTCTCGTTACACCTGCGTGCACATCATCACTTACAAAACTGAAGTGCAGGAAGTCTTCAGACGATTTTCCTCAAAGGCCTCGACAAATTTCGGTGTGAAGATCAAGCATATACAGAGTGACAATGGGACCGAGTTCAAGAATACTGGTCTTGATGACTATCTTGATGAACTTGGTATTACTCATGAGTTATCTACCCCATACACTCCTCAGCAGAATGGCGTCGTGGAGCGCAAGAATAGGACTCTTGTTGAGATGGCTTGCACTATGCTTGATGAATACAAGACGGCTCGTTGCTTCTGGCCTGAGGCTATTGATATTGCATGCCACATCATCAATAGGGTATATCTTCACAAATTCTTCAAGAAGACCTCATATGAACTCCTCACTAGCAAGAAACCCAATGTGAGTTGTTTCAAAGTCTTCGGTGCTAAATGCTGGATTAGAGATCCTCATCACAACTCAAAATTTGCACCGAAAGCACGCGAAGGTTTTATGCTTGGTTACAGAAAGGACTCGCACACCTACAGAGTCTTCAACACCTATCACAACAAGGTTGTTGAAACTGTAGATGTGCGGTTCGATGAAACTAACGGCTCGCAAAGAGAGCACCTACCTTCTGTGCTAGATGAAATGTCTCCTGAGGAATCCATCAAGTTAAAGGCTACTAAGGATGTCATACCCACTGAAGAATCTGCTGAAGAAGAGATTCCAGATCGTGAAGAGAATCATGCTGGTGCATCTGAAGAAAATGCCGCTGAAGAAAATGCTCAAACCAATCAAAGTCGTCAACCTGCTCATCCTCGCATTGCAAATGAAGTGCAGATTGAGAAAATCATCGACGATATCAATGCACCAGCTCCTCTCACACGATCAAAAGCTTCACATTTGTCTAACTTTTGTGGGCACTTTGCTTTTGTCTCTATCACAGAGCCCACCAAAGTTGATGAGGCATTTCTGGAGCCTAAGTGGATTCAAGCTATGCAAGAGGAATTACATCAATTCGAGCTCAACAACGTGTGGGAACTTGTCAAGCAACCAGACCCTCGTAAGCACAATATCATCGATACTAAGTGGATCTACCACAACAAGCAAGACAAAAATGGTCTAGTGGTGAGGAACAAGGCTCGTCTTGTAGCTCAAGGCTACACACAGGTTGAAGGAATTGATTTCGATGGAACTTTTGCACCTGTTGCTAGACTTGATGCTATTCGTATATTGCTTGCTTATGCTAACCATCATAATATCATCTTATATCAAATGGATGTGAAAAGTGCATTCCTCAATGGTAAGCTTGAGGAAGAAGTATATGTGGCTCAAGCCCCAGGTTTTGAAGATCCCAAGCATCCTGACAAAGTCTTCAGACTCAACAAGGCCCTCTATGGCCTCAAGCAGGCCCCTCGGGCGTGGTATGATACACTGAAGGAATTCCTCATGAAGAAAGGCTTCATACCCAGTTCACTTAACCCAACTCTTTTCACCAAAACATATGATGATGAATTATTCATGTGCCAAATATATGTTGATGATATTATCTTTGGCTGTACTAACCAACGTTACAGTGATGAATTTGCCTATATGATGAGTGAGGAATATCAAATGTCTATGATGGGAGAATTGAAATTCTTCTTAGGTCTCCAAATTCGTCAACAACGCAATGGCATCTTCATATCTCTAGAGAAATACCTCAAGGACGTTCTGAGGAAATTCGGCATGCAAGATTGCAAAGGCGTCAAAATCCCTATGCCCACTAATGGCCATCTATGCACCGATGAAAATGGTAAAGACTTCGATCAAAAGGTATACCACTCCATGATTGGCTCTTTATTGTATCTATGTGCATCTAGGCCAGATATTATGCTTAGTGTTTGCATGTGTGCCCATTTTCAAGCTACACCGAAGGAATCACACCATAAGGCTGTGAAACATATTCTTTGATATCTAGCTCACACTCCAACACTTGGATTATGGTATCCCAAGGGCTCGGCTTTTGATCTCATTCGATATTCTGACTCTGACTATGCTGGTGATCGAGTGGATCGCAAGTCAAAATCAGGCACATGCCATTTCCTCGGACTATCCTTAGTATGTTAGTCCTCGAAAAAGCAGAACTGCGTATCACTCTCTACTGCTGAAGCTGAGTACATTGCTGCTGGTTGTTGTTGTGCTCAATTGATGTGGATGAAGTAAACCCTCAAGGACTATGGCATGAACATGAAGAATGTGCCACTCTACTACGACAACAAGAGTGCCATCAAGATTGCTCATAACCCAGTTCAGCACTCAAAGACTAAGCACATCCAGATTCATCATCATTTTCTTCGAGATCATGTGATGAAGGGCGTCATCTCCATTGATCACGTGAAGACTGAAGAACAACTAGCGGATATCTTCACAAAGCCCTTGGATGAGAAGAGATTTAGCATGTTGCGGTGTGAGCTAAATATCTTAGAATCTTCGAATGTTTTTGAAAGGACACACATCCTAACACTTATGCAAAATTGATGACTTAGATATGCAGCACACGAAGTAATGTTTTTCTTCAATCAATGAAGACTAACCCTCTAAGTGTGAAGAAATTAATGAAGAATTTGATTCTCAGAGCCCTATGACAATTGTATGCGGTGTCTGAAATCATCATTCTTATACGGTGGGTCACGCCACCAACCAAAGTTGAAAATCTTCAAATTTGAGTTTTTCTTCATTTTGCAAGTTCTTCAAATTTTCAAATTCCTCAACTTTCCAATTGGTGTTCTTCATTGACTATATATATATATATATATATATATATGATTTGAGTTTTCATGTCCTCAACAGCATTCACTTATTGTTAATTCTTCAAGTTGTTTTTCATCTAAGTGAATGTGATCAGACCCGTTCCCCCACTATGCTAAACTCAACCCAGTCTGTTCACAAATTCTTCATGTGCGTTCTATTTGAAACCCGTTCAAAGTCTTCACTGTGTCCTTCACAGTTGAAGAATTTGCGAACGAAACATTAAAATTTTCACATCTGAATTTTCGGCTGATGCCGCTCAAAATGTTCCGGTTCCCATGATGGATTAAACTACTCACCCACGATCTCCACCTCTCTGTACATGGGTGACACATGTCGATAGGATAGTAAGGGTCAGGGGCATGTTCGTCCAAAATCTTCGGGCGAGCAGTTTTCACTGCTGCTATAAATACCCCTTTCCCTCTTCCGACCTCATTTACTCCGCTCGACTGCTACTCTCCTCGCTCGAGCTCAAGACCTAGCGCCGCTGCTACACTCCATCGACGCCAATGAGGAAGAGCTTCATTGCCTCGACCTCATCGCCGTCGTACTCGCGCCGGCCGCGGAAATCTTCACTCCGCCGTCGCCGTAGCTTCCTCCCTCTAGCGAGTTAGGGCGTGGGAGATCTGAACTGACGAACTTCTCCATCTCCACTCCCAGTTCATCGTGTTCTTCGTCAAGGGTAATTAAAATCTAATTTTACTGCCCTACTTGATTCTTATGATTTCCACAAAATCTTCAAAAGGTGTTTATTCTTCAACTTCCCACTCCTTAAACATCGGAATACTTCTGTTCCTTGATTTGTTTCCCTAAGCTATGTTTTTCTTCAAGATTCCTCAATTGTGTGGATTTTCTAATCTATACAACTCTGGAACCTAAGTCAAGAACACTTAGTGAAATTCTTCAAGACACCTATGGTCAAATTCCTCAAACTTGATACTTTTTGAAAAAATTCTGAGAACGCATATGACCTCTCCAAATTCTTCGCACCTATACTCTGTTCACAGGTACAAAATGTCTGCTGCTGAATCACTAGGTTCTCATTAACTTAACTCATTTGCAGCATTCCTATAAGAAAATTTGCATACATCCTCAGAAACATCCAAAGTTCAAAGTCCTCAAGTTAGGAAAATGGCAGATGGGAAGAGACCTCAGAAGGAAGGCAAAAGGCTAGAAACAAACACTGCTTTTGAAATCCCTGAAGACATATATGATGAATATTGCACACCAGATGAAGCTACTCATGGGAAGGAAAACAAGAATCAGCGCAAAGTGCGCATTCAGAGAATTGAGAGGAGATGGGCTAAGGAATGGAGGGAATATCATTATGTAACTCCAAAGTACATGAAGAAATTTGCCGTAAACCCTCCATGTCCAAGACCTCCATTGGCTGCTGGCCAAGAAGCTGATCCCACCAGCGTCAGGCGTGGTGAAGAATTTCCGAAGGAATGGGCCAAGCGCTAGGCCAAGCTTGCAGAAGTTGCTAAAGAAGCAGTGAAGAAATTCAATGAGGACTCTCAGGCTGCAGCTGCTGTTGAGGCCTCTACTAGCACAACTGCGCCAAAGAAGGCCATGCTGAAGAAGTCTACTGTGAAGAAATCTTCTAGCTCAATGCCCTCACGGCCAAGTTCTTCAATGGCAAAGTCCTCAGGGCAAAATCCTCAGGCAACTTTCTCAAGGGCAGTGCCAATCCCCTCAGTTGCTACAAAATCCTCAGCAGCTGCTTCAAAGTCCTCAACACCTGTGCATCTTGCAACGTGTCAGTGGACTGCTGGTTTTTCTATTGCCTCAGGGGCTTCTGCATCATCCTCAGCTCCACCACAAACTTCGAGTGGTCCAACTTTGCTGAAGGTCAAGACCACTGCTGGACGTGGAAAGAGGCCAAGTCCTCACAAGAAGCAAGTGGCATTCCATGTCCCGTCTAACGAAGATGATGATGCAAATGATGAAGAATTGACTGAAATCATCAGAGACAGGCAAGAAAGGGCCGCTAGAGCCAAAGGCAGCTCCGTGCCTCTGATGCTAGATCTAAGGAAAATCCTCGATTTCATTGACATATGGCACAAGGATCCAAACACTCCACTCCCTGACTTGAACCTCACTCCTGGTAAAGTCATATGTTGACGGCCTTCATAAGTGAAGAAGAATGGAAATTTGAGAAGGCCAGACAAGTCAAGAAGGCTCAGTACAATAAGGTGCAATTTCTGAAGAACAACGTTCTGAACATGTCTCCTGAAGAACTTGTAAATATGCAAAAGGAGATCAGAGATCTCAGTGATGAATTTGACATATATTATGCAGATTGGCTAGGTGCCAAAGTCAGATTTGTCAAACTTGCCAAGAACCTCAAGAGAGACATTGCAGCATCATCGCAACAGCAAATTCTTCAGGCTGAAGCATCTGCTCAGCAAACAGAAGAAAATGAAAGCACAGCTGATGAAAATCAGGTTACTGAAGAAACTGAGAATACCAAGGCTGCTGAAGAAATTCCAGCTCCTGAAGAACATGCCAGGGCAACCACCAATGTTGCGCCTGAAGAAAAACCTAGGCCAGCTGGAGAATCTGCTGTGCCTTAAGAAACTGAAAATGCCAGGGCGACTGCATCAATCGTGCCTAAAGAAACCGCACCAACTTCATCTGCTCCTCTTGCGAAATCTTCAAAGGTGAAGAAACTCACTCTTCCTTCTGCATCAGAAGTGAAGAAAACTAAGGTTGCAGAGAAGGAAGCCACAAGAAAGAGGAAAGCATCAACCTCTGCAGAGTCCTTAGCTCCCAAGAAAGTGAGGACTTTGACGAGCTCTTTCACAGATCCAATTGATGTTGTTCCAATTTCAATGGTACCATCAAAGGAACTTGTCCCATTTGGTGAAGAATATGTCATTCCAGTTGACACTAATGAAGAGAATCCTTCTGCTGCTTCCTCAGAGCAGTTGGATGAAGAAATCAATGTGGATGATGTTGTCTCCACACCACTAGTATCATCACATGTGCCTCAGTTCACAGCTGAAGAGGCGGGCATTGAAGAAATTGAAGAAGACGTGGATATTGGCTCAACAACTCCTGTGCTGAATGATGACTATTGGAAAATCTACATCCCAATTCACCAATGGCCACACCTCTGCATCCAATTCCTCAGTCCCCTATGCAGACTGAAGAAATACTAACAGGGTCTAAAGGACGTCAAACTTCTGTCCATTCCATACCTGAAGACATTCCAGCTGCAATAGCAGAAGAAATGGAGACCTAGACTACTGCTGAAGAACCTGAAGCTTCAATTCCTCAGTCAGCAGCACCAGAGATTGTGACTCAAGAGGTTGTGAAACCATCAACTGCAAATCTTCAGCCCAAGCCACAAAATCCTCATGCAAAGAGGCCAAAATTCAAGGCTGCTGAATTCTTTGATGAGCATCATTTCTTCACTGTTGTCAATCCATATGACTCAGCAAGACTTCGGCGCAAGAGGTTTTGGACAACTAGCCAGATGAATTTTTATGCAGCTGTTTTGTTTGACAAGGACAAGGTATTTCAGCACCGTCAAATTCCTCATGTGGATATGGAGTCCATTCCTTGCTTCCAACCTGTATTGAATGTTCATCACGAAGCTGGGCTCCTAAATTTCTGTGCTGATATCTGTGACTGGAATGAAGAGCTTATTCTTGAATTCTATGCTACTCTGCACCTCACTGAAATGTGGCTGATGTGAACTCATGGGTGCTTGACTGGATGATTAAGAACACTCATTATAAAGCTCCGGCCTCTGAATTGCTTCATGCCATTCCAGTCAGTCCTCCTGCAGAAGGTGCAAGGCTAATTTATGAAGAACCTCAACTTCCAAATCATCTCATGTAAGTGTTGATGAAGCCTTTGGGGCCCGGTCAACATCCAAGAACCACCTTCCTAGTGAAGGATTTATTATATGTGCCAAGGACCGTCTACCGCATTTTGACCAAGACCCTCAGTCCAATCAAAGGCCACAATTCTGAAGAAGAAGACGTTGTTGGCATCATGAAGAATCTGCTATTTAATATCATTCATGGGATTCCCATTAACTATCACGATTTCTTCATGAGGACTTTAGCAAATGTTGCACTGTCGTCATTTGAGTTGAAGCCCTATGCACCTTGGATCATGAAATTCATCAGAACCAGGTCTTCAATTCACTACAAGGCGGATTTTCATAATCATCTCAGCTTTCTGCTCCTATTGAAGTCCTCAAACGGACTATTTCTTCAGTTGATGAAAAAGGCAAAGCTGCTGTTATTGACGAAGGCACTCGTCCATTGGATGGTCAATTTCACAAAGCTGCATCGTATTCCACCAATGATGACTCTGCTACTCAAGATTCTGCCAAAGCCCACGAGCAAAATCCTCAAGCCACTGCCCCACGAGTGATGACTGATCGTGAGCTTCTCCTAAGTCTTCATCAGAAGGTCGATCGCAATCACAAGTTGGCCAAGCATCAATTTGGCTCAATTCTTCAGAATATGACTGTCATGCAAAACACTGTGAAGAAGAATCACTATTATGTGCATGAAATCTTTGATCGCACTTGGGCTATTCTGTTTCACCTTTACAGTGACAAAGATCTCAAGCAGATGGACTTTCAGCAGAACTTTGACTGGGCTCAACCTCCCTCGAAGAAATTCAAGAAGGTCAAAGTTCCTCAGCTGGTCACAAGTTCATATTCTTTATCGCGCGAGACAGATGAAGCTGAAGATCTCAACGACACTGTGGCAGCCCTACTTCAACAATCGACCCCGACAACGCTGGCGCTCCTCCATCGACATCATGATGATATTCTTTAGGGGCGTTATTCCTCATTTTTTCGTCCCTTTTGGTCATTCGATGACAAAGGGGGAGAAATTTGAGTTAGTCTTCAAGCGGGTCTTATATATGGGCTGTTTTTTCATTAAGTTACAACTCTCGCTCTTCTGAAGTGTTTGTTGGTTGAGTTGTAACTTAAGTTCGATGGTGGTCTGATACTTTCAAACTGTTTTCTGCATGCTTATTTCCTCAAGTACCTTAATGCACGCATGCTAAATTTCGTCAGACACCATATTTCATCATGCATTTCAAATTCTTCATATCATATGTTAAATGCGTGTATGAATTACAAGATATAAGGGAGATCTCCATGATTTTATTCTACAATGTGCATTTGCAATCCAAAGCAAATTCCTCAAATATGCACATCTTTAGGGGGAGTTCTTCTATATCTTGCAATCAAATTCCTCAATATCAGTATTTACACTTCATATGTTTATCCCCGTTGAAAACTTAACCTAATTGTAATCAATTACCAAAAAGGGGGAGATTGTAAGTGCATCTAGTGCCCCTTAGCGATATTGGTGTATTGAAGACTTATAGGTTAAGGGACTAATGTGTTTGTGAGTGTACACAGGTTATATAAGTCTCTGAGGAGTTTGACAAATCCGATCAATGTCGACCCCTAAAAATGAATATCCTCATTTGAAGATTATGGTTTTCTTGAAGACTTTGAAAATGAGGAAATTGGTGTGACCTTGAAGACATTGATATTGATGCGAGGATCATGAAGCGTGAAGAATTTTGTTTTCATAGTTTCATTTTCTCTTCCTTGAGTCATAGGAAACACCATACTGTTAAAGGGGGTAGAGGTAAAACTAAGGAAACATTTCCAAGTGATGCTCATCTCAAAGCCTACACCTATCCAATCCTTCGAGTGAAGCCTTTGGAAATCTCATACAGTTCAGTCAATTTCTTCAGTGAGAGAGACGAAGATCTTCTGCTCTCCGAGGAATTTGTTCTGACTAAGGAGTTAGGAATTCGCCAATGCAGATTACCTACAAGTGAGGAACATGATAGCCCTAAGGAATTTGAGAGCTCAAATTTCCGACCGTTGCTGTGCTATGCGCCAGCTGTCCCAAATATCTAATCCACCTAACGGTCATATCATTGAAGGGCATTTATGTCTTATCATGTCGGGCTGCTCCCCAGCTATAAATAGCCACCCCCTACAACCACTAGCTGGTTTGCTGCTCCGAGAGAAACTGACACTTGTCATTGAGAGCATCCCATCCTCCGAGGACTTTGAGAAAAAATCATCAGTGAGGAAAAACCCAAAACCCAAACACCTACAACCCAAAGTATTTGATGTGACACCCTTGTTTTTGGCAACTTTTTCTTTTCAAAATCTCTTTGGTTTTGTTTGCATTTTGGTGGGCTTTTCAGTTGACTTTGGACTTATGAATCTTGAACCTTTTCCCAAGTGACCTAAAGCCCACACCACCTTGCCAAAACTTTGCCACACATCTCTTGGATCCAACTTCAATTTTAATCTTTTCCAATAATTTATTTTCTTCCTTTGGGAAACTATGTCATCAGTATGGGTTATGAAGCAACCTATAGTTCGGATGATCAGAAGAATCCCAAAATCATGCCACACCTTCTTATCATCATATAATCTCATAATCTACAAAAATATTCCATAGTCTAGTACAAAATTTTGGCCAGAATAATTATTTTCTTTCTGGTCAGAATTGGTCAATTGTGAAGCAACCTCTATTTTCCTAGCTTAGAAAACTCTCAGAAAATTCCCTGAGATATTAGGGAACCTATCTAGCCACAATATCCAAAAATATCACTTTGGCCCAAATAACTTTTTAGCAACAAGGCTCTGCCAAGTTTCTGCTCATTTTCAACCTCTGTGAAGGAAGTACCATCTAGAGGTATCTTTTTGAGCTAAAAATTTTATGGCGTCTTCTATACATCAAATGACTCCCTCCTACCAAATTTCAGCTCCATCAGATCTACCATGTGAGTGAACCAAGTTCATCAAGTTTCTGGACAAGTATGGCAGTTTACACATGAACCCCATTCAAAACTTTTCCAAACATCTCCAAAATTGGTCAGTTTGTAGTCCTTCCAACCTAAACCACTCCAGACATTTCCACTTGCTTCATATCCAGCTCACCTCTCCTCTAGATCACTCTCTAAGTTTCTATCAAAAACTATAGCTGAAGCTACACTTCATGTCAGGATGAACCTAGGCCAAAACAGAGGCAGGGAGGGACTAAATGACCAAGGGAGAACCCTCTGGACATGGTGCGTTGGACAGGGGAGGCCCCGAGACACCACTGCCCATGGTGAGCACGGCATTGGCATGTCAATGCACGCGCTCTGCACCACGCCCGTGTCTGAAGTGACGTGTCCATGCTGCCCCGCGTGGCCTCGCCTTGTCCTAGCTTGCCGACGTCTTCCCCTTCTCCCACCTGGCCGTTCTGGATCCATCTCCTCGTCGGAATCATCCCCAGCGGCGGCCATGCACGCGGGCACTGTGCCGCCCATGCGGGCACAGTGGCTCTGCGGCCGTCGTCTTTCCTCCGTGTGCGGCCACTGCACGCATTAACTGCGCCTACCCTCTCCTATCCCGTCGACCACAACCAGCCAGCGCGGCGTCCTTGCGCCGGCGATGTGGCTCGAGCCCCACCGCTTCCAAAGAGCTTGCCCGAGCTTGACTCCGCCTATAAAAGGCCATGCCTAGCCCCTCCGAGCTCCTCAACCCACTCCTCCACCTCAAATCGCCCTCTAGAGCACCAAGCCACGCTCGAGAGGCCCTCTGGACTCACTCTTAGCCGGAGTTTGCCGCCCAGGAGAGCTCCGCCACCAGCACCCTCCACCCCATCCCACCCTTGCCCGACCTCACCCACGAGATCATTGAGCTTCCCTGGTCCTCCTCGACACCTTGCCCAGCCCACACCGACACCGACGAGCCCCGAATGGTGCCACCGCCGGAGAGGAAGTGGGCGACACCGTTAGGCCGTCCCCGGACAAGCTGCTGGTACAGGAAGGACCGTCGTCGCACGCCCGACCCATCCCCGCAGTCGCTTGACTCCGCCACTGTCTCTATCGTCGATGAACGCTGCCGGTGAGCCGCCCGTCCCTGCTTTCTCTCTCTCCCTCTCTGTTTAAACCAACTGACCCCACCTGTCAGCCACTCACCTTGCGAGCACCGAAGTGGTAAGTGGAGGCTCCCTGGCGAAATGCGCCTTCGACGTGGCCCTCCACTAGATTTTCTATTTCTGTTTTCAATTCATATTTGACCAGGAACTTTGACCCTTAATAACTTTTTATCTATAAGTCCAAATCAATTGATTCTTTTTGCGTTTGGTTTGTCTTGAGCTCCTCTAATTTCTGGTAAAATTTGGTATTTTTCCCCTACTCACAGAATTTCTGGTGGTCAAAACAGTGATATGTGACATTTTAAATTGCTGTTTTAAAATATTTTCAGAAGGGAACTTTGGTGGTTTTGAAGACCAGGAGTTTTTGGGCAACCCAACAGAGCAAGGCAAGCCAGGACGCCCATTTCATGAAGCATTTCAATAGCATTGCATATTTAAATGAATTACTTCCATTTACTTGCTATATAATAATTCATAGTAAATTAATCTAATGCCTAGTTGCTTTCATCATAAGTTATTATGATAAACCACTATGCTTGCTAAATGAAACCTAGTCGGTTGATCTAGAGTCACCTGTCCGGGCTTATCCGTGCAACCACATTTGCCGGTATGGGACGGCCTTGACTTGGTCTGGCTCCGTGCTCTTTCACCGGTACCTCCAGACAGGGAGGGTTATGCGTGCGTGCTACCCTGATCAGGTAGACGGCGATAACCCTGTGAGCCCAGTTGAGTATTGTGTTGGCATCCCCGTTTGGGACAGTTTAGTTTGGCCACAATGATGGAAGGTGTCACGAGGTGACATAGGGGCCACCCAGGGCAGGACTCCGGGGGAGAATGATCGCTGGTGGTATGATGGGAGGGTCACGGGTCAGGCGGGTTTCGTTGGGGCAACGCTGGTCCACCCGAATGGGATCACGAGGTCAGGTGCTCCATGGTGTGGGTAAAGTGTGCAACCTCTGTAGAGTGAAAAATCGATTAGAGTAGCCGCATCCATGGTATTGGATAGTCCGTCCAGGCCTCACTAGGTGGTCAACCGTAACAGTGATAATAAAGGATGGAAGAACTCGTCGTATGATTGGAAGTACTCGATGAGCTATGAGTATTCCGAGGGTTGTGGGACAACCCGGAAGAGAGTAAGTTGATAACCGATGACAGTAAGTGAATCACTTAAGAATTTAACATGTTGATTGCCATGCTATTTTTTGCTGCATTACTTGGTTGTCGTGAGCTTGCGAGTACATTCAAAGTACTCACCTAGCGTATCATGCCGGATGCAGGAGAAGCCGAGGACGGAGGTCCCGATGGTTCATGCTACGCTAACTAGGCTGTGTCCCAGCAGTGTCCCTGTGGATGGAGTTTCCACTATATTCCGCTATGCCGTAGAATTTCCCTAGTAGTTTTGAGGCCCGCTATGTTTCATAAATAATGTAGATATTGTCATAGCACCAGGTGTGCCTTTGGCCTCGCTATCGATGTAAAATATGAGCTTGTACCCAAATTTTGTCAATAAAGATCAGTTTTGTTCTGTTCCAAGTTGTTGTGTGTTTCCAGACGACATGATCTCTGGGTTGGAAACACTGGTAATCCGGTTCTCTGAGCCGGGGTGCCACAATGCTTGGTATCAGAGCCGTGTTGTCATGGGAAACCATGGCCACCTATGGGGCCATGAGCCCCTTTTGGTTCGGCGGGGGGATGGGCACGTTGCACAAAGAGCGGAGAAGCGTCACGCAGCACGACAGAGATCACACGGGCAGTTTTTACCCAGGTTCAGGCCGCCGTGAGGCGTAAAACCCTACTCCTGCTTTGGTGGATTGATGGTGGTGGACGTAGCACACTTGCCCGGCAAGGTTGCTCTAGGGCGAGAGTGGCTATGCGCGTATGAATATGCGAGGGACCAACCCTTTCTACGATCGCCATGGGCCTCCTTTTATAGAATCAAGGGTTCACCACAGTGGCAAATCAGTCTTTGCGTACTGATTAGATAGCTAACAGTACTATCATACCTAACTCTGCAGGCTGACAGAGCGCATTAAATGCGCCACTCAGTGCCACATCATAGCTCGCCCGGCAGGCCCTGCCGGGCTGTTTTGCCAGCTTTGCACCTACTTGTTTGACACGTCTCAGGATGGGTGTCATATGGAGGTGTTTGCTGTAGGAAGTGGCTGCCATGTGGCAAAAAGTAGCCACTTAGTCACCTTGGAGCTCGACACTGCTCTGATTAATGACTTGCATCGCTTGTGAGGTGGAGCGGTGGAGTGGCTTGCCTCCGCCAGCCCCGGCAGGCCTGCCGGGACGATCTGGGAACTTGCTTCCGGGGCAAAACCCAACCTTGCCGGGCTCGCCTGCCCGGCAAGGTAGGTCCTTCCCTTAGAGATGCCTTGCTCCTCAGGCTCACCTTGGCCTTCTTGACCTGCACTTGGATCCTCAAGTGATTTGATCTTCCTTGCTTGATCTGATATTGCTCTTGTAATCTTGTCTCTGGGCCTGTGCACAGTTCGGGCAATGGACCCAGGGTCTGTTGCACCGACAGAAGCCCCCAAGCCTGGCACGAACGCGCTGCTAGGCGTCGTCGGGGTAGGCCCTAACCAGTGCACACGCAGAAATGTAAGGGTGGCTCCGCCTTTTGAGATCTTCTTTGCTTCTTCATTAATCCGAGCTTGGGTCAGTTTCCGGTTTTCCTGCACGCTGTGCAACACCAATTGTGGTGGGGCCATTCTTGTAATGGCCCGTGAATGACTTTAACGCACGGGCGGGTAACTACCAATTCACTCTTCCCATCGCGCCCTTATCCTTAGCCACGTATATACGCCGCATGCATTGAGTGGGGTAGGTAATGGAGGCGCGTGGTGAGGGGGAGCATCAAGTCAGGGGCCCGATCTCCTTGGGTTGGTGGAGGAGGATGGCGGTGTCTCGCCGGGGAACCAGCCCCCAGCCCCAGCTCGCCTATAAAAGGAGGAGCGGAGGCATTCATCCACATTCCTCTCCTCCTCCACCTTCTGCTTCTTCTGGGTATGCCGAAGGGAAGAGCCCGGGGCCAGGCCTCGGGTCCTAGCTTGGAGTTTCTGGGTAGCACCCGAAGTTTATCGATGTAAAATATGAGCTTGTACCCGAAGTTTATCAATAAAGATCAGTTCTGTTCTGTTCCAAGTTGTTGTGTGTTTCCAGAAGACATGATCTCTGGGTTGGAAACACTGGTAATCCGATTCTCTGAGCCGGGGTGCCACAATTGAGCATAACTGAAGAGATTGTTCCTGTGTGGAACTGATGCTTGTTACCTTTAAAGACTGTGCATCTTCTAGATGGTTAGGCGTCAAGGTCTAGAGCATCCAAGAGGAATTGTGGATCACTGGGTGACCTAGTCTGTAAAGGTTTGGAAGTCACCTGAAGACTTACAACGAGTGATTGGGCGAGGTCTGTGTGACCTTAGCTCAAGGAAAATACGGTAAGGATTGTGTGTCCTTTGGTTTAAATACCAAGCCGCTCCAACCAGACGTACAACTGTCACAGCAGTTGGAACTGGTCTACCAAATCATTGTCTTCACCGAGCTACTGGTTCTATTTCCTCAACCCTTCCATTTCCTCACTCATGTGTTTATGAAATTGATCATTACTGTTTGAAGACTTTGATTGAGGACTTTCTGAATTTCCTCAATCCTATTTCTTCATTCATCTTGTCTTCTGCTTGCTTATCCTATTTACTCGCTACCTGTGCTCTGTGTATGTTTCATTTCATCATGATGACCATGCTACTGTCTTGTTATGCATGCACCTGAGTACTTATTCCGCTGCTTGTAGTTCATCACTTAGCAAATTCCCCAAGTAGTATTTCCTCAGTGACGAATTTGTAAAAATCGCCTATTGACCCCCCCCTTTAGTCGATATAACGCACTTTCAACAGCTTCATAGATCTTTTGTCGCTATACGGCTTCACCAGTCCGGCCCATATTCAATGGGCCGGCGCCCCGAGGACTCCTTACTCCATAACTCCCTCGGTAGCCCCTAAACTTGCCTCCAACGGCAAGGCTTGTGTCTGACATCCGCTCACCCAACAGTATTCAGCTTGCGAGGTGAGTTCTCTAGTGTGCTTCATTCATGTTTGGAGTCAAGTGATGTCCGAAATCCAAAACGATACTTAGCCACGAATGCCAAAAAAATCGTTCAAGTGTAAACAATGCCCTCATCTGACTACTTTTTCTCGAAGAGTCGCATCCGGCCATAATGTCGAGCGGTTAGTATTTCTCGAAGCACGACTTAAGGCTGATGCCACGTTGGGCACGTCTCCTCAAGGTGGAGATCAGGCCCCGTCTTTAAGGGGATATGATCAATGATTTCGATTCCCCACCCAGCACATAATGTTGCGAGCGTATCGGGAAGTGGAGAAGCCAATGGCTTGAAAAAAGGAACTCTTGTCTTATCAACAGCCTATAAAGGGGAGCTACAATAGTCAGCATCCCATGCCTTCTTCCACCTTCCGCTCACGCAGGTCTTCAGAGCTCCAGCGCCCTTTTTCTCTGCTTCCACAGTGAATCCCACCTTGTCTCCTTTAGTCATGGCTAGATCCGGCACCAACAGGAAGTGGGACGTCTCCATAATCACCATTAGCGACATCCTGAAGCTGAAGCAAGCCGGCTACTTGTCGGCCGATGTCACCCATCGGGCCCCTGAAGCAGGCCAGATCATCCCTACACCTAGGCCGGGTGAAAGGGTCGCATTCCTCCCCCATTTCCTTAGGGGCTTGGATTTCCCCTGCAACCCTTCGTGAGAGGGCTGATGTTCTTTTATGGGCTAGATTTTGATGATCTAGCCCCCAACTCCCTCCTCCATGTCTTGTCCTTTATTATCTTCTGCGAGGCTGTCCTCCGGGTCCGACCACACTTCTGCCTATGGCTAAAGGTGTTCAACATCAAGCCCAAGGTGGTTGGTGGTGAATATGCGGACTGCGGTGGGGCCATGATTAGCAAATTGACGCGGGTCTTGTGGCTGGAGGGCAAGTTCATCGACACCGTTAAGGTGTGGCAAAAGGAATGGTTCTACATCACTGAGCCAAGGGGAGCCGCCTGGGTGGCAGCTCCCGCAATCATATCCGGACCCCCTACTAGGCTGGCCGCGTGGACCACCAAGAGCCCAGACTGGGGGTCTGCTGATGACTTGAAGGCACTGCAGAAGCGCGTCATCAGCGTAGTGGAGATCGGCGCGAAGCTGGTTAATGTGATCCAGATCATGCTCAAGCGTCAACTCCTCCCCTGTCAGGAGAGGGCCAAGCCAATGTGGGTGTATGACCCCGAAGATTCGGCCACCATGCAAAATCTTTTCGGCACGACCCACAAGAAAGTGTGGGCTCTGCTATTCAAGCCGCAGAAGGACTGGCCGGTCGAGGGGGAGGACATCGGCCTCTACGCTACGACCCCTCCGAAGAAGGTGAGCGGCATTGGTCTTTAACATGAGTTTGAATATTAGCACTGTATGATTTGATCCGAACCTCTTTATGTGGATTTTGCAGGGCTGGCTCACCAAGGCCAAGAAGATCAGTGGCCCGGCACCGCTGCCAGAAGGGCCCCGATTCGAACAGCTAGAGAAGCTGTTGGTTGTGATGCCGTACAATGCGCCCTACAAGAAGGGAAAGAAGACAGAGGTGCCGGAAGCCAGGGAGGGCCTCCGTCGCAGGGCTCGTCCAGACAGCCTGTCCGAAGACATTGCGGCCCTATCCGCACAGGAGGGGGACGAGGATGATGACAAGGAGGAAAGCGCCTCCTCACACTCTAAGAAGAGGGCGGCGGCCGGCACCGTCGAGGAGGTTCAACCTCCTCAGGCCCGGATGAGACAATGCCAGCCTAAGCTGGTCCTGTCCGATAGCTCGGACTCCAACGAGGAGTCTGAAGCTTTCAAAAAGGTCCCAGAGAGGGAAACCAGGGTCAAGCCCCATGCGACCAGGTACATATCGCGGCAGTTTCAATTGCCTTATTCTTTAGTAGTCCCTGGTAGAAAGTAGATTGATTGTTTTTTGGTGGTGCAGCACTCCACGCGGCCACCCTACCGAGGAGACCTCGGAGGGGACGTCCCCGCCCACCGAACTGGAGGACAGTGGCTCACGTTCCGCACCTCCTCTAATCCCCGAAGAGGTTGGGGAGGTGCTGTCGTGAAAGACCCCTCCTCCTCTGAACTCAGGGGAGGAGGTCGACGCCACCATGGCCAAGGCCGACGCATCGGTTGTTGAAGACCAGGGGGATGCATCCCTCCTGGCTAACGCGGGGAGGGGATCCGGATCATCCGAACCCCTACAGCATCCGGCTCCCGAGCCCCCGAGGCCCTCGAGGGAGCCAATTCCTCCTTTTGGTGGGGAAGGTGCTGAAGGCCCGACGCCCACGCCGAACACCTCTATTCAGGCAGCGGCGGGCTGGTCGGACGCGCTGGCGGAGTTGGTGAGCAACTCTGCCGTCATCAATGAGCACCGCACTCTTATGGGTGCGGTTATAAAGGGTCTTCGGTCCATTCATTCCGGACTGAACGACGCTGTTCAAGGCCTGCTAATAGGCTTTGAGGTAAGTCAAGTAATGCTCTTATCCTGTAAAGCGGTTGTAATCTTTAGTTTGGTAGGCCATGTACATAGCAGCCCCCGAGACTCTGCAAGGACTTCGGAGAATCTTGTAGAGGATCAAACTCTGTTGGCCGATTAATAATGTCGACGTTTCTTTTGCTGACGCAGACATCTTCCTTGGCTGCGGCTACTAATGCTATGGCACTAAAGCAGATGGACCAGAAGCTTGAACGCTCCCAAGGGGAGCTTGACCTTGTCAACAAACGGCTTGATGAAGCGCAAGGTAAGCTTTTCGTTAATGTGTGTGATCGCTCATCGCCGGGTACTTGTACGCCTGGACTGTATGTTGATCATTCTATGTGCGGATTTTTCAGCTGCCGCCGCTGAGGTGGAGGGCTTGAAGGAGGCCCTAAAGAAAGCCGAGGCTGAGGCGGCCGCCGAAAAGGCGAAGGCTGAGCTTGAGGAAGCCAAGCATTCCAGCCAAAAGCATGAGGCTCGAGTGGCCGAAGTGCAGGTGGAGCTCAAGGATGCTGCCACAAAGCTGGAGGGCCTTGAGAAGGAGAAGGAGAAGCGGTCCTCCACGCTATCCAAGGTGGAGAAAGAACTCCAGGAGGCGAGTACCGAAGTGCGAGCTGTCCGAGAGGAGCTCCGCCAAGTGGGGCAAATTGCAAACGGTAAGAAATACTTACTACAGAGTGTGTTCAGAAGCAACAGGTTCACCTTGCTGACCCGGGTTTGGCGGTCCGCAGGCGTCTTCGCTGAACTTCCGAGGAGTGCGGCGGCCACAGCGGAGCACTATGCCACTCGCGAGGAGGACTCCCTGCAACGGCTCTTCTGGTCATAGTTTTCGGCCTCCGAGCATCCTCCCCTCCTCAGCAACCAAATGAAGTAGCTGATGGAGATGCATCGGATGTCCGAGCTGGCCGTGAAGGACCTCCGTGTCAATCTATGGTCTGCTGAACCGATTCTGAACACCTACTTTGGCCTTGTGCAGAAGCTGCGGGAGGCACCGCTCTGGATTGATGCCATGAAGCGCTCCGCGTGCCTTGAGGGGGCAAGGCTTGCGTTTGCAAAGACCATGGTGCATTGGCCAAAGATTAATCTGATGGACATGGCTACTGACCCTCCACCCAAGGGGAAGGAGCACCGCCACCCTGAGCTGTACTTTGCGCAGGTGATGAATGGAGCGCGGGCGATAGAGGGCCAGTGCTCGAAAGATGTAATGCTTGAATGACTGTATTAAGTTTTGATCACTTGGACCCTATGCTTTATGATGCGTCCACCTAACTTATTTTGTCTGGTCCTGAGTTAATTTTGACTCTTGTGCGGACGTATGTTTATTCTAAAAGCTAACAGTCGTCGGCTTCAGCCCCCAGGTGAATATCATGAGGGGTGTTTTGTCTCCGCACTATTACCCTTAGCTAATGTCTTGGTGCCCGTAGGCGGTAGTGCGTGAGCGAAACTAGGCAACTAGACTATTCGGTTTTATTGCTTTCACTTAGCCTTAGGAGCTTAACGGTGGGGGCTAAGGACTAGCCCCCATAGTTTTGTGATGTACTGGGGGGGTCAATACCTATCCTTTCTGATCACCTGGTTTGCGTTAAAACGAACCCTTCGTGTGACACGGTGAAATCGCGAACGATTTTTAGAGTCAAACCTCGTCATCGGATCGCTGACCAGTTCGCGCTTACTATGACGGTCAGTTTTCGGCTTTCTCCTCCTGAGGTACTTGACCGGGCTAGCCAGAAGTACAATCGCAGGGGTTCTCCCTTTGCCCTCTTAGCCAAACGAGCGGAACATAAGGGCAAGCACAGAAGCCGGGCAACTCAACTATTGACCCTAGACATAGTTCTGAACTGATGCATATAGTGCAATATCCGAGACGCCGAACACTCAGCGAAAAGTGGTGTCGGACTTGGGGTGCGGAGTTGATGGTCAAATCGAGCTCTATGTTAGTTAACCAATCATGTTTTCATGCCGGGCTATTTGAACAGCGAGGGGAGAATCGGAAGGAATGGAGACAATCGCAAGATGCGGATATCCGAACACCATAAAGGGCGTTTTTAATATTTCTTGTAGGCTTAAGATGTCTAACCGTACAATTCAAACTACCATGGCATTATTTGTTAAAAGGAAAAAGTTTTACAGAGTAAAGGTTTACGCAGGGCCTTGATGCGTGAGTCGAAACCTCCACTGTGCCCTGCTGCACGTCCGTGCCATTGCTTCTGAGAGGTGGGGGTTGGGACCTTCGATGAAACCTTGAGGGGCGAGGATCCCACCGATGGAGCTATATGCTTGGGGGGGGGGGGTATTTAGAATTGGCCCCCGGGTCGTCCGAAGACAAGGTAATTCCGAAGTTCGTGTTAGCCGAACACATGCTTCAAATTTATTAATATATG
This sequence comes from Thinopyrum elongatum, assembly GCA_011799875.1. Classification (NCBI taxonomy): domain Eukaryota; kingdom Viridiplantae; phylum Streptophyta; class Magnoliopsida; order Poales; family Poaceae; genus Thinopyrum; species Thinopyrum elongatum. Next base: position 285,706,390 of record CM022298.1, on the reverse strand, counting down.
CCTCACGGCTGCCCATGGTATTTTTAGTGCGAAATTGTGCTGACGAGGCACGTGGAGCGCGAAGAATGTGGGCGTGCCGTGGGGCGCGCATCACTATTTGTGGTGAACGCATGCGGGTTCCCATGACGGGGAGCGGGTTCGGGCCCGTTTACTGTTGTCGCCGGCCTTTACGGTGGGCCGGTAACGGGACCTGTATGGGCTGGTTTTGTCTTCGATCGCTAGGGCCGCAGTGTGCTCTTCGGTCCGAAGTGAGCGTTCTGTATTGCCGTTGATAGTTATGATGCCCAAAGGACCGGGCATCTTCAACTTGAGGTACGCGTAATGCGAGATGACATTGAATTTAGCGAACGCCGTTCGGCCGAGGAGGGCGTGATAGCCGCTGCAAAAAGGTGCAATGTCGAAGATCAAGTCCTCGCTTCGAAAGTTGTCCGGAGAGCTGAACACTACTTCAAGCATCACAGTGCCTATGCAGCGGGCCTCCACTCCCGGAATGGCCCCCTTGAAGGTGGTGTTACTGGGTTTGATCCTTGACAGATCGATCCCCATCTTCCTCACTGTGTCTTCGTATATCAGATTGAGGCTACTACCCCCATCCATTAGGACTCTAGTGAGGTGGAATCCGTCGGTGATGGGGTCGAGTACTAAGGCTGTGGATCATCCATGGCGTATGCTGGTCAGATGATCCTTGCAATCAAAAGTGATCGGGCAGGCTGACCACGGATTGAACTTCGGCGCTACAGGCTTGATGGAATATACGTCTCGCAGCGCTCGCCTCCTCTCCTTCTTTGGTATGTGGGTTGCGTAGATCATGTTCACCGTCTTGACCTTGGAAGGGAAGGGTTTCTAGCCTCCACTATTTGGCCTGCGGGGCTCGTCATCGTCCTCGCTTCATGGGCTTTTGCCCGAGTCTTTGGCTGTAAGCTTGCCGGCCTGCTTTATCATCCAACAATTACGGTTGGAGTGGTTGGCGGATCTGGCAAGTCCTGTCCAAAATTGCATCTAGTCTGGATGGGCCGTCGCCGTTGCCTTTAGGGGCTTTCTTTCGGGGTCCGGACTTCGGGTTTCTGAACCCGGCATTTACTACCGTATCCTCGCCTTCGCCGTCATTGTGGCGACGTTTACTCTTGCTACGTCGCGGCTTTCCATTAGCGTCCCGAACCTCGGAGGTACCGGGTGTGTCAGGGTTGGTGTTTTTACGAGCGAGCCAACTGTCTTCGCCTGCGCAAAAGCGGGTAATGAGAGAAGTAAGGGCTGCCATCGTTCTTGGTTTATCCTGGCCGAGCTGTCTTATGAGCCATTCGTCCTTGACACTATGCTTGAAAGCGGCCAGGGCTTCGACATCTGGACAGTCGACAATCTGGTTCTTCTTGGTCAGGAATTGGTTCCAAAATTGTCGGGCAGATTCTCTGGGCTGTTGCGTGATGTGGTTTAGGTTGTCCGCGTCCGGAGGCCGGACGTAGGTGCCGTGAAAGTTCGCTCAAAAAGCGTCCTCAAGCTCTTCCCAACAGCCTATAGAGTCTTCTTGGTCAGGAACCAGTGTCGAGTAGGTCCTTTAAGCTTTAGTGGCAGATATTTGATGGCGTGGAGGTCATCTCCTCGCGCCATTTGAATGTGGAGGAGGAAATCCTCTATCCATATGGCCGGGTCTGTGGTTCCGTCGTATGGCTCGATGTTCACAGGCTTGAAGCCTTCTAGGAATTGGTGTTGCATTACCCTCTCTGTGAAGCACAGGGGGTGTGCGGCGCCCCGCACTCGAGCTACATCGCATCAGAGAACTTCGGCCATCCGAGTCCGCTGCTACTCCCAGACTCTATCGTTTCAGTTCAGCCAATCATGATATCCTTCCCGGTGAGTGGGCGGATCTTCTCTAAGTCCATAGATGGACCTGGTACGGCCTCCTCGAGCGTCTAGGTAATGGCGGAGGTTGTATTCATAGGTGGGCCGCACTTGATCCTTACCGTAATGGCGAGGTGGGGCGGCGGGGTGCTCGGCCTTGTCATCTTCTCTGTCCTGCCCTCTAGGGGGCGGTCTGGCTGTTCGGCGCATGTGTATGTCGGACATGTGGGCTCTACGGCCTCGTCATCGAATTGCGGCAGCAATCTTCACTTGGGAAAACTTATGATTGGCTGTTCGCGGCCGTACCCTTCTTTGGCGGCTAGGACTTTGGTCCATCGATCGTTGAGGGTGTCCTGTTCGTCCTTGATTCTACGTTTTTGTTTCTTCAGACTGCGGGCAATGGCTAGAAGCCTCCGTTTAAACCACTCCTGCTCCAGCGGGTCTTCGGGGACGATGAAATCGTCATCCTCGAGACTGGCCTCCTCATTGGAGGATGGGAGGTAGTTGCTATCTTCGAAGTCATCGGGGTTTTCTGGGTTAAACGGGTCCTACTGCCCCGCGTGGTCATCGTGATGATGTTCGTTAGCTGCGGCTCCGGTGAGGTCATCCGTATTATTCGCCGTGCCGTTCTCCACAGAGTCCATGTTGCTCGCATGGCTTCGACGTGGCTTTGATCGACGGCGCTGCCTTTGGCGTTTGGGCGGCTCATCTCCGGGCTTGTCTCGGTCCTGATTGGGAGTGCCATCTCTGTCCTTGGGGGTTCTCACCATGTAAATATCATAGGTAGACGTGGCCGACCAGCGGCCGGTGACGGGGGGGGGGGGGGGGGGGGGGGGGGCGACATCGGTACTAGCCGTGGCTCCACCATCCTCATCCATGTATTCGGCGTTTTCCGAATTATAATCTAGCATATTGGTTAAATCATCGATAGTGGCTACTAAGTGGGTGTTGGGTGGGACGTAAAATTCCTTGTGGTACGCCTCAAAGGGTTGATGATTGTGGGAAAAGGGCAGGTCCTCCTGGATGGTCATTTTATGGATTCGGTCTAGCGCCTCGTTTAACATAGCGAGGGTCGCCGAATTCGAGGGTTCTAGGCCAAATTCCATTGTAACGGGGTGGGGGGCAGTCAGTGCCCTGGCCGGTCCTTGGTTTCCATAGGCCAAGCTAAGCTCAGGGTGCGGTGCCGGATCCTTGAGGGGGTCCGGATTGTCACTGGAGATTAAGTACGGGCCTTGGTTTTTGCGTGTGGTTTCCACGCCGGGATTCAAGATCGAGCTGCTTAGGGCCGGGGTGACCCCTGGCCATAGGCTGCCGGTTGGTCGTAAGGGCTCAAGGCCAGAGGAGCATTGTGATGGAAAGGTTCGGCTGAGATTGACTCTTGGCCTCCGCCTCCTGATTCCGCCTCGAAGGCTAAGGATAGGCCCTCCGCAGACATGATGGATCTGGCCGAAGGTGGGGTCTGGCCCCCACTTGAAGCGGAACCCTCCTGGCTCGAAGCTGTTCGGAGGACAAGGGGCGATCTGTAGATCAGATCGGAGGGGGACTCCAGAGTGGGCATGGCGAGGCCTGCGAGGGTGCGGGAGGGGGCAGTGAATCCAGAGAAAACCAGATCGCCCCACGTGTCCACAACGTATTCTAGAATACCGAATCGAATTCGGTGTTCAGGAGCGAAGTTGTCGATCTAATCCAAATGACCAGTCGGGTCGGCGTGCAGCACGATGCTGCCGACCGCGAAGAGTTGACCGGGGACAAAGAAGTTCCCGGATTCGATGCCTTCTCCTATGATCAGGCGAGCCATCGATCCTTTGGGCGACCCCACAGCGGAATTCTCAATGAAAGCACCAATGTCGGTGTCAAAACCGGCAGACCTCGTGGTAGGGGGTCCCAAGCTGTGGATCTAGGATTGATGGGGAACAAGGGCGATGAACACGGTGTTTACCCAGGTTCGGGCCCTCTCGAAGAGGTAATACCCTACGTCCTGCTTGATTGTATTGGATGTATAGTATTGTTACAGAGTAGATCTACCTCGAGATCAGCATGAGCTAAACCCTAAGGTGATTATGTGATGAATATAGCTCTAGCCCTAAAGAATACAACCCTCGGTTTATATTGACATCGGTAGGGTTAGGGTTACCAGAGATAGATTACAATAAGAAGTAAAGAGATCCTGCCTATCCTTGACTTGGAGGGCACACCACGCCTTCATAGATCTTCTGTCGCTATACGGCTTCACCAGTCTGGCCCATATTCAATGGGTCGGCACCCCGTGGACCCCTTAGTCCATAACTCCCTCAGCCGTGATAGCAATTCCTCTGATGGAGAGGACTTTGATGCTGTCGGGATCAACGTGAGTACACATTTGGCCATTGTTAGTATCCGCTTTCGAACTGTATTTCCTCTCGCTAGAAAGAAGAGCATTTTGTCAGATCCTTGCTAGATTCCCGATACCATACCTGACGATAGATAGCCGACGATCTCGACATACATTGCCTTCACAAACAGAAATCAAGTAGGTTCATCGCGTTCCAACACACCAACACTAGGAGGAGGTTCATCGCCTGGAGTAACAAAGTGAGCCACATAATGTTGACTGTTAATTTATAGTTAGTCCAAGCTAGGTTTCACAAGTTTTTCCCCGTCTTGGTAATGTAGGAAGGCAACCATTGCGGATTCTTGGAATGGAAGGACAAAGAGTGGCCAGATAGCATGAAGAGAGCTCTCATTGCAATATGGAAATTGAATGAGAAGGAGAAAAGTGCGAGATCTATAGACAAGCTTCAGAGAGCCAGTGACTACCTTAAGCTTGTCACACGAAAGTGGAAGCTCCAAACATCTATGAAGGAGAAGCTACAGAATGAGGTAGGCAAGGTGCAGGGTGAGTTAAAGACAATGTTACAAAATCTAGGTGATGCAAAATGTGAGTTGATCCAACTTAAGTCAGAATTACATCTGAAGAACCTGGATACGACGACAGCAAGCAACACACAAAAGGTGACGCGACTTAAGGCGGAGAATGAGAGGGATAAGCTGAAGGAGGAGAAGCACGATCTTGAGTAGCAAGTCGCACAACTGGTCACTGAAGAGTCTGTTGCAAGGGGAAGGTTTACGAATAATATAGAAATATGTGGCATAGAGTTGTTTGTGCAAAATTTGCCCTCTAGTGTTTTGGAGATTGTTGACAGAAGGGGGTATGGATTGATTTGTTTGCAAGTGCATGTAGAGAGAAATAGTCCATGGAGAATCAAAGAGAATGCCATCTTTGCTGTCAAGTTCGAGGAACTTCACCAAAGAATATCTGAGATACAGAGAAGATTAGGTTATATCTCTTGAAGCCATTCAGGCGAGAAGATTGATGTGAAGAAATTTACCCCTTAAGATCTATTGTTGACGTGAAGCTATTGGTTTGGTGTTCGTTAGAAGAAAATTAATTGGGACTGAGAAGGCCGAAGGCGAAGCGAAGATGTAGCATTCATTTCATTGTTCTTCTTCCCTTTCTTGAGTCATAGAACCTCCGTACTAATAAGAGAGGTATAGGTTCTCAAAGATTAGATCCACTGTGATGCTTAGCCCAAACCTATGCAATACTGAGAGAAATCTCTTTATGCTCTGAATGATTACCTGTTAGCAGAAGACGTAGTTCTTCGGTGCTGTAGGAGATATCTTTTGGACCGAGGAGTTAGCATTTCTTGCTCCGCAAGAAATGTTACCGTTGTGCTCAAATTTCTGACCGTTGGACTCGTGTCATTCTGCCATTGGCTATCGCCCATGTCCACTTTGGTCATTTCCCTTCAAGGAAGGCTGCGGCTATAAATAGCCACCCTGCTCCATCGTTGTCCGTTGGCTGCTCCGCTTAAGATTTCTGAGAAGATTGATTGAGCATCCCTTCTCCGAGAGATTTGAGTTTAAAATCCACCGAGAGAAAACCAAGAACCAAAACTTAGACAATGGTTGAGCATCACAGTAGTTCTGAGTTAGAGTTAGTGTACCTATTACTCTTGAGAGCTGCGCACTCTCAAGACGGATAGGTGTTGGCTCGAGTGTTGAAGAATTGTAGTCTTCACCGAGCAAGATCTTCAGCAACCAAGAGTTATTGTGGTTCATGAAGGAAGTCTGTTGAAGGTTTGGAGATTGCTGGTAAGTATCTACCGTGATTGAAATCAACTGGAGTCTAATCAGCTCCTAGTAGAAGGATGATGTTTACTACACAACTTGTTCTTGTAGACTCGTGTTGGGCCTCCAAGCGCAGAGTTTTGTAGGACAGTAGCAAATTCCCTCAAGTGGATGACCTAAGGTTTCTGAATCCGTGGGAGGCGTAGGATGAAGATAGTCTCTCTCAAACAACCTTGCAACCAAATAATAAAAAGTCTCTTGTGTCCCCAACACACCAAATACAATGGTAAATTGTATAGGTGCACTAGTTCGGCGAAGAGATGGTGATACAAGTGTAGTAATGATAGTAGATATGGATTTTTGTAATAGGAACAATAAAAAACAGCAAGGTAGAAATTGATAGAACGGAGCACAAATGGTATTGCAATGCTTGAAAATGAGGCCTATGGTCCGTACTTTCGCTAGTGAAATCTCTCAACAATGCTAATATAATTGGATCATATAACCTTCCCTCAACGTGCGATGAAGAAACACTCCAAAGTTCTTATCTAGTGGAGAACATAAGACGAAATTGTTTGTAGGGTACGAAATCACCTCAAAGTTATCCTTTCCGATTGATCTATCCAAGAGTTCGTACAAAAATAACACCAAGTTATCCTTTCCGATCGATCTATCTAAGAGTTCGTACTAAAATAACACCATATGATACACATCAACCAACTCTAATGTCACCTAGATACTCCAATGTCACCACGAGTATCCATGAGTTGATTATACGATATGCATCAAACAATTTCAGATTCATAATAGTCAATCCAACACAAAGAACCTCAAAGCGTCCCCCAAGATTTCTAACGGAGAAACAAGGATGAAAATGTGCATCAACCCCTTTGCATAGATTACCCCAATGTCACCTTGTGAATCTGCGAGTTGAGTGCCAAAACATATATCAAGTGAATCAATATGATACCCCATTGTCACCACGGGTATTTGTAGCAACACACACATCAAGTGCTCTCAAATCCATAGAAGTATTCAATCCGATAAAACGAAATCTCAAAGGGAAAACTCAATTCATCACAACAACAAAGAGAGGAAGAAACACCATATGATCCAACTATATTAGCAAAGCTTGCGATACATCAAGATCGTGCCAACTCAAGAACATGAGAGAGAGAGATTAAACACATAGCTAGTGGCAGAAACCCTCAGCCCCAAGGGTGGACTACTCCCTCCTCATCATGGTGGCCACTGGGATGATGAAGATGGCCACCGGTGATGATTTCCCCCTCCGACAGGGTGCCGAAACAAGGTCTAGATTGGTTTTTCGTGGCTACAGAGGCTTTCGGCGGCGGAACTTCTGATCTAGGGTTATTTCTGGGGGTTTCTATATTTATAGGATTTTTTGGCGTCAGTTTCATGCGAAGATGGGCTTCAAGGGCCCCACCACCCACCAGCACACGTGCAAGGCCCCTGGCACGCCCTGGTGGGTGGTGGCCACCTCCTTCACCTTCTGGTCCCCCCCACAAAGCTTCTAGTGCCTCTTTTGTTCCAAAAAAATTTGTCAAAAAGTTTCAGCTCATTTGGAGAACTTCCATTTATGCACAAAAAAACAACACCACAGTAGTTCTGCTGAAAACAACGTCAGTCCGGGTTAGTTCCATTCAAATCATACCAAAACCATATAAAATTGTTGTAAACATGGCATGAATACTTCATAAATTATAGATACGTTGGAGACATATCAGCATCCCCAAGCTTAACTCCTACTCGTCCTTGAGTAGGTAAATGATAAAGAAATAATTTATGAAGTGTGAATGCTAGCATAGTGCATAAGTTCAATCAATGATAATTTCAATCACTTTTCATAGCATCATAACATCAACTCTTTCTCATAAAACTCATCATGATAAAGTAGCAAACAATTCACATATTACGGTTCAAACAATGAATTCTCTTGAAACTTAACAACCTATATTCTTAGTCACCAAACAATTGCAATTCAACTTATTCTCAACAAAGTCTAAGTAAGAGTTCCACATACTCAATCATCATATAGTCTTCTATGATTGCTAGTACTCAAAGCATATTTTTAGAACAAATGGCATCCATCGAACACAGAGAAAGATAGGGGCTTAATGTTCCACCTCCCAACTCATTTATCATGGAGATAATTGTCAACAATAATAAATGATGTTCAAATATATTTGACTGACCATATGTGCCTAGATCTTTCCCCACCACATGATGCTTGCGAACTAGAGAATAATTGAGGTTGAATGAGGATGTATACTATTGACTCTTGCATAAAAGTAAATACTGAAAAGTAAAAGATAGGCCCTTCGCAGACGGAAGCAGAGGTTGTCATGCACTTTTTCTTTTTTGATGCTCAAGCTTTTAGTGCAAAGGAATGTCACATTATATTGCCCCTTATGGTAGCAACCTTTATTATGCAGTCCGTCACTTTTATTACTTTGCAATCACAAGTTTTTCCAACGCTTATTTTCCCTTACAATAAAATATCAAACATATTTAGGAGCAATTTTTATTGCTATATGCACCGATGACAACTTACTTGAAGGATCTTATTCAATCCATAGGTAGGTATGGTGGACACTCATGGCAAGAAACTGGGTTTAAGGGTTTTCGGATGCACAAGTAGTATCTCTACTTAGTACGAATTTTTGGCTAGCAAAAGATCCTAAGAAAACACCACATGTTGGAGGATCCATAACAATATAACTTCTATGCAAATATACACAACCATAACTCATTATGTTGTCTTCCTTGTCCAACTTCAACTAATTTGCTCAAGTTTGAAAATAATTAATGGGTATTCACAATTATAGAAGATGTCCATGATAATATATTTGTATGTGAAAGTTCTCTTCCTTATACTAATCTTTCATGAATTGCTTGCATGACCAATATTGTGATTGTCAAGCTTCAAAAGATTTCACTTTCTAAACCCGATGTGAAGCTACTACTAGGTATGGTACAAGCATATGAAGCACATATAATTTCAAATTTATGATATTCAATTCATTCAACAATTTACTCATAGGATATAAGTGAAGCACGAGAGTAAATGACAAAACTACTCCAAAAAGATATAAGTGAAGATTAAACAAGCAGTTAAGTAAATGGGTAGCCATTTGAGGACTCTCTCTCATTTAAAGACTTTCAGATCTACGTATTTTATTAAAACAGCAAGCAAAATAAAATAAAATGACATTACAAGAATAGCACACATCATGTGACGAAGCAAAAACTTAGGCTCAACCGAGGCTTATCGATAATTGTTGATGAAGAAAGGTGGGATGCCTACTGGGCATCCCCAAGCTTAGATGGTTGAGACTTCTTGAAATATTATCTTGGGATGCCTTGGGCATCCTCAAGCTTGAGTTTTTGTGTCTCCTTAATTCCTTTTATATCAAGGTTTCCCTAAATCTTAAAAAATACATCCACACAAAACTTAACAAGAACTCGTGAGATACGTTAGTATAAATCAACGCAATAACCTTATCATTCTCTACTGTACAAATCACTAAAATTATTATTTAACATTTCATACTAAATGCCTCTTCATATTTAATACTCCTATCCTCAAATAGAATCATTAAACAAGCAAACATATGCAAACATAACAGCAATCTGTCTAAACAGGACAGTCTGTAAAGAGTGGAATTATACTCATACTTCCCTAGATCCAAAAAATCTGAAAATTGACCACACTGTAGAAAATTTATAATAGATTATTGTGAAAAACAATCAACATTTTATCACATACTGACATTTCTGAAGAATTCACGCACTAGCGTACAACTTTCTGTTTTCAAACAGCAACATATGGACTTGCAAAATAAGCATGGCAAAGGCTATACTTGACATTTTTATTGAAGTAAAAGATATAAAACATTATGTAAATAACAGGAAGCAAATCCTAATAAAATAAAATGGTGCTCCAAGCAAAACACAGGTCATGTGACTAATAAAAATATAGCCCCAAGTAAGGTTACCGATAATGTAATAGACGAAAGAGGGGATGTCTTCCGGGGCATCCCCAAGCTTAGTTGCTTGGATCTTCCTTGAACATTACCTTGGGGTGCCTTTGGGCATCCCGAAGCTTAGGGTTTTGTCACTCCTTATTCTCCTCATATCGATATATCACCCAAAACTTGAAAACTTCAATCACACAAAACTTAACGGAACTTCGTGAGATGGGTTAGTATGATAAAAACAAATCATTCACTTTGGTACTGTCGAGATAAGATTCATAATTGTTCCCACATAATGACTACTGTACTCTACAATTTCCAAAATTTAAATTAAGCAATATAAGCCATACAAACCATAAAACAAGCAAACTATGTATTGCAAACACAATCTGTCAAAAACAGAACGGTACGTAAAGATCTGAATTATGGCCATACTTCTGTAAATCCAAAATTCTGAAAATTTAGGACAACGTAGGCAATTTGTATGTCAATCATCTGTAAATAATTCAGAATTTTCCGACACTCCAGGAATTTTTAACAATTCTGTTACTGGGCGCAAAAGTTTCTGTTTTTGCACAGAATCAAGACAACTATCATCCACACTATCCCAAAGGCTTTACTTGACACTTTATTGAAAGAAAAGCTATAAAACATGATTACTACAGTAGCTTAATCATGTGAACACACAAAAATAGTAGGTATAAATGTTGGGTTGTCTCCCAACAAGCGCTTTTCTTTAATGCCTTTTTAGCTAGGCATGATGATTTCAATGATGCTCACATAAAAGATAAAGAATTGAAACACAAAGAGAGCATCATGAAGCATATGACTAGCACATTTAAGTCTAACCCACTTCCTATGCATAGGGATTTGGTGAGCAAACGACTTATGGGAACAAGAATCAACTAGCATAGGAAGGCAAAACAAGCAAAACTTCAAGATTTTCAACACATAGAGAGGAAACTTGATATTATTGCAATATGCAAAAGCATGTTTTCCCCTCTCATAATAATTTTCAGTAGCATCATGAATTAATTCAACAATATAGCTATCACATAAAGCATTCTTTTCATGATCCACATGCATGAAATTTTTATTACTCTCCACATAAGCAAATTTATTCTCATGAATAGTACTGGGAGAAAACTCAACAAAATAGCTATCATGTGATACTTGATTGACATAATCAATTTGAGCATTAAAATGATGATGACAAGATTCATGGTGATCATTATTCTTTATATCATAAGTTTCATCAAAATAATCATCATAGATAGCAACTTTGTTATCAAAATCAATTGAAACCTCTTCCAAGATACTGGAATCATCATTAAATAAAGTCATGATCTCTCCAAATCCACTTTCATCAATATAATCATCATAAATAGGAGGCAAGCTTTCATCATAGTAAATATTCTAATCAAAACTTGGGGGACTAAAAATATCATCTTCATCAAACATAGCATCCCCAAGCTTGTGGCTTTGCATATCATGAACATCATGGATATTCAAAGAATTCATACTAGAAACATTGCAATCATGCTCATCATTCAAAGATTTTATTCAAAACATTTTATTGAATTCTTCTTCTATCAATTGAGCAAAAAATTTCGATCCATCATTTTCAAGAAAGACATGATAAAGACGAATAATATGAGGCCACCTCAATTCCAATTTTTTGTAGTTTTCTTTTATAAACCAAACTTGTGATAATACAAGAAACTAAAAGATTCAATTGCAAGATCTAAAGATATACCTTCAAGCACTCACCTCCCCGGCAACGGCGCCAGAAAAGAGCTTGATGTCTACTACACAATTTGTTCTTGTAGACTCGTGTTGGGCCTCCAAGCGCAGAGTTTTGTAGGACAGTAGCAAATTTCCCTCAAGTGGATGACGTAAGGTTTATGAATCCATGGGAGGCATAGGATGAAGAAGATCACTCTCAAACAACCCTGCAACCAAATAATAAAAAGTCTCTTGTGTCCCCAACACACCAAATACAATGGTAAATTATATAGGTGCACTAGTTCGGCGAAGAGATGGTGATACAAGTGTAGTAATGATAGTAGATATTGATTTTTGTAATAGGAACAATAAAAAACAGCAAGGTAGTAATTGACAAAACGGAGCACAAACAGTATTGCAATGCTTGAAAATGAGGCCTAAGGTCCGTACTTTCGCTAGTGCAATCTCTTAACAATGCTAATATAATTGGATCATATAACCATCCCTCAACGTGCGATGAAGAAACACTCCAAAGTTCTTATCTAGCGGAGAACATAAGACGAAATTGTTTGCAGGGTACGAAACCACCTCAAAGTTATCCTTTTCGATCGATCTATCCAAGAGTTTGTACTAAAATAACACCAAGTTATCCTTTCCGATCGATCTATCTAAGAGTTTGTACTAAAATAACACCATATGATACACATGAACCAACTCTAATGTCACCTAGATACTCCAATGTCACCACGAGTATCCGTGAGTTGATTATACGATATGCATCAAACAATTTCAGATTCATAATACTCAATCCAACACGAACCTCAAAGCGTGCCCCAAGATTTCTACCGGAGAAACAAGGACGAAAACATCCATCAACCCCTATGCATAGATTACCCAAATGTCACCTCGGGAATCCGCGAGTTGAGTGCCAAAACATATATCAAGTGAATCAATATGATACCCCATTGTCACCACGGGTATTCATAGCAAGACACACATCAAGTGATCTCAAATCCATAAAAGCATTCAATCCGATAAAACCAAATTCAAAGGGAAAACTCAATTCATCACAACAAGATAGAGAGGGAGAAACACCATATGATCCAACTATATTAACAAAACTCGCAATACATCAAGATCATGCCAACTCAAGAACATGAGAGAGAGAGAGAGAGAGAGATTAAACACATAGCTACTAGTACAAACCCTAAACCCCGACGATGCACTACTCCCTCCTCATCATGGTGGCCGCCGGGATGATGAAGATGGCCACCGATGATGATTTCCCCTCCGGAAGGGTGCTGGAACAGGGTTTAGATTGGTTTTTCGTGGCTACAGAGGGTTTCGGCGGCGGAACTTCTGATCTAGGGTTATTTTTGGGGGTTTCTGTATTTATAGAATTTTTTAGCGTCGGTTTCACGCATAGATGGGTTTCGAGGGGCTGACCACCCACCATCACATGGGCAAGGCCCCTGGCGTGCCCTGGTGTGTGGTGGCCACCTCCTTCACCTTCTGGTCCTCCCATGAAGCTTCTAGTGCCTCTTTTGTTCCAAAAAAATCATCAAAAAGTTTTAGCTCATTTGGAGAACTATCATTTCTGCACAAAAAACAACACCACGGTAGTTCTACAGAAAACAGCGCCAGTTCGGGTTAGTTCCATTCAAATCATAGCAAAACTATATAAAATTGTTGTAAACATGGCATGAATACTTCATAAATTATAGATACGTTGGAGATGTATCAAAGTAGAATAGGACGGAGAGAGGTTTGCTCCTGTGTTCAATCACAAGTCCCTCCAACCAGACCTAGTCATTTGGCAGAAGGGCGAACTGGTGTACCAAATACACTTACCTCCATCAAGCACCACTGGTTCAATCTGATACTCTACATTACTTTCAATGATTATCATTCATGCTCCGGGATGATAGTTGATACGTCTCCGTCGTATCTAATTTTTTTGATTGTTTCATGCCAATATTCTACAACTTTTACATACTTTTCGCAAAAATTTATATGATTGTCTTGCACTAACATATTTGTCCATTGCCACTGACATTTCCTATTTGTTGCATGTTTTTGTTTCGCAGAAAATCCATATCAAACCAATTCCAAACGCGATAAAATTTTACGGAGAATTATTTTGGAATATATGTAATTTTTTGGAAGCGGAATCAACGTGAGACGATGCCCGAGGGGCCCACAAGCTCAAGGGCTACGCCCCTACCCAAGGCACGCCTGGTAAGATTGTGGCCACCCAGCAGGTCGGTTGGAGGTGTCCTTCTGCCGCAAGGAAGCTTATATCCGGATAAACCGTGTTAAAATTTCAGCCCAATCGGGAGTTACGGATCTCCGGATATTTAAGAAACGATGAAATGCCAGAAAACAGGGTCGCGAAACAGAAGAGAAACAGGGAGAGATCCAATATCGGAGGGGCTCTCACCCCTCCACCACCATGGAGGCCATGGACTAGAGGGGAAACCCTCCTCCCATCCGGGGGAGGTCAAGGAAGAAGAAGAAGGAGGGGGCTCTCTCCCCCTCTCTCCCGGTGGCGCCGGAACGCTGCCGGGCAATCATCGTGACGGCGATCTATGCCAACAACTTTGCCGCCGTCATCACCAACTTTCTCCCCCTCTATGCAGTGGTGTAACACCTCTTCTCCCCGCTGTAATCTCTACTTAAACATGGTGCTCAACACTATATATTATTGTCCAATGATATATGGTTATCCTATGATGTTTGAGTAGATCCATTTTGTCCTATGGGTTGATTAATGATCGTGATTGGTTTGAGTTGTTTGTTTTATTTTGGTGCTATCCTATGGTGACCTCCATGTCGTGCAAGCGTGAGGCATTCCTACTGTAGGGTGTTTCAATATGTTCATGATTCTCTTATAGTGGGTGGCGAGAGTGACAGAAGCTTATAACCGAGTAAGGGGGATGTTGCGTATGGGAGTAAAGAGGACTTGATACTTAATGCTATGGTTTTGTTTTACCTTAATGATCTTTGGTAGTTGTGGATGCGTGCTATAGTTCCAATCATAAGTGCATATGATCCAAGTAGAGAAAGTATGTTAGCTCATGCCTCTCCCTTATATGAAATTGCAATAAAGATTACCGGTCTAGTTATCAATTGCCTAGGGACAAATAACTTTCTTGTGACAAAAAGCTCTCTATTAAAACTAACTTAATTGTTTCTTTATCTAAACAGCCCCTAGCTTTTATTTACGTGTTCTTTATTATCTTGCAAACCTATCCCTTTACACCTACAAAGTACTTCTAGTTTCATACTTGTTCTTATTAAAGCAAACATTAAGCATGCGTAGAGTTGTATCGGTGGTTGATAGAACTTGGACGGAATATAAATTCTACCTTTAGCTCCTCATTGGGTTCGACACTCTTACTTATCGAGAAAGGCTACAATTGATCCCCTATACTTGTGGGTTATTAAGACCTTTTTCTGGCACCGTTGTCGGGGAGCAATAGCGTGGGGTGAATATTCTCGTGTGTGCTTGTTTGCTTTATCACTAAGTAGTTCTTATTTTGTGCTCTTGTTTTATATCTTTAGTTATGGGTAGGAAACGTAAAATACCAAAAAATTAGTTGTACCTACTAAACCAATGGTTGAAGAACTACCCAAAATCTATCATACTGCTGAAGCTTTCTACTTGGATCGTCTTTGATCCCTATGTGCACATCCTAAAAACCCAACTAGGTTAGTTGAGGGAAAATCATTAGATGAGCATGCTTATTTTGTGCGACACCGCTTATCTCAAAAAGGGAAACTTTTATGGCATCATATTAATACTATGCATTGCTAGGATTAGAATTTATGCAGAATACATGATTTTACTTGTTGTTCTGAAGACCCTAAGAAACACCTTCCCTACCAATGGGAGTTTAGTGATAATGGAATCATATCTTCTTATGCTAAAGGTGTATATAGTTACTATGATATTGAACAAATTTAAGAATTTTTCTGCTTTTAAGGGTGCTTATGAAATTGCTTCTTTGATTGAAAAGTATGATGCTACTCTTTACAAATCTAAAAATTATGCTTCTAATGCTTATGTTAAACCATATATTGAGGACTCCTCCGCTGTCCAAGAGGAGACTAATATTTTGCAGGAATCTATGGAAGAAGAAATTTATGAAATTGTGAGCTCATTGGATGAAAAGGATGAGGAGGAGAGCGAAGAACAAAAAGGGGAAGAATGGATTAGCTACCCGTGCCCACCTTCTAATGAGAGTAACTCTTCCACTCACACATTGTTTAATTTCTCTTCGTGCTTACCGGAGGATGAATGCTATGATCCTGTTGATTCGATTGAAATAACCCTTTTTGATGAATTTGATGCTTGCTATGCTTGTGGCCATGATGCCAATTATGCTTATGGAGATGAAGTTGCTATAGTTCATTATGTTAAGAATGAAATAGTTGCTACTGCACCCACACATGATAGTCCTATTGTCTATTTGAATTCTCCCAACTACACTATATCGGAGAAGTTTGCGCTTATTTAGGATTATATTGGTGGGTTGCATTTTACCATTACACATGATGATTTTGATAGATATAATATGCATGTGCTTGCTGCTCCTACTAGCAATTATTATGAGAGAGGGACTACATCTCCACCTCTCTATGTTTCCAATATGATAAAATTGCAAGAAACTGTTTATACTATGCATTGGCCTTTACATTGTGTGCATGAATTGTTCTTTTATGACATGCTGATGCATAGGAAGAGAGTTGGACTTCGTTGTTGCTTGATATATGTGCTTTGTGATCAATACTAAATTACAAATCATTGTTAATTAAAATTGGCTTTGATATACCTTGGGATTCGGGTGAATCAATTACTTGAGCACTTTATGCCTAGCTTAATGGCTTTAAAGAAAGCCCTGCCAGGGAGACAACCCAGAACTCTTAGAGAGTCATTTTATTCTGTTGCATTCTTTTAAAAAGTTTAAAAACAAAAAATATAGAGTGGAACCTAAAACTTTTAAAAACGAAAGTGAAAGTAAGAAAGACGAGCACCATTGAAGCGGGGGAGCTCCTTGAACTTTGTGCATGCCCATGGAAACTTTGCAAATCTTGAATTACAGAAAATTTTCAACAAAAATAATTATACCCTTGTACAAATCTCTTATATTATAAAAATAATGTTCCAAGATTTTCCTTTAGGATGATTAGATTGCTTGTTTGGTATGTGCGGTGCAAAAACAGAAACTTTTGCTGTAGTCCATGAATTTACATTTTTTACTGGTATGTGCAAAAATTCTGAATTTTTTACACGGTACTTCTATCAAAATTATTTATTTTTTCCTAATTTTCAGAATTTTTTGAGTTACAGAAGTATATGTACCATCTGCATCGTTACAGATTGTCCTATTTTCATAGATTGCTGTTATAGTTTCATTATTTGCGTATGTTTGAAATCTTGTTGAGCCTCCTTTGACTTGGGGCCATATAATTGTGATAGCATGCAGTGGGTAATGATTGATTATAATTATACAATAATGTTATAGTAGTACATGATGGGATTTTATGTTATATGTACAAACCCCGCTAATAAAAAGTTCGGTTATGTTTCGTGTGGATGAAGTGTTCGAAGATCGAGGAGGTATTGATATGAGAAGAATGAGTAGAGGCAAGACCTCAAGCTTGGGGATGCCCAAGGATCCCCAAGTAAATATTCAAGGAGACTCAAGCTTCTAAGCTTGGGGATGACCCAGAAGGCATCCCATCTTTATTCGACAATTATCGGTATGTCTCCTTTTTTGTTTTGTTCACATTATATGCGTAAGTTCTTGGAGCATCGTGTGCCTTTCATTTTTCTTTTCATAATGCACCATGCTGGTTTGAGATAGTCCTTGGTTGATTCATAGAATGATCTTTGCACTTCACTTATATCTTTTGAGTATGGCTTTTTAGAATGCTTCATGTGCTTCACTTATATCATTTGAAGTTTGGATTGCCTGTTTCTCTACACATAGAAAACCGCCATTTGTAGAATGCTCTTTTGCTTCACTTATATTTGTTAGAGCATGGGCAAATATTTTGTAGAAAGAATTAAACTCTCGTGCTTCACTTATATCTATTTAGAGAGTCAACAGGAATTGTCATTCACATGGTTAGTCATAAAATCCTACATAAAACTTTTAGATCACTGAATATGATATGTTTGATTCCTTGCAATAGTTTTGTGGTATAGAGATGGTAATATATGGGAGGTACTAGTGAATGATTGTGGTTTAGTAGGAATATTGGTGTTAAGGTTTGTGATTCCCGAAGCATGCACGTATAGTCTCTTGTTATGCTAAGAAGTTGGAGCATGATTTATTATTGATTGTCTTCCTTATGAGAGGCAGTCAGGGACGAGCGATAGTCTTTTCCTACCAATCTATCCCCCTAGGGGCATGCATAGTAGTACTTTGCTTCGAGGGCTAATAAAATTTCGCAATAAGTATGTGAGTTCTTTATGACTAATGTGAGTCCATGCATTATACACACTCGTAATTACCTTTCCGCAATTTGCTAGCCTCTTCGGTACCGTGCATTGCCCTTTGTCCCCCTCGAGAGTCGGTGCAAACTTCAGTGATGCATCCAAACCCCGTGATATGATACGCTCGATCACACATAAGCCTCCCTATATCTTCCTCAAAACAGCGACCATACCTACCTATTATGGCATTTCCATATCCATTCCAAGATATATTGCGATGCAACTTCCATCATCATCATATACATGACTTGAACATTCATTGTCATATTGCTTTGCATGATCGTAAGATACCTAGCATGATATTTTCTTGGCTTGTCCATTTTTTATATCTTTTCTACGCTAGATCATTGCACAGCCTGGTACACCACCAGAGGCATTAATTTAGAGTCATATTTTGTTCTAGTATCGAGTTGTAATTTTGAGTTGTAAGTAAATAGAAGTGTGATGATTATCATATTCATTATTAGAGCACTGTCCCAGTGAGGAAAGGATGACGGAGACTATGATTCCCCCACAAGTCAGGATGGGACTCCGGACGAAAATAAAAAAGAAAAAAAGGCAAAAAAGAGCCCAAAAAAGAAAAAAAAAGGAGAGAAAAGTAGAGAAGGGGCAATGTTACTATCCTTTTGCACACTTGTGCTTCAAAGTAGCACCATGTTTTTCATATAGAGAGTGTCATATGTTGTCACTTTCATATACTAGTGGGAATTTTCATTATAGAACTTGGCTTGTATATTCCGGTGACAGGCTTCCTCAAATGCCCGAGGTCATCATGAGCAAGAAAGTTGGATGCACACACACTTAGTTTTCAGTTTGAGCTTTCATACACTTATAGCTCTTAGTGCATCCATTGCATGGCAATCCCTAATCCTCGCATTGACATCAATTGATGGGCATCTCCATAGCCCGTTGATTAGCCTCGTCGATATGAAACTTTCCCTTTTTTGTCTTCTCCATATTAATCTCTACCACTGTATTCTATTCCACCCATAGTGTTATATCCATGGCTTGAGATCATGTATTGCGCTCATGTATTGCGTGGGGGTTGAAAAAGTTGAAGCACGTGAAAAAGTATGAACCAATTGCTTGGCTTGTCATCGGGGTTGTGCATGATAAATACTTTGTGTTAATAAGATGGAGCATGACAAGGCTATATGATTTTGTAGGGATAACGTTCTTTAGCATTGATATTTTGAAATACATGATTGTTTGTTGGGATGCCTGAGTATTGATGTCTTTATATCAAATTATAAACTATTTCTTTGAATCACTAGTGTCTTAATATTCATGTCATGACTAGATTATAAGATCAAGATTATGCAAGGTAGCATTCCACATCAAAAATTATCTTTTTTATCATTTACCTACTCCAGCATGAGCAGGATTAAGCTTGGGTATGTTGATACGTCTCTGTCGTATCTATAATTTTTGATTGTTTCATGCCAATATTCTACAACTTTTACATACTTTTGTTAACAATTTATATGATTTTCTTGGACTAACATATTGATCCAATGCCTAGTGCCATTTCCTATTTGTTGCATGTTTTTTGTTTCACAGAAAATCCATATCGAACAAGTCCAAACATGATAAAATTTTACAAAGAATTATTTTGGAATATATGTGATTTTTTAGAAGCCAAATCAAAGCGAGACGATGCATGAGGGGCCCACAAGCTCAAGGGGCGCGTCCCCTACCAAGGGCGCACCTGGCAAGCTTGTGGCCACCCCGTAGGTCGGTTGGAGGTGTCCTTCTGCCACAAGGAAGCTTATATCCGGATAAAAATCGTGTTAAAATTTCAGCCCAATCGAAGTTACAGATCTCTGGATAGTTAAGAAACGGTGAAAAGCCAGAAAAGAGGGTCGCGAAATAGAAGAGAAACAAAGAGAGATCCAATCTCGGAGGGGCTCTCGCCCCTCCGCCGCCATGGAGGCCATGGAACAGAGGGGAAACCGTCCTCCCATCAAGGGGGGGGGGGTCAAGGATGAAGAAGAAGAAGGAGGGTCCTCTCTCCCCCTCTCTCCCGGTGGCGCCGGAACACCGCCGGGGCAATCATCGTGACGTCGATCTACACCAACAACTTCGCCGCCGTCATCACCAACTCTCTCCCCCGCTATGCAGCGGTGTAACATGTCTTCTCCCCACTGTAATCTCTACTTAAACATGGTGCTCAACACTATATATTATTATCCAATGATATGTGGTTATCCTATGATGTTTGAGTAGATCCATTTTGTCCTATGGGTTGATTGATGATCGTGATTGGTTTGAGTTGTATGTTTTATTTTGGTGCTGTCCTATGGTGCCCTCTGTGTCACGCAAGCATCAGGCATTCCCTCTATAGGGTGTCGCAATATGTTCATGATTCTCTTATAGTGGGTGGCGAGAGTTACAGAAGCTTATACCCGAGTAAGGGGGTTGTTGCGTATGGGAGTAAAGAGGACTTGATACTTAATGCTATGCTTGGGTTTTATCTTAATGATCTTTGGTAGTTGCAGATGCTTGCTAGAGTTCCAATCATAAGTGCATATGATCCAAGTAGAGAAAGTATGTTAGCTCATGCCTCTCCCTCATATGAAATTGCAATAATGATTACCGGTCTAGTTATCGATTGCCTAGGGACAAATAACTTTCTTGTGACAAAGATCTCTCTACTAAAACTGACTTAATTGTTTCTTTATCTAAACATCCCCTAGCTTTTATTTCCGTGTTCTTTACTATCTTGCAAACCTATCCCTTTACACCTACAAAGTACTTCTAGTTTCATACTTGTTCTAGGTAAAGCGAACATTAAGTGTGTGTAGAGTTGTATCGGTGATCGATATAACTTGAATGGAATATAAATTCTACCTTTAGATCCTCATTGGGTTCGACACTCTTACTTATCGAGAAAGGCTACAATTCATCACCTATACTTGTGGGTTATCAATAGTGTATCTATTTACCCATTGATCATTTATCGTTCGCTTGTGAACTGCTTTATATCTCTCTTATCTTTCGTGCAGTATCACACTATATTCCTCTCTATCAGCATTTACCTCGCTATTCGCATATAGTTTTCACTCATGTTATTGCAACTGTGTGTGTTTTGAATTACCATCGTAGTAGTTAAGCCCATTGTCTACTTAGCCCGAACTATTATAGCTTCCTAAGAAACTTTTTCTCATCGGTAGGATACCTACTTAAGTATCTTTTCTACAAAATCTATTATGCTCCTTTGTTTGGGTTCAATTCAAAACATTTGCAAGAATTTTTTAATCTCCCATTCACCCCCTCTGGTCAATATACTCTGGGTCCCTACAATTGGTATTAGAGAAGGTACTCCCTGTCCCTTCCTATTAAAGGTATAATGATACTTCTCCAACGTATCTATAATTTTTTGTTGTTCCATGCTATTATATTTCAATCTTGGATGTTTTATATGCATTATTATGCCATTTTATATCATTTTTTGGGACTAACTTATTAACCTAGTGCCCAGTGCCACTTGCTGTTTTTTCCTCCTTGTTTTTGACTTTACAGAAACTCAATACCAAACGGATTCCAAATGGAACAAAACTTTTTGACGATATTTCTTGGACCAGAAGACACCCTGGAAGCTTTGGGAGGAGGCCAGAAGAGCCACGAGGTGGCCACAAGCTCTGGGGGCGTGCCCCCCAAGCTTGTGGGCCCCCAGGGCACTTCCAACCTTAATTTTTCTTCTATAAATACCCAAATATTCCCCGAAGACCAGAGGGCACCCCAAAAATACTTTTTTGCCGCCACAAGTTTCTGTCTTCATGAGATCCCATCTGGGGACATTTTCCGGTACTCCACCGAACGGGGATTCAATCAGGGAGAGCTTCTACATCAACCTTGTTGCCCTTCCGATGATGTGTGAGTAGTTTACCACAGACCTACGGGTCCATAGCTTAGTAGCTAGATGGTTTCTTCTCTCTCTTTGATCTTCAATGCAATGTTCTCCTCGATGTTCTTGGAGATCTATTCAATGTAATCTTCTTTTGCGGTGTGTTTGTTGAGATCCGATGAATTACGGGTTTATGATCATATTATCTATGAATATTATTTGATTCTTCTCTGAAATCTTTTATGCATGATTTATATAGCTTTGTATTTCTCTTCGATCTATTGATTTGGTCTGGCCAACTAGATTGATTTTTCTTGCAATGGAGAGGTGCTTTGTAATGGGTTCAATCTTGCGGTGCTCAATCCCAGTGACAGAAAGGGACATGAGACATATTTGTATTGTTGCCATTAAGGATAAAAAGATGGTGTTTGTTCATATTGATTGGATCTATCCCTCTACATCATGTCATCTTGCTTAAGGCGTTACTCCGTTCTTGTTAACTTAATACACTAGATGCATGCTGGATAATGGTCGATGTGTGGAGTAATAGTAGTAGATGCAGGCAGGAGTCGGTCTACTTGTCACAGACAATATGCCTATATACATGATCATTTCCTTGGATATCATCATAACTATGCGCTTTTCTATCACTTTCTCAACAGTAATTTGTTTACCCACCGTACGTTTTCTTTCAAGAGAGAAGCCTCTAGTGAAAACTATGGCCCCGGGTCTATCTTTTATCATATTATTTCCAGATCTATAAAATCAAAAACACAAAAATACCTTGATATAATTTATTTACTTTTATTTTTTTCACACTTTTACTTACCTTTTATATCTATCGCTATCAGATCTCATCCTTGCTGGTAACTGTGAAGGGATTGACAACCCCTTTATTGCGTTGGGTGCAAGTATTTGTTTGTTCGTGAAGGTACAACTATTGGAGACTTGTGTGTTCCTCCTACTGGATTGATACCTTGGTTCTTAACTGAGGGAAATACTTATCTCTACTTTGTTGCATCACCCTTTCCTCTTCAAGGGAAAAACCAACACATGCTCAAGAAGTAGCAGGAAGAATTTCGGGCACCGTTGCCAGGGAGGATCTACATCAGGCCTACCAAGTACCTATCATAAACTCTCATCTCTTGCATTTACTTTATTTTCCATTTGCCTCTCGGTTCCCTCTCCCCCACTTCTAAAATGTTTTAAGAAAAATACAAAAATATTTGTGTCGGCATGGAGCCGGCGATCAATGGGGCAGTGCTGCCCCTTTGCTGGTTCGTCAAGGGGTGGCGATCGATGCAAAGAGCGAACAAAATGAGGAGCATACAATTTTACCCAGGTTCTGGCTGCCCGGAGGTGTAAACCCTACTCCTGCCTTCGGGTGTATTGGTGGTGTGTGAGCACAAGTACACGGAGCGCTCTTCCCAGGTAAGTGGTGGGAAGAGAGCAGTTACACGGATGCCTATGCGTGAGGGTTGCAAAGATTTGAACCCCTTCTAATGTTGCCTTGGCCCTCCTTTTAAAGCTCAAGGGTCACCACAGTGGCAAAAAGGTCATTACAGGGGTGATTAGACTGAAACAGAGCTATCATACCTAACTCTGATAGTTAGGACAAAACACATTAAATGCGCTACTAGGTGTCATGTCGAGGTTGAATCCCGGCAAGGTTGTCGCGCCACTTATCCAGCTACCTCTTATTAGCATGAGACACCATCAGGACGGGTGTCAATAAAGGTGGTTTGCTCCTCCAGCAAGCTGACACGCACGGGTTACGTTCACCTAAAGACCTGCGGGATCGACACCTCACTAATCAGTGATGCGCTGGTCAGAGAGGCGGAGCGCTGGTGTTGGCGAGGAGCCCATGCCCGAGGGGCTTGCCGGATCTTGGCTCGCCGGCTCGTTTCCACTGGAGTTGGTTGCTCCTGTTATGAAATTTGTGTCTTGTTCCAATGCTTGGTCTTCTTAATGCTCTCCTTGATCTCACGAAGAGCGGCTTCTCTGGCTTAGTTGTATATGAGACTTGGCACTTGACGCAAGAATTTGTAGTGCGCCTGTGCATAAGTCTGGGCGGCAAACACTCATGTTTGTTGCACCGACATGAGCCCTCAGGCCTGGTCCATACGAGCCTCTGCGCATCACTAGGGTAGGCCCAACAAATGAACAGGCACACACATCGATCTTGCCGGGAGCAATGCCGTGTCTTTGAGATCTTCTTTGTTTCCTCATTAACCTCGGACCCAGGCCATCCCCCAGCCATACTCTAGTTCTCTTGGGGTTGCAGCAGCACTAGCCGTCGCACCGGAGACCAGGGGGCGCCCACACCCATAGGATGCCATTATACCGCCCGCGCGTGAGACGGGGTAACTGCCATTTTACCTTTAGTTCAACCACCACCCGTGCCGTTTCCGCCATGTGCGCCACATGCATTGCGGGAGGCTGGTGGTGGACGAGCGGGGCTCGGGAAATTGCGCTTTGGCAGAAGATGCAGCGCCTCGAATTGGTGTAGTGGGATGGTTGATGAAGCAACACGCCAGCCAGGGATGCAGAGAGCCGGATTGGTGGAGCGGGGCAGTTATCCCAGAGTAGTGGAGAGCCAGCCTCCGCTATAGAAGGTGGTGTACGAGGGTAGCTATGCTCATCCACCGCCTCCTCCTTCTCCTTTCTTGCTTCTGTGTTCTATCATGGCGAGAGGAAGAGGACGGGCTCGTGCTTCAGCCACTGCGGCGAGAGCTTCTCCTCGACACCATACTTTGGCTTCAGCTGTGGCCCTAGAGGCAGGTTCCAGTGGACAAGGCGGAGCCACGAGGCGAGGTCGGGGTCGACGCGATGCCTGTGGTCGAGGCGGACGGGGCGGTGCGCTGGTCGTTTCTCCTCCAGCTGCTCCATGTAACACCCCAAAATTGTTCCCTTGGATTTTCAAAATTTTAGATGGTTCTTATTTGGATGAGTTTTTGGTGTGATAATTTTTTTTATCAAAGAGCATTTCTCATATTAGAAGAGTTTCTGTGGCATTTAAAAATATTCCAAGGATTTGGTCACTTCACTCTTTTCAAAATACTTTTAACTCTTCCCAAAAATTTATTCTGTCATGATAGATTACTTTCCTAGTCTTCCTCACTTTCTTGGACAGTACCTACCACCCTTCCCTTCCTACAAAAAAATATTGTTCCTATATTTAATAAATTCCGAAGTTGGAATTTATATTATTCCTAGTTCCTTTGGTTTACAAAGGAACCATAACCTTTTCAACTCTTTTCCACCTACAAGAATTATCCTAGCAACTAGACAGTACCCACAACCCATTTCACCAAAAACATGAGGTTCCACAGTTCAAAATTTTCAAATTCCATCTAATTCAAATTTAGACTAGATTCAAATTTCTTGATCAAAACCCAATTTTTATTGCTCCAAAAATTCCAAGAATATGCCAAACTCACCCGTATGCATCAACACATCACCACAAAAATTCTCAAAAAAATTCTAAAATGCCTAGAGCTCTCTGGCATTTCATCAAACATGTGCTATGCACTGTTCATCACTGTCAAAATTTTCAGTAAATTCAGAAACAGACAGAAGTTCAGAGAGGGAGAGAGATCGATGCCGTGCACTGCACTCCACCGCATCTTCTCCTCGTCCATGCCTCTTCTCCTCATTAATGGATCGCCGGGGCCCCTCTGGTCGGCTGCTCCACGACAACAGCACAGTGGCTTGCCGGTGCACCTGTCACCGCCCTCGGCAGTGGTGGCCGAGAGGATCAGCACGCCGACCAGCGCCTTCACTCCCCTATCGCTCCCCTGGCTACCTCCTCTCCACGCGTTGCCTCCTACCCGGCGTTGACGCACCGTCCAGACCGCCCCGCACCCACCTGTCAGTCGCCGGAGCCGCACGGTGCCCGCCACGGTCGAACAGGATCGCAGCATCGGGACTAGGCAGTGGAGCTCGTGGACGTCGCGCTGGCACTTTGAGAGACTCCCTCGACCTCATCCACCCCACGCCGACCGCGCCCGCCGTCCAAACCTACCTCACCGGCCGGAGTTAACTCTGACATGATCCACTCTGCCACTGACCTCCTCGGATGGCCTATAAAAGGCTACCCCGAGCTACATTCTTCACCCACACCACTCCACCACCATCCCAATCGACCTCCCGCACACCACCTCGACCTCGAGAGGGTCATCTTCTCCACTTCCAGCCACCCGAGCCGCCGCGGCACCTGAGAACCTCTCATCGCCGTTAGGCCATCTCCTCCACCCATATCCTGTCAGTAGCCCACTAGTCCACCATGTGATCATTTCCGCACTCCAATTCATCAACCGGAGCCCTCTCCGGTGAAGTCCACAACCACCCGGACGCCGCCGTCCACCGGATATGATCTCGCCGTCGTTCTGGTGCTCGCCGGCGACCACCACCACCACCCACCGAAGCGGGGTGCCACCCCGAACACACCCCGACCATCGCCGCCTCCTGAAATGCCGGCGATCGCCGCAAGTGACCACCGCATCCCCTCTGTACACGAGCGCGTAGAGCGCGTTTAAATTTCAAACCTGACGGGTTGGGCCCACCCTTCAGTATTCTGTTCTTTTCTGTTGTTTTCGAAAGCGTCTTTTGCCTCTTTATGCTTTCTGCTCTGGAAGCGTATTTCCATCCGAGGCGCTTTCAGTTATTACCGCAGGGACCCACTGGTAGTTATTTTATTTACATAGAGGTCCTTTGTTTTAAATCCTTAATAACTATTAAGACACAGATCATTTTTAGTGGATTCTTTTTCTGAAATTCTTGTTTTTCATTCTAGTTTATTTTAGTATTTAATTAAAAATATTTTGAGACAACTTTTTGTACTATTAAAAAAAGTTGAATTTGGATTTTCAATTTCAGAAAACGAAGAGGGAGACTTTACCGGTAATTTTGAAGAACCTCTTGCAGATTACTTTGGTCAAGGCAAGCATTATTGGACTTGGGTTATAATGAATTGCCTACATGGTTGCATCGGAGTAATTTTGCACCATATAGTAGTAATAGTAGAAGCATGCATTGGTCATGTCAATTTGAGCACTATTGCATGAACACTATTGCATGTTATGTGAGCACTATTGCATTCATCGGGAATTTTGCTAATGTGTGAATATGGTAAGAATCCAGGAGTGTATCTCCTACCGTGGACGTGCCGATGGGCACGGGCTGTCTTATGACACGACGGTGTCATTGTGGCCTGTGAGACATGCCAGTCTTAATAACAACACCTCCTGAGTCGACCTAGATCGAGTCTTGTTCCATTAAGCCTAACTAAATACCTTGCTGCCACTTGTCTTCCCGCAAGGGGAGTGCGATTTAGTAAGTTGTTAACCCCTTTCCGTGTACACACCACTTAGAGAGGCCACAATGAGCGTTCCATGGCTATGGTCTAATGCCAGTCATCGGGTCAGGGGGCATGGGTGTATCCGGCTGGGCCGAGATGGGCGCACCCCTTATAATCCGCCCGTATTAATAGTGATCCCATGCTATTCGAGACGGTGGTCTCCCCGACTTAGAGTTTTCTTGAAAGATGCTTTGGATGATTCCTGGCATCCGGAGGGTTATTCTGGTGTGTGTTGGTCAGTTGGGTTTTCAACCCAAAGGCCGTAACGGGAATTAGTCAGTGTCTCGGTGTTGGCTAAAGAAATCCTATACATGTGGGTAAAGAGTACACCCTTTGCAGAGTTACATCTATTCGAATAGCCATGTCCACTGTCAAGGATACAATTGGGAAGGGTTAAGTATCGGTCCCGGTGTCGGTCTTTGGAGGAAACTAATTAAATTGAACTTGATTTACTTTGCATGGTAACTATTGTCACCACTGATGCTGACAAGAATATAATTGTTGTGCATGTTATTATTGTTGTGGGCGAACCCATTTCTCTTATTCAACTGTGCTGAGTGCCACTTGGGATGGCTAGACTACCCATGCACTCAATTTTATTTTCTTTTTGAGTATCACTTGGGATGGCTAGACTACCTGGATACTCAGTTTTATTTTCAAGACCTTACGAGGCGTCGCTTTTAGACACCCGTTTGGCATTTCTTTTCAAGACATTACGAGGTGTCGCTTTCAGACACCCGTTTGGCGTTTCTCTTGGAATTTCTCGGGCGGTCTAATGCCTGATGTTCCACTTTAATTTCTTAGTAATTACTACTGTCATATGATTAATGATCCACACCAGGTTGACATTATCATGACATGATTTAAATCCGGTCAGCATGTGCATTTAACATAGCCCATCCTGAGCATTTGCATCCATTATGTCCGTTGTTCTTAATGTTTGCGAGTACATTCCAATGTACTCACAGGCTTGTCCCTAGCTATTGTCTTGGCTAGACCCGGAGGAGGACGAGCTTGCGGAGGAAGATTGCGCTAGCGAGCCCGACAGTCAGTCACCCATGGTCTTGGAGTCTACCACATGTGTCATCCACAAGTGCTTCTGCTACACAAATAAAATAGTCAAGCCTCACCCTGACACTTGGCTTTACTTCATTGTATCAGTGCTATATCACTGTCATCCATTGTCATATTCCATGGCCACCTATTTTTACAAGTTTGTAACAGAATGTAGAGCAATCTGGCTCAACCCGATGTTATATTATGTTTGTACTGGTTATCTATATCAAGGAAATCCAACAGCAGTCCTGATCTTGGGGCTGGTGTGACTTTGGGCTATTCTGTGATTTATTGCAGAATTGAGCTTGACAAACCTTGCTATCAGAGCCAGGCTAACAAATTTTCCTTACTCATCATATACTTATGATATGGCTATTTGGATTTTTGTCTACTATTGTAGATGTCTGGCGGCAGCTGTTCGACCCAGATTTTCGCCAACGAGACTGCAGGATTTTCCCATCTTCTTGTCATCATCGCTAGAGTCGCGATGAGATCACCGAGCCATCCGGAGTACACCATCTTCCCCGACAGGATCTCTGACACACTGACCATCTACCAGGCCTCGGTATATATTCGGGGTGAATCCGCCGAGCCCCACCATAACTATCACTTTGTTGGGAGAGTCATGCCTACTGAGAGGCATGCTATCTAGATGGCCGCTCATGAAGCCATCGCTCATTTTAGGGACATCCTTCCAGTCATGCAGATACGCCCCTATTACTACCTTCCATGTCATGTTCCATACACTAGTCACTGTGCTTTCTCGTGCACCGCGGAAGAAAGGGACGAGGCAATTGAACCCCTTGTTCAATATATCATGGCTCTAGAGTCAGTCTTCACCTCACTGGTGGATGACTATCTTATTGTGCGAAAGGACTTGGCTCGTACGAGAGTTCCTCGCAAGAGGGAGTTCCGTTCTCCTTCACCACATGCTCCACGCATTCTGACTCCACCATATATCGCTTCTACTTATTCCGCGTTCCGACACTCATCCCCGAGCAATGAAGCTAGTCGCTTGGTTGCACCCATTCCCGTCAGAGCGTCACCACCGACTAGCACAGTGTCACCGCGAGCGGGCGTGGCATCAATGACTGCGTGACTGGAGACTATACCCAAGGAGGAGGAGGAGGAGGAGGTCGAATCTTCAGCACCCTGTTTGGGACTCACACTCAGCAGGGCCTATGACATCTCAGATACTCCATGATGGCAGCCAAGGCAGCTACATCGCAATCGCCCTTTAAGGGGATGTAGTTGTAAAATAGTTATGTTCTTTCTCTTTCCTCCCTTGTAAGATAGCAAGTAGTAGACTCGGACCACAGCACACTAGAGGTTGGAGCGGTGCACTAGTTTAAATAAACGGTCAGGTAGTATACGACTACGGCAAGCATGTTGTATAATTAGATCATGCATGTATGATTAAGTCCTCCATGTATAATTAAAACCTGCATGTATAATATGACTTGGTGTACTTGCGTCTTGAGGGAAATTTATTTTCAGTTTCTTAAGGATTTTTTTCCTTCTTTGAAATTCTTTTCTCATCATGTTACACCAATACCCCAGAAAGAAAATGCATCGTCCCTGGACTCGTTCTATGCCCAGTCCGCCAGAGGACAACTTTGCGCGGATGGGAAACAATTTCACACCTGGATAGACAAGTCAGCAAAGCAATGATTCCGCGTTTTCACAAGTATTCTGTCTGTACGAGCAAAGTCAGCAACAACACTATGAAATGATGTAGCACTTAATAAATATGGGGAATCACCAAGGAAAGCACCAACACAGGTCAAAATTATCTGAACTTCAGAAGACCAACCAAACGGTCTTTTCTCACACAGATAAACCTTTGGAGGAAGACGACTGGCTGCGTGACCTTGAAAGGAAATTGGTCATAGCCCAGTGTACGGACCAGGAAAAGGTATTATATGCTCCGCATTATTTATCTGGTATAGCAGCATCATGGTGGGAGAATCTATGCCACACGCATCCCAATGGAGGGGACATGACCAGGGAGCAATTCAAGGAAAGATTCCAGGGAGCCCATATTCCCAACATCGTCATGAAGTTAAAGAAAAGAGAGTTTGAGGATCTCAAGCAACGGGGCACAACGGTAACCCAGTACCTCGACCAGTTTACTCAGCTCACCGGGTACGCCAACGATGAATACATGACAGAAGGCAAAAAGATGGAAAATTTTCTGGACGGACTTGTTCCGTCTCTAAAGTGCCAACTGGTGGTGCACACCTTTCCAGATTTCAAGACACTGGTAGACAAGGCTATTATCCTGGAAAATGAGGACCACAACCTGAATGAGATTCACAAGTGTGGCATGAACCAGTCAGCACCGGTCCGCAACAATAGGCCCCGAAATTAATGGCCTCGAAATGGATTTCAGAAGCCTGTGGTACACCGACCAGCAGTACCAACACCACGACTATAACAGAATCACAGCACTTTCAACAATCGGGCCAAGGAAACCGTATACCGTCCTGGCATCACTTGCTACGCCTGTGGTGCGGAAGGGCATTATGCTAGGCAATGCCCAAAACATGGGAATAATGCTCCAAGACCCAACAACAATGGCCACAGTACAAAAGCAGCCCCACGACACAGCAACCCCAATAACAACCATAGAAAGGGACAGGTCAGGTTAATCATGTGACGTTTGAGGAAGCCCAGAATGCGCCGGACATCGGGTTTGGTATCTTCCCTGTCAACACAATTAATGCTACAGTTTTATTTGATTCCGGAGCTTCCCATTCATGCATATCAAAAAGATTTGCCTTGAAGAATCAATTTTCTTTTTTGCCTTTGGAAAATTCAATGGTTATTCAGTCCACGGGATCAAAGCAAAGCACACAATGGTACTGCAAGGGTGTGAGCATTGAAATAAAAGGGATGAAGTTCCTAGCCAACCTTATTGTACTGGAAGCAGTCGATCTGGATGTCATTCTGGGAATGGACTAGTTGATTACAAATAAAGGTTTTATAGACTGCTATAGCCGTACAGTGACTCTCACAGATTGTCAACGGAAAACAGTAAAGGTTGGTACAAAGAGAATGTCCACCTCGCAGGGAAAATTAAATCAAGTGGACATGACAGACTTAAGCAAAGTTCCTGTGGTATGTGAATATCCAGATGTATTCCCTGAGGAGCGACCAGGCATGCCACCAGATTGTGAGATTGAATTCGTTATTGAACTAGCACCCAGAATGGCACCCATCTATAAGAAGCCATATCGAATGGTGCCAACAGAGTTGGTTGAGTTGAAGAAGCAAATCAAGGAATTATTGGAGAAGGGTTATGTCCGACCCAGCTCGTCACCATGGAGATCACCGGTTTTATTCGCCAAGAAAAATGATGGTACCTTAAGGTTATGTATTGATTATAGGGCACTCAACCTGGTTACCATCAAGAATAAATACCCACCACCACGGATCAATGACTTGTTCGACCAACTGGTTGAAGCCAAGGTGTTCTCAAAAATAGACTTGAGGTCAGGCTACAACCAATTAAGAATCCGACCGTCAGATGTACCAAACACTGCATTTACCACCAGATATGGATTATATCAGTTCACTGTGATGCCTTTTGGATTAACCAACGCTCCTGCTTATTTTGTGCATCTCATGAACAAGGTCTTTATGAAATACTTGGACAAGTTTGTGGTCGTATTCATCGATGATATACTTATTTAATCCAAGACACCAGAAGAACATGAGCAACATCTTCGGATAGTCCTCGAAGAATTACAGAAAAATCAACTTTAGGACAAATTCAGTAAGTGTGAATTTTGGTTACGAGAAGTTGGTTTTCTAGGACATGTTCTGACACAAGATGGAATAGCAGTGGACCCAAGTAAAGTAAAGGATGTCTTGGGATGGAAGCAACCCACCAACATGACTAAAGTCAGATGTTTTCTTGGTTTGGCTAGCTACTACCGACAATTTATTGAATGGTTCTCCACCATAGCCAAACCCATGACTCAGTTGCTCAAGAAAGATAAAAAGTTTGAATGGACCGAAGCATGCGAGAAAAGTTTCCAGGAATTAAAGAAGAGATTAACAACTGCACCCATTCTGACCGTGCCAGATGTACACAAATTTTTTGATATATACTGTGACGCATCCGGAAAGGGCATTGGGTGTGTCTTGATGCAAGAGAGAAAAGTCGTAGTGTATGCTTCAAGGCAACTATGATGACACGAAGAGAATTATCCGACCCATGACTTGGAGTTGGCAGCCGTGATACATGCACTCAAGGAATGGCGACATTACCTTCTTGGTAACCAATGTGAGATATACATGGATCACAAAACCCTTAAGTATATCTTCACCCAGCTAGAGCTGAACCTACGACAGCACCGCTGGCTCGAATTAATTAAGGACTATGATGTGGGAATTCATTACCACCCAGGTAAAGAAAAATGTTGTGGCAGACGCCCTCAGCCGAAATCCATGCACCGACAACGATAGTGTGCAATTTCCACAGCATGAGTTCAACCAGGAGTTTGCCAAACTCAACATGGTTTTAGTTACGGAAGGAACTGTTGCTCAGCTAGAAGTAAAACCAACGCTAGAAGTTCAGATCAAAGAAGCTCAGAAAGGACACCCCATCATTGAAGGAATTAAAAGGAAAGTAAATTTAGGCAAGGCATCTGAGTTTACCATTGATGTGCAGGGAATCCTATGGTACGGAAGAAGGCTCTGCGTGCCCGATAAAGAAGAACTAAATCAACAAATTTTGGCAGAAGCCCATACGACTCCATTGTAGCGCCCAAGATGCCATTCTATCCCAATCACATGATGAATTCATGATTGGGGCACAACCACATTTCGAGCGCATAGCAAGGTGGATATCATTACAACATACCATGTACTGAATAGATGAGAATACAAGTTAAAGTCTTACACTCGCCACAAGCTACAACATGAATACATGAATACATCAATACATAGCAATCATCATACAGAAGAGCAGGATCCGACTACGAATGAAATCAAACGAAAAAGAAGAACGACATCCACCCCGCTAATCCCAGGCTCCCGACCCGGAATCTATCCCTTGATCGAAGAAGAACAAGCAGAAAAACTCCAAACAAGCAAGCATCGCTCTCTCATCAAAGCACCACTTTACCTGTACCTGCACCTGTTGTTGTAGTAATCTGTGAGCCACGAGGACTCAGCAATCCCATTACCATGGGTATCAAGACTAGCAAAGCATAATGGGTATGGAAAGGATAAGTGGTGAGGTTGCAGCAAGCACTAAGCATTGTATGGTGGCTAACTTATGAGTACAAGAGTAAGAAGAGTTACTACGCATAACGGTCGCCAACTAGTATGATCAATAAGTGATCCCGAACTACTTATGAATCAAACATAACCCCACTGTGTTCTCTTCCCGAAGTCACTCGAAAAGAGATAGTCACAGTTACACACGTGGTTGGTGTATTTTATTTCAGATTTGGTGTCAACTTCTCTACAACCGGATATTAAAAATTCCCATCTGCCACATAACCGCGGGCACGGCTTTCGAAAGATCAAACCCTGCAGGGGTGTCCCAACTTAGTCCATCACAAACTCTCACGATCAAAGGAGGAAAATCCTCCTCCCGGAACAACCTGATCAAGCTTAGAATCCCGGTTCACAAGACATTTTGACAATGGTAAAACAAAACCAGCAAGACCTCTCGACGTGCTGACACCCTGATAGTAGCCGCGCGTATCTCGTCTCAGGCCATGATCGGATTGGCTAAGTTTCCGGCTGGCACACCTGTTGGTGGCCCCGGCTACTGCCAGTTTGGACCAACACTCATGAGGAGCACTGGCCCGGGTTGTTGATTAATTATCCTCGGGGTCCGGAAAGTCCCTATGCAAGTTTTAGTTGTTATTAGGCAAATGGTAAAACCAAAGTTGGGCCTTGCTGGAAGAGTTCTATTCAAAGCGAACTGTAAAGGGGGCCCATAAACCCCGACCGTGTTAGGAACGCAAAATCAAGGAACATAACACCTGTATGACGGAAACTAGGGCGGCAAGAGTGGAATGAAACACCACGCAAAAGGCCGAGCCTTCCACCCTTTACCAAGTATATAGATGCATTAATTAAATAAGAGATATTGTGATATCCCATGATATCCATGTCCCAACATGGAACAAACTGCAACTGCACCTGCAACTGGCAACGCTATAAGAGGGGCTGAGCAAAGCGGTAATATAGACAAACAACGGTTTGATGGGATGGTGAAAAAGGTTAGAGGCTGTTCATGGCACTTTGGGAGGCTTGATAAACAAGTGGTAGGTAGCGTGACATAGCGATAGCATCGAAACAACTAGCAAAGCAAAGATAGTAGTGGTATCCAGGGTAAAGATAATCTTGCCTGGAATCCCGCTAGGAAGAAGACCGAATCCATGAAGTAGACGAACCAACGTAGTCGAACGAATCCTCACAATCGCAACATAACTGGAACTATCAATGAGAAGCACAACCGGAAAGAAGCAAACAACATAGTAAACAACCATCACATAAACAAGGCATGATTTACTACCAAGAATGATGCATGTCTGGTTTAATGAGGCATGTCATGGCAAAGTGAACAAACAATACTACAAGTTAAGTGGAGCTCAATATGCAATGAGTTGCATATTGACGATACACCACATTCAAGTATTTAGTTCACTCTCATTTAGGTACACATCAATATTAAATGTTTGTTAACATGGAAAGAGGTGAGGCATAAGTAAACTAACTATTTAGGCAAGTTTAAATGAGGCCGGAAATAACAAACAACAATTCCAGAAAATCCCCATATGCATATTTCGAATTTGGTACTGTTCTTCCCTAAACCATATTTTAAAGTTGTTAAACATGCAAAGTAAGTGCACCATTTTAATTTATGCATTTTTCCACCCCATTTACATATAAAGTTTATTAAATTCGGAGCTATAGTTAATTAGTTATGAAATAAACCATTTTAACATGTCATTAAGCAAATTAAATGCAAACAACATTTTAAACATTTTTATCATGGATGAAAGCAGCATATTATGAAACTAGATGAAATTCTAAGCATTTTACATATATAAAGTTTTTACATGTGATGCACAGTTTGTGAATTATTAATGCATGAAGATGAGGGACTTTTCTGTAAATATGCAGTTTTCTGGATAATTAGCAAATACGTTCGGCAGAAAAAAAATAGTGAATAGGCCGGAACTGGCTGGGCGCTGGATCTGTGGGGGCTCACCATGGGCCAAGGCCCGAGTCGGTGGTGCGGTTTGGATCTGGCAGCGGCTGGGCTTGGGGCGGCGCTGGGGCAGCTGGGCCTTGTGAAGATGCAGCCCACAAAGCGAAGGCCGGCGACTCTATAGGGCGAGGAGGTCAACGCGGGGGTGAGCAGGCCCTTGGCGCTCGAGACGAATAGGAGGAGCGCACTCCTCGTCAGGAACCGATGAAGACGAAGGCGACAAGGCACGCCGGCGAGATGCGGGGGTGGATCTGGGTGAGGGAGTCGGGCGGCGCGGCTTCCGGTGGACTTGGGGCCACGCAGACAAGCGTGAGGCAGTGGAGGTGGGCGAGGTTGATCCCCCTGGATTGGCGCGACGAGGAGGAAGACGGGCGCGGCACGAGGAGGTACTTGGCGCGGTCGAGGACGACAGCCTCAGGTTAGGGGAGATAGGGTGCAGGGGATGGGAGACTGATGCCTTGGGAGCTCGTGGGATCGAAGGTCATCGGGCGCTGGAGTTTCTGCGGGCTCGAGGAAGAAGCAGAGGAGGCTGTGGGACAAGGTGGCTCCTGGTCGCTGAAGAGGAAGTAGAGGACGGCACGACGGGAAGCAGGCGAGGAGGGGTGGATCCGGCCGGAGGCGAAGGGTTGGTCTAGATCAGGGCCAAGGTGGCCTCAGTGACCGGCAACGGTGGTTGGAGGTGGGGCACCGGCGTGGTCCTGTGAGAGAGAGAGAGAAGAGAGGCGAGAGGGATTTTAGAGAGAGAGAGAGAGCAGCGGGGAAGGAGGATAAGGAGGGCACGGCCTGGCCGTGGTCTTGCGGGCGGCGGGCGCGGGTGCTCGAGGAGCTCCTCTCCTCGGGCGCTCGGGTGTGAGAGGATTGGAAGGAGGCAGGGCGAGCGCTGGTTAGGCAGGTGGATCGGGAGGAGATCCCGAGGAAGAAGAGGGGTTGGTCGGCTGGAGGCGGCACGATGGGAAAGGGTGGATGGGACAGCTAGGGGCTAGGGTTTGATCTGATTTAGTAAGTGTGTGGACTATATATAGGGAAATAGAACTAGGTTAGGACCCTCCGATTTTGATCGGACAGTCGAGATAATTAGGTTGGGGGAGTCCAATGAAGAAAACGAAGATATTTTAGGGATGTTTGGGGATGATCTAGACCCATTGGTCATGACTGCCCGGATCGGGTTTGGGGGAGCTTTCGGACGCGCGTGAGGGGTTTGACGAAAGGCCATGGAGACAAGGGGGTTTGATGGGCTCAGAGAAGAGAGCGGTCCGGTTGATCTGAGAGGAAGTTAACAGGGACAAGGAAGAAGCGGCAAGTACGAGCGGATACAAGTTTTGAAAACGAGTGGATGCAATGCTCATGATGACATGATGAATGCAACAAGCAAAATACAACACATGGCAACAACGAAAAATACATGGAAGGCATCTGGAGCGTCGGTCTCGGGTCGTTACAACTCTCCTCCACTTACAAGAGATCTCGCCCCGAGATCTAGGGATGACAAACGGAAGAGGAAGAGAAGAGGTAAAACTAAGTTGCTTCTTTGACAAACGAATGAAACCACGAACCTTGAGAGGTTGAACAAATTGAAAGAAAGAATACAATAGAGATGAACGAGATTGCAAACACTCCGTTAGCAAAGAGGAACAAGGAACATTACGAGAACCTTGTAGGTTGAAAGACATGAAATAAGAGCTCAAGGAACAATATAGACTTTGAACGCACTCTAGTTAAAACGAGATAGAGAAGGCATTAGAATCAAATAATTCGGACATCACTCCGACTGAAAAATGAAGGAATTGAACAAGAACTTAACAAGATGGAATGATACTTGACGTGAGCAACAACACAATGCCTCCGAAAGAAATGAAAGAATCGAATGAAAAGAACAGAGAAGAGAAAACAACAACTTCTCCCTCCAATGAATTTGAAAGAGCATCCTTAGGAGAATGGCGTGAACGGAGTTGTTGTAAAATCAACAACAAAAGATATGATTTCCAATGGCCTTATGGAAAACATCCCAAACTTATGAGGTGAAGACTGCCACTAACGAAATCAGTTAATTTGATTGAGAACACCAAAGAGATGAAAAACTTCTTCCACCAAGATGATAAGAGATAACTTGGATCATTGATAAGCACCATAATAGCAACATTCCTTAGGGAAGGCTTTAGGTGAAACATAACCCAAGATAACTCCACTGAAGAGATTGACGGGTTGCAAAGGACCTCCCGAACGAAGAGAAAATGATGCGTTTAAATATCTCATTCTTAACAACTTGTGAACCTTGAAACATGAAGGGAAATTGTCAAGAATGACATAACACCACCTCAAATGATAAGGTAGAAAGAATTGCACTTCGGAATGCAAGAAGAAGAATACTTGAGCACCTCTAAAAAGAATCTTGATGAGCACTTCGAGAACGAATGAAAACTTTGATGAACCACCATGAAAAGAACTTCATGAAGAACTCCGGTAAGAAAAAAATGGTAGGAAGGAAGTGAAGGTTGAAAAAAATAACAAGATGAAAACCTTGTGATGATTTAGATGCAGCTTCATGATGAAATGATTGAGAGAGCTTGGAAATCCGAAAGATAAGATGAAGCTCTTGAAACCGAGAATTTGATATCATGAACGAACTTCGGAAGAAGGAATTTAGATCACTTGGATGAAACAAGAATAAGAATTATGTCATGCTCATCCTTCATCAAACTAAATTGATGACAAATGGATTTGGCATGCAACTTATTCTTCTTGCAAGGATTGAGGAGAGATATAGCACAAACTTGGGAAGTTCTTCAACAAATCACCGGTTGGAGTTGGAAGGAACAAATGAATTAATACGATACCAATCAAAGAGGAATCTTAAACAATCCATTGTAAGAATTGAAAACGAATGAAGAAAAGAGAACGAATCACCGGGAAGAATTAGAAAATGATGAAGGTACTTGAGGGACTTGAGACACAAGAGAACGAAGAGATCACTAGCTGACTAGCGAATACTTGAACGATGCACCGGTAAGAATGGGGAAACGAGAGCAGAAAGTTCACAATGATGAATTCTTCTGGAATGATAGCCTTCAGATGATCGAGAAAGGAAAGAAACGCCTGAAATGCTTCAGATTATGAAAAGAATTCTCACAATCGAAAACAATTATCAGGATGGCATGAAGTTAGAACCATGAATCTTCAAGAGAACGGGCCAAGATTTAGGAAAAATTCTTCTTCGGTCTTCAAAGCTGAGAATGACGACAAGAACACCACCAAAATTGCTGAGACACTCCGGAAGAATGAAAAGAGAAAAGGTTGAGCCAAAGACAAAAATAATTTGAAAGCGATCTTGGAAAGGCATATGATTGATGATAATTCATCCTTATGTCAAACTTTGAAAAGAATTTGAGAATAACTCCGGAAAAAATAGAAGATTCAGGTAAGATCCTGGGAAAAGACCTGTGGGTTAGGGTCTACTCAAAAGAAACACCGTTGGAAAAGATTGCTTAGGAAGCGATAATGCACCGGTTGATTTGAATGGCTTGTATGAGATAACAACCTCAAAATACCTTGAACGGATTCAGAATGGAAACGTGAATCCTCTGAGATATCTTCAGCACTTCGAAACAAATGATTAGCAAGTGGGGAATAATTATGAGGTGCACCGGCATGGGAAAGCATTGGACAAATGAAAGGAATATGCTCAACACCAAAGCTTGAATTGACTCCACCGGGGAAGAAAATGATAACGAAGAATGATGAACTTGAAGCTCCTCAGCATCTTCATGAGAAATCACCGGCTATGAAGATGAAGAAACTTGACATGAATAAAGTGGATACTTGATTTGAGAGTTTTCACTTCTTGAAGAAGAAGGGTGGGAGGGTGAAAAAATAAAGACAACTTAGGACGGATAGAACGGACACCACTGAGAAAACTTAGAATTGATCTTGTAAATGTTGAACTGATTGGATCCACTTGAAGAGAAGCACACCGGTTAGAAAAGAATTGTCATGACAATCTTGATAAGCAAGAAGGATTAGCATTCACATAGAAGTATGAGAACACCACTTAGGGAAGGTATGGAATCAACACTTGACATTGAAGCAACTCGAATACCACAACTCAAAACAAAACAAAGGATTGGCTTGCAAAATAAGCCAGAACAAACATATGATAGAGATTTCGTCCAAAATTTTCGTAGTGGGGCCCACACGGGCTCGGTCGTACAGCACCATCATGTACAAGGCAGTGCACATGACATACAAAGCGTCCCCGAGCCATAGCAAAGCTACACAGGGCTCATTAAGACACAACAAGACCACTGTAAAACCAACCGTGGACAGGCGGACCACTAGACGTCGAACCCCAATCTCATATCAGGCATCTGTCGCAAA
Source organism: Thinopyrum elongatum (assembly GCA_011799875.1). Classification (NCBI taxonomy): domain Eukaryota; kingdom Viridiplantae; phylum Streptophyta; class Magnoliopsida; order Poales; family Poaceae; genus Thinopyrum; species Thinopyrum elongatum. The sequence goes on along the minus strand of CM022298.1, from coordinate 285,666,343 downwards.
GATATCCTAGGTAACTACTTGAATTCCCACCTATGAACTCCCGAAAGTTTCTGGTTATGCAATCTGGTGTTGGGGATACAGGGAGGCACAAATATCTCAAACAACTAACAAATCCTACACTTCAACTGTATCCATCCGTCAACACATAACCAAGAAAACCTCAGAAATCGTGTACCTCAGACCTTCGAAAACATCCGATATACTAGCTGTGGCAATACATCTGATCGCTCTCCCCAGTACTGGGTGGCGCCAAACTACTCTCACCACAAAGAGTATAGAAGCATTTTCGATGTCGGCGTCCTCTGGTATTCCGGAACTAAAACGATAAGCACTGTGACGAAAACACCTTGGAGCTCAACTCCCCGGGACACTGCCACAACCCCTAAATGTCAGGAGGCACCAAGAAAGAGTTCCCGTCACAATGATATCGGACCGATTCCACAATACCCGCGTGATCCTAAAAAAAATTGAGTGAAAAAGGAGAGTAATGGAAACAAAAACATCTATGTCACGATTCCTCACCAGAGCGACGAAGGGGATGAGGAGTAAAAGAATTCCTACTCTCCAATATAACTAGACTCAAAATAGTTTTTTTTCTAGACTCAACAATGGCAACGGTTCGATCAATCAAGGGGGCTCCTGCGGTCGGTAAGGCTCTGATACCAACTTATAGCGCCCAAGATGTGATTCTATCCCAATCACGTGATGAATTCATGATTGGGGCACAACCGCATTTCGAGCGCATAGCAAGGTGGATATCATTACAACATACCATGTACTGAATAGATGAGAATACAAGTTAAAGTCTTACACTCGCCATAAGCTACAACATGAATACATGAGTACATCAATACATAGCAATCATCATACAGAAGAGCAGGATCCGACTACGGATGAAATCAAACAAAAAAGAAGAACGACATACACCCCGCTAATCCCAGGCTCCCGACCCGGAACCTATCCCTTGATCGAAGAAGAACAAGCAGAAAAACTCCAAACAAGCAAGCATCGCTCTCTCGTCAAAGCACCGCTTTACCTGTACCTGCACCTGTTGTTGTAGTAATCTGTGAGCCACGAGGACTCAGTAATCCCATTAACATGGGTATCAAGACTAGCAAAGCTTAATGGGTATGGAAAGGATAAGTGGTGAGGTTGCAGCAAGCACTAAGCATTGTATGGTGGCCAACATACGAGTACAAGAGTAAGAAGAGCTACTACGCATAACGGTCGCCAACTAGTATGATCAATAAGTGATCCTGAACTACTTACGAATCAAACATAACCCCACCGTGTTCTCTTCCCGAACTCACTCGAAAAGAGACAGTCACGGTTACACACGCAGCTGGTGTATTTTATTTCGGATTTGATGTCACGTTCTCTACAACCGGATATTAAAAATTCCCATCTGCCACATAACTACGGGCACGCCTTTTGAAAGATCAAACCCTACAGGGGTGTCCCAACTTAGTCCATCACAAACTCTCACGATCAACGGAGGAAAATCCTCCTCCTGGAACAACCCGATCAAGCTCAAAATCCCGGATCACAAGACATTTCGACAATGGTAAAACAAAACCAGCAAGACCTCCCGACGTGCTGACACCCTGATAGTAGCCGCGCGTATCTCATCTCAGGCCATGATCGGATTGGCTAAGTTTCTGGCTGGCACACCCATTGGTGGCCCCGGCTACTGCCAGTTTGGACCAACACTCATGAGGAGCACTGGCCCGGGTTGTTGATTAATTATCCTCGGGGTCCGGAAAGTCCCTATGCAAGTTTTAGTTGTTATTAGGCAAATGGTAAAACTAAAGTTGGGCCTTGCTGGAAGAGTTTTATTCAAAGCGAACTGTCAAGGGGGGCCCATAAACCCCGACCGTGTTAGGAGCACAAAATAAAGGAACATAACACCGGTATGACGGAAACTAGGGCGGCAAGAGTGGAACAAAACACCAGGCAAAAGGCCGAGCCTTCCACCCTTTACCAAGTATATAGATGCATTAATTAAATAAGAGATATTGTGATATCCAATGATATCCATGTCCCAACATGGAACAAACTGCAACTGCGCCTGCAACTAGCAACGCTATAAGATGGGCTGAGCAAAGCGGTAACATAGCCAAACAACGGTTTGATGGGATGGTGAAAATGGTTAGAGGCTGTTCATGGCAATTTGGGAGGTTGGATAAACAAGTGGTAGGTAGCGCGACATAGCGATAGCATCGAAACAACTAGCAAAGCAAAGATAGTAGTGGTATCCAGGGTAATGATCATCTTGCCTGGAATCCCGCTAGGAAGAAGACTGAATCCATGAAGTAGACGAACCTACGTAGTCGAACGAATCCTCACAATCGCAACATAACCGGAACTATCGATGAGAAGCACAACCGGAAAGAAGCAAACAACATAGTAAACAACCATCACATAAACATGGCATGATTTACAACCAAGTATGATGCATGTCCGGTTTAATGAGGCATGTCATGGCAAAGTGCACAAACAATACTACAAGTTAAGTGGAGCTCAATATGCAATGAGTTGCATATTGACGAAACACCACATTCAAGTATTTAGTTCACTCTCATTTAGGTACACATCAATATTAAATGTTTGTTAACATGGAAAGAGGTGAGGCATAAGTAAACTAACTATTTAGGCAAGTTTAAATGAGGCCGGAAATAACAAACAACAATTCCGGAAAATCCCCATATGCATATTTCGAATTTGGTACTGTTCTTCCCTAAACAATATTTTAAAGTTGTTAAACATGCAAAGTAAGTGCACCATTTTAATTTATGCATTTTTCTACCCCATTTACATATAAAGTTTATTAAATTCGGAGCTACAGTTAATTAGTTATGAAATAAACCATTTTAACATGTCATTAAGCAAATTAAATGCAAACAGCATTTTAAACATTTTTATCATGGATGAAAGCAGCATATTATGAAACTAGATGAAATTCTAAGCATTTTACATATACAAAGTTTTTACATGTGATGCACAGTTTGTGAATTATTAATGCATGAAGATGAGGGACTTTTCTGTAAATATGCAGTTTTCTGGATAATTAGCAAATACGTTCGGCAGAAAAAAAAATAGTGAATGGGCCGGAACTGGCTGGGCGCTGGATCTGTGGGGGCTCACCATGGGCCAAGGCCCGAGTCGGTGGTGCGATTTGGATCTGGCAGCGGCTGGGCTTGGGGCGGCGCTGGGGCAGCTGGGCCTTGGGAAGATGCAGCCCACAAAGCGAAGGCCGGCGACTCTACAGGGCGAGGAGGTCAACGCGAGGGCGGGCAGGCCCTTGGTGCTCGAGATGAACAGGAGGAGCGCACTCCTCATCAGGAACCGATGAAGATGACGGCGACAGGGCACACCGGCGAGATGCGGGGGTGGATCTGGGTGAGGGAGTCGGGCGGCGCGGCTGCCTGCGGACTTGGGGTGATGCAGACGAGCGCGAGGCAGTGGAGGCGGGCGTGGTCGATCCCCCTAGATCAGCGCGACGAGGAGGAAGACGGGGCGCGGTGCGAGGAGGGACTTGGCGCGGTCGAGGACGATGGCCTTAGGTCAGGAGAGCTAGGGCACAGGGGATGGGAGACTGATGCCTTGGGAGCTCGCGGGATCAAAGGTCATCGGGCGCTAGAGTTGCTGTGGGCTCGAGGAAGAAGCGGAGGAGGCCGCAGGACGAGGTGGCTCCTGGTCGCTGAAGATGATGCAGAGGACGGCTCAACAGGAAGCAGGCGAGGACGGGTGGATCCGGCCGGAGGCGAAGGGTCGGTCTAGATCAGGGCCAGGGTGGCCTCGGTGACCGGTGGCAGTGGTTGGAGGCGGGGGCGCTAGTGTGGTCCTGTCTGAGAGAGAGAGAGAGAGAGAGAAGTGAGGCGAGATGGATGTTAAAGAAAGAGAGAGAGAGAGCAGCGGGGAAGGAGGAGAAGGAGGGCACGGCCTGGCCGTGGTCTTGCGGGTGCGGGTGCTCGAGGAGCTCCTCTCCTCGGGCGCTCGGGTGTGAGGGGATCGGAAGGAGGCAGGGCGAGCGCTAGTTAGGCAGGTGGATCGGGAGGAGATCCTGAGGAAGAAGAGGGGTTGGTCGGCTGGCGGCGCCACGATGGGAAAGGGTGGATGGGACAACTAGGGGCTAGGGTTTGATCTGATTTACTAAGTGGGTGGACTATATATAGGGAAATAGAACTACGTTAGGACCCTCCGATTTCAATCGGACGATCGAGATAATTAGGTTGGGGGAGTGCAATATAGAAAACGAAGATATTTTAGGGATGTTTGCGGATGATCCGGACCCATTGGTCATGACTGCCCAGATCGGGTTCGGGAGAGCTTTCAGACACGCGCGAGGGGTTTGACGAAAGGCCATGGAGACAAGGGTGTTTGATGGGCTTAGAGAAGAGAGCTGTCCGGTTGATCTGAGAGGAGGTCAACAGGGACAAGGAAGAAGCGGCAAGTACGAGCAGATGCAAGTTTTGATAACAAGTGGATGCAATGCTCATGATGACATGATGAATGCAACAAGCAAAATAAAACACACGGCAACAATGAAAAATACATGGAAGGCGTCTGGAGCATCAGTCTCGGGTCGTTACATCCATACTCCATTCACCCAGGAGGAACCAAAATGTACAAGGACGTACAGGAGAAATTTTGGTGGCACGGGATGAAAAGGGATATAGCTGTGTATGTTGCACAGTGTGACTCTTGTCAGCGCATAAAGGCAGAACATCAGAGGCCAGCAGGATTATTACAGCCGCTCAGAGTGCCTGAATGGAAGTGGGACGAAATAGGAATGGGTTTTATTGTTGGATTACTGATATCACGACACGGGAATGATGCTATCTGGGTTATCACGGATTTATTAACCAAGGTGGCACACTTCATTCCGGTAAAAACAACATATTCAACTCGGAGGCTTGTTAGGTTATACCTCTCTCGAATTGTTTGCTTACACGGAGTACCCAAGGCCATAGTCTTTGATAGAGGCACTCAGTTTGTCTCAAGGTTTTGGGATCACCTGCAGTAGGCCCTAGGAACGCAATTGGTATTCAGTACGGCATATCACCCATAGACAGGGGGACAAACTGAACAGGTAAACCAGATATTGGAAGACATGCTGAGAGCTTGTGTTCTTACTTATGGAGTCAGTTGGGAGGATAGTTTACCATACGCGGAATTTTCATACAACAACAGCTACCAGGCCAGTCTAAAGATGTCACCCTTTGAATCACTGTACGGCCGAAGATGTCGTACCCCACTCAATTGGTCTGAAACCGGAGATAGCTGAATCTTTGGCCTTGATGTTCTCAAAGTGGCAGAAACAAAAGTGAAACTTATTCAGGACAGACTGAAAACAGCTCAGAGCTATCAGAAAATCTATTATGACCAGAAACACCGTCAGATCAATTTTGAACCTGAAGAATATGTGTACCTCAGGGTATCCCCAATGAGAGAACTACAAAGATTTAAGGTCAAAGGAAAGCTAGCACCACAGTTTGTTGGACCATTCGGAATAATTGCAAGGAGAGGCAAGGTTGCCTACCAACTGGAGCTACCAGGAGAATTGTCAGATGTTCATGATGTGTTCCATGTATCACAACTGAGGAGATGTGTTAGCAATCCGAACAAACAAGTCCAACACCAGGACCTAGATCTTCAACCAGATCTTACATATAAGGAACACCCCATAAGAATTTCGGAAGAGTCTGAACGGAGGACCTGGCAGAGTGTGATAAAGTTTTATAAGGTTTAGTGGAGTAATCATACCGAGGAAGAAGCAACATGGGAAAGAGAGGATCACCTCAGGACTGAATATCCGTACCTGTTTGAGGGACAGCTGAAATCTCGGGACAAGATTTTTCTTAAGAGGGGTAGGTGTTGTAACACCCCAAAATTGTTCCCTTGGATTTTCAAAATTTTAGATGGTTCTTATTTGGATGAGTTTTTGGTGTCATAATATTTTTTATCAAAGAGCATTTCTCATATTAGAAGAGTTTCTGTGGCATTCAAAAATATTCCAAGGATTTGGTCACTTCACTCTTTTCAAAATACTTTTAACTCTTCCCAAAAATTTATTCTGTCATGATAGGTTACTTTCCTAGTCTTCCTCACTTTCTAGGACAGTACCTACCACCCTTCCCTTCCTACAAAAAAATATTGTTCCTATATTTAATAAATTCCAAAGTTGGAATTTATATTATTCCTAGTTCCTTTGGTTTACAAAGGAACCATAACCTTTTCAACTCTTTTCCACCCACAAGAATTATCCTAGCAACTAGACAGTACCCACAACCCATTTCACCAAAAACATGAGGTTCCACAGTTCAAAATTTTCAAATTCCATGCAATTCAAATTTAGACTAGATTCAAATTTCTTGATCCAAACCCAATTTTTATTGCTCCAAAATTTCCAAGAATATGCCAAACTCACCCGTATGCATCAACACATCACCACAAAAATTCTCAAAAAAATTCTAAAATGCCTAGAGCTGTCTGACATTTCATCAAACACGTGCTATGCACTGTTCATCACTGTCAAAATTTTCAGTAAATTCAGAAACGGACAGAAGTTCAGAGAGGGAGAGAGATCGATGCCGGGCACTGCACTCCACCGCATCTTCTCCTCGTCCACGCCTCTTCTCCTCATTAATGGGTCGCCGGGGCCCCTTTGGTCGGCCGCTCAACAATGACAGCATAGTGGCTGGCCGGTGCACCTGCCACCGCCCTCAGCAGCGGTGGCCGAGAGGATCAGCGTGTCGACCAGCGCCTTCACTCCCCTACCGCTCCCCTGCCTACTTCCTCTCCACGCGTCGCCTCCTACCCGGCATTGATGCACCGTCCAGGCCGCTCCGCACCCGCCTATCAGTTGCCGGTGCCGCCCGCCGCCTGCCATGGCTGAACAGGATAGCAGCATCGGGACTAGGCGGTGGAGCTTGTGGACGTCACGCTGGCGCTTCGAGAGACTCCCTGGACCTCATCTACCCGACGCCGACCGCGCCCGCCATCCAAACCTACCTCACCGGCTGGAGTTAACTCAGATGTGATCCACTCCGACACTGACCTCCTCGGATCGCCTATAAAAGGACACCCTGAGCTCCATTCTTCACCCACACCACTCCACCACCATCCCAATCGACCTCCTGCACACCACCTTGACCTCGAGAGGGTCATCTTCTCTGCTTCCAGCCACCCGAGCCGCCACGGCACCCGAGAACGTCTCGTCGTTGTTAGGACATCTCCTCCACCCAAATCCCGTTAGCAGCCCACTGGTCCACCATGTGATCATTTCCGTGCTCCAATTCATCAACCGGACCCCTCTCCGGCGAAGTCCACAACCACCTGACGCCGCTGTCCGCCGGAGACGATCTCGTCGTCGTTCTGGTGCTCGCCGGCGACCACCACCACCCACCGACGTGGGGTGCCACCCCGAACACACCCCGACCATCGCCGCCTCCTGAAACACCGGCGATCGCCGCCGGTGACCACCGCATCCCCTCTGTACACGCGCGCCTAGAGCGCGCTTGAATTTCAAACCTGACGGGCAGGGCCCACCCATCAGTATTCTGTTCTTTTCTGTTGTTTTCAAAAGCGTCTTTAGCCTCTTTACGCTTTCTGTTCTGGGAAGCGTATTTCCATCCGAGGCGCTTTCAGTTATTACCATAGGGACCTGTTGGCAGTTATTTTATTTACAAAAAGGTCCCTGGTTTTAAATCCTTAATAACTTTTAAACCATAGGTCATTTTCAGTTGATTCTTTTTCTGAAATTCTTGTTTTTCATTCTAGTTTATTTTAGTATTTAATTAGAAATATTTTGAGACAACTTTTTGTACTGTTGAAAAAAAAGTTGAATTTGGATTTTCATTTTCAGAAAACGAAGAGAGACTTTACCCGGAATTTTGAAGAACCTCTTGTTGAATACTTTGGTCAAGGTAAGCATTATTGGACTTGGGTTATAATGAATTGCCTGCATGGTTGCATCGGAGTAATTTTGCACCGTATAGTAGTAATAGTAGAAGCATGCATTGGTCATGTCAATTTGAGCACTATTGCATGAAGACTATTGCATGTCATGTGAGCACTATTGCATTCATCAGGAATTTTGCTAATGTGTGAATATGGTAAGAATCCAGGAGTGTATCTCCTACCTTGGACATGCCGATGGGCACGGGGTGTGTTTTGACATGACGGTGTCATTGTGGCATGTGAGACATGCCAGTCTTAATAACAACACCTCCTGAGTCGACCTAGATCGAGTCTTGTTCCATTAAGCCTAACTAAACACCGTGCTGACACTTGTCTTCCCGCAAGGGGAGTGCGATTTAGTAAGTTGTTAACCCCTTTCCATGTACACACCACTTAGAGAGGCCACGATGAGGGTTCCATGGCCATGGTCTAATGCCAGTCATCAGGTCAGGGGGCATGGTTGTATCCGGCTGGGCCGAGAGGGGGACACCCCTTGTAATCCGCACATATTAATAGTAATATCCCTGACTTAGAGTTTTCTTGAAAGATGCTTTGGGTGATTCCTGGCATCCGGAGGGTTATTCTGGAGTGTGCCGGTCAGGTGTGTTTTCAACCCAAAGGCGATAACGGGAATTAGTCAGCGTCTCGGTATTGCCTAAAGAAACCCTATACATGTGGGTAAAGAGTACACCCTCTATAGAGTTACATCTATTCGAATAGCCATGTCCACGGTCAAGGACACAGTTGGGAAGGGTCAAGTATCAGTCCCGGTGTCGGTCTTTGGAGGAAAATAATTAAATTGAACTTGATTCACTTTGCAGGGTAACTATTGTCACCAATGATGCTGACAAGAATATAATTGTTTTGCATGTTATTATTGTTGTGGACTAACCCATTTCTCTTATTCAACTGTGCTGTGTGCCACTTGGGATGGCTAGACTACCCGTGCACTCAGCTTTATTTTCTTTCTGAGTATCACATGGGATGGCTAGACTACCCGGATACTCAGTTTTATTTTCAAGACCTTACGAGGCATCGCTTTTAGACACCCATTTGGCATTTCTTTTCAAGACCTTACGAGGCGTCGCTTTTAGACACCCATTTGGCGTTTCTCTTGGAATTTCTCAGGCGATCTAACGCCCGATGTTCCACTTTAATTTCTTAGTTATTACTACTATCATATGATTAATGATCCACACCAGGTTGACATTTTCATGCCATGATTTAATTCCGGTCAGCATGTGCATTTAACATAGCCCATCCTGAGCATTTGCATCCGTTATGTCCTTTGTTCTTAATGTTTGCGAGTACATTCCAACGTACTCAGAGGCTTGTCCCTGGCTATTGTCTTGGCCAGACCTGGAGGAGGACAAAGCTTGCGAAGGAAGATTCCGCTAGCGAGCCCGACGCGTAGAGGTGTTCCCAGTCAGTCACCCGTGGTCTTGGAGTCTACCACATGTATCATCCACAAGTGCTTCCGCTACACAAATAAAATAGTCAAACCTCACCCTGACGCTTGGCTTTACTTTATTGTATAGGTGCTATATCACTGTCATCCACTATCATATTCCACCGCCACCTGTTTTTACAAGTTTGTAAAAGAATGTAGAGCACTCTGGCTCAACCCGATGTAATATTATGTTTGTACTGGTTATCTATATAAAGGAAATCTACCAGCAGTCCTGATCTTGGGGCTGGTGTGACTTTGGGATATTCTGTGATTTATTGCGGAGTTGAGCCTGACACTCCACCCCCGGCAGAAGGCCATATGGGGGACACGGTACTTGAGTTCGTCGTCAAGCTACGTGGCCCTCCCCGTAGTAGCCTGCGTCTCCCCGGTCGTTTCGCCAGGGTGATGGAGGTCGACCAGCCGCTTGGGCTGCGGCTGCGCATGAGCGGCTGCTATAATGGCGCCATGTGGGTGAACATTAATTTCCCTGCGCCCCGTGTTATGCTCCCTAGGCGCGGGTTGAAAACCTTTGCCCGCGCCCACTATCTTGCGGAGGGGCATGTCCTTCGCTTCAAGTTGGTGGAGTCTGACATGGTCTCCGTCAAGGTCTTCAGGTGACAGCGACGAGGAGGACACCGATGGCGAAGACGGCGGCGTCGGGCATCCGGTCATCAAGTCCGAAGGTGACGACTCGGACTCTGGCTGAATGCCGACAGCACCGTCATCACCAGCTAGTCGCCGGCGGCACCATCATCTGGAGCTGGACCCCGGGAAAGCGATTTGCTGGGGGTGCTTGGTTCGGACGCCACTGCCACCTCTAGCTTGACTCCGGCAGGCTCGTGGACTCCGGCTTCATCTTCCCTGCTGGTGTCCCTGCCGAGCCGCGTCCCTCTAGTCCTGGCGGGGGTGACCAGGGCATCGCCTAGCCGCTCCCTTTGTCCCTGGCTTCATCTTCCCTGCCGGAGAGACGCTCTCCCGATTTTATCGGGCCGCATCCCGCTGGTCCTGGCGGGGGTGACTAGGGTGTCGCCCAGGTGCTCCTTTTGCCCTCCATGCTCTAGATGTAAACCCTAGGAGGAGAGGGACAAGAAAGGCATTACGGAGCACTTTTCTCTTTTTATCAAAAAATGTAGGCATTTACCGTGTTTGAATCAAATTTATGTATTTCCTCATCCATGTTAGCACTTGTATGATTTGTACTTGTTGTTTTACGCAATTAAAAGAAAAACCCGCTGGGAACTTGCGCATGCTTTTGACGTTTTAAAGGGCCCACCCTCAGCACTCTTTCACAAGTAAGGTTTCCGGCAAGCCTCTTGCCGGCCTTTAATGCAGCTACAACTAATCTTCGTCGAGTAGACTCGGAGCGAGTTAGGAGCGCGAATAGAGGCCAGTTCCTTACCGGTCTTTTTCAAACGTAGCTACAACTGATCCTGTCAAGTGGACTCAAGGCAAGAATAGGAGCGCGAATGATAAATGCGGCAAGGTTTCCTTGCATGCAAGTGTCTCATACGTAGGCATAACATGGAATGACGAGAAATTTTTAAATGAAACAAACTTATCTTTCTTTGCTGTACTTCTTATCACTTGGATAAGGAAGAGCTGTTATAGGACCAAATAAATGAGTCTGTCTCCATCTTCCCCCTAGAAAGTTGCTTGTGAGGGACCCTTCCGCTTTTATCAGAAAAAGAGAGAGAGAGGTAGCACGAAGCCTTCAGCAGCATGTTAGTCATTTTATCTAAAACCAGTGTAATAACATCAAAATTATGCTTAAGCAAGCATGAAAACAAGCATGCTAGTTTTGTAAAACACTTGGTTTTATTCAGCTGTGCACAGGGTCTGCGCCTGGCTTTGTACAAAGGGTTACAAGTCTTGAAAACTATGCTTGTACAAAACGGATTGCCGGGGCAAGGCCCGGCAACCGCGCCTTATTGGTAGAACTTCCAAAGATGCTCCATATTCCATGAGTTTTGCACATGAATGCCATCTTCGTTTCCAGACAGACTGCACCAGGTCTGGTGACTCCTACTACCAAATAAGGGCCTTCCCACTTTGGTGTCAACTTGTTTGTACCCTTGGCGGACTGGACACGCCGAAGGACAAGGTCGCCTTCGTCAAGGCTTCGGGCATGAACCTTGCGGCTATGATAGCGACGCAAAGCTTGCTGGTAGCGTGCAGCACACACAGCTGCCCGGAGATGATCTTCCATGAGGAGCACGACATCGTCATGCCGCAGCTGCTCTTGCGCTACTTCATCGTAGGCAAGTACTCGAGGTGACCCATATATTAGTTCCGTGGGGAGCACCGCTTCTGCACCATAGGCTAGGGAGAAGGGTGTCTGACCAGTGGCTCGATTTGGCGTCGTCCTGAGTGACCAAAGAACCACCGACAACTCATCAATCCAATGCCTCCCGCACTTGTGCGGCCTGACAAAAGTTCTTGTCTTGAGACCATTCAATACTTCAACATTTGTTCTTTCTGCTTGCTCGTTGCTCCTTGGGTGGGAAACGGATGCAAAGCATACCTTCCTTCCAAGGTTTTGAGTATATTGCATGAAAGCGTGGCTCGTGAATTGTGTGCCGTTGTTAGTGATGATCCTGTTCGGGACTCCGAACCAGCAAACCAATCCTTTGAAGAACTTGATGGCTGACTGTGCTGTTACCTTTCTCACTGGCTCCACTTCAGGCCACTTTGTGAACTTGTCGATGGTGACGTACAAGAACTCAAAGCCCTCGGTAGCACGGAGGAAGGGGCCCAAAATGTCGAGCCCCCAGACCAAAAAGGGCCAGGATAGAGGAATTGTTCGGAGGGCTTGCGCTGGTTGATGTATGCTCTTTGAATGGAACTGGCATGCTTCACATCTTGTTACTAGCTCAGTTGCATCCTGTAGGGCACTGGGCCAATAAAAGCCCTACCGGAAAGCCTTCCCAACAAGGGTTCTTGCTCCTATGTGGGAAGCACATACACCCCCATGTATCTCTGCCAACAACTTCTGTCCATCTTCCCGGTTTATGCAATTCAATTTCACTCCGTTGGGTCGCTTTCTGCATAGGATGTTCTACACAAACTGGTACATACTTGACTGACAGGCTATTTTCTCAGCTTGCTCTTGCTCTTCGGGAAGTTCTCCTATTTGGAGAAACTGGACTATCTGTTGCACCCATGTTGGAGCTTGGGGCTAGTCGACAAGGACTAAAGGCATCTCTTTGGCTACGGGAGCACTGGCCTCATCGGCAAGGATCTGGAATTCTGCGCGAGACCGCTGCTCACCAGAAACCGTATCGATGTTCCCGGTAGCTGCCTTGCCGGTGGCTTCTGGGAGCTCTGCCGGAAAGTAGTTACCGGTACTTATCTTCCTCCGCTTCCTAGCTCTCGTTGACAGGGTAACTGTGGGTCGAGTCAAGTGGAGCACAAAAGTACCTGGTTCCACAGGTAGCTTTTCGGCAGCACACTTTGACAGCTGGTCAGCAACGCTATTTTCCGCACGAGGGACATGCTCTATTTGCAGACCGTCAAAGTGTTCTTCCAACTTTCTCACTTCATCCACGTACGCTTCCATCAACGGGCTCTAGTAGTCCTTGTTCACTTGCTTCACTACAAGCTGTGAATCTCCTTGGACGATCAGCTTTTTGATTCCCAACTCTACCATAATTCTGAGGCTGGCAAGCAGTCCCTCATACTCAACAGTATTGTTGGTATCCTCCTCCTGGGGGAAATGCATTTGAACCATGTGCTTGAGATGCTCTCCAGTGGGTGCGATAAGCAGCACTCCTGCACCAGCGCCTTGCAGCGGGAAAGCACCATCAAAGTACATGATCCAATTCTTCTCAGTTTCCTTCGCAGGGAGTGCTACCTCCTGGACCTCATCATCTAGTGTTGGTGTCCATTCTACAATGAATTCAGCCAATGCCCTGCTCTAGATAGTTGATGTGCTCTCAAACTTGAGTGCAAAGCTTGACAAATCCAATGCCCATTCCACTATCCTGCCGGTTGCCTCTCGATTCCGTAGAATACGTTGCAATAGAAAGCGAGTGACCACCGTAATCTCATGTGCTTGAAAGTAGTGGCGCGGCTTCCTCGAGGCCATGAGTAGGATGAAGAGCAGCTTCTGCACACCTGAATACCTTGACCTAGCCCCTGTAACAGGGAACTAACAAAGTATACTGGCCACTGTACCACTTTCTTTTTCGATATAGCTTGTTCCTCAGTTGTTTCTCTTTGTACTATTTTCTCTTTCCCGGCATCTAGCCTTGCTGGGGAAACTGCTAATTCATCGACAGGGGGCCCTGTCGTGGTTTCTTCCTCATCATCGGCTTCTCGCTACGCAACTAGCGCAACACTGACCACTTGATTTGTTGCCGCTAAATATAGCAACAACGGTTCTTGTGGTTTAGGCGCGACCAGAGTTGGCACAGAGGACAAGTATCTTTTCAGGTCTTGTAGCGCAGCCTCCGCTTCTGGAGTCCATTTTACCGGACCTGCCTTTTTCAAGATCTTGAAAATCGGGAGGGCGTGCCCAGCAGACCCCTAAATGAACCTGCCCAAAGCTGCAACACAACCGGAAAGACGCCTCACATCCTTGACGGTCTTGGGTGCTTAAATATGTTCGATGGCCTTAATCTTGTTGGGGTTCACTTCAATCCCACGCTGTGATATAAAGAATCCAAGGAGCTTGCCAGACGGGACACCAAACACACACTTCTTGGGGTTGAGCTTCATGTTGATCTTTCGCAAGTTGGTGAATGTTTCCTCCAAATCTTGGATCAGAGTGGAGTTGTCTTTGGTCTTGACCATGATATCATGCATGTAGGCTTCTATGTTTCTGTGCAACTCTGGCTCAAAACCGATCTGCACTGCTCTTGCGAATGTTGAACCCACACTCTTTAGTCCGAAAGGCATCCGTATGAAGAAGTATGTGCCACATGGAGTAATGAATGCGGTTTTCTCTTCATCTTCTTTGGACATGAATAACTGGTCATATCCGGAGTAGGTGTCAAGAAACAAGAGCAGATCACATCCGGTAGTGGAGTCCACAATCTGGTTGATGCGCGGTAAGGGGAAAGGATCCTTTGGGCACGCCTTGTTGAGATCAGTGTAATCAATACAAAGTCTCCATTTCCCATTTGCCTTGCGCACGAAGACCGAATTCGCCAACCAGGTTGGATGTAGCACTCCCTTGACTAGGCCAGCTACCTCAAGTTTCTTGATTTCTTCTGCTATGAATTGCTGCTGTTCCAAAGCTTGCTTCCTAACCTTTTGCTCGACGGGCCGAGCATGAGAGCAGGCAACAAGGTGGTGCTCAATTACCTCCCTGGGAACACCGAGGATGTCAGATGGTTGCCATGCAAACACATCTACATTCGCCCGTATGAAGGTAATGAGAGCGTTTTCCTATTTGCTGCCTAGGGTGGCACTGATGATGAAAGTACCATCAGTACCATCCTCCCTTGCTAGCACTTTCTTGGTCGCAGGCAGAGTGGCCTTGGATCTCTTGCCAGTAGAGCTTTTTGATAAGTCCTCGATGGGCGTGCAGCACTCCGAAGAGGTGCGCTTCCCAGAAGGCTCACTAGATGTCTTGCAGAGCTTTTTGCAACTTTTTGTCTTGGCGGGAGCCGTTGTATTGTCATCTTCTACTGCAACCGCATCTCTGTAAATCTTGTCCATACAGATGATTGCATCTTTCTGATCGAAGCTAATGGAGATAACACCCATGGTCCCTAGCATCTTCAATGTATTATAGGCGTAGTGGGATGCCGCCATAAACTTGGCCAAGGCAGGGCGACCAAGGATTCCATTGAACGGCAAGGGGATCTTAACCACATCAAACACTATCTTCTCAGTTTGATAGTTTAGGTCCCCACCAAATGTCACCTGCAGCATGATCTTTCCCTTTGGTTGGCTCCTTCCCGGGGTGATTCCTTGGAATGTCCCCATTTTCTTGAGCTCTTCCTCAGGTATCAGCAGCCTCTCTATCACCTCAGGGGAGATCAAGTTCAAGCCAGCCCGACCGTGAACTACATCTTTGTGACTTTAAGGTTGCGTATCGTTGGTGAGACCAACAACAGCAAACATCCGACCGCAGTTGTGCGATAAGGGTGGTCCTCGGCATAAAAAATGATAGGCGTGTGAGACCACTTAAGGGGCTTTCGCGCATCTGCTGTCGGTTCCGCCGCAATGACTTCCCGTGCCCACTGCTTGAGATGACGATGGGAGGAGTGCAAAGATGCACCTCCGTCAATGCACATGGCCTCCATTGACTTCTGGAACTCTTGCTCGCTAGACTCATCATCCTCATCCTCACTTTATTCATCATCTTCTTCCTTTTCTTTGCCCCTAGCAGGCCTTTCTTTCTTCTGTCCAGCGTTGCCGCGGCATCCACCTCGTCCACCGCAGTCCTTCTTGCCGGATCCACCTGTACCTTCCTGACCTTTCTCCTTGTCCTACTTCTCGTACTCTTCCTTCTTCTTCTCAACTAGCTGCTCGACTTGGCGGCACTCTTGGAGGTCATGGCCCTTGGTACGATTAATCTTATAGTACGCCCCATCAGTCTTGCCAGTCTTCTCCCCCGCAGTGGCAACCTGGCAATCAGTGCATGAAGCTGCTTCCTTGTTGGTACTCTCTGTTTTGGGTTTATTGGTGGGGCTGGAGTTGCCAGACCCTTCCACAGCCATAACTTCCTTGCCTCTACACTTTCTGTTGTGTCTCTGATTCTTCTTTCCTGGGGCGGTTGCGTCATCATCGTCAGAATCAATCTCAGCGGCATCGTCCTCCCCGGGAAGCCTTCTCCCTTCCTCAACACGCGCACATTTTTCCACCAATGTATAAAGCTCGTTAACGGTATTCGGCAAGAGGATATGCATCTTCTCCCACATCTTGCGGCTGCGCACATTCATGTGGAATGCAGAATCCACGGCTGCGGGGTGGATATTCGGTATGTTGCGGTGCACACGGCTGAATCTCTGGATGTACTTGCACAGACTTTCTCCTTCTTTCTGTGGGATCAATTGCAAGTTGTTGGGCAACCCTGGACCTTTCTGTCCTCCGGTAAAAGCACCAACAAACTCGTTGCAAAGATCTGACCATGAGGAAATGGAGTTTTCTGGCAGGTTCATCAACCAAGACCTCACATTGGGCTTGAGCACCAATGGGAAGTAATTGGCTAGCACTTTTTCATCTCTTCCCCCGGCAGCCTGCACAGCAATGGTGTAAACACCCAAGAACTCTGCCGGGTTTTAACCGTCGTCGTACTTTTCTGGTACTTCGGGCTTGAATGCGCGGATCGACGGCCAACGGATTTGTCGCAGCTCACATGTGAAAGCATGGCACCCAACCTCGAAAGGTAGTTACCCGCCAACAACGGGCGTTGGCACATCAAAAACTAGACCGTTGCGCTTGTCTGATTGACGGCGTGCCTCCCGACGTCGCTGGATAGTGGTGCGAGCATCCTCCGCCCGCCTTTCCAGCAACACTTGCCTCTGATCCCACTGTGTCTGCGGATCTGAGGAAGCCATCGATGCGTCGTCGGGCTGCACATCCTGCTGGTTTTGCTGTGAAGGTCGAGGTTGCCGCCGTGATTGATGTCGGGGAGGGGACTGCACCGTGGGCGCACCACCCGACCCACGGCCCTCATCTTGAGCCGCAAGCGTAGTTGGCGGACTCTGCAAGGGCTTCGCCAACTGGGACCTGTTCGCGTCGGCAAACTTGATCAAACTCCGAATGGTAGCCATCCACTCGTCCATCTTGTCAGCCACTGGAGGGAAATCCAGCAGCATTTGCGCCGGCGCCATCGCCTCCGTCGCCGTTTGGGACATGTTAGAGCGTGAGGAATGCAACGTCGCTCACCTCCTGGCGGAGCCAGCAGGAGCAGTGCTGCGGTCTCATTGTCGAATCGTGAGGGTGGTAGTGGGCTGGCGCGGTGGGAGTGGCACCTGAAGATTTTGAGCTTGATCAACTGGCGACTTGCCATGCGGGCGCTATTGTGGAGGCACAATAGCACTGCTCGGCGTCTTGTCATGTCCATCTTGAGACTGGCGTGGTATGTGTCTTGATGTCGTCTCCCCCGTAGCTACTGGGGTTGGTGCAGCGGGAGGATCTCGGCTCGCGCCGGACCATGCAGTGTTACTCTAGTGGCTGCGCTCGCCGTGGCGCGAGGGAAGTGGGAGCTGCATGTCCGCACCGCATGCGCCATTGTTGTGGTTGTCGCCAGAGGGTCGTGGGACTTGATGGGTTCTGGCGCACCTATTGTCCGCTCCCGCCGCTGTGGGCACGGTGACAGCATCTCCTGTGCTGGCCGTGCCCCCCGTGGCTTCCGCATTGCCCGCCAGAGTGGCGCTGCCCGCGCCATCCATAGGCGAATGCAGTGGGAGTCTGGACGAGGATGGTTTCGTTGTCATGGAGCCCTTCTTCTTGGGCGCCATGGATGATGAAGAAGACACGGAGCCTTTCACGGCCGATGCGCCGCTTGCTGTCTTGATTCACGCCAAGGCAGAGCCCCTACCTGGTGCGCCAAAGATGTCGGCATGGAGCCAGCATTCTATGGGGTAGTGCACCCCTTTGCTAGTTCGGCAAGGGGTGGCCATCGACGCAAAGAGCAAATAGAACGAGGAGCACACAATTTTACCCAGGTTCGGGACACCTGGAGGCATAAATCCCTACTCCTGCCTTTGGGTGTATTGGTGTTGTTTGAGCACAAGTACACGGAGCGCTTTCCCCCGGCAAGTGGTGGGAAGAGAGCAGCTACACGAATGCCTATACGTGAGGGTTGCAAAGATTCGAACCCCTTAAATGTTGCCCTGGCCCTCCTTTTATAGCTCAAGGGGTCACCACAATGGAAAAAAGGTCATTACAGGGGTTATTACACTAAAATAGAGCTAGCATACCTAACTCTGATAGTTAGGAAAAAACGCATTAAATGCGCTGCTAGGTGTCATGTGGAGGTTGAATCCCGGCAAGGTTGCCGCGCCGCTTATCCAGCTACCTCTTATTAGCATGACACGCCATCAGGACGGGTGTCAATAAAGGTGATTTACTCCTCCAGCAAGCTGACACGCGCGGGTTACGTCCACCTAAACACATGCGGGCTCAACACCTCACTAATTAGCAATCAGCTGGTCAGAGAGGTGGAGCGCTGGTGTTGGCGGGGAGCCCATGCTCGAGGGGCTAGCCGGTTCTTGGCTCGCCGGCTCGTTCCCGCTGGAGTTGGTTGCTCTTGTTATGAAATTTGTGTCTTGTTCCAATGCGTGGTCTTCATAATGCTCTCCTTGATCTCACGAAGAGCGGCTTCTCTAGCTTAGTTGTATATGAGACTTGGCACTTGACGCAAGAATTTGCAGCGCGCCTGTGCATAAGTCAGGGCGGCAAACACTCATGTTTGTTGTGCCGACAATTTGCCTTTTATGTTTCCCTTTTTGTTTGCCTTTATGTCTTACTTGATTTGTTTGCTTGTTCGCTTGGCATAATTGTATGTTTATTCCAAATTAGAAGCAAAACTTTATGGATCCTCATCCACTTGCTAATCTTTTTAAAAGATCCAACTATGATGAACCAATTGCTAGTAAGTTGAGTGCACTAGATTATCTTTATGAAGTTTTGCTTGAAATTCGTGAATCTGAAAATTGTGATGAAGTGCTAAAAGAGGAAATTTATGAAGCGATTCACGATAGCTCCTTGAATGAAAAGCATGATTGCAATGGTGTTATGATAAATTCTATTAATGTCAATTGTGCTAATAATATACAAAACCCAAAGCTTGGGGATGCTAATTTTGATTTGTCCACTACTTATTGCAATGATCATGATTGGGTGATTCTTCTTATGATCTTGAAAATTTATTTAAGCCTCATGATGAATATGTTTGCGATAATATTGAAAGTGGGTTTGAAAGAATGTCAACTTTAGGTAATAATGATCCCACTACTCTGGAGATTGATCAATCTTATGAAATTTTTGATAAAATTGGGCTTGGAGAAGTCATGACTTTAGCAATCCCACTATTTTGGAAGAGTGTCAAATTTGCATGCATGTGGAACAATTAGAGAATATGTTATGTGATAGCTATATTGTTGAATTTGAATATGATCCCACATGCAATTATTATGAGAGAGGAAAATATGGTTGTAGAAATCTTCCTGTTACTAAATTACCTCTCTTCATGTTGAGATTGCTATCGTTTCTTTTTTATTCCTTGCATAGACTAGATATTGCTTGTCTTGATAATTTGTTTGGTTATAAAATGCCTATGCAAAATAAGTATGTTAGACTTAAATGTGATTTTTCACATACTATATGATGCCCTCTTTGTGCTTCAATTCTTGTCTTTCATGCGAGCATCATTAAAATTATCAATGCCTAGCTAAAAGGCTTTAAAGAAAAGCGCTTGTTGCGAGACAGCCCAATGTTTTTTTTTTCTATTTTTATCTGTTCATGCAATTATGCTACTATTATGATTGTGTTTTAGTGTTTTAATTAGTGTTTGTGCCAAGTAAGACCTTTCCGATGATTTGGAAGATTGTTGATTTGATTATGAGAAAAAACAGAAACTTTTGTGTCTAGAGCAGAATTGTTAAATTTTGCTGGAACATGGAAAAATTCTTAATTTTTGATGCAAGATTGATATACAGATTGCCTACGTCATACTATTATTTCGGAAATTTTGGAGTTACAGAAGTATGTGCTTAATTTAGGTTTCTACAGACTGTTCTGTTTTTGATAGATTGTGTTTTCAATGTGTTGTTCGCTTGTTTTGATGAATCTATGGGTTGTATTGGGGGGTATGAACCATGGTGAAGTTAGAATACAGTAGATATAATGCTAATATGAAATTGGAATGAGTTTACAACAGTACCTAAAAGTGGTGATTTGCTTTATTATACTAATGGATCTCACGAGTTTTCTGTTGAGTTTTGTGTTGTGAAGTTTTCAAGTACTTTCGATGGGCTAAGGAATGAGGAGTGGCAAGAGCCTAAGCTTGGGGATTCCCAAGGCACCCCTAGGTAATATTCAAGGATAACCAAGCGTCTAAGCTTGGGGATGCCCCGGATGGCATCCCCTCTTTTGTCTACAATTCATCGGTAAATTACTTGAGGCTATATTTTTATTCACTACATGATATGACTTTTGCTTGGAGAGTCATGTATTATATGAGTCTTTCCTTTATTTTCTTTTTAGTTTGCCACAATCATACTTGCTGGACATACCTTTTTGAGAGGGACACACATTATTCGTGATTTGTTAGAATACTCTTTGAGCTTCACTTATATCTTTTGAGATAGGCAGTTGCTCTAGTGCTTCACTTATATCTTTTAGAGCACGACAGTGGTTATATTTTAAAGAAATTGATGAAATCTCATGCTTCACTTATATTATTTTGAGAGTCTTATAAATAGTCCTAATATGATGGGTATTCAAGAGGGATATAATAAAAACTTTCATGAAGATCATTGAATATATGAGAAGTTTGATTCCTTGCATTTGTTTTGAGATATAAAGATGGTGATATTAGAGTCATGCTAGTGAGTAATTGTGGTTTAGTAAGAATATTGGTGTTAAGGTTTGTGATTCCCGAAGCATGGACATATGGTCTCTCGTTATGCTATGAAATTGGAGCATGATTTAATATTGATTGTCTTCCTTATGAGTGGCGGTCTGGGACAAGCGATGGTCTTTTCCTACCAATCTATCCCCTAGGGGCATGCGTAGTAGTACTTTGCTTCGTGGGCTAATAAACTTTTGAAATAAGTATGTGAGTTCTTTATGAGTAATGTGAGTCCATGGATTATACGCACTCTTACCTTTCCGTAATTTGCTAGCGTCTTCGGTACCGTGCATTGCCCCTTCTCACCTTGATTTGTGGTGCAAATTTCACCGGTGCATCCAAACCCCATGATATGATCTGCTCTATCACACATAAGCCTCCTTATATCTTCCTCAAAACAGCCACCATACCTACCTATTATGGCATTTGCATAGCCATTCCGAGATATATTGCCATGCAACTTCCACCGTTCCATTTTATTATGACACATATCATCATTGTTATATTGCTTTGCATGATCATATAATTCATATAGTATTTGTGGTTCAACCATCGTTCATATTTTTTATACATGTCGTGCTAGATCATTGCACATCCCGGTACACTGCCGGAGGCATTCACATAGAGTCATATTTTTGAGTTGTAATTCTTGAGTTGTAAGTAAATAGAAGTGTGATGATCATATTCATTATTAGAGAATTGTCCCAGTGAGGAAAGGATGATGGAGACTATGATTCCCCCACAAGTCGGGATGAGACTCCGGACGAAAATAAAAAAAATATAAAAAAAGAGAAAAAAAGAGAGGCCAAAAAGAGCCCAACAAAAAAAATGAGAGAAAAAGAGAGCAGGGACAATGTTAATATCCTTTTCCAGAATTGTGCTTCAAAGTAGCACCAGGTTCTTCATGATACAGAGTCTCCTATGTTGTCACTTTCATATATTACTAGTGGGAATTTTTCATTATAGAACATGGCTTGTATGTTCCAATGAGGGGCTTCCTCAAATGCCCGAGGTCTTCATGAGCAAGCAAGTTGGATGCACACCCACTTAGTTTTCTTTTGAGCTTTCATACATTTATAGCTCTAGTGCATCCATTGCATGGCAATCCCTACTCCTTGCATTCATATCAATTGATGGGCATCTCCATAGCCCGTTGATTAGCCATGTCATTGTGAGACTTTCTTCCTTTTTGTCTTCTCCACATAACCTCCAACATCATACTCTATTCCACCCATAGTGCTATATCCATGGCTCACGCTCATGTATTGCGTGAGAGTTGAAAAAGCTGAAGCGCATTAAAAAGTATGAACCAATTGCTTGGCTTGTCATCGGGGTTATGCATGATAAATACTTTGTGTTAAGAAGATGGAGCATAACAAGACTATATGATTTTGTAGGGATAACTTTCTTTAGCCATGATATTTTGAAAAGGCATGATTACTTTTTCGTATGCTTGAAGTACTATTGTTTTTATGTCAATATTAAACTTTTGTTTTGAATCTTACGGATCTGAATAGTCATGCCACATAAAGAAAGATAACATGATAAACATGTTAGGTAGCATTCCACATCAAAATTTTGTTTCTATCATTTACCTACTTGAGGACGAGGAGGAATTAAGCTTGGGGATGCTTGATACGTCTCCAAGCTATCTATAATTTTTTATTGTTCCATGATATTATATTATCAATCTTGGATGTTTTCTATGCATTATTATGCTATTTTATATCATTTTTTGGGATTAACTTATTAACCTAGTGCCTAGTGCCAGTTGTTGTTTTTTCCTTGTTTTTGTCTTTACAGAAAATCAATACCAAACGGAGTCCAAATGGAACGAAACTTTTTGATGATTTTTCTTGGACCACAAGACACCCTAGAAGCTTCGAGAGGAGGCCAGAAGAGCCATGAGGTGGCCACAAGATCAGGGGGCGCGCCCCCCGTGGCACTTCCAACCCTAATTTTTCTTCTATGAATACCCAAATATTCCTCAAAGACTAAAGGGCACACCAAAAATACTTTTCCGCCGCCGAAACTTTCTGTCTTCGTGAGATCCCATCTGGGGACCTTTTCCGGTACGCCGCCGAAGGGGGATTCGATCACGAAGAGCTTCTACATCAACCTTGATGCCCTACCGATGATGTGTGAGTAGTTTACCATAGACCTACGGGTCCATAGCTAGTAGCTAGATGGCTTCTTCTCTATCTTTGATCTTCAATATGATGTTCTCCTCGATATTCTTGGAGATGTATTCGATGTAATCTTCTTTTGCGGTGCGTTTTTTGAGATCTGATGAACTGTGGGTTTATGATCAGATTATCTATTAATATTATTTTTGAATTTATGCATGATTTATATTGCTTTGTATTTCTCTCCGATCTATTGATTTGGTTTGGCCAACTAGATTGATTTTTCTTGCAATGCGAGAGGTGCTTTGTAATGGGTTCAATCTTGCAGTGCTCAATCTTAGTGACAGAAAGGGACATGACACGTATTTGTATTATTGTCATTAAAGATAAAAAGATGGGGTTTGTTCATATTGATTGGATCTATCCCTCTACATCATGTCATCTTTCTTAAGGCGTTACTCCGTTCTTGTTAACTTAATACACTAGATGCATGCTGGATAGCGGTCGATGTGTGGAGTAATAGTAGTAGATGCAGGTAGGAGTCGGTCTAGTTGTCATGGATGTGATGCCTATATACATGATCATTGCCTTGGATATCGTAATAACTATGCGCTTTTCTATCAATTGCTCAATAGTAATTTGTTTACCCACCGTATGTTTTCTTTAAAGAGAGAAGCCTCAAGTGAAAACTATGGCCCCCGAGTCTATCTTTTATCTTATTATTTTCAGATCTATAAAATCAAAAACACAAAAATACCTTGCTGCAATTTATTTACTTTTATTTTATTTCACACTTTTACTTATCTTTTATATCTATCGCTATCAGATCTCATCCTTGCAAGTAACCGTGAAGGGATTGACAACCCATTTATCGCGTTGGGTGCAAGTATTTGTTTGTTCGTGCAGGTACAACTATTGGAGACTTGTGTGTTCCTCCTACTGGATTGATACCTTGGTTCTTAGCTGAGGGAAATTCTTATCTCTACTTTGCTGCATCACCCTTTCCTCTTCAAGGGAAAAACCAACACAAGCTCAAGAAGTAACATCTAACAACCTTGGAGTTTTGAGTATGTCGTATGTAGGTAGATCCTCGCATTCCAAAAGATTTCCTATCTTTGACGGAAATGACTATGTCTACTGGCAAGGAAGAATGAGAATCAGACTTCAAGCTATCAGCACAGAGCTATGGCAGATTGTGGAGAAATCATACTTAATTCAACATCCAGAAAACACCCACTCCCGAAGATGAAGCTAACATTCGGTTGAATGCACAAGAAAAAAATATCAATTATGATTGCATCTCCAGAGATATTTTTATTCGGTTTCAAAACACGGATACCTCCAAGGAAATCAGGGATGCTATCAAACATGTTCATGAAGCCGTCATCATCAGAACAGAAGCCCACACAGATATGCTTCGTGCCATGTTAGCTCACTTTAGAAGCCTTGGAAAGGAAAGTGTTATGGAGCTCACAGATCGCCTGACCAGCATTGTTGAACGACTACATCAAAGAGGAGTTACTGATATCACTGAAAAATATGTACTAAATAAACTGTTGGGCTCTCTGGATACATCCTTCGATGCAATCATTGCTGAAATCAAGCTAAGACCTGAATTCGAAGAACTTCACTATCTCAATATCGTGACGCTATTGACTGTGCATGAAGAAATGTTGGAGCTTGAAAATGGACAACTAGATTCTTCCTCAGAAAGCGAAGGTAAAATTCTCTCACATTATGGTAGCTCTAAGGAAGAACAAGATGTCGAGAATCAACATACAGTCACTAGAGAACTCGAAATGCTCAAAGAACGGCTCAACAACCTCCGGAGACAAAATTTGTATCTCTCAAATGCTACCAAAGATGAACCCTCTGAATCCTCGAGAAGATTGCCTCCAAAGGAAATGGAGTTCTACAAGTGCAAACAATATGGTCACTTTATAGCTGACTTCCCTAGCTGGGATATGAATCAAAAACCTAGCATAAGGTGGCCTTCTCTTCATGGAACTGGTTTCACTCGCATACCTCGTCATACTAAGCTCGTGGAGAATGACAAATCGTCTCATCATGTTCTAAGAGACCAGTCACTAACAAGCGAGCACTGGGAATGGTTGAATCAAGCATGACGAAAATGTCATAGCTAGCTGGAAGGTCCTCCCTCCGTTCCTTTACATAAGGTGTATTATTTTTGGCACGGTGACCAAAGCACACAATTATAGACAAGGTAGGACAAAATTACCCTTGACAAATTTGTTGGTTAGTGGAAAGTAAATCAGTTAGTCCAGAAAAGTAAGAGATACATGCAATCGCTAGACAGATACTTCCCTTGTTTTGCTACAAGAAGAGATATACACAATCATGAAAGATATACTTTCCTTTTTCTGAAGGGCTAATTAGGGAATTATGAGGAATTAGAAGAAAAGCACCTTACATTCTGAAATTTTATAAAAAAACAAATATATACCTATTAATAAAGGGGCTATTGCTTCTTACCACCGTAATTTAGTCCATCACAATTTTCGTCCGTCCATCCTATATATATTTTGGTCCGTCCGGTGTCACACTGGGGTTTTATCCATCTCATATAGTCATATGACCCGTATGGGCTGTACTGGGCCTGGTCCACAATTCTTTTTTTTTTTTGATATACTTTCCTTTTTTCTGGAGGGCTAATTAGGGAATTAGAAGGAATTAGAAGAAAAGCACCTTACATTCTGAAATTTTATCAAAAAACAAATCTATGATTATTAATAAATGGGCTATTGATTCTTACCACCGTAATTTAGTCCGTCACAATTTTCGTCCGTCCATCCTATATATATTTTCGTCCGCCTGGTGTCACACTGAGGTTTTATCCATCTCATATAGTCATATGACCCGTATGGGCTGTACTGGGCCTGGTCCACAATTCTTTTTTAAAGGAAAAAACAATGCAAAAAAGACTTGCCAAGTATCGAACTCACGACCAGGCACTCAAACGTGACAGGCACCACCAACTCAGCTGGTCAGGCTATTGCTACGAAACAAAGTTGCTACTGGAATAATAGTCCGACCTCGCTCATTCAAACCTAATCACATGAACTTTTATACATCGACGGGCTTGCCGTAACAGAAGTCCACAAGCAGACGATCATAACCGAACAAAGGAATAACCCCAGAAGTGGGAAGAGGGAGCAAAGGAAAGGAATAGACTCTGCAATGGGATGGAAAATCTGGGAATAGTACAATCAGCATCGGCCCACGGCCCTTGAAGCAACGGCAGCCCTGAACGCAAAAGGAACTTGGCAACAAGAAGAGCCCAGATTCAGAGATACTAAGTACGAGAGCGAGGATACGATACGCTCATACGCAGAGAAACGAGCTAGAGCGGCTCGGCGAGTGCCGTGTGGGCGGGCAGAGCGCGGGGCGGCCAAGAGCAAGGTGTGCGCGGGGAAGAAGGTGGGGTGAGCATGATGGATGGGCTGGCCGAGCGCAGGGCAGATAATCACTGCCAGCGGCGCTGAGCAAAGTGCAGCAGGCTATGACGATGTGTACAAGTCGTCCACGACGTGGAAGTAGAGGAAATCAAGCCCAGCAAACCTAGCTCTATTGAACGAAAAAAAACCTACCTCACGTCTACTAGATATATTTATTATCTTTTTGTGTAGGCATTTTCGCTGTTATTTTGTAGAAGCTTCGAGTTTTTGATAA
This sequence comes from Thinopyrum elongatum, assembly GCA_011799875.1. Classification (NCBI taxonomy): domain Eukaryota; kingdom Viridiplantae; phylum Streptophyta; class Magnoliopsida; order Poales; family Poaceae; genus Thinopyrum; species Thinopyrum elongatum. The sequence goes on along the minus strand of CM022298.1, from coordinate 285,639,585 downwards.
TGTCAAACTTACAATAATTGTAAATTTGTGATTGATAATTGGTTTAAATTATAATTTGCCACTTACACATTTCTGTAACTAAAAAGTCCGTGTTTTCCAGATGCACCGTACTATATACATATCTAACTTATTTCTAGGGTGATATGAGCGGCAAGAAATACTTGCAAATGTATGTCTTGTGTATATAAAAGCGTGCAAAGGAAGATAAATACTGTCACAATAATTTATTTGGTTGTTTTGTAGTACAATATTCAAACTCGGCAAAATAGATAATTACTATTTCTTTTTGTGTAGTTTTAGTATCTGACTTAAGTAATAAATATTGACCTTCCTCTAAAGAAGCATGTTGCCTTGCTTTCCAATTAATTGGATTAACTAAATTGGTAATGATGGATTGGACCAAGTGTGGGCGATGAATAGGTATATGTATGAAGTTGCGCTTGCTATGCATATGATTCGTATTTGTGAATTTTGACACAATTAGTTTATCCAAAAGAACTATTGTAATGGTACAAAAGAGCCGACTAAGTTTTCTTAAAAAAACATTGTCGAACACGAAGGATCTTTCACGCACATGTTTGACTAAATTAATATTTATAAAAAATTGAATTAGATGTACTATAATTAGAAAATATGCATTTAAAGACAATCACCGCCTTTCACCTGTAGCAACGGACGGGCCATTGTGCTAGATATACTTTAAACTAGCTACTTTTTTTAGTGAGTTTAGCTACTAATTTTAACGGATTCAGTAAATCTTTGTCGACTGAGATTTAATGGAGTCTCAGTCATCTTTCCAAGTCATTGGATACAGGCATGCTAAGATTCTTTGCTTGGAAAGTTTTCTTTTTTATTGTGATGTGGAACGGAAATAAAAAAGAAAACTTTCCTAGCAAAGTGTGCTTCTGGTCTCTCCAAAGTGTGCGTGTTTTTTTAGAGAAAGAACCTAAAATACCTCGCAAAAAAAAGAGAAAGAACCTAAAATCATTAAAAATTCAAAATAAATATTCATGTTTTCCGAAAAGCAAAACAAAAAACTGATTGACAAACTATTTCATCCACCACCACTCTCTCAACAGACCAAGGAAGTTATGATGGCTTCTTTTACGTCCACACTTCATGCTCCGAACAACAATAAGAGAGTAACCTTATTACTGATGTTTATTAAAATTGGATCTCACGGGATTCGGTCGGCGTTTGTCTTTGGTGGATCCACGAGGATCTTGTCTTCATGCGTCTGTGTTCGTGTTTCTACAGGTTGGATCCTTCTGATCTATGCTTCTCTTCATCGGCGGCGGATGCTGTTCTAGTGCGCTGGTCCTATGGGACCTTAGCACGATGACTTCCGAATGTCTACTACAACAAGGTTTGCCCGGATCCGATGAGGGACGGGCGAAGACGGTGGCGCGCCTTCAGCTTGCTCCAGTGTAAGTAGTCGTCGCTAGGTGGTCTACGAATCTAGATGTATTTTTTTACTTTTGGTGTTCTTTGTATTATCTTGACAGGTGATGAATAGATCGGAAGTTATACTCGCAAAAAAATGGCACGAGATGGCACACGAAGCAGGTTTTGTAATTTTTCCGCCTGTTGCAACGCACGGGCATTTGTACTAGTACACCTAATATAAAGGAATGGAGGGAGTACGTTGGAATGGCCATGGAGTCCAAAGACAAAACTTCAGATTCTGAATCAGTTACCGAAGAATTCTACAGAGGTCTAGGCAAAGGAAATGCACTCATCGCTGTTAAACCATCCGAACATCATTCTGATACAAATACAGATGATGACACATCAAGTGATAACGGGCTCTCATCCCTGTGCCTCATGTCAAAAACCTGAAAGGAAGAGGTATCACCCAAACATCAAAGGTCTGGAAATGAATTCTCCTCGGAAAACTTTGCCTATGCTGAACTTGTTAAGATAGCAAAATCTCAGCAAGATGAACTCAAAAAACTTGAGGAAAGTCTAAGGAGATGCGAAGGATTACTTGTCGATGACATGGAGAAAAATTAAGAGTTAACCAAAGAGCATGATGCTCTTATTCAGTTGTCGATGATCTTTACAATCGGTATAATTCGGTTGCAGTTGACTTTGAGAGTCTATCAGATGAACTCCTTAGCAGGAATCATTAACTCGAGTCACTGAAAGAATCTTATGAGTTGATTGCGAATGAAAAGGCTTCCCTCTTCGCCAAGAAAACTGGAAATCTTTCTAATGATTTTGTTCCTCCTTGTCTGAAATGCTTGGAACATAGCAATGCTGATTCCACTGCTGAATCCTCTGATGCTATTATCAAGAACATTGCAACTACTATGAATGATATCACTAATCCCTCTTCCAAGGAAATTGTTGTTATCTCTGATGAAAATATCAGGCTAAGGAACATGCTCGAGACTGGCATGCTAAAGAGCCTGAAGGGGCATCAAACTTTGTGTGATGTACTCAAGAAAGCGATACTCCACAAAAACCCCAGGAAGGAAGGCTTGGGTTTCGAAAGAAAACTCAATGTTGATGGAGCTTACTGGACTCCCAAGCAATATCCTCAGACAAGCTGGGTTCATGTTATGAACGAAACTTTGGAACCAGCACATCTGTCCGGATATGACTGTCCCTTCCTTGTTGTTTCTAAGGAGTCAGATGACTCAAGCTACAAACTTTCTAAACAACAGAATGGTAAGTTTTTCACTCGGTATATTGGGACTAACTGCAGAACTGTCTCACCCAAGAAGAAGATTTGGGTGAAGAAATGCTCTATTGAAACTCTATCGGTTCTCACTAGCCCAGCCATGCAGGATAAGCATCTGAAGAACAGTAATTTTATTCCTTCGAATGGGAACTGGCATAATCTTCATCACAAGGAATACATGCGTATTTCTTTGAAACATTATACCCATGTCTCGGGAATCTTCAATCCTTACTCATTTGATTACTCTCGCAGCGTATAGACAAGATACGAAGGACATCGAAGGAAAACTATCCCTGCCCGGTGTACGCAAACGAGGTCTCTGCTCCCCACACAAGTGTGGGTGGTGAAATCTAATTAACTCTTGTGCAGGAACGGTCTCAGGGTAGTATCATTACTTATCTCTGAGCCCTGAGACACATGTTGTTGGTGCCATCTGTTTTTCCTCGTTGTTTCTTGTTGTCTTTCATTTGTCGTGCATGTGTTATGTCCGATGAACAACTCACTCAAAGCTACTATACTTCGTGTTTTCTTTTTCAGTTGACTGAGTGTTTTTTGTTTCGGACCCTATATCTCCTCCGTTCTATTCTCTTCTAAATCTATGTTGTCCATCAAAAGTATGCAATTTGATTTGAAGAAAATTTCACTCCAACGTCCTTGGTTGCGATAGAAATAGACTTCGAATCCAATCCATTTTTGGGCAAAAGCCCTCTTCAAACCTTTCATTAAGACCGCTCCTCTTCCCGAGATTTTCTCAGGTAACTTTCGCCACGTGCCCATGATCTCCTCGATGTTGATCGTGTTCGTCGAATGCGGAACGTCCCGCATCTGCCGACCATGGATTTCGGAGAGGTGGTTCTTCTCTTCAGCTATAAATACCCCTCTCTTCCCGTCTTCTTTCTCTAGTGTGGCTCTTTTTTCCCTCAAACCCTTGCGCTGCTTCCATATGAGCCCGTTCTCTAAGCAACTCCGACAAGATGCTTCGTCGTGCAACTCCGGCAAAATCTGGTTGCAGCTGTCTACGCCTTTCGGTCATACTCTCTCCCGCATTGCGGTAGTCGATTTGAGTAACCTAGTTAGGGCGCTTTAATCTAGAACTGCTCCTCTCCATTCCTCTGTTCATAGGGCAGTTCGTACCAACAAATTTCTCTGTGATTTATTTCACTGTGGTAGACCTCTAGGAAACTCTAGGGTTTAACTTGTATGATTTGTAGATTTCCCTCATACTAATTTCTTTGATCTAGGGTTCTAGCGCAGTTCCGAGAAATATTAGATAGTTATTAATCTGACCAAGTGTCTGTTTAGATTCTCTGCTGCCAGATTAAGATCTCTTTTCATTTCTATCAAAATGTGTTTCTTGTCAAAATACCTTTTGTGCATGCTTGTGACCCTACCCATTTTTCCCTCGCATCTATTCTTTTTCACATGTGTCATGATTTCCATTTCGGAAGAGCGCACATATTTTGAGGGAGAACTGCCTCAGCATCCACCCCAATCTGAACACATGAGAATGACAGGAGGAGGTAAATCTTCGAAGCCACCCATGGTTCCAAAGATAAACCAAGAATCTGAGTTTGAAGGAAATGAGGAAGAGATTCCGACTGCCAGCAATCAATCTAATGATGATGATGTAGTCACTGACGCCCTTACCATCTTTTCTGATGGAAATCCCAAGAAGGGTGGCTGTGGTAGAGAAAAAAACACAACTGCTGAGATGTCCGACCCTGATAGCTATAGAACTCCACTTGAAGGAGAATCAACTCAAGATTGCAACAACATGCTACCAAGGATTAGTCGCCACTAGGCGAGAAAATGGTTTAGACGTGAAAAACATCCCAAGAAGTACCAAATTCTTTTCGCTTCACTCCTTCTTGGAATGACGACATTGCTGAAAACTACGTTGGCCAAAATGATGAGAAAGTCAGGCCAGCTCTGCCAGTAAATGCTCACCCTAACTCCCTCAAAACCATCACTGGTTTTCCTAAGGAAGTAGCAAAGAGGGTGAAGGCCAAACATTACAAAAAAAAACACTTCCATGATGATACGTCTTTGTCACAGTAGGTCACGATTTCTTTCATGTATGTACATCCATGACGATTTTATGACAGAATCAAGATAGTCATACCTGTGTTGTCCTAGAAGTGTTCCATGACAATACTCAAATTATCGTCACAGAAGTGTCCACTTCCATGAAGATAAATGGTGCGTCATGGAAGTGCTTTTGTCAAGGGTAACCGACACATGGCATCCACCGTAGTGGGTCACCGTTAAGCTATCGGGTCCGGTTTTTGATTCGATAACCCGTTAACAGCCACGACCAATGGCGATTTTCCATGTGTAAAATTTTCATTAGCCAAAGGAACCACGTGTCAGCTCTGCGTTGGGACAGATGTCAACCATCCAATGGACAGGAGTCGCCAATGAAATGTCTACACATGGCACAGCCCAATAGAGGCCCATATAGGTTAAAAAGCTGGTCCAGCAAAAGGCCCACAAGATTTTGTCACATACTAATGGGCCGGCCCATTAACAACCTACCATGTTTTGGGCCAAATTACGGCCCATATCAGATACGACCAGTTAAAAGCCTGTCATATATTGGGCCAAATTAGGGTCCATATCAGATCCGACCCGTTAACAACCTGCAATAATTATGGACAAATTACGACCCATATCAGGTCCGCCTGTTAACTGCCAGTCATATTTTTTGGCCAAATTATGGCCCATAACCAATACAACCTGTTAAAACCCACTGTGCCTTTGGGCCAATTGAGGCCCGATTTTCTCTTCGGCCTCTTAATGGCCCGTTTACCAGTTCGGCCCGATATTAGTTTCGCCGGTTAGCAGCCCTTGGTACATATGGGCCACTATCGGCCCGGTTTCACTTTTGGCCATTTAATGGCCTGAGCTGCATCTCGGCCTAATTCTGGTCTGTAGTGACTTTCGGCCTCTTAACGGCTCGTAGTCTTCGTGGATACATAATAGCCCAACTTGCCTATCGCCCTGTTAAAGGCCCGTGATAGAGTTGGGCCTAATTTTGGCCCGCTATGCATCTGGCTCGCTTCCAGCCTGTCATGTGATTGGGCCAACCAACGCCCGACTACATTTTGGCCTATTAATGTCCCGTCATATCATTAGGCCAATCATGGGCCGATGTATATTTCAGCCTGCTATCGGCCCTTGAATTTTTCGGCACAATTCAAGCCCAATCTACTTCTCAGCCTGTTAAAAGCCCATTTTATTTTCTGTCCCAACTAAGGCAAGCGGTTTACTCGGCCTGTTAAAGGCCCGAAACTAATAGTGGGCTAGTTGTCGTGCATACGGCCATCTATGGGATCATGTCGATCCCTTTGCGGTTTGACTGGAGGGATCGACGAGCACAAAGAATGGAGCTAACAAGAAACACACAGGGTTTACCCAGGTTCGGGCCGCGGTGAAGCGTAAAACCCTACTCCTGCTTTGTGTATTGATGTGTGTATGTGCCCAGTTACATGGAGCGCATGTCCGGCAAGGTGCTCAGGGTGCTGCTATGCCTGCAAATGGACAGAGTTTTGACCTTTGTTAAGGTAGCCATGGGCCTCTTTTTATAGACTAAGGGGCCTTCACAATGGCAGAATGGTAAATATACACTATAAATAGTGGCTACAGTGCCTCATACCTAACTCAGATGGGTTAGGACAAAAGCATTTATTGCACTATGAGGTGTCTTGTGGATGGAGTTCCCCGGCAAGGTTGGTCTCTCCTTTTATGCCGTTCACCCATCTACCACTTATTCCTTTGACACATCACCGGGATGGGTGTCATTAAAGCTGTATCTTCATAGGTGAGCAGCCACATGCCCAGATAAGACTCACCTAACTGCCTGCCCGCTCGACACCACATCGGCAAGTGACAACCTAACCGATGAGGTGGAGCAGTGGCAGCGCAGTGGGATTCTTGCCGGGCCTGGAGCTTGTCGGACTTGGGACTTAGCGGGCTTCCAGAGCGCTCCCCGGCAAGGATCTTGCCGGGTCCCCAAGTTCTATCCTTAGAGTTGATCTTCTATATTCCTCTGTAGTACTTCTCGATCACTTGACTAGTAATCTTCTTCATATCTTGACTTAATCTTCAGTTGTCCTCCGGCAAGCCCTGCCGTCGGGAAGGCTACTACTGCCTGTGCATAAGTCAGGGGTATTAAAGACCCCATTCTTAATACACCGACATGAGCCCCCGGGCCTGGGCCACACACGAATGCGAGGTGTCATTGGGCTATGCCCAAAACAATGCATAGGCACGCGTCGCAGAGGATAACTGTCACAATCTGTCATAATGTTTTCTTTTACTGTGCCTTCCAACCACGCGCATTAAATGCGGAACATGGGAGGGGTGGATCAAAACGGCTGTCGCGGTAAAGCGCCTGCAAAAACGCATCCACGTTGGATCGTAAAGAGCTAGCCCCGCTCCCTCCCCATAAAAAGTAATCCATAGGGGCGCTGCTCATTTACTTTCCCCCTTCTCAATCAAGCAGTTGCCATCGTCTTCTTCCTTGTGCCTCGAAAGAAGAATACTTTGCATCTATCCGCCGCTCCACGCTTCCATTCCTCCCCAATCATCACTCCCAGAGCCGCCATGGTGCCCAAAGCGAGCAAGGACAAGGCGGAGAAGATCCTCAGCACGGACGCAGAGGCCTTGGTGGAAGCGCGGAAGCAGCACGCCGTCTTTGATCCAGTTTTGACCAAGAGAGATCTTGTGGAACGGTACGCATTCATGTGGAGAAGAGAAACTAGTGCTCACTCCGCCCCGCATGTTCTCCATGGTTCCACCAAGAGTAGCACAAGCAAGTATCACTTCTTTGTTGCTTATTTCTATTGTGGGCTCTGTCCCCCTTTCTCTGATTTCTTCAATGACATCATGCACACATACGACTTCCATCTGCTTGATGCCACGCTGAATGCAATTACTTGTATGTCGGTTTTCACACATCTTTGCGAGAATTTCGCTGGGGTGATTCCAAACACCGCGCTCTTCCGCTATTATTTTGTCCCACGCATCGAATTTGGAGATGCCCTCTCTGGCTCCATTACTTGGATTCCTAGGCCTGGGACCAAGGAAGTATATCCAGAAGGAGTAGGACACAAGAAATGGGAAGAATGGCGAAGTGAGTGGTGAGGATTGGAGCGACCTTGACAAGGATGATCAGAAGCTCACAATTGCCACCACTAGGATTCTCCGTCTCAGGCATGCCAAGCTCACTATTGAAGCAATTGGCATAGATTTCCTTCACTGGCAAATCGCACCTCTGCAGAATAGGAAGCAGCCGGCTTGGGAATACAAGAGCGCTGCGGATGTCATGAGGTTGCACGCTGGATTGAACAACAATCTGATAGTCATGCATCATGATGCTCTGTGCCACGTGTTGTTTAAGCCAAACGGCAAAACCAAGTTGCCGGCAGGCGTAGTCCCCTTGTGCAACAACTTGGCCTTGACAGCAATCATTGCTATGATGCCAGAGTGCAATGCACATGGAGTTGTTGGAAATTGGGCGGAGCCGCCCAAAGATCGCGTGCAAGAATTCTTTGATGCGCTTGAGGAGAAAGCTGTCAGAGAAGAAACAGATCTAGGTCGCTTATATTGCAAGCAGAGCAGAGGAAGCTCAGCTTGTCGCGGCGGCTGGTGACTTTGGTCACGTGGCAGCCAGAACTGGCAAAGAAGAAGAAGCATGGATGCCCGAAGAGGATCTTGCCGAGTAGGAGGTGGATGCTGGGGAGCAGGGTGATGAAGTTGCCGGGAGTTCCTCTGGCCAAGGGACAACCGAAGAGCAACAACATGAAGAGCATCCTGCTCCGCCAAAGAAGCAATGAATCCTCCGCAAGATTGGTTCTAGTGATCCAGTACGTCCATCATCTTCAGGTGGTAAAACTGCTGACAAGGGGCCAGCCAGCAAGGCTTCACGGCGGCAAGGAGCTCAACAGCAACCTATGCGACACACGAGACAGACCACCGCGCCAACAGCTGGGGCGTCGAGGTCATCGAATGCAACCGCGCCAGGAACCGGAGCCGCAAGATCGTCTCGATCTACTGCTGGTGCTAAGCGCACAAGAACTCCTACCCCTCCTCCCAGCATGACCACTGGGACAGATGTCTATTTCGACGTCTCTGCCTTCAGTGATGGCGAAGCAGAGTAAGAATCATTCTCATATCCCTTAGTTCTTGACTTGTTAATTTGACTTATCTTGACTTGATTTCCACAGAGACGCATAAACCTTTACGCAGAGGTCGACGAGGAGGGCGAAGACCTCAGCAAGCGATGAGATCCTGGCAAGTTCCATGGTTATTCTAGCGACTATCGTCATCAGCCTAGGGCCCAGTCCTCGATGTAGCCCCCAACTCAGCCCCCAGCATGAGTCTGTTACTCATTTCTCGCCAGCAAGCATTGGTGTGGAGATCTTCTCTGCTGATCAACGAGCTTGTAGGAGAAGAGAGGCGTGAAGAGACCCAACCAGAAGTGAACCTTGACTACATTGCCAGGGAATGGCTCTCCAGCAAGGGCCTCCACTAATGAGCCCGTTCGCGTTGAGGAGCCTACAAGCAAGGATGTCGGCAGCCACGCAACGGCAACTGATGTTGCCGGAGGGGAAGAAGTTACCCCTCAACAGACTCACACAGGTAGTCCACTCACTTTTGAGCATTTATTTTCTCTTCATTGTCTTTATTTTCTTGAACTTGCATTGGCTTTGAATCTGATTTGCCACTCTCCTTCATCTTCAGATCCACCTTCAACCAGCGACATGAATGTTGATGTTGATGTTGATGTTGAAGGGATCGCCAAGGACGCCGCTGCAGAGGCTGACAAGATTGTTGCTGATGAGGCCACCAAGGCTGCCTAATATGAGGCCGCCAAGACTGAGCGAGAAGAGGCAGTCAAGAAAGTTGCCGAGGAAGCCGTTAATGAGTCTAGGGGGGCACTAGCAGCATTCCTGCCATAGGAGTGCTTGGCACTAACCCAGCTGCAAGGACATCAGTTGCCGGCAAAGCAGTTGTCAGGGACGATCCCTCCACATCTGAAGAGCCCCCAACAAGCAAGTATCTCAAGGTTGGCGACAACTTATACGTCAACATCCCCAGGACAGCCAACATTAGTGTACCAATTGAAGGAGAGGATTTTGATGATATTATTGCTGCTACCAGGCTGAGGATCGTTAATCAACCACTTGAAGGTAGTAGCAAGTCCAAAGAAGAAGAGCTCCTCTAGGCCATGAACAACAATTTCCAATGACTTCAAGCACTTTTCCGCAAACCAGTCTGACAGCCTGGACTCGAGGGTGGCAACCATTGGAGAAGCAGAAACATGACTCCTTAAGCGTGTCGAGGAGGAGCAAACTGGTTACGCTGAATCTCTCCAAGATATGTCTGCTCAACGAGAGCAACTGACCATGGAAAGGGAAAAGTTCTTGCTGGAGAAATCTGATGATGAGAAAGCACAGGAAGAGGCTGCGCAGAGAGTGTCAGTAGAAGAAGGTAAGCTAAACGAGCGTAGGGCTGAGCTCAACTCTCATGAAGAGGAACTTGCCGCTCGTGAAGAGGCACTGGCTGCCAAACTCCACAGCAAGGACGGAGAGGTTGAAAACCTTGTCGTGCGGTGAACACAAGAACTGGAGCAGAAGTAGAAGGAATAACTTGCAGCCCAGTCTGTGGATCACGCTGGCAAGCTCAAGGAAGTAACTGATGCCACAAAAGCCACAGAGGACGCCAAGAATGATTTGGCGGAGAAGGTGAAAAAGCAGGAAGCACTCCTTGAAGATCTCGGCAAGCAGATCTCAACCCTTACTGCCGAAAGGGAGAAAGTGCTTCATGATTTGACAGATATTCAAACCACCATATCTTCCAAGGACAAGGACCTCACTGCTGCCAATGACTCCATGAAGGATCTACAGTAGAAGATGGTGACGTACGAAAAGAACCTGAAAGAGAGCAGAGTTCACAAGAAGAAACTACTCAAGGATCTTGAGAATGAGAAGGCATCGCTCGCTAGCGCTGCCCCCACATATAATGATTATGAGTTTATTGTGAAGCTCTGGACTGAACGTCTTGTCGCTGTAGCTCAGAAGCTTACTGCACAATTGACCAGCATGGGTCGTCAGAATTTCAGGTATTACACCAGTGAGAACGTGAGCACCAGCGCCAGGCTGACGCTGTTCTTTGAATGTGTCATCGATGCCCTCAAGCAGATCCAAGACAACCAAGCCGCTTCCCTTGCCGTAGAAGCTCCAAGATTGGCCAAGCTATCCTTCGGAGAGTTGTCGTCAAGGTTGGTTACTGGAACCCTGGCACTGACTTCTCTAATGTTCGTGCGAGCCTGCCAGAAGATGCTGACACCAAGGCCATTGAAGAAGCCATCCAGCCCATCATTGATAGAGTGAGCCAGGTGAAGAGAGTTGAACGCCAGCGCAGGGACTAGCTGCCGTGCCTCGCCTTGGCGCCAGAAGTTCATGCGAAAGACAACATTTATCTTTGGTTAGAACCATGGCAAGTTATCTGATGTAATATAAACTATCTGTGCTTGATGAATGCATGTTGTTCTCCTTGTTCGTTTCTGTTTTTTCATGACGTGTACCCTCTGATTATTTGGAAACTTGCCGGTGCACACACTTGCTGTGAGCGCTTGAGGAACGGATCCTTAGCAGCCTGCTGGAAGTGTCGCTGCCGGCAAGGTAACTTGGCGTTCATAGTGCAACGACTAATCTTGCCGAGCGGACTTGAGGCAAGACAAGAGCACAATCTAATTACGACAAGGTTCCTTCTCGTGCAGGTTTTCCATACAAAAGCCAAAAACGTTCAAGGGAGAATAGCTCTACAAGAAAGAAAATTTGTTTGAAAGTTTTCAACTTAGCTTTTCTTTGCTGTACTTCTTGTCATGAAATATTAACTTGAACATCATTTGTTGGCATCCGTATCATCATTACCCTCGGCAAACATGCATGCGAGGCAACCTTCTCTCCTTTGAGAAAAAGAAAGAAGAGAAAATAATAATATGGAACCTTGACGATTCGTGAATCATCCACGCAAAGCAAGCATATCACAACAGAACACATATGATTAAACATGTCAATTGACGAGATTTGCGAAATACTTAGCTTTATTTCACTTATGCACAGGGTCTGCGCCTGGCTTTGTACAAAGAATTACATGCTTTGCTAGCAAACTTGTACAAAAGGCGGTTGCCGGGCGGCCCGGCCACCTGTGCCTTACAGGTAAAACGTGCAAAGATGCTCAATATTTCATGAGTTATGCACTAGAGTGCCATCTTCGGTCTCTAGGCAGATTGCGCTAGGCCTAATGACTCATATCACCCGGTAAGGGCCTTCCCACTTCGGCACAACTTGTTTGAATTCTTGGCAGATAGAACTCGTCGAAGAACAATGTCACCTTCCTCAAGGCTCCGGACATGAACCTTGCGGCTATGATAATGGTGCAAGGCTTGTTGGTATCATGCAGCACATACAACAGCCTGGAGATGATCATCCTTAAAGAGCGTGGCACCATCTTGACACAACTGCTCTTGCTCAAGCTCATCATAAGAGAGCACTCGAGGTGACCCATATATGAGTTCCATGGGGAGCACTGCTTCTGCCCCATAGACTAAGGAGAAAGGTGTCTGGACAGTAGCTCGATTTGGTGTCGTCCTGATTGACCAAAGAACCACCAACAACTCATCAATCCAGCTTCTTCCACACTGGTGCAGCTTGTCAAAAGTTCTTGTCTTGAGCCCACGCAACACTTCAGCATCTGCTCTTTCTGCCTAGCCATTGCTCCTTGGGTGAGCAACTGATGCAAAGCATATTTTGCTGCAGAGGTCGTCAAGGTACTGCATGAAGGTGCGGCTCATGAACTGTGTGTCGTTGTCGATGATGACCCTGTTGGGCACTCCAAAACGGCAAACTGTTCCTTTGAAAAACATGACGGCTAACTGTGTTGTCACCTTCCTTACCGTCTCTACTTCTGGCTACTTTGTGAACTTGACGATTGCCACGTACATGTACTCAAAGCCCCCGACAGCGCGTGGGAAAGGGCCCAGTATGTCGAGCCCTCAGATTGAGAAGGGCTAGGAGAGAGGGATTGTTTTAAGAGCTTGAGCTGGCTGATGTGACTGCTTTGAATGGAACTAGCATGCTTCATACTTGGTTACTATCTCAGTTGCATCCTGGAGGGAAGTGGGCCAATAGAAACCTTGCCGGCAAGGGCTCTTGATTCTATGTGTGAGCCACATGTCCCCCATGTATCTCCGCCGACAACTTTTGTCCATTGTTGACATCAGATGTTGGCACGGCATAAAAAGAAAATGAGATGGCCTCGAGTGAAAGGGTTTTCAGCATCAAAAGTTTCACATCACCGAGTGGAACAACTTTGATGTTTAGGTTATCATCGTCCGACCCCATCTTAGGGGCCGAAACTGTGCTCCGAGTGGCAGAATTTAGTGTTCCGAGTGCTTTTCGGCCAGTTACGCCTTCAATACGACCTCGGATGAAGGATCACTCTACATGGATTGTCTTCATCTCGTCGAGGCGATCGATTTTCATATATAAATAATCTCAATCCGAGTTCGTATGCAAAAGTTAGAGACAATACACTGCAGACTGAACCTAAACGGAAATATGGCGCGAGGTACCAAACACCCTGTCTGATGGGTCGCGTGAGTTATTCGACCTTTGCCGGCTGAATGAAGCTTGTAGGCAGAGTAAAAAGCTTGCCGGCAAAAAGCTTGCTGGCATGGAAAGCTTGCCGGCTTGAAATCTTGCCGGGGTGGAAACCTTGCCGGGGTGAAAGCTTGCCGGCGTGGAAGCTTGCCGGTGTGAAAGCTTGCCGTGTGGAAACCTTGCCGGTGTGAAAGCTTTCCGGTGTGCAAACCTTGCCGGTAAAGCTTGCCGGGGTGGAAAGCTTGCCGGGAAAAAGCTTGCCGGAAAAGTGGAAGCTGTCAAAGTCAATCCGACCAGGAGTTGGAGATGGGCTCGAAAGGTTATTCAGATGACCTCGGATGGAAAAGTGTTCTACACGTAAGTTATGCGTATCGTCGAAACGGTCAACTTTACTTTTTGAGTCATCATCTTCGGAGATAGTATACGGCCTGCAAAGTTGTTACAAGACTCGGACAGTTCAGAAAACTGCATAATTGAATCCGACCCACAGTTAAAGATGGGCCCTAAAAGTCATAAAGCCGGCCTTAGAAGGAGAAGTGACCCGCGATGTATTATGAATATCATCAAGGCGGACAAGTTTGATGTTGAACTCGACTCCATCCGAGTTAATAAGCAATTTCTACGGCCCACGCAAGAAGCAGGACAGAAGTATGGGACAGATTCGGGCTAAATCCGAGTTGGACTGAAACTAGAACTGTAGGACGTGAATTGATGTATTTTTCTTGTAAGGAAAGCCTAGATGAATCCTTTACTTGTACGGGAAGTCCAACCACCTCTTATATATGTTAGGGGTGACGGTGATTGAAACAACACACAATCGAACAAATCAATGTACTACTTTTTCAGTCTATGTTTTATCCCTCCATCGTTTTTCTCTCTCGTTCTTCGCTGTTCCTCGAGTTTGAGAGCTGCGAATCCCGAGGCTCTAGGGGCGAGCGAATCGACCTAGGGCAGCCCATAGCCACCGCACTCCCTGATGGGGTCCCTCCCGGGCGTGTGGGGTTTCGGGTCTCAAAAGCGACCGTCGACTGTCTTGTGTATCGCGCTGTCGGTCGGGTCTCCTTCGATGTGAGCTGCGGGGCATCATCCCCAGTGTCGAGGGTACACGCGACGTGTTCATGTGTCAACACTTTTTTTGGCGACTCTGCTGGGGACTGAAGATCAATCATCATCATCCACCATGTCCGATCTTCCCAAGCCATCTGAGGTAGACGCCGATAACATCATTAAGCCCAGTCTTGATGTGATATCGGCCGATCATCGCCAAGTCTATGAGGAGTACAAGAAGGCGCACGAAGAGAAGGATTTGCAGGAGTTCCTTGCAAAATTCAAGAAGGATCGCCAAGGCAACATCACTCCGATTGAAGAAATTAAGTTTCCTCCTCTTCAAGCCGAGCAGGTTAAACCCTCTGTAAGTACTACCTTTTCTTCTGAGCAGTGGGCTGAGATTGAGAGTCGTATTGCTGATGGTAACAATCTGGTCTATCAAACTTTCATAGAAAATACTAATGCTCAGAAGAATATATCTCAATCGTCTAGTGGTAATGATGGTGTAGCTGCTAGTGTGCAAAACCCTAATCTGGCTTTACCTGTCTCATCATAGCCTCCCGTGCCGATGACTTATTATCCTACCCAAACCAATCAGATTGTGGCTGCAACCATTAATCCTATCATGAGCATGCCAGGTGGCAACGCCGAACCAAACCCTACCTACAGGTACAACCACTCGGCCACTACCGAACTATGGTTCGGCATACATGCCACAATTCCTACCTACAGCTAGTAGTCCTACTCCTCCTATGCCACTGTAACAAGCTTCATCGTCTACTACAGACGATGCCCTAGCTAATTTTAGAGAGGAGATGG
The DNA here is from genome assembly GCA_011799875.1 of Thinopyrum elongatum. NCBI lineage: Eukaryota > Viridiplantae > Streptophyta > Magnoliopsida > Poales > Poaceae > Thinopyrum > Thinopyrum elongatum. The sequence goes on along the minus strand of CM022298.1, from coordinate 285,624,363 downwards.
CTAAGATTCTTAGAAAGAATTTTGGAGTTGAGTTGCCTCGGAATTGGATTTACCAAAAGCCATACCCCGAGTACTTTGATGCCATCCAGTGCCCTCCGGGATATAAAATTACAGATTTTGTTAAGTTTAACGGAGAAGGCACAAAAACCACGTGGGAGCATGTTAGTCAATATTTAGCACAATTAGGTGAGGCAGGCTCGCTAAATGAATTGAAAGTGCGTTTGTTTCCTTTATCATTAACTGGTACTGCATTTTCATGGTTTTCTTCTTTACCACATGGTTCCATTCAGGTTTGGTCACAGCTAGAGCAGAAATTTCATGATCACTTTTATAGGAGCGACAATGAACTCAAGTTGTCACATCTAACATCGGTTAAACAGAAGCATGATGAATCGGTCTCCGATTACGTCAAGAGATTTAGAGAAACAAAAAACCGGTGTTATAGTTTGGTGATAACCGAGAGAGGCTTGGCAGACCTAGTGCTGAGTGGGTTGAGAACTCCCATTAGAGAAAAGCTAGAAGGCTATGAGTTCTTAAATATCAACCAAGTCTTACAAAGGGCTTTGGCTCAGGAAAGCCGAAGCAAAGATCTCAAAGAAGTGCATAGATACAAAGACGATCGTCCAAAGATGAATATGGTTGAATATGATAGTGATCACTCGGACGATGAGGGTGATATTTATGCTACTGAATTTGTTCGGCCATCTAAGGACAAACCCTTTACTTGCAATGATCTGAAACCAATTCATAAGAATCGTGATGAAGAGATGAAGTTTACTTTTAACATTGCCAAGTGTGATAAAATATTTGATGCTTTGCTGCAAGCCAAAATTATTAGAATATCTCATACTTTACCGCCGTTTGAAGAGCTGAAACGGCTCGCTTATTGCAAGTATCATAATTCTTTTTCTCATGCTACTAACGATTGCAATGTTTTTCGACGACAGATACAATCGGCCATTAATGACGGACGATTGAACTTTTCTGAGATGCAAGTTGATAAACAACCCTTTCCAATGAATACCATGGAGTTGTAGGGGAAGAAGCTACTCATTCGGCCGAAGGTAGCCGAATCTGCTAATAAAGCTAATGTCATTGTTGGTGAGCCCAGGAAAGACAAGGAGGGCGGCAAGGTCTTGGGGAGACAGGTTGTGCTTGATAAGCAACCCGATGGCAAGGAGGTGATCAAAATCATCATCAAGAATCCTACACTCGAGGGGCAACCGCAAGTGCAAGAAAATACTCGTGTTAAATTTGTCAAGCCCAAGAGTCCAGAGGTTGGCAAGTGGAAGAAGAATGAAGCTAAAGTGCAGCGCAAGAAAATCAAGCCAACTTTTGATATGTTGTTGTCCAAGTATGCCAGTCAAGCGGCCGGTTCTAGCTCAAACCGGTCATCAAATTTGAAACGCTCAAGGTCACCCCCTCGGGAAGAATTTCAGCATCATGCAAGGGCATATGGGTCGTGGGCACCGGGACCATGGATGCCGCCACCCCCCTATGCGCCATACTACATGGGAGGCTTCAATGGAGGATGGTGGCAGCCCCCAATGGCCCCTTATGCTTTTCATACAGGTTGGGCAGAACCAAGGAGGCCCATTCATGAGAGACTTTCTTATCCCACATGAGGCCGTTTGAATAATGGTGTCAATCGACCAATGCAAGATAACCAAAAAAGGGTTGGCAAGCAAGAATGGCATGTTAAGTCACCAAGTATTGTAGCGGTCGAGTCAGGAAAAGGAAAAGAAAAAATCAATACCGACTCACTCATCTTGGGCACCGAAACATTCCCCATACAGCAGCCGATTGTTCATAACAACCCGACTGAGCCGATACTTGCTATCGCGCCAAAACACTCGGCTAATGACCATGAAGCAAGCACCAGCTAAGTGAAGCTGAGAGATCCCAAATACACTTAGCCAAAGTGGTGTCCTCCAGGGCTAACAAAAACACAGAAGAGGAAACTGCAGAGGTTAAGGAGTCAAGAGATGGCAGAGCTAGAGGCCGAGAAGCAAAGGGACCAGTTATTCAATGACACTCGGCCCATGGTACCTACAAAACAAGTGTGGAGGCCTAAACAAATACAAGATGCAGTGGCTTCTACACCTATCACAACAGCACCTACACCACCAAGAGAGGATGATGCAATCATTACATCGTCTACGTTACCTATTGTTTCCACTTCACTCAGACAGATTTCAGAATTGGTGGATACACTAGGGGAAGAAGATGATATGTTGGATTATGAGCCTACACCGATCCATGAAGGTATGGATATCAATATGGTGTATTACTTACCCGCTGAATTTCGTGCCATAGATGAAGAGGGGGAAGTAGCTCAGCTAGATTTTGGTCCTAAAAATGCTATATTCGAGAAGCCAAAAGAACCGGTGACACACTTGAAGCCATTGTTCCTTAAAGGTCATATTAATGGATCGCTGGTTGCTAGAATGCTTGTCGATGGTGGTGCTGTGGTGAATCTTATGCCATATTCGGTCTTCAAAAAATTGGGTTTGCCTGATGAACAATTGATCAAGACCAATATGGTGCTTAATGGATTTGAAGGCAAAGAGAAAACTGAAGCCAAAGGTGTGATGTATGTGGAGCTTACAGTCGGAAGTAAAACTTTGGCTACTGCGTTCTTTGTTGCTGAGGTGCAAGGTAACTACAATGTCATACTAGGCCGTGATTGGGTTCATGCAAACCAGTGCGTGCCTTCCACTATGCACCAGTTTTTGATCCAGTGGGTGGATGATGAAGTGGAGGTCATTCATGCGGATAATTCGGCTTGTGTTGCTTTGGCCGATGCATCGGTGGATTGGCAGCATCCCAATGCTACTTGCTTGACGGGACGCGACTTATCAGAATTTGATTTTCTTAGTGCCACGGAAAGTGGTTTCATGCCCATTTCTTTAAAGCCGGTTGGTGGTAATCGGCTCCAAGGTATGATGTATTTAAATGGATTCTAACTCAGATTGGTTGCAAAAGCGTCTTGTTGAATATCGGTCCAATGAAAATGATATGTATGGATCTATAGAGGAGTTAGATGATATGGATAAATTAGGACAAGGTTTTACGTCGGCCGATCCATTAAAAGAGGTAGACATAGGAGATGGTTCAATTCCTAGGCCGACATTTGTAAAAGAAAATTTAAGAGCCGATCATAAAGCTAAGTTGATCGAGCTATTGAAAGAATATGTTTGTTGCTTTGCATGGGAATATCATGAGATGCCAGGTTTAAGCCGAGAGCTAGTGGAGCATCGGTTACCTATAAAGGCTGGTTTTAGACCGTACAAGCAATCGACCAGAAAGGTTAATCCAAAAACATATGACCGGATCAAGGAAGAGATCGGTCATTTGCTTAAAGCTAATTTTATTAGACCTTGCAGGTATGCCGAGTGGATTTCTAACATTGTACCAGTAGAGAAGAAAGGCTCCGGCAAGTTGAGGGTGTGCATTGATTTCAGAGATTTGAATAGAGCTACACCTAAAGATGAGTATCCCATGCCAATAGCCGATATGCTTATTAATGATGCTTCTGGACATAAGGTCATTAGCTTTATTGATGGTAATGCGGGGTATAACCAGTTTTTTATGGCTGAAGAGGACATGTCCAAAACAGCTTTTCAATGTCCTGGTTTCCTTGGTTTATTTGAGTGGACAGTGATGACCTTTGGATTAAAAAATGCCGGTGCCACGTATCAAAGGGCAATGAATTTAATTTTTCATGATTTACTTGGTGTTATACTTGAGGCTTATATTGATGATATTGTTGTCAAATCGGATGCTTTTGAATCTCATCTAGCCGATTTGCGTTTAGCTTTTGAAAGAATGAAAAAATATGGACTGAAGATGAATCCTTTGAAGTGTGCATTCGGCGTGTCGGCTGGAAAGTTTTTGGGTTTCATTATTCATGAAGATGGCATAGATATTGACCCCAAAAAGATAGAGGCCATACAGAAAGTGGAGGCTCCAACATGCAAGAGAGATATGCAAAAGTTCCTTGGCAAGGTCAATTATTTGAGAAGGTTCATAGCTAATCTGTCAGGGAAAGTTGATGCATTTATTCCTATCCTTTGGTTAAAGAATGATGTTGATTTCACTTGGGGGGCAAAACAGCAAGAAGCGTTTGATATGATCAAGAACTATTTGTGCACTCCTCCAGTGATGAAAGCGCCCAAGCATAAGGAACCCTTTAAGCTTTACATTGCAGCAGAAGAAGGTGTTATTGGTGCTGTTTTGACTCAAGAAACCAAAGGAAAAGAGCATGCTATTACATATTTGAGCAGGCGTTTATTGGACGTCGAGACAAGGTATACATTTATTGAAAAACTATGCCTATGCTTATATTATGCTTGCACAAAATTGAGACATTATTTAGTACCGAGTGCTTGCATAGTAGCTTGTCAAACCGATGTCATTAAATACAAGTTGCATAGGCCAATTCTTAGTGGTAGAATTGGCAAGTGGGCTTATGCTTTGATTGAATATGATTTGGCTTATGAATCTCTAAAATCCATGAAAGGCCAAATCGTTGCTAATTTTATTATTGAGCATCGGATTAATGACAAGCATGATGTTGATGTAAACCTTGTTTCATTAGTACCTTGGAGATTATATTTTGATGGTTCAGTTTGTAGCAATGGCCAAGGTGTTGGTATTGCTTATATATCTCCTCATGGTGTTGTTTTTGAAGCCTCATGCCCTTTAGAATATTTTTGCACAAATAATCAAGCCGAATATGAAGCATTGTTATTCGGCTTAGAGATGTTGCTTGCCATAGGTGCTACACATATTGAGGCTTTTGGTGATTCGTTATTAGTAGTGCAACAAATATCCAAAGTCTTTCAATGTTTTGACGAATAACTTAATATTTATCTTGATAAATGTATAGATATAATTTCTACTTTGGATTATTTTAGCATTGCTCATATATCTAGACATGACAATTGGAGAGCAAATGAGTTGGCACAACAAGCATCCGGCTATCATGTTGATCATGGCATGTTTCATATTTCTCAAAGGCCGATGTCTAGTCTTGCCAACATAGGGGAGGCCGAACCGGAGCCCACCGTTTCGGCCACTAATGAAATATTCAATGCAGCAGAAAATCAAGACTGGAGGAAACCATCATTGATTATTTGTGTGATCCTAGTAGAAGGGTGGACAGGGCTGTTCGGCATATGGCTTTCAAATACACAATGAGAGATGATGGTCTTTATCGCCGAACGGTTGATGACGTTCTTTTAAAGTGCTTGGACGAGGACCAAGCGAGAGTTGCTATGGGAGAGGTCCATGAAGGTATTTGTGGCACTCATCAGTCGGCTCCCAAGATGAAATGGTTACTACGACGTGCTGGGTTTTATTGGCCGACTATGATTAATGATTGCTTCAGATATTACAAAGGGTGTGAAGCTTGTCAAAAATTTGGTGATATTCAATTGGCTCCTGCTGCTATGTTACATCCTATTGTCAAGCCGTGGCCTTTCAGAGGATGGGGTTTAGATTTTATTGGAGAAATTCACCCGCCTTCATCAAAGGGGCATCGGTTCGTGTTGGTAGCAACCGATTATTTCACTAAATGGTCTGAGGCAGTACCTCTCAAGAACATGACACATACAGAGGTAATCCAATTCATAACTGAGCACATTATTCATAGATTCGGCATTCCTCAAACATTAACTATAGATCAAGGTTCATCTTTCATGTCACATCAAGTCAGAGAATTTGCCGAATCTTATAACATAAAGTTGCTCAATTCCTCTCTGTATTATGCCCAAGCTAATGGACAAGCTGAGTCCAGCAATAAAATTTTAATCAAGTTTATCAAGAAGAAGATTGAGGATAATCCGAGGAGATGGCATGAGTTGTTGTCTGAAGCTTTGTGGGCACATAGGATCTCAAGGCATGGTGCTACGAAGGTGACTCCATATGAGCTAATATTTGGTCAAGAGGCTGTTTTACCGGTGGAAGTAAATTTGAATGCTTTGAGAACAGCCAAACAAAATGATTTATCGGCAATAGACTTTTATAACTTGATGATGGACAATATTGATGAGGTTTCCGATAAACGTTTGGCTGCTTTGAAGGCCATAGAGAGAGACAAGTTGAGGGTAGCAAGAGCTTACAATAAGAAAGTTAAGTTGAAGAATTTTCAAGTTGGCGATCCCGTCTGGAAAGTGATTCTACCGATTGGTTCAAGAGATAGAAAATTCGGGAAGTGGTCTCCGAGTTGGGAAGGTCCTTTTAGGGTTACAAGAGTAGTTCCCGGAAACTCTTATTTGGTGGAATCCGTACAAGGGGCACTGTTACCTCGAGCTCTCAATGGAAAGTACTTGAAGAAATACCACCCGAGTGTGTGGCAAGAAGCCTAAGTAGGCAATGGCCGATATATGATTATCGTCCTTAGCACAAACATGGCCGATACATAATTATCGCCCTGAGATATATAAATGGCCGATTGAGTGTTGACATCGTCCTTAGAACAAACACCGAGCATATTATTTTTCGGCATGCAAGCTTTGCCGAAAAACAGGGGGGCATGTGTTGACATCAGATTTTGGCACGGCATAAAAAGAAAATGAGATGGCCTCGAGTGAAAGGGTTTTTAGCAAGAAAAGTTTAACGTCGCCGAGTGGAACAACTTTGATGTTTAGGTTATCATCGTCCGACCCCATCTTAGGGGCCGAAACTGTGCTTCGAGTGGCAGAATTTAGTGTTCCGAGTGCTTTTCGGCAGGTTATAACTTCAAGATGACCTCGGGTGAGGGAGCACTCTACATGAATTTTCTTCGTCTCGTCGAGGCGATCGATTTTCATATATAAATCATCTCAATCCGAGTTCGTATGCAAAAGTTAGAGACAATACACTGTAGACTGAACCTAAACGGAAATATGGCGCGAGGTACCAAACACCCTGTCTGATGGGTTGCGTGAGTTATTCAACCTTTGCCGGCTGAATGAAGCTTGCTGGTAGAGTAAAAAGCTTGCTGGCAAAAAGCTTGCCGGCGTGGAAAGCTTGCCGGCGTGAAATCTTGCCGGGGTGGAAACCTTGCCGGGGTGAAAGCTTGCCGGTGTGAAAGCTTGCCGGGTGGAAACCTTGCCGGTGTGAATGCTTGCTGGGGTGGAAACCTTTCCGGTAAAGCTTGCCGGGGTGGAAAGCTTGCCGGCGTAGAAAGCTTGCCGGGAAAAAGCTTGGCAGAAAAGTGGAAGCTGTCAAAGTCAATCCGACCAGGAGTTGGAGATGGGCTCGAAAGGTTATTCAGATGACCTCGGATGGGAAACTGTTCTAAACAGAAGTTGTGCGTATCGTCGAAATGGTCAACTTTGCTTTTGGATTCATCATCGTCGGATATAGTATACGGCCTGGAAAGTTGTTACAAGACTCGGACAGTTCAGAAAACTGCATAATTGAATCCGACCCACAGTTAACGATGGGCCCTAAATGTCATAAAGACAGCCTTAAAAGGAGAAGTGACCCGTGCTGTATTATGCAGATCATCAAGGCGGACAAGTTTTATGTTGAACTCGACTCCATCCGAGTTAATATGCGATTTCTACGGCCCACGCAAGAAGCAGGACAGAAGTATGGGACAGATTTGGGCTGAATCCGAGTTGGACTGAAACTAGAACTGTAGGACCTGAATTGATGTAATTTTCTTGTAAGGAAAGCCTAGATGAATCCTTTACTTGTATGGGAAGTCCAGCCACCTCTTATATATGTTAGGGGTGACGGCTGATTGAAACAACACACAATCGAACAAATCAATATACTACTTTTTCAGTCTACGTTTTATCCCTCCATCGTTTTTCTCTCTCGTTCTTCGCCGTTCCTCGAGTTTGAGAGATGCAAATCCCGAGGCTCTAGGGGTGAGAGAATCAACCTAAGGCAGCCCATAGCCGCCGCACTCCCTGACGGGGTCCCTCCCGGGCATGTGGGGTTTTGGGTCTCAAAAGCGCCCGCCGACTGTCTTGCGTATTGCGCTGTCGGTCGGGGCTCCTTCGACGTGAGCTGCGGTGCATCACCCCGGCGTCGAGGGTACACGTGACGTGTTCGTGTGTCAACATCCATCTTCCCGATAAATGCACTTCAATTTCACCCCATTTGATCTCTTTCTATATAGGTCATTGCCGACAAACTGATACGTACTGGACTAACGGGCTACTCTTTCAGCTTTTTCTTGGTCTTCGGGAAGTTCTCCTGTTTGAAGGAATTCGACAATCTGTTGTGCCCATCCCAGAGCCTGTGGCTGGACAACAAGAACTAAAGGCATCTCTTCTGCTGCGGGACCACTTGTCTCGAGGGCAAGAACTTGGTTCCTTGTCGGAGCCTGCTACTCACCGACATGCTTTTCGCTGTCTCCGGCAACATCTGGAAGCTCAGCAGGAAAATACTTGATGGAGTTCAACTTTATTCTCTTGTTCTGACCAATTGATGGTGTTCAGATGGTTGAGATAAGTGGAGCACAAAAGTCCCTAGTTCCACAGATAGCTTGAGTGCGGCACGCTTTGACAGATCATCTGCAATGATGTTCTCTACAGGAGGAATGTGCTCTGTTTGCAAACCGTCAAAGTGCTCTTCCAGTTTTCTCACTTCATCAACATATGCTTCCATCAGTGGGCTCTGATAATCTTTGTTGACTTGTTTTACAACCAACTACGAGTCGCCTCTAATAACAAGCTTTCTGATCCCAAGGTCTGCTGTGATCCTGAGACCGGCAAGCAGTCCTTCATACTCGGCAATGTTGTTTGTTGCCTTCTCCATAGAGAAATGCATCTCAACCACATACTTGAGGTGCTCTCCGGTGGGTGCGATAAGCAGCACTCTAGCACCAACGCCTTCCAGTGAAAAAGCCCCATCAAAGTACATGATCCAGTCACGAGTTTTTTCCTTGCTGGGGAGAAAGGTTTCTGGAATTTCTTCGTCTGGTGTTGGCATCAGTTCTTCAATGAACTCCACCAAGGCTCTGCTTTGAATTGTTGAACTGCTTTCAAACTTGAGATCAAAGCTTCACAATTCAAACGCCCACTTGTCAGATTCAGGGATCCACTGACCCAAGAAAGGTTCAAACTCTGGGGCGTGTGCGAAGAACTCGACCTCTCCAGCCAACCGATTCGTCGCTCTCACGGCCTAGCTTGATGAACAAGAAAGGAAAGAGACACGGCAGTTTACCCAGGTTCGGGCCACCTTGCGGCGTAAGACCCTACTCCTGCTTTGGGTTGGATTAGCCTCGCGAGGGGCTAAGGATGAACAAGTACAGAGGAAGAACAACCTCCCGAGGTCTGTTCTTGTGTGGGTTTGAGCTGAGGATTCGATCTCCCCTTCCTACGGTGGTGGCTGACCTATATATAGTGGCCTTGGTCCTCTTCCTCCAAAATGTAGGCAGGAAGTGATCCCACAACGGCCAATTTTGGAGGGGGACAAGTAGTACATCTTATCCTGACGAAAGGTGGTCTTCGCCTGCAAAGCTTCTAGTCGTGACATCGTGGTAGGCTCGGCGACGACATTCGTCCTGCCGTCCTGGCGGTCTTGGTCTCATTGCACGGGAATGGAAACCTTTGGGTGATTCCTCGGGACTCCGCGCCTGCGCTTGCCTCCTTAGCACAAAAGAGGAAACCTGCTGCACTGCGCCCGCTGGCGCCCGCCTGGCCTTGGTCGTCATGGCTTGCATCACCCGAACCTCATGAGATGGGTGCTTGCATAGGAATCTCCGCTCCTCAGGAGCCAGCCTAGGGAGGCCGCTCCCTTCGGAGGTCTTGGCGCCGTCCGCCTCACAAGGCTTCGCCCCTCTTGAGGGTCTTGTCTTGCCGATGCTGAAGAAGGGCCATACCAATCCGTCGATGGAGCCACGCCATGGGCCATAGGCAGGCAAGTCTGGGTACCCTGGTTCCCAGAACACCGACAATAGCCCCCGGGCCCAAGGCGCGCTCAGACTTGGCTTCGGGGCGAAGCCAAAGGGTAAGGGCGAAGCACCGCGGGCCCCAATCGCCTGCGGACCGAGTTGACGTGTGGCGCCTGACGGGACGTGGGCGTCTCCGCTTCCCCACGCTGCCTCGGCAACCGCCCAGGCTGACAAAAAGACTGGCGCCTAGCGCCGAGCCTTCATTGCCTTCTCTTCGTCTTGCTCCAGATCCCCTTTCTCTCCCTGCCGTGAGCACCTCCAGATCTGCCGAATTTCTCCTTCAAGCCCTTTGCTGATGGCAACCAAGAAGGCGAAATCAGCCGCGCAAGCCGCGCATTCCTCCCCCTCTCCTGGTCGGCGCTCAGTGCGTCCTCCATCACTGAGGAGAGGCACCTTGCCGCTGTGCGCCCGCTGATGGTGAGCAACGACAACGAGGGGAGGGAGACGACGCTCTTGGCCGGCTCCACCGACCTGCGGACCTTGGCGGGGACAATCTATCCATTCTTCCTCCACAACGTCTTCGCAGGGCTCGTCCCGCCTTTCTCCAAGTTCCTTCTTGTCGTTCTCGACCATTACCAGATCCATGCTCTACACCTCCAGCCCAACTCCATCCTTCTCTTGTCCATCTTCGCCTTCTACTGCAAGGCGTTTGTGGGCGTGACGCCCTCCGTTGCGCTTCTCCGTCACTTCTTCATCCTCCGGATGCACGACCAGACCCAGCGCTCCGGCTGTGTCTCCTTCACCGCGGCCCATATCGGCAACGCACAAATGAGGGCCGGGAAGAAGGTGGAGAACTTCCGGCGCAAGTGGGTTTTCATGGATGCCAAGGGCTCCCACGCACGGTTGGAATTGCCGACTGAGCTATCGGAGAAGCTTGATTTCTGGGCTCATGAGAAGCTCACCGACCCCCGGGCGGCGCCGGTCCTGAGGAAGATGACGGCGGACATGGAGGCCGGGGTGCTGACGGGGGCCATGCTCATCAAAGAGTTCCTGACACAGCGCCTGGCCCCGCTTCAGGCACACTCGCGCCCCATGTGGGACTTCACGGATGCGGATAATGACATCCGGCTGCGCCCGAGGAGCCTGTCGGGCGAAGAGCTGAGCAAGGCCGTACACACTCTGCTCGAGAAGGATCCAGGCGGCCTCCCGGCGGCCTACATCCCGCTGTACCGTTGTGGTGACGGGGCGGAGCTGGTCGCCACCATGCCTGTCTTCAACGAGCTGGGGCTTGTGCCACCTGAGCTCCCCAACTCCCAGTAGTGTTGTCCTCCGGCGACGACGTCAAGGGGAGAGGGGAGGAGGACTCGGAGGTGACGGTGAATGATGCGGCAGGGACTCCTCCTTTGTCGCGGAGCGAGCTTCTCCGCGGCCTCTCCAATGACGACGATGACGCCGAGCCCCCGGTCGAGGGGACTCCACGCTCCACCGGGGTCGTGACGAGGTTCGGTGCCACCCCCTTGCGGAGGTCGGGCCGAGCGACTCCGAAGAAGGGCAAGGCGGCATCGCTTCCCCGAGGTGATGCTGCTGCCTCGCCGTCTGCCGCCACCGCGCCAAGGCCGGCCGCCGTGCGCCCCACTGATCCTCAGGGCTCGATGAAACCTGTGCTCAAGAAGATCGGGGGCGCCCCGACCCTGTCCAGAAAAAGGGCATACATTGTCGCTGACGAGTAAGTATCTTTACCTTGCCTTGTTTTCCATCCTTGACGCCGTGCCCATGATGCTCTTCTCCTGATAACCAGGGTGGAGACCGTGGTGAAGAAGAGGGAGGAAGCCGGGGCCCCTGAGGCCACACCGCCCGCCACGGCCATGGTGACCTCGGCGCAGATGGACGAGGCTGCTTCACGCTCTCTTGCGTTAGAGCCGGCCCCTCAAGGCGCGGTGGTGGAGCCTCAGGAAGAAGCTGCCTCCGTGGGCCAGCAGTCTCCGAGGCCACCCGTCCCCATTGTACCCGTGGGGGGTTCAGGGGCTCAGGAGCCCCCTGCTGCTCTTGCTGCTACGGCGGCACCAGTCCTGGCGCTAGTGCCGCCTCCTCCCCAAGTCCTCGTGTTGGCGGACCATGGCTCCTATGCCAGGCCCGACGCTTTGGAGGAGGCCTACGCCGCGCTGGACCAGCTCCGGGCCGATCTTTAGGGCACCGACAGGTGCGTGGTGATGGGGCGTCTGGGGCTGATCCCGGGGTGGCTCCAGGCCGACGCGTCCATCAGGACGGCCTGGCGCCAGGCCGAGGCTGCCGTCGTGGAGGGCAGGAAAGAGGCTGGCGAGGCCACGGAGGCTCACGACGCGGCGCTAGTCGACGCAGCGTCCGCCAAGGAACGCTGCAGCATGGTGGAAGCCGAGCTGAAGGCCCTCCACGAAGAGCAAGCCGCCCGTACCCATCGGCTCTAGGAACAGGATGACGAGCTCAAGGCCTGGGAGACCACGCTCGCTGATCGCGATGCCGAACTTAAGCAGGCAGCCCAGGAATAGGCTGCAGAGCGAAGCCGCCTGGGCAAGTTGAAGGAGGAGGCGGACAGGGCTCAGGCATCCCACACCAAGCTTGTCTCCGAGGAGACGGCCTGACTGGAGGCCAGGGAGAAGGCCCTCACCGCGGCTGAGAAGGCGGCCGCCGCGGGGCGCGACGCCTTCACCTCCCTCGAGCTGAGGTCCCGCACGGCGCTGCAGTACCTTTACGGAGAAGGGTATGAGAAGCCGCTATCGACTTCGAAGGAGGGCCTCGCCGGGCTGCTCCCCAAGGTCACCAAATCACTTGAGGGCATCGTTGCCGGAGTGGGCGTCATGGTGGACGGGGAGAGCCGCGCGCTTTTCACCGCTGCTGCGACGCGCGTCTTCAGCCACCTCCACCTCCGGGACCCAAGCTTCAACCTTGACGTGCTAATCGAACTTGTGGCTCCTGAGTCCCGTGATGCTGCTGCCGAGGTCGTGAAGAAGCAGGTGGAGGCCCTGCTGCAGAAGTTTCTCTGCGTCGACCCCGCGGCTGCGACGATCAGAGCCGGCGGCGTTGTTGACGACGGGCCCCCCAAGGGGGTTGACTGCGGCAACCATGGTTGAAGAAGAGGCTCAAAGGCGGTGCTTCCTCCCAGTTCGTTCCTGCGACATTTACCATGCCTCGCGGAGGTGTGAGAACTTAACTTAAGAGACATTATGTTTTGCAATAATTCGCTAGGACTCCGCGATTTCCTTTCTGTTTGCTTTAGTGTTCTGCGTCGGCAGGGCCCGGCCCCGCGCATGCCTCAACCGCCGTTGGGGCATCCAGATCACCAGGAAAAGACCAAGGGGTGAGGGGCCATGAGACCAGTGAGGCCCCTGAGTCGCGATGCTCAGGGGTCCCCCTTGACGTATGAACAGCCCTCATGAAGGAAACATGAGCATCGTCTTTAGTGTTCTGCGTCGGCAGGGCCCGGCCCCGCGCATACCTCAACCGCCGTTGGGGCGTCCGGATCACCAGGACGAGACCAAGGGGTGAGGGGCTACGTGACCAGTGAGACTCCTGAGTCGCGATGCTCAGGGGTCCCCCTTGACGTATGAACAGCTCTCCATACCTTTCTTCGCCGGCTTTCGCTCAGGAGGGATGCGAGAAGACCAGGTCCGAGGGACCTGATGAGGTGGCGTACGCCAGGCGTGACCTGAGCGTAGCCCCCATGCCCAGCCCCCTTGCGCAACTCTTCTGTGGGAAAAGCGGCGCGGTGAGGCCGCACGGCTAGCCTGGTGGCCCTCCTGAGGTTATTGCAGCCGCTAGGGTGCCCTCAGTTGTTTATTCACCAGCGCGGAGCATGGTGCTTCCACTCTTGCGCGGGCATAGCCGCTCCTCAACCGTGTCGTCCGCCAGCTCGGAGCATGGGGCTTCCACTGGTGCGTGGGTGGGAGCTCCTTCTGAGGGGAGACTCCGGGGCATGTACAGCCCTATCCTGGCATGTGGTTTGCATGGCAGGACTGGAGGAGGTGTATATGGGCACCCGCGAGCCAGCGCGGGACTCACGAGGCCCTACCTCAAGGCGGGTTGCGCCTGAATTTTTGGTTCGGAACATTTGCAAGGGTCCTGCGAGATGGTCAGGTGGCCTGCGCCGAGTGAATCTCCGGAGGATATCGCATGAGAAGGCCAAACACCAACAACCCCAGGAGGTGACGTGAACGGGGCCGGCCTGCCAGACAAAGCTCAGCCGTTGGCTTTATCGACACTGCAGGGACGGACCCGGGCACAGACGCTGTTCCCAGTCTTCTCATGTGACAATCCTAAAGAAAGACAACCGGCGCGTGGCTCCCACGGCGGCGAGGCACCGGGTCGCGTGCCCTAACTCATCCACTCTCGATTAGCTCATGTGAGAACAAGGCACCAAGGACCATGGGAGGTGACGTACACGGGAGCTGGCCCACGAGACAGAGCTCAGCCACTTGGGTTTAGCGACGCTACAGGGACGAACCCGAGCACAGACACCGTGCCAGTCCTTAATCATGAGGCGGTCGTGGGCGGGTTTGTGAGGGCGCATGAAAATCATGGTGGCGAAGCACCGGTCATGCGGGTGATAATATAAAGCAATTCATGAAAGGGTAGGACCAGTTCTGATATATGTGCAAAACGATACATGCCGTAGGGAAGGACCCATACAGCTTGAGGATAATGCAGCCCGAGGGGCGCCCTCAATCTGAACAAACCAAAAGGTCACCTAGCAACATCGTTGTAGAAGTGTTGGAGCAGCTGAAGATGCGTGCTGCAGAAGTCGCTCCTCACGTGTCGTCTGGCTCCCGAGCCTCGTGAGGCTCCGGAGGTCCGAGGGGCTCGCGAGGGTCCGGCACCTCCTCCGTCAGGATTGCCTCGCGCCGTGCCTCGTGAGGCACCAGAACTCTCCTCATGTGGTGCTGGTGCGAGGCAGCTGCGTTCGGCAAGCCAAAAGGCATGTAGACGTAGCTGTGAGGGTGGCCTCCATACCGGCCGACGCGGGAAGGCCACAAGAGCTCCTGAGAAGCAGCCATGTTGAGTCATGGGATGTTGACACAGATGCGCAGCTCGCTACCCATGTTAGGGGCGGCAGCTGCACTAGGTGGTGCGGGGCGATGCTCGCCACGCATGGCTCGCGCCTCCTGAAGCTCCTCGATCGCCTTGGTGATGAACTCCTGAGTGCCTGGCGCCTCGCGTCCTACGCCCTGTTCGCGGAAGCGCGCGTTGAAGCACGCCTCCACATGGTGCCTGAATGCCTCCCTCGTGACGCTGGCTAGGTCAGAGGCCCTCCAGAGGAGAGCCCCCGAGCCCAACCTGCAAGGGGCGCCGGGCGCGCCTTCCTATGCGAGAGAGGAAGGCACCCCAGAAGTGGGCGCAAGACCTGAGGCATGATCGTCGGACAAACCAGCCTCCTGAGGGCCTCTGAGGAGGAGCTACTTCTTGTTCTTGGGGACGGCCTCAGGATAATGGATGGCGCCCTCGTCATCTGAGTTCTCGACTGCCGCGGCCTGGTAGGCGCGCTCGAGGGAGCACACCGCATCCTTCTAGTCGCAGGCGACCGTGATGATGCCGCCGCTTCCTGGCATCTTGAGGACATTGTAGCCATGATGAGTCACTGCCATGAACTTGGCTAGGGCCGGGTACCCGAGGATGGCATTGTACGGGAGGCGAATGTGGGCGACGTCGAAGTCGATGAGCTCTGTGCGGTAGTTGTTGCACTTGCCGAAGGTGACAGGGAGGCGGATCTGCCCCAGGGGGACAGTGGAGCCAGCGGCCACCCCTGAGAAGGGCTTGGTGGTGAGGAGCTGGTTGTAGGGCACCTGGAGCCTCTCAAATGTCTCAGCAAAAAGGACATTCAGCCCTGCACCTCCATAAATGAGTGTCTTGGTGACGAGGACATTGCTGATGGTCGGCGAGCATAGCATTGGGAGCGCGCCGGCGATGGCCGCACACATGAGCTGATCCATAGAGTCAAAGGTGATGGCGTACTTGGACCACCTGAGGGGACGCGACGCCTCGAGCTTTGGGAGTGCCGCGTTCACCTCGCGAGCGAACTGCTTGAAGACGCGATGGGAGGCGGGGGCCTGAGCGCAACCCAAGATGCAGGCAATGGCACGAGGCTCTTGGAAGCCCCCGGCCCCATCATATTGGTGGTGGTCGTCGTTCCTCCTTGGCAGCGGCGGCTGCGGAGGAAGGCCGGCGTTACCCTGAGGACAATCCTCACGAGGCTGGTCCCTCCAGGGACAGTCGCGAGGCTGGCCCTACCAGCGGTCCTCACGAGGCTGATCACGCCAGTCCTGGCGTGGGTCGCGGTTGTCACAGCGGCCTCCACCACGGCCTCCTCCGCGGCCGTACCCACAGTCGTTGCGCTCGGGGCGGCGGTCAAGGTGCCTGTCTCGAATGGCCCTGAGCTCTTGGCAGTCGTTGGTGTTGTGGCTGTGGACATTGTGGAAGACGCAAAACGGGCGGCTGCCCTTGGAGGACTCGGGGTGGTCGCAGCCGCGCTTCATCTCGGGCTTGGCCACGAGCACAGCCGGGCCCTTGTGCTTCACGTCCTTGGCCTTGGCCTTCTTGTCTTCAGGGTTGGCCTCCGGGAGCTCAAGGAGGGAGAGGCGACCTTCCTCTGCCCTCGCGCACCTGGTTGCCATGTTGAACATCTACAGAGCCGAGCACAGGTCCTCATGTATGGCAAGCTCTTCCTTCATCTTGACATCCCAGACGCCGTCAGTGAATGCTGAAATGATGGCCTCGTCCGACACCTTAGGGATCTTGAGGCGAACGTTGGTGAAGCGCTAGATGTATTTGTGCAAGGAATCCCCTGGCTGCTGCTTGATGCGCCGCAGGTCGCCTGCAGTAGGGGCGCGGTCGCGAGTGCCCTGGAAGTTGGTGATGAAGCGCTCACGCAGCTCATCCCAGGAGGAGATCGATCCCACTGGGAGGTTCAGGAGCCACGAGCGTGCGCCATCCTTTAGGGCCATGGGAAACCAGCTCGCCATGACCTTCTCGTCGCCGTTCGCCACCTTGATGCTCAGCTCGTAGAGCTGGAGGAACTCCGCACGGTCAGGGGTGCCGTTGTAGCGCGGAGGCAGATCCGGCTTGAACTTGCCAGGCCAGATGACACGGCGTAGCTCCGGAGTGAACGCTCGGCAGCCTGCCACGCTCACAGGAGCCCGTCGCGGAGGGGGAGCCTGGTCTTGGCACCCGCGTGTCGCCACCTCGGGTGGCACACGGTCTTGACGTGGCGGTGCTGGGAGCGCACGCGCCTCCCCTTGATGCCGCTGCACCACCTGGCAGCTTTCTTCATCGCGCACCGGCACCCTGCACGGCGGGTCGCGCTGGGGAGCCTCACGCCTTGGCTCGGGGGCGATATCGCGCTGAGGAGGAGGAGGAGGAGGAGGCGCATCATGGGCTATATCACCCACCTGAGGCGGCGGGGGATGCAGCGAGCGAGACGGCGCCGGAGCCTCTCCAGCAGCGCTGATGTGCTCGGCGATGCAGTCCAGCCAGTCCTTGTAGAGGTCGTCGGCCGGACGATAGCGCAGAAGCTCACGCGCCATGAGCAACGCAGCCTGTGCGTTCGCCGGCCCGCGACGAGCATGGGAGGATGAAGCAGCGGCCGGAGTCAGCGACGCAGTCGCGATGCGCCCATCACGCCGCACAGAGGGCTGCAGCGACGAGTCCTATTGCTCGTGGGCTGCAGGGCCGGTGGCAGCGTTGGCTGCAGGGGAAGGGGAGCGACGAGGGGCGCCGTCGCCCGTAGGCACTGTCTGAGCAACGCGGGCGGCAAGGGCCGTGCGGCGCTCGGCACGAACTCGACGAGCGTCGGCCATGAGAACAGCTGAACGGCGGCGAAATGACTGACGGACGAGAGGCTTCGACACACCCCTGCCTGGCACGCCAAATGTCAGATTCAGGGCTCCGCTGACCCAAGAAAGGTTCGAACTCTGGGGCGTGTGCAAAGAACTCGACCTCTCCAGCCAACCGATTCATCGCTCTCATGGCCTAGCTTGATGAACAGGAAAGGAAAGAGACATGGCAGTTTACCCTGGTTTGGGCCACCTTGCGGCGTAAGACCCTACTCCTGCTTTGGGGTGGATTAGCCTCACAAGGGGCTGAGGATGAACTAGTACAGAGGAAGAACAACCTCCCGAGGTCTGTTCTTGTGTGGGTTTGAGCTGAGGATTCGATCTCCCCTTCCTACGGTGGTGGCTGACCTATATATAGTGGCCTTGGTCCTCTTCCTCCGAAATGTAGGCGGGAAGTGATCCCACAATGGCCAATTTTGAAGGGGGAAAAGTAGTACATCTTATCCTGATGAAAGGTGGTCTTCTCCTGCAAAGCTTCTGGTTGTGACGTCGTGGTGGGCTCGGTGTTGACATCCGTCCTGCCGTCCTGGCGGTCTTGGTCTGGTTGCATGGGAATGGAAACCTTTGGGTGATTCCTCGGAACTCCACGCCTGCGCTTGCCTCCTTAGCACAAAAGAGGATACCTGCTACACTACGCCCACTGGCACCCGCCTGGCCTTGGTCGTCATGGCTTGCATCACCCGAACCTCATGAGATGGGTGCTTGCATAGGAATCTCCGCTCCTCAGGAGCCAGCCTAGGGAGGCCGTTCCCTGCGGAGGTCTTGGTGTCGTCCACCTCGCGAGGCTTGGCCCCTCGCGAGGGTCTTGTCTTGCCGATGTTGAAGAAGGGCCATACCAGTCCGTCGATGGAGCCACGCCGTGGGCTGCAGGCAGGCAAGTCTGGGTACCTTGGTTCCCAGAACGCCAACACCACTCAACAATCCTGCTTGTTGCAACTGGATTTCTCAAGAATCTTTACATTGGAAACTGAGTGAGGACGGTGATTTGGTGTACATGGAAGTAGTGGCGCAACTTCCTTGAGGCCATGAGAAGGCCAAAGAGCAATTTTTGCATACCAGAATATCTTGATCTAGCCCCCTGGAGAAGGGAGCTGACAAAATAGACCAGGCGTTGCACCAACTTCTTCTTCTGCACAGCTTGCTGGTCTGATCCATCTGCTTGCTCTGCGATTGACTTGTCAGCACCAGGACTTGCCGTAGAAGATTCCGGCTCTTCGCTTGCCAGGGCTACATCCCGTTCTTCTTCAGTTTTAGCTTCCCCTCTCCGCCACTAGTGCAGCATTGACCACTTGATTCGTTGCCGCTAGGTATAACAACAACAGCTCTTACGATCTTGGCGCAACCAGTCTTGCAGCGCTGCCTCCGCTTTCGGAGTCCGTTTTATTATACCCACCTTTTTCAAGATATTAAAAAATGGTAGGGCAGCCTCAGGAGACATGGAGATGAACTTGCTTAGTGCAGCAATGCAACCGGCAAGGCGGCGCACATCCTTGACGCACTTCGGTGGTTCAATCTGCTCAATTGCCTTGATCTTGTCTGGATTGGCTTCAATTCCATGCTGAGAAACAAAGAACCCGAGAAGCTTAGCAAATGTCTCTTCTTAATCTTGTATTAGTGTTGCCTTGTCCTTGGTTTTGACCACTATATCATCCATGTATGGTTCCACATTTCTTTGTAGTTGAGGCTCAAAACCAATCTGGACTGCTCTTGCAAATGTTGAACCAGCACCCGTTAATCCGAAAGGCATGCGTACAAAGCAGTACGTGCCACATGGAGTAATGAATGCGGTCTTTTCTTCACCTTCCTTTGACATGAATATCTGATCATACCCAGAGTAGGCATCAAGAAAGACAGCAGATCACATCTGGTAGTGGAGTCAACAATCTGGTCGATGCGCGGCAAGGCAAACGTGTATTTGGGACAAGCCTCGTTGATGTCAGTGTAATCAACACACATCCTCCATTTCTCATTTGCTTTGCGCATGACAACTGGATTGGCCAACCACATTGGATGGACTACACCTTTGACTAATCATGTCGCATCCAACTTCTTTATCTCTTTGGCAATAAACTATTGCCGTTACAAAGCTTGCTTCCGCACCTTCTGCTTGACGGGCCGCGCGTGAGGGCAGACGGCAAGGTGGTGCTCAATTACCTCCCTGGGAAAACCGGGGATGTAGAGATGGTTGCCATGCAAACACATCGACATTCGCCCGCATGAAGGCAACAAGCACGATTTCCTATTTATCATCAAGGGTGAAACTTATGGTGAAAGTTCCCCCCATGCTGTCCTCCTTGGCGGGCACCTTCTTGGTCTCTGGTGGATAAGCTTTGTTCTTCTTGCTCTTACCGGCAAAGCTCTCTCGCACATCCTCGACGGGAGTGCAACACTCCGAAGAGGCATGCTTACCGGAGTAAGTGGTCTTAAAGGTCTTCTTCCTCTTCTTCCCCCCGGAGCTTGGTCGGTAGGAGCAAGTGCCTTGGTGGCAGATGCTGCAACTGCTTCCCGGTAGAGTTGATCAACGCAAATCAACACATCCTTCTTATCGGAGTGGATGGTGATGACACTTACCGGCCTAGGCATCTTCAGCGTGTTGTAGGCATAGTGGGATGCTGCCATGAACTTTGCAAGTACTCGGCGTCCAAGAATCCCGTTGTAAGGCAATGGAATGATGACGACGTCGAAGACAATCTTCTCTGTCATGTAGTTGAGTTCACTGCCAAACGTCACCAACTAAATGATCTTACCCTTTGGCTGGCTACTTCTTAGATTAATTCCCTGGAACATGCCAGTCTTCTTCAGATCCTCATCAGAGATCTGTAGCCTCTTGATCATGTCAGGTAAGATCATGTTGAGACCAGCCCACCGTTAACCAGCATTTTCGTCAGCTTGAGCTTGCATATTGTTGGTGAAACCAACAACAGCAAGCACCCGACTGCAGTTGAGCTATCAAGGTGGTCCTCGGCGTAAAAAATGATGGGCGTGTTGGACCATCTCAAGCGCTTCTGGGGTCCTAGTACCGGCTCTGTCTCATTAACCTCACACACCCATTGCTTGAGTTGGCAGTGAGAAGAGTGCAAGGATGCACCTCCGACAATGCACATTACTTTTGTGGCGTTCTGGAACTTAGCCACACTAGACTTGTCATCATCCTCTTCGTATTCACCATCATCATCTCCTTTCTTGTCTTGACCTCTTGCAGGCTTCTCCTTCTGCTGCTTGGTCTTGCCGCGGTGACCTCCTCGGCCACCATGTTTCTTGCCGGATCCATTTGCATCGTCAGCCTTTTCCTTATCTCTTTGCTCATACTCAGCCTTCTGCTTCTCGGAAAGCTGCTACTACTTCTTGAGCTTGCGTCGATTTTTCCCTTGAGGAAGAAAGGGTGATGCAGCAAAGTAGAGATAAGTATTTCCCTTAGATAAGAACCAAGGTATCAATCCAGTAGGAGGCACAAGCAAGTCTCCAATATATGCACCTGCACAAACTAACAAACACTTGCACACAACACGAAAAAAGGGGTTGTCAATCCCTTCACGGTCACGAACAAGCGTGAGATCTAATAGAGATATGTATAAAAGATAAGTAAAAGAGTAAAATAAAGTAAATATAAATAAATTGCAGCAAGGTATTTTTGGGTTTTTTGGTTTAAAAATCTTAAAATATGCGATGGAAAATAGACCCGGGGCCATAGGTTTCACTAGAGGCTTCTCTCTTGAAAAAATGTAAGGTGGGTAAACAAATTACTATTGAGAAATTGATAGAAAAGTGCAAAGTTATGAAGACATCTAAGGCAACGATCATGAATATAGGCATCACGTCCGTGACAAGTAGACCGAAACGATTCTGCATCTACTACTATTACTCCACATATCGACTGACTCCTGCCTGCATCTAGAGTATTAAGTTCATAAGAACAGAGCAACGCTTTAAGCAAGATGACATGATGTAGAGGGATAAACTCAAGCAATATGATCTAAACCCCATCTTTTTATTCTTAATGGCAACAATACAATACATGCCTCGCTACCACTTTTTTCACTGGGTGAGGACACCGCAAGATTGAACCCATCACAAAGCACCTCTCCCATTGTAAGAAAAAACAATCTAGTTGGACAAACCAAATCGATACATCGGAGAGAAATACAAAGCTATCTCAATCATGCATAAAAGAGTTCAGACAAGACTCAAATAATATTCATAGATAATTTGATCATAAACCCACAATTCATCGGATATCAACAAACGCACCACAAAAGAAGATTACATGAAATAGATGTCCAAGAACATCAAGGAGAACATTGTACTGAAGATCAAAGAGAGAGAATAAGCCATCTAGCTACTAGCTATGGACCAATAGGTCTTTGGTAAACTACTCACACATCATCGGAAGGGCAGCAAGGTTGGTGTTGATGTCCTCTGTGATCGAATCCCCCTCCGGCGGAGTGCCGGAAAAGGCCCCAAGATGGGATCTCATGGGAACAGAAGCTTGCGGCGGCGGAAAAGTATGTTTGGTGTGCCCTCTGGTACAGGGGGAATATTTGAGAATATATAGTGGAAGCATTAGGGTTGGAAGGTCTCCGAGGGGCCCACAAGACCTGCGGGTGCCCCTCCCCCCCGGGCCGCGCCCCCACGGCTTGTGGTCTCCCCGTAGGGCTTCTGGCCTCCTCTCCAAGTCTCGTGGGTTTCTTATGGTCCAAGAAAAATCATCGTAAAGTTTTATTCCATTTGGACTCCGTTTGGTATTCCTTTTCTGTAAAAGTCAAAAACAAGGAAAAAAAACAGAAACTGGCACTAGGCACTAGGTTAATAAGTTAGTCCCAAAAATAATATAAAATAGCATATTAATGCATGTTAAACATCCAAAATAGATAATATAATAGCATGGAACAATAAAAAATTATAGATACGTTGGAGACGTATCAAGCATCCCCAAGCTTAATTCCTGCTCGTCCTCGAGTAGGTAAATGATAAAAACAGAATTTTTGATGTGAAATGCTACCTAACATATTTATCAATGCAATTTTCTTTATTGTGGCATGAATATTTAGATCAATAAGATTCAAAACAAAAGATTAATATTGACATAAAAACAATTATACTTCAAGCATAATAATAAAGCAATCATGTCTTCTCAAAATAACATGGCCAAAGAAAGTTATCCGTACAAAATCATATAGACTGGCTATGCTCTATCTTCATCACACAAAATATTTCATCATGCACAACCCCGATGACAAGCCAAGCAATTGTTTCATACTTTTAATGTTCACAAGCTTTTTGAACTTTCACGCAATACATGAGCGTGAGCCATGGATATAGCACTATAGGTGGAATGAATATGATGGAGGTTGTGAGGAGAAGACAAAAAGGAGAAAGTCTCACATCAACTAGGCAAATTAATGGGCTATGGAGATGCCCATCAATTGATATCGATGCAAGTGAGTAGGGATTGCCATGCAACGGATGCACTATAGCTATAAGTGTATGAAATCTCAAACACAAACTAAGTGGGTGTGCATCCAACTTTCTTGCTCACGAAGACCTAGGGCAATTTGAGGAAGCCCATCATTGGAATATACAAGCGAAGTTCTATAATGAAAAATTCGCACTAGTATATGAAAGTGATAAAATAGGAGACTCTCTATCATGAAGAACATGGTGCTACTTTGAAGCATAAGTGTGGAAAAAGGATAGTAACACTGTCCCTTCTCTCTTTTCCTCTCTTTTTTTGTTTGGGCTCTTTTTTTATTTTGGGCTCTTTGCCTCTTTTTATTTTTTTAAGTCCGGAGTCTCATCCCAACTTGTGAGGGAATCATAGCCTCCATCATCCTTTCCTCACATGGGACAATTCTCTAATAATGATTATCACACTTTTATTTACTTACAACTCAAGAATTACAACTCGATACTAGAACAATATATTACTCTATATGAATGCCTCCGGCGGTGTACCGGGATGTGCAATGATCAAGAGTGACATGTATAAAAAATATGAACGGTGGCCAAGCCACAAATACTATGCCAACTACATGATCATGCAAAGCAATATGACAATGATGGTATGTGTCATAATAAACAGAACGGTGGAAGTTACATGGCAATATATCTCGGAATGGCTATGGAAATGCCATAATAGGTAGGTATGGTGGCTATTTTGAGGAAGGGTATATGGTGGGTTTAATGCACCGGAGAAAGTTTCGTGGTACTAGAGTGGCTAGCAATGGTGGAAGGGTGAGAGTGCGTATAATCCATGGACTCAACATTAGTCATAAAAAACTCACATACTTATTGCAAAAATTTATTAGCCATCAAAGAAAAGTACTAATACGCATGCTCCTAGGGGGGTAGATTGGTAGGAAAATACCATCGCTCGTAAGGAAGACAATCAAAAAATAAATCATGCTCCGACTTCATCACATAACGGTTCACCATACATGCATGCTTCGGGAATAACAAACTTTAACACAAGTATTTCTACCAATCCACAATTACGCACTAGTATGACTCTAATATCACCATCTTTATATCTCAAAACAATTGCAAGGAATCAAACTTCTCATATTATTCAATGCTCTTATATGAAAGTTTTTATTATATCCCTCTTGGATGCCCATCATATTAGGAATAAATTCATAACCTAAGAAAATTACCATGATGTTTAAAGACTCTCAAAATAATATAACTGAAGCATTAGAGTTCATCAATTTCTATAAAATAAAACCATTGCCGTGCTCTAAAAAGATATAAGTGAAGCACTAGAGCAACTACCTAGCTCAAAAAATATAGGTGAATTACATAGAATATTCTAATAAATTCATGATTAATGTGTGTCCCTCTCAAAAGGTGTATACAGCAAGGATGATTGTGGCAAACTTAAAAGCAAATACACATATCATACAAGACGATCCAAGCAAAACACATATCATGTGGTGAATAAAAAAATGGCCTCAAGTAAATTTACCGATGGATTGAAGACAAAAGAGGGGATGCCAGCCAGGGCATCCCAAGCTTAGATGCTTGGTTGTCCTTGAATATTACCTTGGGAATCCCCAAGCTTAGGCTCTTGCCACTCCTTATTCCGTGGTCCATCAAAACTTTACCCAAAACTTGAAAACTTCACAACACAAAACTCAACAAAAAACTCGTAAGATCCGTTAGTATAATAAAATATATCACCACCTTAGGTACTATTGTGAACTCATTCTAAATTTATATTGGTGTTATATCTACTGTATTCCAACTTCTCCATGGTTCATACCCCCCGATACTACCCATAGATTCATCAAAATAAGCAAACAACACATAGAAAACAGAACAGTCTGTAGTAATCTGGAAATTTCGTACACTTCTGTAACTCCAAAAATTCTGAAAAATTAGGATAACCTAGTCAATTTGTATATCAATCATTTGTAAAAAAACTCAGATCAAAAGCATGTTGCTGTGATTAAATTTCTGGCAATGAGCGCAAAAGTTTCTGTTTTTCAGCAAGATCAAATCAACTATCACCATAGACCATCCCAAAGGTCTTACTTGGCTCAAACACTAATTAAAACACTAAAACACAATTAATACAGAGGCAATAATGTTTATTTATTGAAAAACAGGAGAAAAAACAGAAAACACAAAATAAAAATTGGGCTGCCTCCCAACAAGCGCTATTATTTAACGCCCCTAGCTAGGCATAACACATAGATCTAAGTGGCCCTCATAATAGATTCATATGGAAACTTAATTTTATTTCTTGGAAATTGTTCTTCCTTAACGGAAATTGAAATCTAATGTTTCCTTCTTTCATATCAATAATTGCACCAATCGTTCTAAGGAAAGGTCTACCAAGAATAATAGGGCATGTAGGATTGCAATCTATATCAAGCACAATAAAATCTACGGGCACATAATTCCTATTTGAAACAATAAGAACATCATTAATCCTTCCCATAGGTTTTTTAATAGTGGAATCCGCTAGATGCAAATTCAAAAAACAATCATCAAATTTATGGAAACCTAGCACACCACATAAAGTTTTTGGAATAGTGGAAATGCTAGCACCCAAATTACACAAAGCATTGCACTCATAATCTTTAATTTTAATTTTAATACTAGCTTCCCACTCATCATAAAGCTTTCTAGGGATTGAAACTTCCAACTCAAGTTTTTCTTCAAAAGATTTCATCATAGCATCAACGATATGTTTAGTAAAAGCCTTATTTTGATTATAAGCATGAGGTGAATTAAGCATGGATTGAAACAAGAAAATACAATCTATTAAAGAGCAATTATCATAATTAAAGTCCTTAAAATCCAAAAGAGTGGGTTCATCACTACTTAAAGTTTTGACCTCGCTAATCCCACTTTTTATCAATTTTTTCATTAAGATCTTCACCCTCCAAATTATTGGGATCCCCTCTAGCTAAAGTTAACTCATCTCTAGTACCATATTTATCAAGTTTTATATTAGCAAACAAAGATTCAATAGGAGTCACACCAATCACTTTAAGATCTTCATCATTATTATCCCAAAAACTAGAAGAACATGCTTTTTCTAGCTAATCTCTCTTAGCACGCATCCAAGCGGTTCTCTCGTTACTTTCATTAATAGAAATTTTAATAGCTTTCGGAGACTCACTAATATCAATCTTAGGTGGTATAGATCTAATCTTAAAAGAATCAATCTCATGAGAAATTCTATCAACGTTCCTAGCCAAATCATCAATCTTAAGCAATTTTTCTTCTACCATAGCATTAAAAATCTTTTGAGAATTAATGAAATCTTTAATATTATTCTCAAGATCGGAGGGTATTTTATTATAATTTCCATAAGAAGTTTTGTAGGAATTACCATAATTATTAGAGGAATTACTAGGAAACGGCCTAGGGTTGAAATTACCTCTATACGTGTTATTACCAAAATTGTTCCTACCAACAAAATTCACATCCATAGATTCATTATTATCAATAGGAGCACTTTTACTAGCAATAAATTTCATAAGTTCATCCATCTTGCCACTAAAAGTATTAATTTCTTTAATCGCATGAACTTTTTTACTAGTAGAAGATCTTTCGGTGTGCCATTGAGAGTAATTTGCCATAATATTATCTAGGAGTTTAGTAGCTTCTCCTTATGTGATTTCCATAAAAGTACCTCCTGCGGCGGAATCTAAAATATTTCTAGATGCAAAATTCAATCCGGCATAAATTTTTTGTATGATCATCCATAAACTTAAACCATGATTAGGGCAATTTCTTATCATCAATTTCATTCTTTCCTAAGATTGTGCAACATGTTCATGATCAAGTTACTTAAAATTCATTATATCGTTCCTAAGGGAGATGATCTTAGCGGGAGGAAAATACTTGGAAATCAAAGCATCTTTACACTTGTTCCATGAATCAATACTATTTTTAGGCAAAGATGAAAACCAAGTTTTACACGATCTCGTAGTGAGAACAGAAATAGCTTCAATTTAACAATATCATTACCCACATCTTTTTTATTTTGAATATCACACAATTGAACAAAAGTATTTAGATGGGATGCAACATCTTCATTAGGACTACCAGAAAATTGATCTTTCATAACAAGATTCAACAAAGTGGCATTAATTTCATAAGATTCCGCATTAGTGGCGGGAGCAATTGGAGTACTAATAAAATCATTATTAATATTGTTGGAAAAGTCACACAACTTGGTATTTTCTTAAGATAAATGAAAGAAGGCGAATAAAAAGGCAAATATTTTTGTGTTTTTCTGAAAATGTTTTAGAAGTGGGGGAGAGGAAAACGAGAGGCAAATGGCAAATAATGTAAGTGCAAGAGATGATAGTTTATGATAGGTACTTGGTAGGCTTGATGTAGAACCTCCCCGGTAATGGCACCAGAAATTCTTCCTGCTACTTCTTGAGCTTCCGTTGATTTTTCCCTTGAAGAGGAAAGGGTGATGCAGCAAAGTAGAGATAAGTATTTCCCTCTGTTAAGAACCAAGGTATCAATCCAGTAGGAGGCACAAGCAAGTCTCTAATATATGCACCTGCACAGACTAACAAACACTTGCACACAACGCGAAAAAGGGGTTGTCAATCCCTTCATGGTCACGAACGAGGGTGAGATTTAATAGAGATAGGTATAAAAGATAAGTAAAAGAGTAAAGTAAAGTAAATATAAATAAATTGCAGCAAGGTATTTTTTGGTTTTTTTGTTTATAGATCTGAAAATATATGATGGAAAATAGACCCGGGAGCCATAGGTTTCACTACAGGCTTCTCTCTTGAAGAAAACATATGGTGGGTAAACAAATTACTGTTGAGCAATTGATAGAAAAGCGCAAAGTTATGAAGACATCTAAGGCAATGTTCATGAATATAGGCATCACATTCGTGACAAGTAGACCGAAATGTTTCTGCATCTACTACTATTACTCCACAGATCGACCGACTCCTGCCTGCATCTAGAGTATTAAGTTCATAAGAACAGAGCAACGCTTTAAGAAAGATGACATGATGTAGAGGGATAAACTCAAGAAATATGATATAAACACCATCTTTCTATCCTTAATGGCAACAATAAAATACGTGCCTCGCTACCCCTTCTATCACTTGGTGAGGACACCGCAAGATTGAACCCATCACAAAGCACCTCTCCAATTGCAAGAAAAACCAATCTAGTTGGACAAACCAAATTGATAGATCAGATAGAAATACAAAGCTATCTCAATCATGCATAAAAGAGTTCAGAGAAGACTCAAATAATATTCATAGATAATCTGATCATAAATCCACAACTCATCGGATCTCAACAAACGCACCACAAAAGAAGATTACATCGAATAGATCTCCAAGAACATCGAGGAGAACATTGTACTGAAGATCAAAGAGAGAGAAGAAGCCATCTAGCTACTAGCTAAGGACCCATAGGTCTGTGGTAAACTACTCACACATCATCGGAAGGGCAGCAAGGTTGGTGTAGAGGTCCGCCGTGATCGAATCCCCCTCCGGCAGAGTGCCGGAAAAGGCCCCAAGATGGGATCTCACGGGAACAAAAGCTTGCGGTGGTGTAAAATTATTTTTGGTGTGCCCTCTTGTATAGGGGGAATGTTTGAGAATATATAGTGGAAGAATTAGGGTTGGAAGGTTTCCGAGGGGCCCACAAGCCCTGGGGCGCCCCTCTGGGGCGTGCCCTTACGGCTTGTGGCCTCCCCGTAGCGATTTTGGCCTCCTCTCCAAGTCTCGTGGGTTTCTTCTGGTCCAAGAAAAAATACCGTAAAGTTTTATTCTGTTTGGTATTCCTTTTCTGTAAAAGTCAAAAACAAGGAAAAAAAATAGAAACTGGCACTAGGCACTAGGTTAATAAGTTAGTCCCAAAAATAATATAAAATAGCATATTAATGCATATAAAACATTCAAAACAGATAATATAATAGCATGGAACAATAAAAAATTATATATACATTGGAGACGTATCAGCTGCTCAACTTGCCGGCAGTCTTGAAGGTCATGGCTCTTGGTGCGATGGATCTTGCAGGAGTGCTTGCCAAAGCGCCCGGTCTTGTCAGCAGCCGCCAAGGCTAGGCATGAGGAGCACCTAGCAACATCCTTGCCGGAGCCCTCGGCCTTAGAATTCTTGGCGGGACCACCATTGCCGGATCCCTCTACAGCAAGTACAACTTTTCCTTTGCGCTTCCTGTTGCACATGCAATTTTTCTTCTTCGGGGCAGTGGCATCATCATCATCTTCTGAATCGGACCCTGCGCCAACCTCATCCACAGGAAGTCTCCACCCTTCTTCAGCCCATGCAGACTTGTCAGCCAGAGCATAGAGCTCGGCGACGTCCCTCACCTTGGTCATGGCCATCTCTTCCCGCATTTTGCGGTTCTTCATGTTCTGGTGGAATGCAGCAATGATTTCTGTAGGTTGGATATCGGAAATGTTGTGATGTACACGGCTGAATCTCTGTATGTACTTGCGGAGCGACTCGCCTTCCTTCTGCGGAATCAACCGTAGGCCGGTTTCCTGGCTAGGAACCTTGTGGCCGCGTGTGAAGGCGCCAACAAACTTGTGGCACAAGTCTGCCCAGCAGGAAATGGAGTCCTCCGGCAAGTTCATCAACCATGATCTGATGTTTGGCTTGAGCGCGAATAGGAAATAGTTGGCGAAAACTTTCTCATCATGAGCTCCGGCAGCTTGCACCGCAATGGTGTAAATGCTCAGGAACTTTGATGGGTGTGTCTTGCCGTCTTACTTCTCCACCTCTAGCTTGAAGTTCCATGAACTAGGCCATTGGACTTGCCACAGCTCACGGGTAAACGCTCGACAACCGACCTCGTTAGGTAGGCTGCCATTGTTCCCTGGCGCAGGCCCATCAATAGCGGACCCTGCACCCTTGTCAGATTGACTGCGTGTTTCCCGTCGTCGTTCTATGGTAGGACGGGCATCTTCTCTATGCTGTTCTTGCAGAACTTGGTGCTGATCATGGTGAGCTCACGAATTGGACGATGCCATGGACGCGTCATCATGGGCTTGACTCGTTGGCTCTGCCGCTGAGGTTGTTGCTGTCGTGGAGGGGATTGTACCGTGGATGCTCCGCCTCCAGTCCTTTCTCCAGCAGTGCACACTGGAGCGGTGGGCTGCTACTATGAAGGTCCCGCCCGCAGTGGTTTGTGGTTGTTGGCGAAGCCAACAAGACTCTAG
Organism: Thinopyrum elongatum; assembly: GCA_011799875.1. NCBI lineage: Eukaryota > Viridiplantae > Streptophyta > Magnoliopsida > Poales > Poaceae > Thinopyrum > Thinopyrum elongatum. Next base: position 285,593,983 of record CM022298.1, on the reverse strand, counting down.
ATAGTGCCTCTCCACTCCTCCATCTTCTCTGAAGAAGGAGGAAACTCCAGAAGTAGCTGAGAACGCGCCAGTGCTTCTTCTAGCGTGGATGGCATGGAGAGGCCTGATGAACAAGAGGTGTTCTTGATCCCGCATGTCTTGGAAGTAGCACCATCTCGAACCTGTGACCTTGGCTGGTTGTCGCTAGTGTGCTGGCGTGTGTGTTGGCCCTGCGCATCTTGAGGATGATCTGCGGGACCCTTGACGTGGGGATGCTCAGAGCCGCCGACGCCGTGGTGCTCCTCATCGCGCACGGTCTAAGATGGCCGTAGCGTGGGCACCAGCGTGGGCGTCTTGGAGTGCGCCCTGTTGTCCCTGGAGTTCTTCGCGCCACCCGTGAGTGGCACGGCCCCATCCTTGGACCTGATGGCATGTGGGTTGTTGTCGTTGCGGACGCCGCCGCTTGCCTGGTTATGATCGCCAGAATGTCGCAGAGGCTATTCTTCGCCCCTGGCTCCACCTCCGCCACCGCTCACGCCACCGCCTGTGTCATCACCTGTCTGCGAAGGCATTGGTGGCTTGGATGAAGATGAACCAACTGTCGCATTGCCCTTCTTCTTGGGAGCCATGGAGATGAAAGCGATGAAGAGTCTGACGCGCTAACTGCTAACTTCGGTTCGCACAAGCGATCCTCCTGCCTGGCGCGCCAAAGATGTCGTGCGTACGACCATCTATGGGATCATGGCGATCCCATTGCGGTTCGACTGGAGGGATCGCCGAGCACAAAGAGCGGAGCTAGCAGGAAACGCATAGGGTTTACCCAGGTTTGGGCCGCTGCGAAGCGTAGAACCCTACTCCTGCTTTGTGTATTGATGTGTGTATGTGCCCAGTTACATGGAGCGCACGTCCAGCAAGGTGCTCGAGGGTGCTGCTATGCGTGCAAATGGACAGGCTTTCGACCACTGCTAATGTAGCCATGGGCCTTCTTTTCTATACCTAATAATAAAGGACAGAAGCTTTCATGGTTCTCCATCCGTCATCCCCCCAACCTCCAGCTTAGACACCGCCACAACTGGGCTAGCTTATGTTGCGTGTTAAATTGAGATAAATTTGGTTATTAAATAATCCCACATCCCCCCATACATGCAATACATCCAATTTGTATGGATCTTTGACTTTTCTTGGTGTTAAGAAGCTGTGCAGGAATAAGGAAAGAGAGGCCAAGGAAGGAAAAGGAGGCCAATTAATTGCATGACCAGTTAAAAAATAAGGATAAGGAATTAAACAGAGGCTATTACGGAGGCTCATGCCTTCATGCTGGACTCACGGACCATGAACAGAGGACAAGCTTTGACTGTGCACGAGCCATACACTACACGACTGTGCAAAAACATGATTGATTGCAAACGGCCGCCCTGTATGAGTCCTGCGTACACACTCCATGGAGAAGAAGCACATGATTGGAAACCTTACACGGTCGGCCTGTACGGGTCCTACGTGGCTACGTACACACGCCATGGACAAGAAGCACTGATTAATTAGCACTTTCGAAGCATTTTTTTTAACATATAGCACGTTCTATTGGATATCTTTACCAATTAAATAGTCCCCTCATCTTTTACCCAAAATCTGGCCAATTTGCATACGTGAGCGAGTTACCTGCATAAGCAATGAGCTGCCTTCAGAATCAACAAGCAAACGGTAAAATATGGATCATGTTTTATTCTACGAAGGTGTGAGCGAGGCTGCATGGCATAAAAAAGAGAGGACATGCACACAATGTTGCTGGTTGACTATAATTAAATAGGATTGTGTTCTGCATGAGAAAAAGGAATACCTACCAAGAAAAAAAAGGACACGATTTAAATGGGATTGTGGGTTGTGGCTGCATGAGATAAACAAAACATATAAAAGAAGAATACCCCACTAAATGAGATTGATAAATTAACTAGTGCATGGATAGTTACTCATGCAACAATTTTTTTATAATAATCTAATGTTTTAAGAGAAAAGTGAACATGTTAATTGTGAAGTTTTGAGCTTGTGATATTTATTCCAAAATTCCCTATAAATCCGAACGGAGAGGGTTGATTTTAGAATTATGAAGAAGTGTTCCTTATCATCGGTGTTAAGGATTCTTTCATGACTAATGCACGGTTGAATTAATGCTTTTCTTCTAAATCTCGGTATACACCTGTTTGTCGCCGTTAGGTGGCACTATACAATGTCGTTGTACTGCTCGGGTGGACTATTTCGTGGACACACACTGATTTTATTTCCCGTTGGAACGCACGGGCATTTGTGCTAGTATAGACTAAGGGGTCACCACAATGGCAGAATGGTAAATATACACGGTAAATAGTGGCGACGGCCACAGACCTAACTCAGATGGGTTAGGACAAAAGCATTTATTGCACCGTGACGTGTCTTGTGGATGGAGTTCCTCGACAAGGTTGGTCTCTCCTTCTGTGTCGTTCGCCCATCTACCTCTTATTCTTTGACACATCGCCGGGACGGGTGTCATTAAAGCTGTATCTTCAGAGGTGTGCTGCCATGTGCCCAGACAAGACTCACCTAACTACCTGCCCACTCGACACCACATCGACAAGTGACAACCTGACTGATGAAGTGGAGCGGTGGCAGCACAGCAGGATTCTTGCTGGGCCTGAAGCTTCCCGAACTTGGGACTTAGTGGGCTTTGAAAGCGCTCCCCGACAAGGATCTTACTGGGTCACCAAGTTGTATCCTTAGAGTTGATCTTCTGTATTCCTCTCTGTAGGATCAAAAGTATGTCTAGAGGGGGGGGGATTAGACTACTTGACAAATAAAAACCTAGAATTTTCCCAATTTTAATTGTAGGCAGATTTTAGAAATAATGACAAGTCAAGCAATCAACCTACACATGCAATTCTAAGAGTATAGAAGTGGAAAATATAATATTGCACATGAAGGTAAAGGGAAGGGTCTGGAGAAGGAAAATGCAATGGGGACAAGAAGATTTTTGGTGTGGTTCCAATAGGTGGTGCAATCGTACATCCACGGTGATGGAGACATCAACCACGAAGGGTAACGGTTGCGCGACTCCATGGAGGGCTCCACCCACAAAGGGTCGACAAAGAAGCAACCTTGTCTATCCCACCATGGCCATCTCCCACGAAGGACTTGCCTCACTCGGGTAGATCTTCAAGTAGTAGGAGATCTCCTTGCCCTTTCAAACTTCTTGGTTCAACTCCACATCATGTCGGAGGCTCCCAAGCGACACCTAACCAATCTAGGAGACACCACTCTCCAAAAGGTAATAGGCAGTGTGTTGATGATGAACTCCTTGCTCTTGTGCTTCAAATGATAGTCTCCCCAACACTCAACTCTCTCTCACAGATTTGGCTATGGTGGAAGAAGGATTTGAGTGGAAAGCAACTTGGGGAAGGCTAGAAATCAAGGTTCAAATGGTAGGATTGGAATCTCTTTATCTCAACACATGAGTAGGTGGTTCTCTCTCAGAAAATGAATGGTGGAAGTGTAGGCACATTCTGATGGCTCTCCTCTATGAAGAAGAAGGGGTGGAGGGTTATATATAGCCTCCACACAAAATCCAACCGTTACACACTTTTGACTCATCTTGGTGGCACCGATCAGAAAACTCGGTAGCACCGATCTGTGTAAAAATATGAATGTTACCAATCCCAGTGGGACCGATCGGAACAACTCGGAGGGACTGATGTGCAAGGGCTTAGGGCAAACCTCAACTCGGTGGCGCCAATTGCATTATCTTGATGTGGCCGAAGTGAAGCAATAAGCAACAGAGAATCGATCAAGCCATCTTGGTGAGACCTATTGCAATTCTCGGTGAGACAGAAATAATTGCAACAAGCAACAGAGAGCTGGCAAGTCCATCTCGGTGGGACTGAGATCCATATCGGTGGATTCGAATTGTTATGGTTTTGGCAGTGGCTATGTCCAGATGAACTCGGTGGCTCCGGGTAGGAAGTATCGGTGGGGCCGAGTTGGAATTTAGGTTTTGGACATGTTTGGATAGAGAAAGTGGCTGAGGGTTTTGGAGCAATATCACTAAGCACTTGAGCAACAAGATCATTAAGCAACACCTCACCCCTTTTAGTAGTATTGGCTTTCCTATGGACTCAGTGTGATCTTGGATCAATTAATAAAAAACATAGAGTCTTGAGCTTTTGCCAATCCTTTTTCTTAGCATTTTGAGGGGTCCACATATCTAGTCCTTGCCATGCCAATCATTGAGCATCCTGAAATATTTATCTTGAATAGACATTAGTTCAATGAGATATATGTTGCTATGAATTACCAAAACCACCCGGGGATTAGTTGCACTTTCAATCTCCCACTTTTTAGTAATTGATGACAACATATAGATCAAATCTTTGACAAATGATAAAATGAATGAAGTACATCATCGCTTTGAGAAGTATGTGATAAGCAAGAGCCCCCCTAAATTTTTGCATTATTAAAATTTTGTGTTTGAATGCAAATGCACAATCTATTAGGATCATCGGTCACTCTTCCATGTCACTTACAACATGGTGGAGCGCACAAAATGATATGAATGGAATAGTAAGCACGCATCACCAAAACATAAGTGAATGATCATACACAAATAATAGTAGGGATAAGCATTAAGCATCACATGGAGCACAGTATGAACAATCACACATAACAAACGTAGTATCTCACACACATAATGAACAAAGTAGCACAAGTCAAACAGAAATAGTAGCAAGAACTCAAGAAAAATGAACGAGCAAAAGCGAGACACTCTCTCTCGAAGCCTAATGAACTATACAAATTATCCCCCTTTGGCAACAAGTACCAAAAAGTTCGAATAGGTATAGAGTTGTATGTCTCTCTAGGCACGATCCTCGGCAGCTCCTGAAGGTTACTTCTGGCTGGTGGCTCCGGTGTGCGGTAGATGGCGTGGAGAAAAGTCCATCTGTGAAGGCTTCATCTAACATCCGTTGAATTGGCGTCGTAGATACTGGAGGTGGCATAGTGGCAGCGGCAGCAGGTGCAGAGTGAGTGGTCCTCGTGTCTGCAACTGGCACGGCAGCAGATCTGGGTTCCCTAGGCATTGTCTGGAACCTCTTAGTTGTAGCTCGCTCATCTCCACTGTCCTCTGCAGCAGCTCAAGTAGCATCAACATCTGCCTTCAGCTTTGTCACAACTGACTGAACCTCAGTGATCTTCACATCAAGATCATATATCTTAGCTTCAACCACCCGCTCTAAGCTCTCCTGGTTCTTGGTGATGTTGGCCAGACTTTGCTCAATCCTCAGTTTGCTTCCGGCAGGTAAGTCATCTGGTAATTCTTTGTCTTGAGGTTGGCTATGGGAGCATTGGGTGCAGATGCCTCATGTGCTGCTCTAGCTGCTGCAGCTGCCTGTATTTCCTCTTGAGCTTGAGCAGATGAAGGATGTGAAGGATCCATCACTACAACATTGTCCTCAAACTCAGGCTGCAATGGGAGATGCTCATGATCAAGTAGATAATTGCTCGTTCCAACCTTGGAGTTGATGAGCAACTGAATGTGCAGAGGAAATACACATGATCTCTTCTAGTCAGCTACGGTTCTCTTGATTGTCTCAACTATCAGACTCAATACTTTGAGCTTTTGTGGAGTGTCAAACAAATGTAGCAAGTTGATGGAGTGGCCACAGATCATCTTATCATCTCCAGACTTGGGCAAAAGAGTGTGCCTCAAGATAGTGTTGGTGGTGGCCAAACCAGCAAGCAAATGCTTCACTGAACCAAGCTTATGTGTGTCAAGATCTTTCTTGGGAATAGTCTTGTACATGTTTGCCATAGAGCACCAAGAAGTTCATCCCACTCAGAGATGGTTGACTGGTATCTGGATCCCTCAGTCATCCATAGAATTCTGCCATGTGCATGGAAATGTGTTGTGGAATAGAATTGCATAATCATCTCATCATTCCGTTTAGTGAGCTTCTTCCCAACAAATCCATCAACTCCTGCAAGCTTGAAGCTTTCATGAATGTGGGGGAAATAGTCTTCATTAGAAACAATTTATTCCCAGTCCACCCACTTCATATCACTGACAATTGGCTTCTTGTCAAGCAGAACAGTCTCATAGAAATCATGTTGCTCTCGTGTGTGAAAGCGATAGTCACATGCAGTCCTCCTCCTAACAGAATATGAATCAGATATCGTCCACTGACACAAACCTTTGTCCTTCCGGAGCATCATGTTTTCTTCTACTTGATGACAGGTGTCATGGTCTGGAATCTTTGGCTTTAACTTCCTGAGCACTAGTGGCTAATCAATCTCAACTTCAGGCACTGGGACCTTGTTCTTCTCACTGGAAGATATGTTCCTGGTAGACCTTTTAGGTGCAGGAGCTTTGGGCTTGGACTTGGGCTTGGAGGGAGCAGCAAACTTCATAGCATCTGACATATGCTTTTTGAAACTGCAACTAATCCATGGGTGGTTTTGGTAATTCATAACAACATATATATCATTGAACTAATCTCCATTCAAGATAAATATTTCAGGATGTTCAATGATTGGCATGGCATGACATAGAGATGTGGACCCCTCAAAATTCTAAGGACAAGGATTGGCAAAAGCTCAAGACACTTCATTTTTGGTTAAGTGATCCAAGATCACATTGAGTCCATAGGAAAGCCAATATTATTAAAAGGGGATGAGGTGTTGCATCATGGTCTCCTTGCTCAAAGTGCTTAGTGATATTTCTCCAAAACACTTAGCCACTTTCTCTATCCAAATATTTCCAAACCCTAAACTCCTATTCGGCCCCACCGATCCTTTCTATCTGGAGCCACTGAGTTCATTTGACATAGCCACTACCAAAAACCCTAACGATTCGGTCACACCGATATTGATCTCGGTCTCCTCGAGATGGCCTTGCCAACTCTCTGTTACTTGTTGTAATTATTTCAGTCTCACCAACATTTGCAATCGGTCTCACCGAGATGTCTTGCCAACTCTCTGTAGCCTTATTGCTTCACTTTGGTCCCACTGAGTTGATGCAATCGGTGCCACCGAGACAAGGTTTGCCCTAAGCCCTAGCACATCAGTCCCACCGAGTTGTTTCAGTCGGTCCCACCAAGATTCCCAATGTTCATATTTTTGAACAGATCGGTGCCACCGAGTTTCTTAATCGGTGCCACCAAGATGAGTCAAAAGTGTGTAACGGTTGCATTTTGTGTGGAGGCTATATATACCCCTCCACCCCCTTCTCCATTAGTGAGAGAGCCATCAGAACATGCCTACACTTCCACCATTCATTTTCTGAGAGAGAACCACCTACTCATGTGTTGAGATCAAGAGATTTCATGCCTACCATTTGAACCTTGATTTCTAGCCTTCCCAAGTTGCTTTCCACTCAAATCCCTCGTCCAACATAGCCAAATCTTTGAGAGATAGTTGAGTGTTTGGGAGACTATCATTTGAAGCACAAGGGCAAGGAGTTCATCATCAAAACACCGTCTATTACCTTTTGGAGAGTCGTGTCCCCTAGATTGGATAGGTGTTGCTTGGGAGCCTCCGTCATGATGTGGAGTTGAACCAAGAAGTTTGTAAGTGCAAGGAAATCGCCTACTTCGTGAAGATCTACCCGAGTGAGGCAAGTCCTTAGTGGACGATTGCCATGGTTTGATAGAGAAGGTTGCTTCTTCGTGAACCCTTCATGGGTGTATCCCTCCGTGGACTCGCACAACCATTACCCCTCGTGGGTTGAAGTTTCCATCAATGTGGATGTATAATAGCACCACCTATCGGAACCACACCAAAAATCTCCGTGTCTCCATTGCGTTTGCCTTGTCCAAACCCTTCCCTTTACCTTCATATGCAATGTTTTACATTTCGCTGCTATACTCTTAGAATTGCATGTGTAGGTTGATTGCTTGACTTGTCATATTTGCTAAAATCTACCCACAACTAAAATTGGGAAAAGGATAGATTTTTATTTGCTCAAGTAGTCTAATCACCCCCCTCTAGACATACTTTCGATCATGCAAGTCGTATCAGAGCCTTGGTCTCCATTAGCCTTGATGTCATAGCTTTGGTGATCATAGCCTTGGTTTCACAACCTAGGAGAGTATGGCATCTAGCGAGGGTAACTATCACCGTAGAGGTCCTTATTTTCATGGTACAAATTTTGCTAGTTGGAAGCATAAGATGAAAATGCATATTCTTGGTCATAACCCCGCCGTTTGGGCTGGTGTGCATGTTGGCTTGCAAGTTGATTTCTTCGAGGATGGTAAAGAACCGGATCGTGAAGCAACCGCAGAAGAATTGAAGATGTTGCAATACAATGCTCAAGATTGTGATATTCTCTTCAATGGATTGTGCCCCGAAGAATTCAACAAAATCTGCCGCCTTGATAATACGAAGGAAATTTGGGATACTTTGGTTGATATGCATGAAGGTACCGAGTCCGTCAAGGAATCCAAGTTGGATGTGCTTCAAAGTCAACTTGACAAGTTCAATACGAAGGATGGTGAAGGAGTCACAGGAATGTACTCTAGGCTTGCTCTCATCACAAATGAGATTGCTGGCTTAGGAAGTGAAGAGATGACTGACAAATTCATCATCAAGAAGATCCTTAGAGCTTTGGATGGCAAATATTATACCGTATGCATATTGATCCAAATGATGCCCAATTACAAAGATCTCAATCCTACATAAGTCATTGGTAGAATTGTTGCTCATGAGATGTCACTCAATGATAAGGAAGAGCTTTACAATAAGTCAAGTGGTGCTTACAAAGCTTCAAGTGATGCTCCTACAACATCAAGTGAAAAGCAAGTCTCCAATGAAGAATTGAGCTTAATGGTGAAGAACTTCAACAAATTCTACAAGATTAGAAGCAAAGAGAGAAGCTCCAAGTCAAGGTCCTACAATGACAAAAGATCTTTGAGTCGTGATCGTAATTGCTACAATTGTGGAAGTCTCGGACACTATTCCAATGAGTGTACGGCTCCCTACAAGAAAAGACTAGACTCACCAAAAAGGAGAAGTAGAAGAGATGAATCTCCTCCAAGATAGAGAAGGAGTAGAGATGATCGTTATGAATGAAGACCCTCTCGAAGAAGCAAGGATTCGGAAAGGAAGGATAAGTCATGAAAGAGCTACACAAGACGAAGACATCAAACTCATGTTGGTGAATGGGTATCTGGTTCCAACTCCGACAACTACTCCGAGAGAAGCTATCACTCCGACTTCGAATATACTCAAGATGATGGTGTTGCCGGTCTTGCACTAGTGTCATCCAACTCCCATGACATATTTGATTTACCAAATGAAGGAATTGGAAGATGCTTCATGACTAAAGGCCCCAAGGTATCACACCCCGAGTATCTTGATTTTGATAGTGATGAAGATGATTTGCTAGGTGATGATGATTTACTTGTTGACAAAACTAGTAATGAAAACTATGATGAAGTTGCTAGTAATCATGATAATCAAGATGAAACGAATGACAATGTAATAAGGAGATTGAGCGTCTAATGAAATAACTAAACACTCTTAAGTTAGCTCGTGAAACAACTCAAGAGGATCATAGAGAGCTCCTAAGGACTCATGAGAAGCTACGCTTCGAGAAGCTAAATTTAGAGCAAGAGCATGAGTTCCTAAAGGCTACCAATGATGATCTTCGAAAGAAGAGTTCTTCTTACATTGCCAAACATCTCCTCTTCTGTACTTATATGCCACAAGTAAAATCTAGCAACAAGAGCAAGAAAGATTCTTCTTCTAGTAGTAATAATAACCATGATAAATCCAATATTATTGCTTCTAGTAGTTCTCTTGATTCCACAAATGATTCTCTTAGCCAAGTTACACTTGAGCAAGAAAATAGCTTATGAAGTGAATTATAGAGAAAGGTGTTTACAAGAGCCTTGCCGGGAGTAAGCAATTTGAGGAAATTGTACGCAAGAAAGGAAGACATCGGAAGAATCAAAGTGTCAGTTTTGAACGAATGTTCAATGCCAATGGAGTTGAATGGGAAGAAGATCAATACCCCAAGACGAAGTTTGTTCCTCAACAAGAGAAGTATGACCCCACTTCTTTTGAGGTAACACAAGCTCAATATGATCTTCCACCACAAGACCACAAGCTAAAAGGCAAGGACAAGCTTCAAGAAGAGATTGACCCATTTGAAGAAGCTCCTAAGGCCATGGTCCAGTGGGTTCCCAAGGCTACGTCAAGTTCTACTTCATCAAGTTCAACTACAACTCCAAGGATTCCCATCAAGTTGATGTGGGTCCCAAAGAAGAAGAACTAGAGTGTTCTTGAGGGTGACTCCGCCAACATACTTCACTCACATTCATATTGTCAAGGACTTGTGCAATCAACTTTCATATCTTGCACTAGTTCATGGAGTCACAAACCCTCATGTTGGTAAGACAAGGGACAAGGTAACCTAATGCTTTAATGGACATCATCATATGTGCAATTCACTCTATGTCTATGGATATGCTTGTATGTTCCTTGTGGGACTTACCCATGTAGGTACTGAAAGTGCAACACTCCAAAGGATTGCTCCGAATGGTCTACATTAGCATTGGGCATCCACAACTTCACTATCTACATGAAGTCATCATCGACAAAACCCAATGTTAGTCCATCCCTCTTTGGGGGATATCACATCTAGGGGGAGCTTTGCTCTAAAAATTGAGCTAAAGCAACTCTAATGGTGTGAACACATTAATGCTTTATGTAAAAGTGGTAACCCCACTTGTGCTTAAACAATTGCTTGATAGATGCTAGAATTGGTTGTGCATGTTAGACACATATTTCATTTGCAATCTTATTGTGTGAGCATGTTGGTTGCATACATTCTCCATTCGAGGACATCCATTTGTTGTTTTGATTGTCTTAGTTTTTATTGGCCGTGTGGATGTACAAGAATGCCTAAGAACTTTCTCTAGCTATCTACGCCCTTCTTGTCTCAAACTCTATTCATGCTATATCACAAAAATTGAACAAGTTCTTTTCGGACCCTCCGGGTGAGGAGGACTCGGAACCACTGATCCGTCAAGGGCTGCCTTCCAAAACCTTCTATTGCTTTTCGGTTAGACCAAAACACTCAAACTCGGTCACAGCGAAAGCACTTAGACTGATCTAGGTTTTCATCTTAGTGCTACCAATTAGACCAACTCGGTCACACCGATGTGCCGTAACTGCATGCAGTTGCGCATCTCGGTGCCACTGATTTGTTCCACTCGGTGCCACTGACAGCACTCGGGTATATATACTTCGTGACCGTACGTTGAAAATTAATTCAAACACTACGACCCCCGCACCCCATTGCTGCCGCCCCTTGGTCTCCGGATCATCACCATCGTCTCCTGTGGGTCGTTGCTGCAGGACTCCACCATCGTCTACGGCAATCTGCCCCGCTGTTACCGCCGTAGAGGATTTTCACCGAGTTAGGGTGAGATTCGATCTCCTCATGCTTCTATTTATCAGATTCAATGCACAAGGAGAATGCCATGTATCTTGCCATGACTGCAATACTTCTATCCACTAGATAAATCCATTAGAATAGATTCGAGCAAAAATCTTAGGGTTAGGTTTCTACTGAATACATCTCGGACCGACCGAAATGAAATTTTTGGTCCCACCGATTGGCCCTGGCCATTGCACAAGTAAAACTCGGTTCCACCGAAATGTACTGATCGGTGAGACCGAAAGTAAAGTTTCAGTGAAACCCTAGCATCTCAGAGCCACCGAACCACAACTCGGTACAACCGAAATGGTGTGTTTAGGCTGTGTAAGTGCTTCGGTGTCACCGAAATGATCAACTTGGTAGCTCCGAAATGCTTTCTGTGAAAATCTAAAACTAATGTTTGAACTCAAATTTTGGAAAAACTATCAGCTTTTCATGATTACTCATCTACTCTGCCCATACCCATCTATTCACAGGGTCAGCTTTGCAAGATGTCAAGTGAAGTGACAGTCAAAATTAGTCAGCAGAATGTTGATCTACGTGAAGGCTCTAGTCCCAATGAGAGCTACTATGAGGGAGAGAGGAGCTCTCCAGATTTGTGTAAGGCAGCCACCGGGACAAAGAAGAAGAAAACCTTAGAAAGTGAGGATGAAGACTTTGTGGCTAGTGAGGCCACCTCCAAGAAAAAGGCGGTATTGAGAAAGGAGTATGGCTCTACAGCTAGCACTAAGCGAAGTCCCAAGGAAAGGACTGTTGCCAGGAAAGTTCCTCAGTCCAAGGTTGACAAAGCTGTAGGAAAGAAGAAAGAAAGGAAAAGAGGTAGATGGTTCAAACATGTTGTTCCTGTTGGGGATATAACCCCACGATATAACCCACCCTAAGAGGCTCGGGTTAAGATGTTGGCGATTTAAAGATAAGGCCTTAGACAGGCCCAAGAAGCCAAGACATGGAACCAGGGAGGCGGCTTACGTGGTGAGCCGGACAGAGGCCCAAGGCCAGAATACGGTGCATGACCCAGAAGTGTAAGCCGCCCGATGGTGACTTGCCTAACAAGGCAAGACGACTTAGAACCAGGGTCGTTCATAGAGTATGACCTGGCTCGGACTCTTTTAAGCCCAAGGCCTCGACCTGTATATATAAAGGTGAGTCCCTGCGGCGGGTAAACCTAAGGGACAATCAATCGATAGCTAGGTCAAGCGAATCCGCTCCCTTGTAATCGATACTCAAGCAATAGCCACAAGAGCAGGAGTAGGCTTTTACCTCCACCGTGAGGGGCCAGACCTGGGTATTGTGTCTCTCGTCCCGTTCAACCCCTTTAAGCTAACCACCGTAGCTATGGCCTCGCACCTAAGTCCTTTCACAAGTGCATCTGCTGCGTTAACCCCACGACAGTTGGCGCCCACCATGGGGCCAGCGCACGATGGTTTTGAGTTCTTGAAGAGCTCTTTCCCAGGGATCGTGGGATATGCCATTGGCGGGATGACCAAGAGTCGCCGCGGCAAGCTCTACATCGACGACGCTGGCTGGGGCCCCGAGGCTGACTCCATCGAGTATGGGTACCGGGTCCCCTTTCGTGGGATTCACATCTTCATCGGCAAGATTGCCAGATTAGAGCCTAAGCTGGACATCCGCACCAACATCGTCGAGCCGGCTCTGTGCGCGCAACCCGCCAGGGTTCAACCCAGCCGGAAGTGTGTTTTTGTTGGTTTCGCGCAAGGCAAGGAGCTTCCAGAAGATTCTGCATCTGGGGGAGAGACTCTCATCTACTCAGGTGATGAGTCCTCAACCGGAGAGACGGAGTCGATCTATCAGCTTCAAGACGGCGGGCTTGGGGGCTATTCCGATGGTGACAGTATTCGGGACCCCTATGAGCCGCCGAGAAGGGCTGCTATCTTTATGGCTGGCACAGGGTCGGCTCTCAATTCTTCGACGGCGGATGCAATAGCTTCTGACCCGGCTGCGGCAAGGGCTGGTGGATCCGGGTCAGACAGGCCACCGACTCAAGTGTTACTGGACCTCATGGGTACCTTGACAGCTTTGTTGGCAACAGAGGTCACTGTGGCAAACCAAGCAGAGCGCAACACAGAGATTGCAATGGTTCGTGAAGATATAACCAAGGTCCAAGAGGATATCTTCGCTAAAAACAATCAAATAGCTGCGCTGAAGGCTCAGATTGATGCGGAGGCGGAGCGCGTTAAGGCTGAGGCCTGGCGTTTGAGTTTCAACCAGGATGCGTCAAATACAGTATTCCACAGAAGGTATCAGAGTCGCCTGCCACCGATGTTTGACCCAAGGCATTTGTTTAACACTCCTGGAGCAGGTCCTAGTACTCCTGATGCGCGGGTGAATCCGCAGTTAAACCCAGACTCACAGGAAACCGGGCGGCTCAACCTCGTCAGCCTGAGATGGCACGGAGGGAGGAGCCGGGCTCTAACCCGCCCCCCAATCAGACACTCCCACAGCATTTTCTGATGCCACCGCTGTCGGTGTCAAAACCGGCAGACCTCGGGGTAGGGGGTCCCGAGCTATGGATCTAGGATCGATGGGGAACAAGGGACGACGAACACATTGTTTACCCAGGTTCAGGCCCTCTTGAAGAGGTAATACCCTACGTCCTGCTTGATTGTATTGGATGTATGATGTGGTTTACAGAGTAGATCTACCTCGAGATCCGTATGAGCTAAACCCTAAGGTGATGAGGTGATGAATGTAGCTCTAGCCCTAAAGACTAAAAACCCTTGGTTTATATAGACACCGGTAGGGTTAGGGTTACCGAAGATAGATTACAATAGGGATTTAAGGAGATCCTGCGCCTTCTTGACTTGGAGGTACACCATGGCTTCATAGATCTCCTGTCACTATATAGCTCCACCAGTCCAGCCCACGTATAATGGGCCGACACTCCGAGGACCCCTTAGTCCATGACTCCCTCAGTGGCCCCCGAACTTGCGTCCAACGCCGGGGATCGTCTTCTGGAATCTTCACATCATCGGCTTGTGAGACGAGGTCTTTTACTCCTTCATTCCGTTTGAAGCCGTATCAATTTCGCCGAACACTATCCAGAACCCGCTCTAATATACTCGGGTCCGGACAGTTTCAAGATTCTGGGATCCAAAGACATCTTGAGATTGAGGTGGGACCATCAGAGTTTAATGCTGTTCCTCGGGGCAAGGGCCTCGCACACCTTTCTAGAGGGCGTGTGGCCCAATGCTGTCCTTCCGCACACTCGTGCTTTCGGCTTCATGATAAGACGCTTATTTATAGATCCAAAAGGTGCTGAGAACAATTGCCTCCCCCCTTTGCCAAGAACGACACCGAAGAAATTCTCCGATGCCATGGCCGACCTCCTAGGTTCATCATCGCACCCTCATGGCCCTCTCCCAGGCGATTGGTCAAGCTGTTCAGTCTCGCACCTCCAATTGAGTCGCTTGCAGACGCAGTGCTTCCTCCCTCCGGCTGATTTGGTTCAAGTCCGCGCCGGTCTCATCTCCGTCGATGGTTGTGCCCTTGCCAAGAACTCCCCCGCCCCAAGCAAGGAGGAGAGGGTATGTCTTGTGCCCTTCCTTTTAAAAGGTTTGGGTTTTCCTATTCTTCCGTTTCTACAGGGCCTGTTGGAGTTCTACGGGATCCAGCTCCACATCCTCACCCCGGGGTCCATATTGCACATTTCTGGCTTTGTAGCCTTGTGCGAGATATTTCTGAGCTGCAAGCCCCACTTTGACTTCTGGAGGAAGTATTTCTGTCTTGTCCCTCGCCTCAAGGAGGGATCCATATTTGAGGTAGGCGGCGCCGAAGTATTGCGAATAGCTGGGACAGGGTACCCAGTTGTGACCCTACAGAAAGATCCCGAAGGGTGGACTTCAGAGTGCTTTTACATTGAAGACGTTCCACTCACCGATCCAATTCAGCAAGGGTTGCCTGAATACTCAAACGACCCACCTATAAAGCGGTTCAACTGGCAGCCCAAAGGCCCTTCCCAACAGGACAGTGAAGAGGTGCGTGCGCTGGCGGCAAAGATCAGGCTGCTTACCAGCAGTAAGCTGACCATGGTTGAAGTAATGCCCATCACTATTACCCGATGCGTGCAACCCCTGCAGCAGCGGGGTCAACCTTTATGGTGCTATAACGGGACCAATGACATAACCCATTACCACCGACAAGGGCCAGACAACAAGGTGGCTCTGGCCAAAATATTGGCCGATCTCTTCAAGGGAGAGGAGGCAGAGTTCGCTCGCATGAGTATTCGGGAAGGCTGCTCCGGATACAATACAGCCGACTGGGTAAGCCACGATCCACTATCTTGAGCTCACAGATTACACTCAAACTCTGACTGGTTGTATTTAAACAGGGCTGGAGGCGTGAGGTTGCGTCCATTAATTGCCCTCCTCCTCAACCGGAGAATCATTCCCGTGATGACGATCCGGGGTATCATGACGACCTAGAGACGTCGATCAATTTTGTAGACGGGGTTTTCTATCAGGAGAGCCTTGACGGCGTCAAAGTTGCTGTGATAGCTGATCACCCCGGGGCTCTTCCCTCTTCCACAGTAAGTGAAAAGAAGACCCTTACCCAAACAGGGCGCTCATCTCGCGCTATTCCCCACGTGCTGACTTCTGCTCCCAAGGGTCACCGCACTACGCGTAAGACCATTTTGGTAGGAGTGCGGACCACGCCAACTTTGGCCCCTAATGGGAGATCAAAGCAGAAAGCCTCCGCCGAAGGGGAAGCACCAGCCCCCTCGGCCCAATGGTAACATGTTTCGGAATTGCAGCGAGGGTTGATTTTAGCACTCTTTTGCTAAAACTTGCTCAACTTTTGCCGAAGGCGTATGCCTCTGGACCAATGCGAAGATTCCCCAGGTGCGCCGAATTGCAGCTCCGGTCCCAAGTCTTCGGCACAAGCCAGAGCCTCCCCCGAACACACGGCGGCCAGCGCGCCTCCGGCGGACTCGGACGATGTTTCAGTCACCACCTCCGAAATCGAGAGAGTAATGGATCATCGCCGCCGGAGGGAGATGTTACGTCATGCTGCCTTTGTAGGACGCAAGAGAGAAGAATGAAAAGTTGTCCGAGGACCTTAAAGTGAGTCAGACACAGTTGGTCGAAACCAAGGCCGAACTAGATGCGGCTCGAAAAGCCAGCAACGAGTTGTCCGGTAAGTAGAAAAGACTTGTTGCGCAGGTATACGTTGTATTTTATGCATTAACACCATATTCTCTGTATAGCCGTGGCAGCTACAAGCGAGCTGTGGAGGGAGCTAGAGGCTAGTAAACGAGTGCTGACGCGAAGTCAGGAGGAGAAAAATGAGCTCAAGGAAGAGAACCGGCGAAAAAATGAGGAAATTGAAAGCTTAAGAACTCAGCTAGCGCAAGCCTTGGAGGAGAACCAGAAGCTAAAAGGTGGCATATTTGGTAAGTACTGCTCTGACCGGTATGGTGGTCCAGTGTCATTGACGTTGTAATGACGATATGCAACACCTACTTGATAGGTCTCCTGACTGGGCAGCCCGAGGAAGAAGTCAGCGCCTATGACGGAAATCTTTTAGACGAGCTGTCGAAGACCTACGAGAGGGCCCGGAAGGCCATGAAGAGTATGGCGAAGGCATTATGGCCGTCGGAGGTGCCGCCAGAGAGCATGGCCGAACTAGCCAGTCGCTTTAAAGGAGCTCGGCGAAGGTTTCAATTGTGGAAGATCTCTTCTTGCCAAGAAGGGGCGCGGGAGGCATGGGCTATGGTAAAGACCCATTTCACCAAGCTGGACCCGGAGCATTTGGCTCGGGTTGGTCCAGTGGGCCCTGACGGCCAAGAGATACCTCTAAGCTTGGTGTATGATGATGTGATGCCAGCCGCTCGTCATTCTCAGAAGGATTGCACTTTAGAGGAATTGATAGACAATGTAGATCAAGAGTAGTTGTGTCAATTCTATGTATTTATGTACTATACATTGACCAAGCTCAATCCGTAGTCTTATTTTAAAAGAAATATTGTCTTAACCGGCCATCGGCTTCCACTGTGGCACCCTGCCTGATTACTATTGTAGCCAGGCGGTCGCCACGCATACCAGCCCAGGAAATCACTCTGGCATGCGCGTTTACAACAAGTATCAAGAACACAGGCATTTCTATTAATGGATATATAAGTCTTACATGATATATTACATGAGTGATGGCAGCGGAAAAGCCCTATCTAAGGCAGCATGGTCTTGGTGCGGCTCCAATCCACAGGGATCTGACTGGGTTACTCTTCTAGCCGCGAACGCTCCGGCTCCTCGACGATGGACGATGGATCCTTATGTGAACCTGGCCATGTTAAAGGCCGCTGAGTACTTTTGAATGTACTCACAAGCAAACCAACTAACAAATACACCAAGCAAAGCAATCCATGGCATTCAAGCATGCATTTTTTATTAGAGCATCATTAATCATCATGGCATAGCATGCCTATCTAGCAATATTAATCATCAAGTCATAACAGGTTTATCCAGCAAGATAACTATTAAAGTAAAATACAGTAAAGTAAAGCATATCAAGTAAGTGATCCATACTCCGAACAATCTCAGGATCCAATCCAAGTCTTTCGGTCATCCGACCACTCATCATATAGCCATCCCATGGCTAACATATCATATTTCTGACATTATCTGATGTCTATACAAGACGGGTTCTTCCATCATTATGATCATTACTACGGTTGACCACCTAGTGAGGCCTGGACGGACAGTCCAATACCGTGGACACGGCTATTCGAATAGATTCTTACACTCTGCAGAAGTTGCGCACTTTACCCACACCATGGGGCACCTAGCCTCGTGATCCCATTCGGGTGGACCAGTGTTGCTCCAACGAAACCTGCCTAACCCGTGACTCCTCCACCGTACCACCGGCAATCATCCTCCCCCGGAGTCAAGCCCTGGGTGGCCCCTGCGTCACCCCGTGACACCTGCGACCGTCGTGGCCAACTAAACTGTCCCAAATGGGGACGCCGGCAAATAACTCAACTGGGCTCACAAGATTATCGCCGCCTACCGGGCCAACGCAGCACGCGCGCATAACCTTCCCTGTTTGGTGGTACCAGTAAAAGAGCACGTGATCAGACCAAGTCAAGGCCGTCCCATACCGGCAAATGTGGTTGCATGGATAAGTCTGGACAGGTGACTCTAGATCAACCGACTGGGTTTAGCTTTAGCCATCATTTAGCAAGCATGGATATTCATCATGAATAACTTAACATGGCGGTAACTATGTATGAGGAAACAACCATGGAATCATAACAACCTATCTCCATATAACATCACAATGAGTCATTAGTGAAACCAGATTTAAATGGCAAGCTATCACTTTACAAGTTCTAGCTGTAAGTTATGAACATCGGAACCCTTGCATAAAACCGGCGAAGAAACCAGTAGCCACCAGAACGGTCTTTACAACTCAGATCTAGGACATTACCGAAATAACTCAACCCCGGTTCAAGACGGCTGGAAAGCAGCTCAGTGCATGAGACGGTGTTGATAAAAAGAATGTAGCAGTTCCCTGAGACGACCGAAAAATAGCTCAGAGCATAGGGTCACAACTACAGAAAGAAATTCAACAACTGTCTGAGACGGCCGCAAAACAGCTCAGAACACGGCCAGTTGTTGAAAAGAGAACATAAAGTCGGCATCCACCCCGGACGGCCAAAAGTAGCTCAGACACAGGCATGGTGCCGTCATCAAAGAAAGTGCAAGCAAGGGTTCGTCCGAGTCTCATACAGCTCATTACTACACATACAAGCATAAGTATAATAATTTGAACACGCAAGAATAACACAGAGCAATGCTTTAGGGCATATATCAGATGGTCGGCTTGCCTGGGGTCGAGGAATACTCCGGGAAGAAGTGTGGAGAGTCCGCGGAAAGGATCGCCGGAAAGGATTCCCTCTCGGAGGGGCTGATAGAAGGGCAAGGGCAAAATGGTCATTTTCACAGTGTGAAAACATTATGAAAATGATACCATTGGGACAGGCTCGACGAACTGAAGACGTGGGCGTTGGTTTCACCTGAATCGGAGTTGGGGGCAAAAAGTTGTGGTCGTTCGTTGTTTAGGCAGAAAAACAAATAAAAACTAAGCTTTTCTGCTGTTAACAGACGAACATTCACTATTTAGTGGTTTCGGCAGCCGGCTGGAGAGAGAAAGCGCCTTGGCAGAAATGCGGTTTCGCCCCTGTGGTCGCGTACTTTGTGGAGTTCGTCTCCACTCAAGTGGCGGGCCCGGGCGCTGGGTCACCTACACGCGGACCCCACCTGCCTTCTCTCTCTTCTCCATCTCCTTCTCTTCTTCCTCCCTCCACTCCCCGACGCCGGCTACAGAGGGCGGCTGGCCATCGCCATTGTCGTGGCTCCGGTGGTCGAGAGCCCACGACGAGGGGCGGGAAGGAAGCGGCGCTCCCTGCCGTGCCCGTGGGTAGTCACGACAGCCGCGAGGATGCTCTGTAGCGGCTGGACGGTCAGCGGTGGCGGGCGGCGGCTCCGGTGAGCTCGGGCTGGATAGGTGTGACACCCTGGTTTTTGGCAACTTTTTCTTTTTGAAATCTTTTTGGCTTTATTTGAATTCTGGATGGTTTTGAACCTTTTCAATTGACTTTGGACTTATTAATCCTTTTTCTCAGTGACCTAAATCCTTCACCACCTTGCCACACCTCTCTTGGATCAAACTTCAATTTTTATCTTTTCCAATAATTTTTTGGGAAACTAGGTCATCAGTATGGGTTGTAAAGCAACATATAGTTTTGATGATCAGAAGAATCCGAAATTCGTGACACACCTAATCATCATATAATCTCATAATCTTCAAAAACATTCCATAGTCCAGTACAAAAATTTGGCCAGAATAATTATTTTCTTTCTGGTCAGAATTGGTCAATTGTGAAGCAACCTCTATTTTCCTAGCTCAGAAAGTTCCAAATAAATTCCCGGAGATATTAGGGAACCTATCTAGCCACAATATCCAAAAATATCACTTTGTCCAAATCAACTTTTTAGCAACAAGGCTCTGCCAAGTTTCTGCTCATTTTGAACCTCTGTGAACGAAGTACCATCAAGAGGTATCTTTTTGAGCTGAAATTTTTATGGCATCTTCTACACACCAAATGACTCCCACACACCAAAATTTAGCTTCAGCAGATCAACCATGTGAGTGAACCAAGCTGATCTAGTTTCTAGACCAGTAAAGTGGTTTACACATGAACTATATCCAAAACCTTTCCAAACTCTTTCAAAATTGGTCAGCCTATAGTCCTTCCAACATGGATCACTCCAGACATCTCCACTGGCTCCATCTCTAGCTCACCCCTCCTCTGGATCACTCTCAAGTTTACTGTCAAAAACTATAGCTGACGCTACACTTCACAGCAGGGTAAACCTAGCCAAACCAGAGGAACAGGAGCGCTAGATGACCAAAGGAGAACACCCTAGACATGGTGCGTTGGACTTGGCCGGCCTCCACGCGCCGGACCCCATGGTGAGCACGGTACTGGCATGCCAGTACGCATGCTTTGCATCTTGCCGGCGTCGGTCGAGGTCGTTCCAGAGGCCTCGCACTGTCAGTTCATGTCCTGGGGTGCCGACATCGCTGATGCCGTCCACGTAAGCCTCTCCCGAAACTTCCCCTCGCCGGAATCCTCCCCGACGGCCGCCACGCACTCGGGCACTGTGGCTCTGTCGCTCGTTGTCTTGCTCCACTAGCTGCCACCGACCGCCATTACTCCTCTTGCCCTCTCCCGTCTCGTCGCCCGCTACCGGCCAACCAGCGCGGCGTCCTCGCGTCGGGGATGTGGCCGAGCCCCACCGCTTCCAAAGAACTCACCCGAGCTCGCTCCCTGCCTATAAAAGGCCACGGCCAACCCTCCAGAGCTCCTCAACCCACTCCACCTCCCAATCGCCCTCCCAAGCAGCGAGCCACGGCCGAGAGGCCCTCTGGCCTCGAACCTCGCCGGAGATCCGCCGCCACCCGAGCCTATTCGCCTCACTGTTCCACTCCTTCCCAGGCTCCATCAACCCTTCCAACGAGCTCAGCTCATCCTCCTGGTCATGCCCAACCTCTTGCCCGAGCAAATCGCCACCGCAACCGCAGTCTCCGACGACACCCAAGAGCCGCCGCCGATGGAGAGGAAGGAGACGATGTCGTCCGGCCATCTCTTGCGACTCTTCTGTTACGTGCGTGCTCATCTTCGTGCGCTCTATCGATCCCCGTGGTCATTGGACCTCGCCGCCATCCGCATCGCCAGCGACAATCGCCTGAGCCCCATCTCTCTTTGTTTCCCTCCTTTCCCCTTTTAAATCTGACGAAGGGGCCCACTGGTCAGCGGCTCGCCGAAGCGGTAAGTGGAGGCGCCTGTCCACTTTACGCCTTCGACGTGGCCCGCTGTCAGTTTTTCTATTTTCTGTTCATTTCCAGAGTTGACCAGCAACTTTGACCCTTAATAACTTTTTATCCATAAGTCCAAATCAATTGATTCTTTTTGGATTGAGTTTGTCTTGAGCTCCTCTAATTTCTGGTAAAGTTTGGTATTTTTCTCACACTCACAGAATTTCTGGTGGTCAAAACAGTGATATGTGACATTTTAAGTTGCTGTTTCAAAATATTTTTAGAAGGAAACTTTGGTGGTTTTGAAGACCAGGAGTTTGTGGGCAACCCAACAGAGAAAGGCAAGCCAGGACACCCATTTCATGAAGCATTTCAATAGCATTGCATATTTAAATGAATTACTTCCATTTACTTGCTATATAATAATTCATAGTAAATTAATTTAATGCCTAGTTGCTGCCATCATGAGTTATTTTGATAAACCACCATGCTTGCTAAATGAAACTTAGTCGGTTGATCTTGAGTCACCTGTCCGGGCTTATCCGTGCAACCACATTTGCCGGTATGGGACGGCCTTGACTTGGTCTGGCACCGTGCTCTTTCACGGGTACCTCCAGACAGGGAGGGTTATGCGTGTGTCATGCCCTGATCAGGTAGACGGCGATAACCCTGTGAACCCAGTTGAGTATTGTGTCGGCGTCCCCATTTGGGACAGTTTAGTTTGGCCATGACGGTGGCAGGTGTCACGAGGTGACACAGGGGCCACCCAGGGCAGGACTCCGGGGGAGGATGATCGCCGCTGGTACGATGGGAGGGTCACGGGTCAGGCAGGTTTCGTTGGAGCAATGCTGGTCCACCCGAATGGGATCATGAGGCCAGGTGCTTCATGGTGTGGGTAAAGTGCGCAACCTCTGCAGAGTGTAACAATCTATTCGAATAGCCGCGTCCACGGTATTGGACAGTCCGTCCAGGCCTCACTAGGTGGTCAACTGTAACAGTGATAATAGTGATGGGAGAACTTGTCGTCTGATCGGAAGTACACGATGAGGTATGAGTATTCCGAGGGTTGTGGGACAACCCGGAAGAGAGTAAGTTGATAACCGGTGATAGTAAGTGAATCACTTAAGAAGTTAACATGTTGATTACCATGCTATTGTTTGCTACATTACTTGGTTGTCGTGAGCTTGTGAGTACATTCAAAGTACTCACCTGGCGTATCATGCCAGATGCAGGAGAAGCCGAGGACGGAGGTCCCGATGGTTCGTGCTACGCTAACTAGGCTGTGCCCCAGTAGTGTCCCTGTGGATGGAGTTTCCGCTATGTTCCGCTACGCCATAGAGTTTCCCTAGTAGTCTCGAGGCCCGCTACGTTTCATAAATAATGTAGATATTGTCATAGCACCAGGTGTGCCTTTGGCCTCGCTATCAATGTAAAATATGAGCTTGTACCCAAAGTTTATCAATAAAGATCAGTTCTATTCTGTTCCAAGTTGTTGTGTGTTTCCAGAAGACATGATCTCTAGATTTGAAACACACGTAATCCGGTTCTCTGATCCGGGGTGCCACAACGCTTGGTATCAGAGCCGTGCTGGCTGTAGGACACCTTAGTTAACCCGTGCTAGAACCACGATTAGTGTAGGCTCTGAGTGTGCATCTTGCTTGCTGCATTTGATTGTTGCATGGCATGCATCATGATTCATTGTTTTACTAACCGTTGGCATTGTGAGTGTAGATGGCACCAGTTCCGTACCATTATCATCATGAGCCAGCACCGTTCACCTTTCCAGTACTGCTCTATAACGTCTGGCTTTGGCTGTACCCCAATAGCGAAGATCCAGTGTACCAGGTGTTTCAGGAGCAGCTTGCCGAGTCAGTGTATGAGTATCACGCGGAGGCTTTTCTGACCACGAGTTCGGATATTGGTAGCTACTGTCGCTCTTCCAAGGGCGGAACGGCTTCCACTCCGGAGCTAGCGATCCAGTTTGCTGCGATGGAGGCTCTCACTGACTTGTGCTTCAACGAGGTCGAGATGCAGACTCATCCAGGTTTCTTTCACTACCCCACCCTGTCGCCTACGACAGGGCGAGACATTTTCGCGCCAGTTGACCCGGCGAGTGATCGTGCGACTGGTGTTTCATCCCGTTATCTGAACGCCAGTTATCGTATGATCATTTCCCTGGCTGAGGAGCTGTCTCGTGTCCAGGAGGCACTTGCAGCCGCGACTACAGTACCATCTTCACCTCAGCCTACATTTCCACCCATGTATCCACCACCAGTTCCACCTCCACGTAGGCTTGACACTCCTTCTTGTTCCACTACACCACCAGGCTTTTCGTCTGGAAGCCGAAGTGAGACCCCAGCAGAGTGGGCCTCACTCCTAGCCACTCCAGCTGCTCCGATGCTGAGGCTTCATGCTCCTTCTTCCTCGGAAGGAGAACCATCTCAACAGCGTCGTCATGTTTCCTTTGATCCGGAGGATGTGGTCCACATCATCAGTTCCAATTCCGACTCAGGATCAGATGACGAGGAGTCTTCAGTTTGGCAGTGCTTGTGCCACCCGCGCCACTAGAGTGGAGACTTGAGTTGTAGTGCATGCATCTTTGCATATGTCAACTGTCGGATGAGCAGTCTAGCCATGACATCCCCCTACTAGCTTGCCACATATGATGTTGGGTTATCTTGTATAATTATGTTGCTCTCTTTATTCACCCTTTTTTGTGAATTTTCTTTTGGTGTCATATTACTGTGTTTCCCTTATGGATGTTGCTCATCGATTCAGTGTTTTGCAATGGGAACAAATTTAGGATGAAGAGAGGTAGTAGCCAGGGCGGCAATGGAACTCCTGTTCGTCGATCCGCCAGACAGGCAGGACAGCCACCAGAAGATTTACCACCTCCACCACCGACCACTGATCAGATCATGAGGATGCTTGATGAGAAAAGAAATCAAGATCTCATGGAGTTCCTGAAAAGCATGAAGACTATGGTGGGCCAGAACAACAACAATGGGACACACTCTAAGTTGTCTGACTTTCAGCGCACCAAGCCACCCAGTTTCGGTCAAGCTGTGGACCCTATAGATGTTGATGATTGGCTGAGAACCATGGAGAAGAAACTAGAAATAGCTCGTTGTGAGGAGTCATATAAGGTTCCTTTTGTCACTCACTACCTAGAAGGGCCAGCAGCTATATGGTGGGACAACACAAAGATAATGTGGCCATCTGGAGAAGATATTTCCTGGGAGAAGTTCAAGGAGTTATTCCGCAAGTATCATATTCCTACTGGCATAATGAAGGTGAAGCAAAGGGAATTTCTTGCTCTTACGCAAGGAAATATGTCTGTGGGGGAGTATCTGAACAAGTTTAACAATCTAGCACGGTACTCTACCCATGATGTATCCACCGAAGAAAGGAAGATAGACCGATTCCTCGGAGGACTGGATCATGCCCTCCGTTGTCAGCTCTGTATGCTAGACTTTCCTGACTTCCAGACTTTGGTGAACAAGGCCTTCATAGCCGAACGAGAGCATAACTCCAGGTATGATGACCGCAAGCGGAAGTTTGAACCCAAGAAGGACAACCGGGAGCAGTTTGTGCAGAAGCCACACATTTGGCAATCAGGTCCATCTGAATACAAGCCCACATGGAACAATGGCAACAACAACAATAAGACGGTCAGCCAGAACAAGACCTTCGGCAAACAGCCAGTGATAGAAGACTGCCGCCGCAATAACACTTGCTTTACTTGCGGCCAAAGTGGACACTACTCCAAACAGTGCCCTGCCAACAATGGGAAGCCATCATCTGACTTCAAGCCACAAGTCAACACTATTGGACGCCGCCCCAACCATAACTTCAGCCACGGACGCATCCATCATATCTCCGCTGAGGAAGCCTGCGAAGCACCAGATGTGGTCCTTGGTATGTTTCCTGTTAACAACATACCTGCAGTAATTTTATTTTATTCCGGGGCTTCCCATTCGTTTATTTCACGGAGTTTTGCCACCTTGCACAAATTTTCCCCTTCGCTTTTGGATAAAATCATGATGGTACAATCCCCTGGCTCCCTGCTCAGAACAAATTTGATATATAAAGGTCTTGAAATCTTGATACATGGAGTTAAATTTCCAGCTACACTCGTTGCCATTGAATCCCCTGGATTGGATATAATACTGGGGATGGACTGGCTGACACCACACCAAGTGTGCATCAACTGCGCCACTAGAACAGTAACCCTGGTTAACCCTGCAGGACAAACAATTCAATTCCTTGCCAGTAAAATGATGTCAAGAAAGGTAATGGCATACCCAACTACCGGTATAGATATGAACTTGTTTCCGGTAGTCTGTGAATTCTAGATGTATTTCCCGAGGAACTACCGGGGATGCCATCGGACCGGAATTAGAGGTTGCAATTGAGGTGATTCCTGGTACTGCCCTGATTTACAAGAAATACTATCGTATGCCGAGTCCAGAGCTAGTGGAATTAAAGAAGCAGTTGGATGAATTGTTACATAAAGGGTATATTCGCCCAAGCATCTCGCCATGGGGGTCACCCGTACTGTTTGTCAAGAAGAAGGATGGAAGTCTACGCATGTGTGTGGACTATCGCCAGTTGAATGAGGTCACCATTAAAAATAAGTACCCGCTCCGTCGCATTGATGATCTGTTTGATCAGCTGAACGGAGCACGGGTATTCTCCAAGATTGACCTCCGAACAGGATATCATCAGCTAAAAATCAGAAAAGAGGATATCCCCAAGATAGCTTTCACCACCCGGTATGGCCTGTATGAATTTACGGTCATGTCGTTTGGACTGACGAATGCCCCAGCTTATTTCATGAGCCTGATGAATAAGGTCTTCATGGATTTCCTGGACAAATTCGTGGTGGTGTTCATCGATGACATCCTGATATACTCCAAGGATGAGGAAGAGCATAAGCAGCACCTCCATGTTGTCCTGGAAAGATTAAGGACCCATCGCCTGTATGCCAAGTTCAGTAAGTGTGAATTTTGGCTAAAAGAGGTGGGATTTCTGGGACATATTCTATCCGAACAAGGAGTAGCTGTCGACCCCAGCAAAGTAACTGCAGTATTGAACTAGAAGACACCAGCCTCGGTGACTGAAGTCCGTAGTTTTCTGGGATTGGCAGGCTATTACTGTCGTTTCATAGAAGGCTTCTCTAAGATAGCCAAGCCAATGACAGAATTGCTGAAGAAAAATCAAAGGTTTGTCTGGACGACAAAGTGCGACAGCAGCTTTATAGAACTAAAGACAAGGCTAACTACGGCCCCTGTCTTAGTCCTTCCAGACATCCACAAGAGTTTTGACATATATTGCGATGCTTCCAGGCATGGAATCGGCTGCGTATTGAGGCAAGAAGGGAAGGTTGTAGCATATGCATCCAGACAGCTATGACCTCATGAAGAAAACTATCCCATGTATGATTTGGAATTAGCAGCTGTGGTTCATGCCTTAAAGATTTGGAGGCATTACCTCGTTGGGCCACGATGTGAAATATACACAGACCATAAGAGCCTCAAATATATTTTCACTCAGCCTGACCTGAATCTCAGACAGCGAAGGTGGCTAGAACTGGTCAAGGACTACAACCTTGGAATAAATTATCACCTGGGAAAGGCTAATGTGGTTGCTGATGCTCTTAGCAAAAACCAAGGCACCGTGAATACACTAACCGCGGGTATCCAGCCACGGTTACGAGAAGAGTTTGCCAAACTCAATATGGTGCTATGCGGCCCACTTAACCCGGATACCTTGGAAATTACTCCAACACTTTTGGAAGAAATAAAAAGGGCTCAAGAACCCGATTGTCGGGGTACACAAACAGGGGTGTATGTTTTCCCCTGACTTGTGCACGGACAGTGCGCCACGAACCCGGCAAGATTGCGACACCCAAGACAAGGCCAAGGTAAAGAGATATGCTCTTTGAGGAATCAAAGGGGAGGTTGAGAAGACCAAGTCAAGCCAAGAAGCAAGACACCGCTAAGGGAAAGCCTCCCTTGCCGGGCAGGAGAGCCTGGCAAGGTCAAGGTTGCCCCGGGAGCAAGCCTCAGGACCGCCCCGGCAGGCCTGCTGGGGCATACGAAGGCAAAACACCCCGCCAAGGCTTCACCGCCCCACCTCACAGCAATGCAAGTCATCAATCGGTGCGGTGTCAAGTCCCCAAGATGACTAAGTGGCTGCCTTTTGCCACATGGCAGCCATTTCCTACAGGAATCACCTCCAGATGACACCCGTCCTGTGACGTGTCACGCAGACATGAGAGAAGGTTGCCAAATAGCCCGGCAAGGCGTGCCGGCCAGGCCTTGATGTGACACTGAGTGGCGCATTTAATGCGTACTGCTCTATCTGCAGAGTAGATATGATAGCACTGTTCGCTATCTAATCAGTACACAATGACTGATTTGCCACTGTGGTGACCCCTTTATCTATAAAAGGAGGCCCATGACGACGATAGAAAGGATTCGGACCCCTGTACACTCATACGCACATAGCTGCTCTCGCCCCGAGGCAACCCTGCCGGGGAAGAGCGCTACGTTTCCACCACCATCCATCATCAATCCACCAAAGGAGGAGTAGGGTTTTACGCCTTGCGGCGGCCCGAACATGGGTAAAATTGCCCGTGTGATTTCTGCCACGCTACGATGTGCTCCTCCGCTCTTTGTGCAACGTGCTCAGTCCCCCCGCCGAACCAAAAGGGGCCTTGGCCCCATAGGTGGTCGTGGTTTCCTACGACATCTTTGGCGCTCCAGGTAGGGGGATTGCGCTTGCACAAACCCGAGAAGTGTACGTTCCGTGTCACCTTCACCACCATCTTCTTCATCAACGGCGTCACCACTCATGGTGCCCGAAGGAATGGCGGGGGTAGAGCGGGAGAGCGACGCCACTCCCCCATCGACCTCGTCCAACCTCCACCACCTCCGTACGCCGTGGTCACAGTGGTGGCGGAAGCTAGCGCCAAGGGCGGCATTACCGTCTCGAACGGATCAGACAGCAGGAACGCCCTACGAGCCCCGTTCGGGAAAAGGAGCGATGTGCAAGGGTATCGGATTTCTCTCCCTACCACTCTCACTTATTGATAATCGAGCTACTCTGGGTTTTAGCATCATCAACGTCAATGAGCCCACGTGATCCTCAGTCCCGCATTTACCCTGCTTTGGAAAAATCCTGAGTAGAACGCCGGTGCAAATCTGTTGGTTGACGCCCCGGCAAGTACGCTCCGGCAAGGCTCTCCGCGCTGGCGTGACTTTCGTGCCAACCGCCGTTGGATTGATCGAAAAGTGTGAAGAGGAGGGGAGAGGAACCGGCCATGCCAAAACGTCGCATCCTGCCACACACAAGATACATATACTTATAGCCGACCCTTGCCAGGAGCTAGGAGTCGATATACGTGCGGCACCACCCTTCCCGGAACGTGCGAGCTCAGCAAGCGGCCGCAGCCGGAAGGAGTAGATGGAAGCATGAATAAGAGCTAAGTTTGCTCAATCTTTGCTTTACTTGTAAATCCAGAATTTGCGTTTGTTTATCCCTTGAATGCCGGAGTGTTCGTGTGAAGAAATCTTTCATAAGATGGTACCTTTGATCGATTCTTGTCTGCACCCTCATTCCGTTCAGAGCCTGCTCGTGGGATGGGTGGCTGCATCGGAAACTACTAAGGAAAAACCTGCCGGGAATCATCCACACGAAGATAAATGTTAAGGGCCAGACCCTTACGACTTTCGCGGCAATATGATACCGGCAGGCAACCAGAGCGTGCATAGAGATTAATCATGCGAACACCAATAGGGTAACATTCAAAAGGGATAAAACACGCAGTTCAGATTTAACAAAAACATCAAGCTTCACGCGAGCATAAATAGTACAATGTCTAAACACAGAGCATGCATCATGTTTTGATTACAGAACAACACAGTAGTGGGCATGATTCAAGACCGGTCCTTGCGACCTCGGGGATCAACAGGAACGCCAAGAACCCTGTCGGTGAAAGGGGTGGCCTTCTCCTCGGCAGCTGAAAGGTCCGTGCCGCGCGGCGGCTTCCTGAAGCCGTCGGCAAGGTCGAGGTCTGGGTGGCGGCAGGCGATGTTGCTCAAAACAATGAAGAAGGAATTACGGGCAAGCTTCTGGGATTCAGCCTCGAAGCAACAAGCTCTTCCCTCCTCATGTGCCTTCAGCTTGTCGATCAGCTCGTTAAAGAAGGCCCCTAGCTTAACACTAGGGGCCTCCTGCTTGCTGGCCAAGTAGACTGGCCCCTTCATGCCCATCGCTGCGGTCTGGGCAGTGAGGCGCTCAACAACATCAATCAAGCTCTTGATCCAGAGGTCAACTTGCTCAGACTGGTTCGCCAGTTTGTCCTCTGCATCCTTCCAGAGGCGCTTCGCGGTGTTGAGGTCTTTCGTCAGCTGCTGCTCACGGGCCCCGCTGGATTCTGCCTAGCTCTCCAGGGTGCCGATCCTAGCTTTCAGATCTTCGATGGTGCCGTTGGTGCTCTCGAGGTCTTGGCTCTTAGAGGAGAGCTGCGATTGCACATCCTTTAAGAGGATCTCTGCTTTCCACGTCTCCTCCCTGAGGGTCTCGATCTCCTTGGTGCTCCCGGCAAGCTTTTCCGTCAGCTCGGCCACCTGCTAGTCGAGGTCCACCTTGGCAGAAGAGGCAGCGGCAAGGTCTTCGGCAAGCTTCTTCAGCCGAGCGGCAGAGTCGATAGTAAGGGCATCTAGGGTGGCCTTGTGCTTGTCTTCCAGCTCTTTGGTGCGCTGCTGCACAAGGACCTCCAGATCATCGTCCTTGGCGCAGAGAGGAGCTTCGAGCCTCTCCTACCGGAGAGAAATGCCCTACTCCCTGACCTCCAGAAGCACTTTGCGGTCCGCCAGGCGTGCCTCAAGAGCGATGACATCCTCCGTCGCCATCAAGACTGTCTCCTGCTGCCTCAAGAGGACCTGGAACTGCTTGCTGTGCCAATCGCGCAGCTTGGTGCCTTTGTCCTTCAGCTTCTGGCCTACCTCATTGGCGGACTTGCGCTGCTCCTTGAGTTCCAGCAATTTCTGGCTATGCCGATCCCGCATCTCCTTTGATGCCCGTCGCCACGGACTCCATAAAATACAAATCCAGAGCAACGGCGACGGAGTCATCCACCTCTTCGACCCGCGGTAATTGCGCGAAGTGGACGTTGGATTTACTGGTCAAAATAACATACCACCATATGCGCGGCCTTCTTTTGCCATGTGCCCATGCACTGTTTGGGGCCTAACCCAAGGTGCCCAGCGACACGTATGGCTCAGGCCCGGGGGCTTCTGTCGGGGTACACAAATAGGGGTGTATGTTTTCCCCTGACTTGTGCACGGACAGTGAGCCACGAACCCGGCAAGATTGTGACACCCAAGACAAGGCCAAGGTAAAGAGATAGGCTCTTTGAGGAATCAAAGGGCAGGTTGAGAAGACCAAGTCAAGCCAAGAAGCAAGACACCGCTAAGGGAAAGCCTCCCTTGCCGGGCAGGAGAGCCTGGCAAGGTCAAGGTTGCCCCGGGAGCAAGACTCAGGACCGCCCCGTCAGGCCTGCCGGGGCATACGAAGGCAAAACACCCCGCCAAGGCTTCACCGCCCCACCTCACAGCGATGCAAGTCGTCAATCGGTGCGGTGTCAAGGCCCAAGATGACCAAGTGGCTGCCTTTTGCCACATGGCAGCCATTTCCTACAGGAATCACCTCCAGATGACACCCGTCCTGTGACGTGTCACGCAGACATGAGAGAAGGTTGCCAAACAGCCCGGCAAGGCGTGTCGGGCAGGCCTTGATGTGACACTGAGCGGCGCATGTAATGCATACTGCTCTGTCTGCAGAGAAGATATGATAGCACTTCGCTATCTAATAAGTACACAATGACTGATTTGCCACTGTGGTGACCCCTTTATCTATAAAAGGAGGCCCATGGCAACGATAGAAACGATTCGGACCCCTGTACACTCATACGCACGTAGCTGCTCTCGCCCCGAGGCAACCCTGCCGGGCAAGAGTGCTGCGTTTCCACCACCATCCACCATCAATCCACCAAATGAGGAGTAGGGTTTTACGCCTCGCAGCGGCCCGAACCTGGGTAAAACTGCCCGTGTGATCTCTGCCGTGCTACGGTGCGCTCCTCTGCTCTTTGTGCAACGTGCTCAGTCCCCCTGTCGAACCAAAAGGGGCCTTGGACCCATAGGTGGCCGTGGTTTCCCACGACATCTTTGGCGCGCCAGGTAGGGGGATTGCGCTTGCGTGAACCCGAGAAGTGTATGCTGCGCGTCACCTTCACCGCCATCTTCTTCATCAACGGTGTCACCACTCACGGCGCCCGAAGGAATGGCGGGGGAGCAAGCCTTAGGACGGCCCCGAGAGGCCTGCCGGGGCATACGAAGGCAAAACACCCCACCAAAGCTTCACCGCCCCATCTCACAGCGATGCAAGTCATCAATTAGTGCGGTGTCAAGCCCCAAGATGACTAAGTGGCTGCCTTTTGCCACATCGCAGCCATTTCCTACAGGAATCACCTCCAGATGACACCCGTCCTGCGACGTGTCATGCAGACAAAAGAGAAGGTGGCCAAATAGCAAAGCAAGGCATGCCAGCCAGGCCTTGATGTGACACTGAGCGGTGCATTTAATGCGTACTGCTCTGCCTGCAGAGTAGATATGATAACACTGTTCGCTATCTAATCGGTACACAATGACTGATTTGCCACTGTGGTGACCCCTTTATCTATAAAAGGAGGCCCATGGCAACGAAAGAAAGGATTCGGACCCCTGTACACTCATATGCGCGTAGCTGCTCTCGCCCCGAGGCAACCCTGCCAGGCAAGAGCGCTGTGTTTCCACCACCATCCACCATCATTCCACCAAAGCAGGAGTAGGGTTTTACGCCTTGCGGCTGCCCGAACCTGGGTAAAACTGCCCGTGTGATCTCTGCCGCGCTATGCTGTGCTCCTCCGCTCTTTGTGCAACGTGCTCAGTCCCCCTGTAGAACCAAAAGGGTCCCTTGGCCCCATAGGTGGCCGTGGTTTCCCACGACACCGATGAAGGGATAAAAGAGATCAAGGAGTTGGTACAGCAGGGGAAGGCCAAGTCTTTCCGTGTGGATGACCAAGGCACCTTATCGTTTGAGAAACGGATATGCGTGCCCGATCAGAACAATCTGAGATAGCAAATACTCAGAGAAGCTCATGAGTCCGCGTACTCTATCCACCCGGGAGGTACAAAAATGTATCAAGACCTGAGAGAAACCTTTTGGTGGCCAGGGATGCGAAGGGATATAGCATACTATGTCGCATGCTGTGACATCTGCAACAAAGTCAAGGCTGAACACCAGAAACCCACTGGGCTACTGCAACCATTACCGGTTCCCCAGTGGAAGTGGGACGACATATGCATGGACTTCATTGTTGGACTACCCAAGTCAATAAGAGGCCATGATGCTATCTGGGTCATCGTGGATATACTCACAAAAGTGGCTCATTTTATTCCGGTAAAGACCACTTTCAACGCACATCAGCTTGCACAACTTTACATGTCCCGGATAGTCAGCCTTCATGGAGTACCCAAGTCTATCACCTCAGATAGGGGCTCCTTATTCACCTCAGTGTTCTGGTTGCGATTGCACCAAGCCTTGGGAACCATGCTGAAGCAGAGTACGGCGTACCATCCACAGACAGATCGATAGACCGAGCGAGTAAACCAGATACTAGAGGATATGCTTCCGTCATGTGCTCTCACGTATGGACCCAAATGGGAGGATAGCCTACCCTATGCGGAATTTTCTTATAACAACAGTTATCAGTCAAGTCTTAAAATGTCACCATTTGAAGCACTGTACGGACGGAAGTGCCGCACCCCATTAAATTGGTCCCAGACAGGAGATAGCCGTATCTTTGGCACGGACTTGATGCTTGAGGCTGAGAGACAAGTCAAGGATATTCAGGAGCGTCTTCGGGCAGCCAAGTCCCGTCAAAAGAGTTATTACAACCCAAAGCACCGAGAAGTGACTTTTCAGCCCGGAGAATATGCTTACCTTCGAGTAACCCCCATGAAGGGAGTGAAGAGATTTCATACCCGGGGAAAACTTGCACCAAGATACATCGGTCCCTTTCCAGTAATTGCTAGGAAAGGCAGGGTAGCATATCAGTTGGAACTACCACCGGAGTTGTCCGATGTTCGCGATGTTTTCCACATATCACAGTTAAGAAAGTGCATTGCACCACCGATCAAGCAAGCAGATATGAGTGAGCTAGAACTGGCTAAACATCTGACCTACAAAGAGAAACCTGTTAGAATCCTGGAGGAGATGGA
Organism: Thinopyrum elongatum; assembly: GCA_011799875.1. Lineage (NCBI taxonomy): Eukaryota > Viridiplantae > Streptophyta > Magnoliopsida > Poales > Poaceae > Thinopyrum > Thinopyrum elongatum. Next base: position 285,559,879 of record CM022298.1, on the reverse strand, counting down.
AAGAACTACCAGGAGTAAGGTGATCAGGTTTTACAATGTATTGTGGGATCACCACACCGAGGAAGAGGCTACCTGGGAAAGAGAGGATTTTCTAAGATCCGCATACCCGTACTTGTTCCCTGAGCAACCGAATCTCGAGGACGAGATTCATCCTAAGTGGGGTAGGTTTGTGACACCCTGTTTTTGGCAATTTTTTCTTTTCAAAATCTTTTTGGCTTTATTTGAATTCTGGATGGTTTGAACCTTTTCAATTGACTTTGGACTTATTAATCATTTTTCTCAGTGACCTAAAGCCTTCACCACCTTGCCAAAACCTTGCCACACTTCTCTTGGATCAAACTTCAATTTTAATCTTTTCCAATAATTTATTTTCTTTCTTTGGGAAACTAGGTCATCACTATGGGTTGTGAAGCAACCTATAGTTTTGATGATCAGAAGAATCCCAAATTCATGACACACCGTCTTATCATCATATAATATCTTAATCTTCAAAAACATTCCATAGTCCAATACAAACTTTTGGCCAGAATAATTATTTTCTTTCTAGTCAGAATTGGTCAATTGTGAAGCAACCTCTATTTTCCTAGCTCAGAAAGTTCCCAATAAATTCCCTGAGATATTAGGGAACCAATCTAGCCACAATATCCAAAAATATCACTTTGGCCAAAACAACTTTTTAGCAACAAGGCTCTGCCAAGTTTCTGCTCATTTTGAACCTCTGTGAAGGAAGTACCATCTAGATGTATCTTTTTGAGCTGAAATTTTTATGGCATCTTCTACACACCAAATGACTCCCACACACCAAAATTTAGCTTCAGCAGATCAACCATGTGAGGGAACCAAGCTGATCTAGTTTCTGGACCAGTAAAGTGCATTGCACACGAACTATATCCAAAACCTTTCCAAACTCTTTCAAAATTGGTCAGCTTGTAGTCCTTCCAACATGGATCACTCCAGACATCTCCACTGGCTCCATCTCCAGCTCACCCCTCCTCTGGATCACTCTCAAGTTTACTATCAAAAACTGTAGCTGAAGCTACACTTCACAGCAGGGTAAACCTAGCCAAACTAGATGCACCGAGGGGCTAGATGACCAAAGGAGAACACCCTAGACATGGTGCATTGGACTTGGCTGGCATCCACGCGCCGGACCCTGTGGTTAGCACGGTACTAGCATGCCAGTACGCGTGCTCTACATCTTGCCGGCGTCGGTCAAGGTCGTTCCAGAGGCCTCGCATTGCCAGTTCGTGTCCTAGGGTGCCGACATCGCCGATGCCGTCCACGTAACCCTCTCCCGCAGCTTCCCCTCGTCAAAATCCTCACCGACAACCGCCACGCACTCGGGCACTGTGGTGCCCGTGCGGCCACTGTGGCTCTGTCGCTCGTCGTCTTGCTCCACTAGCCGCCACCGACCACCATTACTCCTCCTGCCCTCTCCCATCTCGTCGCCCGCTACCGGCCAGCCAGGGCGGCGTCCTCACGCCGGCGACGTGGCCGAGCCCCGCCGCTTCCAAAGAACTCACCCAAGCTCGCTCCCTGCCTATAAAAGGCCACGGCCAGCCCTCCAGAGCTCCTCAACCCACTCCTCCACCTCCCAATCGCCCTCCCGAGCAGCGAGCCACGGCCGAGAGGCATTCTGGCCTCGAACCTCGCCAGAGATCCACCGCCACCTGAGCCTAGTCGCCTTGCCATTCCACTCCTTCCCAGGCTCCATCGACCCTTCCAACGAGCTCAGCTCATCCTCCTGGTCATGCCCGACCTCTTGCCTGAGCAAATTGCCGCCGGAACCGCCGTCTCCGACGACACCAGAGCACCGCCGCCGCCGGAGAGGAAGGGGACGACGTCGTCCAGCCATCTCTTGCGACTCTGCTGGTACATGCTTGCTCATCTCCGTGTGCTCTATCCATCCCCGTGGTCATTGGACCTCGTTGCCGTCCGCATCGCCGGCGACGATAGCTGGAGCCCTGTCTCTCTCTGTTTCTCTCCTTCCCCCTTTTAAATATGACAAAGGGGCCCACTGGTCAGCGGCTCACCGAAACGGTAAGTGGAGGCGCCCCTCCACTTTACGCCTTCGACGTGGCCCGCAATTTTTCTATTTTCAGTTTATTTCCAGAGTTGACCAGCAACTTCGACCCTTAATAACTTTTTATCCATAAGTCCAAATCAATTGATTCTTTTTGCATTAGGTTTGTCTTGAGCTCCTCTAATTTCTGGTAAAGTTTGGTATTTTTATCACACTCAAGGAATTTCTGGTGGTCAAAACAGTGATATGTGACATTTTAAATTGTTGTTTGAAAATATTTTCAGAAGGAAACTTTGGTGGTTTTGAAGACCAGGAGTTTGTGGGCAACCCAACAGAGCAAGGCAAGCCAGGACACCTATTTAATGTAGCATTTCAATAGCATTGCATATTTAAATGAATTACTTCCATTTACTTGCTATATAATAATTCATAGTAAATTAATTTATTGCCTTGACTTGGTCTGGCACCGTGCTCTTTCACCGGTACCTCCAGACAAGGAGGGTTATGCATGCGTGCTGCCCTGATCAGGTAGACGACGATAACTCTGAGAGCCCAGTTGAGTATTGTGTCGGCGTCCCCATTTGGGATAGTTTAGTTTGGCCACGACGGTGGCAGGTGTCACGGGGTGACACAGGGGCCACCCAAGGCAGGACTCCGGGGGAGGATGATCGCCGGTGGTATGATGGGAGGGTCACGGGTCAGGCAGGTTTCGTTGGAGCAACGCTGGTCCACCCAAATGGGTTCACGAGGCCAGGTGCTTCATGGTGTGGGTAAAGTGCGCAACCTCTGCAGAGTGTAAGAATCTATTCGAATAGCGGCATCCATGGTATTGGACAGTCCGTCCAGCCTCACTAGGTGGTCAACCGTAACAGTGATAATAGTGATGGGAGAACTTGTCGTATGATCGGAAGTACTCGATGAGCTATGAGTATTCCGAGGGTTGTGGGACAACCCGGAAGAGAGTAAGTTGATAACTGGTGACAGTAAGTGAATCACTTAAGAAGTTAACATGTTGATTGCCATGCTATTGTTTGCTGCATTACTTGGTTGTCGTGAGCTGGCGAGTACATTGAAAGTACTCACCTGGCGTATCATGCCAGATGCAGGAGAAGCCGAGGATGGAGGTCCCGATGGTTCATGCTACGCTAACTAAACTGTGCCCCACCAGTGTCCCTATGGATGGAGTTTCCGCTATGGTCCGCTACGCCGTAGAGTTTGCCTAGTAGTCTCGAGGCCCGCTATGTTTCATAAATAATGTAGATATTGTCATAGCACCAGGTGTGCCTTTGGCCTTGCTATTGATGTAAAATATGAGCTTGTACCCAAAGTTTATCAATAAAGATCAGTTCAGTTCTTTTCCAAGTTGTTGTGTGTTTCCAGAAGACATGATCTCTGGGTTGGAAACATAGGTAATCCGGTTCTCTGAGCCGGGGTGCCACAATAGGGCAAGCCGCCGGCGAGGATGCTGGGGCTCTCCAGGGCCTTTGGATGGTGGTGGGGGTCGATGGTGGTATCTAGGCGGAGCAAGATGGGCTAAGTGGAAAGAATTTAGGCCGGGATGGGTGGCGGCCATGGCGGTGATATGGCAGCAGTGGGAACTCCGGCGAGGGAGTGAGGAGTCAGGAAGGCAGCTGATGTTGTGCTACTCGGGGGGGCTAGGGACCACTGCTTTTGTAGCCGGCCAGCGAGGGGGATAAGCACGGCCGCCGTGGCGCGCTTATCACCGCACTGGAGCTTCGGCGAGGTTGCGCGCGGAGGGTGGTGCCGACTTGACTCACTCCAGAGAGAGGGGACAGCTCGGGAGGGGAAGAAGCAAACAATGAGGAAGACGACGGCGGGTCACGGGCGAACAGTGCCATGGCGGTGACTGCCATGGCATGAGGAGGAAGAATCTGGTGGGGAGAAGGGTCTAGAGAGGGTCGCGTGGACGCCGGGGAGCCATTGGACACGCTCAGACAAGCCAGAGTTGGCCGAGCTGTCCTGCCCGATGCGACAACTGCGTAGAGCACTGACTTGGTCTGTCCTTCACGTGGTCACCATGTGGTCCGCGTGTTCCAGCACGCGCCTGGCTACCAGGCCTTGTCCAACGGGCTCCTCGCTGCTCAAATAAGTGAGGGGAGTGGCTGGAACCATCTAGGATGCTCTGGGGTGAGGGAAACTTGCTAGAACAGGTTCTGACAAGAAGGTGTTTGTAGATATTTCTGGATGGATCCCTGGGTGAAATGAGCTGATATTTGGCATGGAGCAATGATCTACCAGGGTGAAGGCCCTGGTAAAATTTGAGGCCATTTGGATTAGAATTGAGGACACTTGCTGTAGAATGGACCTCACTTGTCAGAAATGCAAACTTTGATGTGGCACTCACATACTAGCTTGAATTGAGCTGAAATTTGGAGGAGATGAGTTATTTGAACATATGAAGCCAATGTAAAAGTTTCATACCAGTTGGGCACACCAAAATGGTACTTGCTTCACAGAGCTTCCAAATGGACAGAAACTTCGGAAAAATGCTGGGGAAGAATGGATAGATGAATTGAGCTGCTTTTTGGTTTCCATGAGTGATTTATCAATGTTAACCACCATGAAAAATTTCAGCTCAAGTAGATCAAGGGTTCAAGCACTTCCTTTGCAATTTGCCCAACTGGACAGAATTTGCAAGTTGATGTTGTGCTCAAAATTTGAACTATGGAACTTAGGTTTTTGATGGAAATGGTGAATATAAGGATAGGAGAAGCTCCACAATTTATTTGGGATTCTTCCTGGCTACCAAAATGGTAGTTCCTTTAGAAAGGGCCCAAAATGCAATATTGGCTTTAAATAGGAAAATGCAATTTCCCTTATTTAATTATGGCCAATATTTTTATGGGAGCTCAATATGATCACAAAGAATATCTCCACAAGTTTTCTTGAACTTTGGAGATGGATAGATATTTTCCTGGATTTAATTCCCTTAACTGGCAGAAGAAGGAATTAATTATGAATGAAAATATTGCAGAAGACTTGGCAATATTTTTGCATATCCAGGCTTTGTAGATAAAGGATGATCACTGGGAAAAGTTTGGGAGGCAACAGATCAAAGGAAACTGGGGTTCCTTTGTAACTAAAGGGATTAGGGTTTCCCTTCCGGTAACTCGAAAGGTAGGGTTTTGACGGCAAAACCCCGAGAATATACCTTGGGTGGCAAGGTTGGACTGAAGAGAATCTCTGGTTGGATAAGGAAGGCAAAGCTAAATGACCATCTTCATATACCCAAGAGCTAAAGAAATCCGATAACACCGAGAAAAAAGACGGGAGTCAAATCCCGCGAAGGAAAAAAAACAGGAGCGAAAACTAGGGTGTTACAAACCTACCCCCCTTAAGAAAATCTCGTTCTCAAGATTTCCGGGCTTACCTCCCGGTGAAAGGGGACTTACCTGTGTGTGACTTGGATCCATCAACGGTCTTGTCTTCATTGGTTCACTGACCTTTTAACTGCCTCTTCTGATGTACCATGTGTTGTCTTTACACACAGTTTCCTTGAATCCTTCTCTTTCCTGTCAGGTGTACCTTTTGTCCGGATAGTGGTGTTGCTGGGTGAGGTAGCAGTAATACCACTAGACAGCTTGGTTTCCATGGCCTGGAAGTAACTGCTTTGGTTTTGTTGCGATGCTTCGTACCCTGACTGTTATGGGCAAGGCATCCTTTACTGGTACCAGGCTCACATCCTCGTATGGCCTCAAGTGAGTGGGAGTGGCTTTCTTTTTTCCGTGTCAGAATGCTCAGTCTAGCTGCGGGTTCCGTACTGATGTTTCCTTCTGTCTTAGGCACTCCGACTTTGTCCTTAGGTGATCCACAATTCAAGGAACAACATGACCGAGCTATTGCTGCTATATCCCCAACTGAAGTGTCGGGCATGATCACAAAGTAATCATAGACAGTAATCTCTTACTCCAATGACGTCATGATGTTTATGAGTTGTCGATGCTAATGTGCTTTGAGCCATTCTATCCGAATGTCTTGTTTCAAACTCTGTCGCTTGTGAAGATGGCTCTGTAGTATATAGCCTCTGGAGTGCTTGCTATGACCACTGAGCTGAACATAGTATCGCTATCATTCAGTGTATCTTTCGGAGTATAGCCTCTTATCTTGGTTGATGGCTATCACACCCAGTGTTTTGTAACATGTCACTTGCATTAATAAAGCATGAAAATTTGGTCCAACAAAAACTTTTGCATTATTTGGTTTTCTATTTGATTTGGATTTTTGTCTATGGTTTCAAGTGCTCTTGAAAGTCATATTATAGCAGCACCATCTATACTTCATCTCCTCGACCCAAGACTTTTCCCACTGACCATGCCATGTGTATAGGACAGAATAGAATTTTCTTGCAGAAATAATTGGCCAAAAGAACTTTCTAAATTAGGGTTTTCCAAAAACCCCTGAATTGAGGATTGCACTACAAGTACTTAATTAAGGGCAGTAAAAATCTTTCAAAATATGTATTTGACTCCTATTAGATATAGGACCCCCATAAACCACAAAATTATTATTTTAAAAGTTATTTTGCTATTTTATTTAAAGGCTTTTTCTTAAGGCCAGAAATGGTCTTTAATAGGTTAAAATTATTTTAAAGCTTCCAAAATATTTGAGAAAATTTAGGGAAACTCAGTGGACATATATTTTCCATATATATGAGTTTCAACACATGGTCATGATCAAAATATAGGGAAAAACCCTCCAAAACCATTAATATTCATTTCAAGTATTTGAAATACTTCTATAAGAAATATTTTCAAATAAATCCAGGAAAATTCTAGCAAGTCACATAAGCTTAATGTGATGATCTTGCAAAGTTTCATCTCAATCAAAATCATTTTGCTTCACAAAAGTGCCCCAAAACCCTCTTTGTCCAGATCCAAGTTTGAACAACTCTACATAGCCAACTTTCTCCATTTGATCCCAAACTTTGTGGACATGCTCAAATACCCAAATGATGACACTACACCAAGTGGTGCATCAAGGAGAAGGGATTAGTTAGCTAGATCTAAGCAAATCCATATATGTTGATTTCTAGGGTTTACAAAAGTTGCAATGGCAACTTTATCCTAATGAGCTCAAATTTCTACCACATTGCCAAGTGATCATGGGCATCACCCCCATCAAGTGGCACAAGGAGGAGGTAAGTGCAAATAGCTCAAACTTGCATCAAACACCTTCTGCCATTTTTCCAAAATCATCATTTTGACCTCTTCCACTATTCTCCATGAGCTCAAGTTTTTACCAGGGCTTCTCCTAACCCTCACCTATCTCTAGTACCTCCCACTCCTCCACAGCTCAATGATTGAGGGGCGAAAACCCTAATTTTCACCCCTGGTCAGCACTGTTTCTCCTCCCTCTCAAACCCCTCCTCACTCTAGAGGCATCCATGAGCATCCAATGCACCCCCACCTTGTTTACTCCTCCCTAGAACCCCTAGACACGAGTGGGCATGCCCCTGCCCCTTAAACAATGCCAAGGAAACCAAAGGCATGCTCTGGAGCGCGCTATAGTGCGCTCTCGCACTGTAGCGCCCCCCTACCCGACTTCCCCGGCCACCTCGGCTCTCCTCCGCACGCCCGACGACGCGCCTCGACGTCCCCGACACGCTAAGCGGTTGGGCCCCTCCTCTCTCTCACTCCACTGCCCTCCCTCGCACGGGCGTCGTGGCCGCCCGAGAGCTCCAATGAGCGAGCTCACACGCGCGACGCCCTGGCACTCCCCCACTCTCTCTCTTCCATCCCCTGGTCATAGACCACCCCCACAAACACCCCTGACTCGAAACCGAGCTCCCCCGTGGCCTTCCGTGATGGGTAGGACCTCGCCGGCGCATGGGCTCATGGTGCACCTCGCCCCCTCTTATTTAAGCCGCCCCGAGCCCTCCTTTGGCCTCCATCCTCACTCCCTCGCCTTCAATCAACCACCAGCAGAGCCCCAGCTCCTCTCTCCCTCTCTGTGCTCGGGATCGAGGCGAGCGCCGCCGCCTCGGGTCACCGGAGCACACACGGTACAGGCTCCCCTGCCCCTGTTTGGCCTCGATCTGGAACCGTAGTAGGCCACTGACGCATTCCCCTCTCTCCTACGCTCTGTTTGCAGCAAGGGGCGACCCCGGCGATCACCTCCCGAAGCACCTCCGCCGCGAGATCTCGTCGCCGGTGAACCGCGGCTCCCCTCTGTCCAACTCCGGCACCCCCCGAATGACGACTCAACGCTGAGTTCAGCGGTGCCATCGGTTAGCCTCGCCGTGCCCTGCATCGTCGCCGGTGAGCTCACCGACCCCTCAGGTTGCGAGGTTGAAGATGACAGGCGGGCTCCACCTGTCATCCTCACCTCTCCCTCGCCTCTCTCTCTCTCTGAAGCCCGGGCCCCGCCCGTCAGGTTTGAAAACCTGGCGCACGCTGTGGCCGTTACGGCCCAGTTGCACAGCGCCCCTTTTCTTTTTCTTTATTTCTGTAACTTCCAAAAATTCCACAGAATATAATATTTATCCAAATCCAATAATTCCAACTCCTATAATCTTCTAAAAATCCCACCTATTTAATGGAGTAACTTTCATACATATCCAACCAACTTTTCTGTTCTGTTCAAATTTAAATTCAAATTTCAGCATTCAAATCCATCTCTTAAAATCCATTTCTAGTATTCCATAACCCCAAATCCAAAACTAAGAATTTTTTTCATTCTTAGTTTTCATCCTAATATTTAACAAAAATAAGTTGACATTTTATGGGCACTTTCATTTTTCTGTTTTACTATTGCCTTATTTTCTCGTTGTTACCTTGCGACGAGTAGATCCCGTGTTTGACGACATTGTTGGAGAAGAAGAAGGAGAAGGACTTGAAGACTTTGAAAACCAAGCCAACCAAGGCAAGAAGCCCTTTGACCATGATACCCCTCTTTTTGTTCATCGATAATTTTCCGAATGCATGATGATGATGATGATGAATTTGTTATGAATCATTACATTGATGCATACCTGTTGATACTTACATGTTCGTAGCTGTACCTTGTGATTAGAGATACGATGAATACTTGATGTTGACACATGATGTTGCATCTATGCCATGATCATCACTTGGTTACAATCTTTCAAAAACCCCATCGGGTGCCCCAAATGCCCATGGGTAATGTTGAACTAGGTCACCACTTGATGAGGAAGTGGTGCACCGAAGCATGTGAATATGTGTTGTTTACAGAGACGGATTAGATTTAAGATTTGTTGACCGTCCCAACCAAACATGCGCAACCACTCTACCCTTATGTGGGAAAGGGCGTTATTGACTACCTAGTCTGATACTAGCATGGTGCCCACATTACTAGTGACGGGGTGACGTGTGTTCACTCTCGGGACAGGGTCGTGCTTGGATAGGTGGCCATGACTGTTTTTACAGGGCACCGGACACACCGTTGGTCCCTTCGTGTAGTTGTGAAAATGGAAAAAGGCAGAGTACCAAGATCTTTATGATTATACACGAGGGCTATGTACCAACGAGTGGACTCTATGTTAGTGTCGCCTAGGGAAAGATAGTGATCGCGTGCTTACCCTGGGTACTTGAGGTACAGTGGGTCGTGGTTGACACGAAAGTTCCCCGGCTCTTATGGGTAAAGTGTGCAACCTCTGCAGAGTGTCAAACTATTCGAATAGTCGTGTCCATGGTCAAGGACAGTTGGGTGGTGCTGCTTAGACTATGTCCATATGTTTATGAAAAACAACACAAATTGGAAATGTCGATGAGAATCACGATAAATTGGAGATTGAGTTGTGTGAAACTCCTTCTCAATGTTGATATCTGTATACCCTTGATGCATGATCATAGATGCATTATTAACACCACAAGTATTGATCATACTTGCATGAGAAAACTAACTTACCACCAACATGCCAACATGGTGATATTATCATGCATATGTCATTCTATTACCATTCATGGGTTGCTTGCGAGTACATTCAAACGTACTCATTGGCTTGTCCCTGGCTATTTACTTGGCCAGGCATGGAAGAGCAGGAATATGAGGATGAGTTCTTCGGTGACGAACATGCGAACTAGGACGCTTTCCAAGTCAGAATGCCTGCAGGGTTAAGGCAGATGGCATGGGTTCTACTTACTGACGAAGATTTCCGCTGCTTGTGTTTTATCTGATGTTCAGCCCTTAAGGCTTTATCTATGTAAGACTTGACCATAATGGTCATAATTTGTGTAAGACGGTATGTATGGATGTAAGACTCTTGTTATTCAGCTTCTGTGTGTTCAGTGAGCATTGATCTCTGGGATCACTGTACACGTGCATTCAGTGATCATGACTTATGAGTCGGGGTCCCCACAGAGCTGGTATCAGAGCCATCCTGACTGTAGGAAGCCTTAGTTAGCATGGGCGTTAGTTAGGACATGAACCGCTTTCACTACTGGAATCAGGGTCTTTGCCATCCGCCAGCTCTTTGCCGTCTGCCAGCTGATGGCAAAGAGGCTATTTGCCATCTGTCTTGCCAAAGCAGACGGCAAAGAACCAGTGGATGGCAAAGAGGGTCTTTGCCATCTGTCACTTCTTTGCCGTCTGCTGGCAGACGGCAAACAGTTCTTTGCCGTCTGCTAGCAGACGACAAAGACCAAAAGTGGGCCCCACGGGGTACTGCACTGCCTAGGTCACACGGGCCACTTCTTTGCCGTCTGCTGGCAGACGGCAAAGATTTCTTTGCCATCTGCCAGCAGACGGCAAAGACGTAAGGGGGCCCACAGTGTCACGGCGGGGGCGTGCTAATGGTCACCCTCTTTGCCGTCTGCTGGCAGACGGCAAAGAATTATTTGCCGTCTGCCAGCAGACGGCAAAGAAAAAAAATTAAAAAAAAGAAAAAAGCAGACGGCAAACGGGGGGCTTAATTTTTGCCCCCCCCCGCCCTGCGCCTATCTCTCTCCCGCGCCCCGCGCCTCTCTCTCTCTCACATCTCTCTCTCCCTCTCTCCCCGCAGCCTGCCGCCGACCCCTCCTCCCCGCAGCCCGCCGCCGCCCCCTCCTCCCCGCCGCGCCCGCCCACGGCCCTGGTCTGCCGTCCCCACCTCCACCTCTCGTTCCTCCCTCTCTCTCACACCAAACCCCACCCGACCCGACCAGCTGCACCCCGAACTACGATGCGCCCACGCCAACGGACCCTGGGGGGAATAGAAAACGAACACGAAGACGCAAAGCAACAATCGGCATACCGGATCGGCCGTCCCCACCTCCAGCCCCGGCCGCCCACCCCTACCTCTGACCCCGGCGGCCCCGCGCGCGTCCGGCCTAGGCCCCAGCCGCCGCGCCCGCCCCCGCCTCCGGCCCCGGTGGCCCCGCCCGCCTCCGGCCCCCGCCGTCGAGCCCACCCCTGACCCCCGCCGTGCCTCGCCTCCGGAGTTCGCTCTGGCCGTCTCCTCTGGTGAGCTCTCCTCTCCTCTCTGTCTTCTCTGGTGGATGGAAGAATGGATGGATGCACTGGTGAATGGATGTGCTTGTCTCTATAGAATTTGTCATGCCGTTCAATGTCTGTACATAAACACATAGATGTGTGGACAAGTGAATGGATCGATAGATGGATGTATTTGTCTGTACAGAGAACAATCGATCAATAGATGGATGTATTTCTCTGGACATTGTACATTGCTCTGGTAGGAGTAGTTGATTTAGGTAGATGATTTGCTAAAAAATATTTTTGGCCCTACTATGTGCTAATCGATAAACGTTGTACATGGAGAAAGTTCAATGAACACCCAGTTTCTGTTGTATGTGATGTGATGACCTAATTGTTTTTTCACTCGGTGGAATTTACAGAATTTGTGGTGTTGCGTATCCGTGGAGTGATTATTGACATCGGAGCTGTTGGTCCTCGATCGTCCCCCTGCTGATCGACTACATCCTCTACATCCGAGGGTGAGCTACATCATGATGCTCTTTTTTATGTCACTAGATTTAATTATCACGTCAAGTCACGTAACCTAGGCGTCTCTCGTCCGAAAGGGTCGCATCGATAAATATGCATTCAATATAAACCCCGACACCCCGACCCCGACACCCCGACACCACGACACCCGACACCACGCACCAGGACACGACAACACCGGACACCCCGACACCCCGACCACGACCAGACACCCCGACACCACGACACCCCCGACACCACGCCACCCAGACACGACACCCCCGACCCCCGACACCTCTTCGGCCTCCTGTTGACCGAAAAGGTACTCTTCGGCCTTCCAGAGGCCGACGGGGTCATATATTTGTGAATTATGAGTTAGCAAGTATATTTCCCGATTTTGTTAAGAAAAACATCATATATATTTGTGTTGATCAGGTGGATTTAAATGTGCAGTTCTTTCATTGCTGCGAGGGTCTGGTGTTCGACGACCTCCTCGTGCGTTCGACGAGCTCTGCCCCTGTGTTCGTGGGTGAGCACAAATGACTTCTCCTCCTCCCCCCTTCATTTGCTCTGTTCCGGTCTTCGTGCCTATGAAACTTGCTAGCTGTAGGTGTCAATCATCAGTATGCGTGACCACTATGCGTCTCCTGTTCGAAAGGGTTACATCTATAAATATGCATGCATTTGCATATTTATAACCGTGATTCTTTTGAATTGTCCAACGTTATCCATGGACAGCCCGAGTATGTGTAGATTGGGTTTGTTTTCCCATATGCTCTGCTCCGGATCCGATGCAGAATTTCGTCAGTGCCTCCCTGTTGTTCTCCGGGTACACATCCTCTCTACTTATTGCCGAGACGTGTATCAGGAGAACAGCGGGGAGGTGCTGCCGAAATTTTGCGTCGGATCCGGAGCAGAGCATGGGAAAACGAACCCAATCTACACATACTCGGGTGGGATTAGGACCTATCTTTACCTACTAGCGTCTAGGTTGCATGGACGTAATAAAACTGACAAACTCTATTAACTGATGAATATGGTTTGCTGAATTATGTATGTATTTCTTGTGTGTCCAGTAGCTAGGCAAGATGAGTGATCGTGCGTGGATGTACACCGGTCACACTAGTCAGAAAGACATGACCCATGAATGGATGAGAAAAACCAAGGGGTTTGTGAGAGCCGCATTTGCAAATGGACAGGAAACAACCTGGTGCCCCTGTGTCCGCTGCGACAACTTTCATAAGAAGTCAGAGTTAGAAATGATCAAACACCGGCAGAAGTTGGGTTTCACGCCTAATTATACGGTCTAGACATTTCATGGTGAGTCTGCCCAACGTGCCAGAGCTGAGGAGGGTCATCGTCACACCGACGAGCATGGTACTGGGATGGAAGACATGGTGGAAGACTTTGATGATGCTCGGGATTCGGACGATGAGATGGAGGAATCTGCAAAGGCCTTCAATGATATGTTGGAGTCTTCAAAACGTCCTCTCCACGAGCACACTGAGCTTTGTCAGCTGGATGCCATCGCACAAGTAATGGCTCTGAAGGCTCAATTCAACTTGGGTAGAGAATGCTACGACGCGATGATGACACTATTTGGACGCTTTCTACCCAAAGGCCATGTAATTCCTGCAAACATGTACCAGTCGAACAAAATCCTCCGTGTACTTAAGATGCCCTATGAGAAGATAGATGCCTGTGAGAAAGGATGTGCCTTATTTAGGCTTGAGTATGCGAACTTGAAGTATTATCCCGTTTGCCAGTCTTCCAGGTATGTTGAGGTAGACAACGGTATGGGTGAGAAGAGTCAGAAAAAAATCCCAGTTAATGTTCTTCGGTATATGCCAATCATACCAAGACTTCAACGTCTTTTCATGGTCGAAGAGACGGCCAGACAGATGACATGGCACAAATTGGGCAAAAGAACCGAACTAGATGAAGATGGGGAGCCGATGTTGGTACACACATCGGATGCTTTTGCGTGGAAGCGCTTCGATGCAATACATCATGCTAAAGCGGCAGATCCAAGGCATCCTTGAATCGCCATAAGCACGGATGGGTTCAATGTGTTTGGTATGATGGCAGCCCAATACAGTTGTTGGCCTGTATTTGTCATTCCACTCAATCTCCCCCCCCCGGACAGATTATGCAAAGAAAGAACATTTTCCTGACGTTGATAATTCCGGGGCCCAACTATCCGGGGAAGAATATGAATGTGTACATGCAGCCGCTTAAGGATGAACTGCAAGAAGCTTGGGATAATGGGATCAAGACATACAACGCCGCTACAAAAATAAACTTCCTAATGCGTGTGTGGTACATGTACTCGATGCATGACTTGCCGGCGTATGCGCTATTCATTGGCTGGTGTGTGCATGGAAGGTTCCCGTGCCCCACATGCAAGGCAACTCTTGAGTTTCGTCGGCTGCAGGCGGGTGGCAAGTTTTCTTGTTTCGACATGCATAGACAGTTCCTGGATCCTCGCCATAAGTTCAGGAAAGACAAGAAGAACTTCATCAAAGGTATAGTTGTCAAAAACTCTGCACCACCTGCGTTGACAGGCCAACAGACCCTGGATCAGTTAAACTCTCTCGAGCCGGATCCGGAGCGTCCAGGGTATTTCAAGGGGTATAATTCCGAACACGCCTGGACTCACAAGACATGCTTGTGGGATCTGCCTTACTTCAAAGACCTCCTTTGCCCACACAACATTGACATGATGCACACTGAAAAGAATGTCAGCGAGGCCCTCTTTGGTACATTGTTCGGCATAGAGGGGAAAACAAAGGATAATCCTAAGGCTAGAGTCGATCAGCAGGCTCTATGTGATAGACCGCTACAAAACATGCGACAATCGAAAGGAAAGAAGAACTGGACGAAGCCAAAGGCATGGTTCAATCTTGGAAGGCCAGTTATGAGGGAAATACTCCTGTGGGTGAAAAAGGAGTTGATGTTCCCCGATGGGTATGCAGTGAATCTAAAGAGGGGAGCGAGCCTTGAAAAATTGAAAATATTTGGTCTCAAGAGTCATGATTGGCACATATGGCTTGAGCGGGTAATGCCGGTGATGTTGCGTGGCTTTATCCCTGAGGATGAATGGCTAGTACTGGCAGAGCTGAGCTATTTCTTCCGTGTTCTTTGTGCGAAAGAACTATCGCCTGGCTTGCTAGAAGAACTGGAAGAGTTGGCGCCGGAGTTGATCTGCAAGTTAGAGAGGATCTTTCCACCGGGCTTCTTTAATCCAATGCAGCATTTGATTTTGCATCTCCCGACCGAGGCACGATTGGGGGGGCCTGTGCAGAATCGTTGGTGCTATGCAACTGAGAGGATGCAGAAGACGCTTCGAGAAAAATGTAAAAATAAATGTCGAATTGAAGCATCGATGGCCGAGGCATTCATTACTGAGGAGGCGGCAAACTTCGTGACAGCACACTACGAAGCCAAAAATCGTCATTTGCATAATCCGAAGCCTCGGTATAATGCTGGCGACCCTAAAAAGGGTGGATCCAACCTCAGCCTATTCAAAGGGAAGCTCGCACCAGCCGGTGCTTATACTCCCTTATCGTTGGATGTCGATGAATGGCGGACCATTACGTTGTATATCTTGAACAACCTAACAGAAGTGCGGCCGTACATCGAGTAAGTTCTCGGTACATTGTTTCGCAACCTCTAATTCCTTTGAACTGATCTTATTCCCGGATATTTGATACAGTTGATACGTTGCCGAATTCTCGTATGGAGCGGTGATCCAAATGGATTCCGTTGAAGAGTATGAGCTTCTGGCAATGTATGGAGGCGGCTATCCCGGTTTCATCTCTTGGTTCAAACAAACGGTAATTTATATTAGACCATTTCATTTCTTCTTCTAATTTCCGGCTAATGCAACAATCCTTTCGTATTAAACTTGTAGGCTAGTTCAGAGTCTATGAACGACGAATTGAGACAAGTCGCTAATGGTTTTGACTATAAGGTCCGTTCATTTGACAAATACGACATCAACGGGTATCGCTTTCGTACCTATGGCAAAGAGCTATCTATGGCCGACCGAAAGTCTACAAATTGTTGTGTCTCTGCTATCGGCGAAGGAGATACCGAGTATTATGGAAGAGTTGAAGCAATTTATGAACTTCTATTCTATGGTGGCAACCCACCGAACGTTGTAATCTTCAAATGTTATTGGTTCCAGCCGAAGGAGACTAGAAGGACTCATGAACATCTAGGGCTAGTCGAAATCAAACAAAGCACCCATTTGGATGTTCCCGATGTCTATATTACGGCTCAACAGGTGACCCAAGTTTTCTATCTACCGTGGGCCTGCCAAAGTGATCCAAATCTGAATGGTTGGGATGTCATTTATGATGTGCCGCCACATGTTACACCACCTCCCCCCAATGAAGAGGATTATGAACCTCACATTAACCCAGACACATATGAAGGAGAATTCTTCCAAGAAACACGTCTTTCCAAAAAACGTTTCAAGAACCGCTCTACTTCACCCCAGAACATTGAAGTAGACAGCGGCAATGAATCGGAGCCTGAGCCGGAACAAGAAGAGCCGGAACAAGAAGAGGTTACTGCTGCAGATGACCTGTCAATGCTTGACCGATTACGTACAGGAGGCCTTCCACATGTTGATGCATTTATTGATGATGATGAGCACGTCATTACTGATAGTGATGATGATGATGCAATTATTGACCCCGAAGCATATATAGACGATGATGATGATGCATTTATTAATGATGACGATGAAGATTAATATTACAGTTCATGTCAGGTATTCAATTATTATTATGTACATATATATTATTAATTAGTTCATGTTAGGTATTCAATTTTTTATTATGTTCATGATGATGATACACTAAAATTATATACATATTATTCATGTCAGGTATTCATTCTTTTTATGTTGTACTAATTTCGTTTACTCTTTGTCATTGCAGGTGTTGACAGATGGTGGGCGCGGGTCGAGAGCGCTCCGAGGCTCCTTCCTCGGCGCGTGGTGGGAGGGGTAGTTCCATTCCACCCAGAGCCTCCGGAGAGCGCTGGATCTCGGTATGCAGACACCACCGGTGGTCGCTTCTTCTTCGGCCGGGAGAGGTCGGGGGGGAAGAAGGCTCCTAGAGGTGGACGTGGCGGCGGGCGAGGTAGGAAGGCTGCTGCTACACCTTCCTCACCGCCACCCCCAGCTGATTCACCCGACCACAGGAGTGCTCCGTCTGAGATGGAGCCGCCTGAGGTGGAGCCGTCTCGGACTCCGGTCCACGAGCATCGGGGCGACGAGCCTTTGGCAGACGTGCCTACGGCCGACAAGCCTCGGGCCGACGAGCGTCGGGCCGCTGAGCCTTCGTCCCGTGAGACTCCGTCCCACGAGACTCCGGAGCTCAGCAGGGATCACGCTGAGTTGTAGCAGAACCCTTTGGAGGACTCGCCGGAGTCGAGTGGCCGTGCTGAGGGTGGCTATAGCTCTGATAGCTATAGCGAGGGTGAGTGGGTTGAGGGGCGCAAAGTCTACCAGCGTGGTGGTACAAAGCTCCCTGACACCCCGGCGACCCCCGACCAGAGGTGGTTGATTGCGCCTAGCGGGGAGAAGTAAGTGCATTTACTCTTTTTTAACCTTTTGTCTTCATGTTTCTTCGAATATCTAATGCGTTGGCCTTGTCATACTGCAGGTCTTGGACACACGAGCCGAATGTCCGCAAGCCCAACAGTGTCCTTGGTGTGATTTGTCGCCAGAGCTTCCCGGGGTGGGTCACGTTGCCCGATGAGGGCCGGGTTCGAGAGCTAGGAATGACCTGGGAGCACTACTTGGCTGCCCCGGCCCCGCCGGGGCATAGGATCGGCGATGTCGAGTGCCACACGGTCGCCGACATTGTGATCCAGACATTTTGGGTAATTTCTCCTTTGCCGTCTACGTTGTGTTTTCTTCTTTGATTGGCAACCCTAGTGATTGTACTAATCCGTGTTTTCTTGTTTGATTGCAGACCTTCTACAGGTGCGCTGAGGGACAGGAGGAGGCCGCGGCTCGGGTTATCGACACCGAGTGCAGGCGCCTACTTCAAAACTTTCGACACGAGGCTCGGACGCAGGCTGTTCGAGACTACTTCGCCTCGGCTGGTATTAGGAGGAAAAATGGGAAGTGCCGCGTCAAGTATCTGAGTAAGGAGAAGTACATGAAGGTAATTACCTACTCTTAAGGCCTTGTACTTAGTTTCCTTGATTTGATTCGTAGGCGTAGCGCTCAAATTTCTCTTGCTTAACTTAGGTGCCCCCGAGATGGTGTGCGGATAGGATGGACTGTTGGGAGGCGTTGGTGGAAGAGTGGTGCACTCCCGAATGGCGCTCCGTGCACGACATTGCAAAGAACAAGTGTGCCCAAATGAAAGGTGTCCCACACCATCTAGGCAGCGTCAACCTACGTCAGTTCGGGGAAAACTGGGTATGTGGTTTGATTCATGATTCATGCAAATTCATTCTTCATGCTAGCTTGAGCGTTCCTCTCTTTTAGGCGCGACACAACAAGGCTCCAGTGCCAGAGCTGTTTGACCTCTATGCCATGTCCAATACTGCCTCGTACAAGAAGGCCAAGGCATTCTCTGAGTCTAACCTCGATGATCCAGAGAAATTCATCAACCCCACCTCCCACCAAAAGCTTGTGATGTACAAAGACTAGGGGAAGGCGAGGAAAGGGCCGGACTTTAACCCGAGCCAACCTCTTGATCCAGAGCTGGTGATGATATCTGGTGGCGGGAGGTCCCATGGCTCATTAGCCATTGGGAATGGACTGATACGTTGTAGTAGCACTCTCCCGTAGATCAAGAAGCGCCAGACCAGCTCCGATCCTGAGATATTGCCTCGTGCACGGCCAGTGGAGCTCCAATTCAAGGTTAGTTATACGGAATCAGATACCTTTCCTCCATTACATTGTGTGTGCGGCCGTCGATTATTACAATGCTAATGAGTGGTGTTGCAGGCTGCTATTGAGGCAGAGAGAGCGAAGACCCAGGCTGCTATTGAGGAAGAGAGAGCGAACACGCAGGCGCTTCTAGCGGAGAGGGACCAGCAGACGGCTAAGCTGTTGGAGGAGGAGAGGAACCGGAACATGATGGCTACCCGGGCCCTATACGAGATGTTCGCGGTAATTTTCTTTTGCATGTTAGCCAAATCATGCACGTAATGTTCCTTACATTAGTATCTAATATGACTGACTCGTCAAAACCAAATGTGCAGACCATGTGCGAGAAGACCGGCACGACTCCTCCGGCGATGCCAGACATTGTTCCGGCGGGCACGGTGAGTTTCATTTGAATGGTCATTAGGTACTAGTCTTCACATTTGAGTTGCATCATGCTAATGATACATTGGAAATGATCTTTGGTGCAGCATAACTCCCGACAAGCATCGACCGATGCTTCTCCGTCTGCCACTGGCGCGACCGGTCCTACAGCTACACCTCCTTGATGACGGTAAGTTTTCCCAAGTGTTTAGCTTAACAAATGCATACTTAGCTTAAGAAATGACCTAGTCGTGTGCCTTTGGTAGCCTTCCATACAGGGAAATGCCTCCTAGTGCTTCCACTGAGCCATGGTAGTTCGCTACTGCTCCGGAACACATGGATTGACCGGCATGTGTCCTTCTTTGCTCCTGTGTCTGTCCCTACGGGGAAATGTCACGCGGTGTATCACCGAAGTCCTTGTAGCTTGCTACGACTTGGTTGCACTCGCTGATGACCGACACATGCATTGCTGGGTCATGTATGCCTGTCCCTGTACGTTTGTGCCACCTTGGTTCTATGACTAGTCATGTCGGCCCGGGTTCTCTGCCATATGGATACTAGCGACATAATCATATACTTAGCATTTTTTCCTCCAAAATGACTCAATATGCTTAGCTAGCTAAAAAATGACATAATAAGCTTAATTAGCTCAAAAATGACCTATTTAACCTAGGATAGCTGTAAAATGACCTATACTTAGCATTTATTCCTCCAAAATGACTTAATATGCTCCAAAATGACCTATGTAGCTCCAAAATGACTTAATATGCTCCAAAATGACCTATTTAGCTCCAAAATGACTTAATATGCTCCAAAATGACCTATTTAGCTCTAAAATGACTTAATATGCTCCAAAATGACCTATTTAGCTCCAAAATGACTTAATATGCTCCAAAATGACCTATTTAGCTCCAAAATGACTTAATATGCTCCAAAATGACCTATACTTAGCTCATTTACTTCATTTATGACATACTTAGCCTATTTAGGTCAAAAATGGCCTATTTAACTAGGTTAGCTCTAAAATGACACAAGTAAGCAATAAGAAGAAGAAAAAGAAAGAGAAGAAAAATTCTGCTTCTTTTTCTTCTTCTTCTTCTTCTTCTAGTCTTCTTCTAACTTTCTTCTTTCCCATTTTGTAGATTTGCTGCAGATCACGGAAGCTTGCGTTGGAGTCTACTCTTCTACTTGTCCTTCCTTTTTGTTTTGATTTTGTAGGATGAACAATTTGAAACTTGCTACGTATATATGTATGGATGGATGGTGGCTATAATGTATATGGACCTTTTGCTTAATTGTTGGATATGTTGGACTTTTCATTTGGTGTATATATGTGTTGGATGATGATATATGTGTTGGATATGTTGGATGATCCATATGGCAGGGATATGTTGGCTATATGTACTTGTTGAAATATTTTGAAATGAATATATATATATATATCTGTGAAATTGATTGAATTTATGAAAAAACAGGGGCTATATAGCCAATTCGCCATCTGCTAGCAGACGGCAAAGGGGTTTGCCGTCTGCTAGCAGACGGCAAACAGGCCACGTGGCAGCAGCCTGTTCAACCTGGGCTGGCCTATTTGGCCTCTTTGCCGTCTGCTAGCAGACGGCAAAGAAGCAAACGTCTTTGCCATCTGCTAGCAGACGGCAAAGAAGCAGAGGTCTTTGCCATCTGCCAGCAGAGGGCAAAGAAGAAAGGTCTTTGCCATCTGCCAGCAGACGGCAAAGAAGCAAAGGTCTTTGCCATCTGCCAGTAGATGGCAAACAAGAAAGGTCTTTGCCATCTGCCAGCAGACGGCAAAGAAGCAAAGGTCTTTGCCGTCTGCTGGCAGACGGCAAAGAGCGCCGTTAGCCCCCTAACGGGGCTGTCACCTTTTTTGTGCCGTCCACAAGCTTTGCCGTCTGCTAGCAGACGGCAAAGACCTTTCCTTCTTTGCCGTCCGCCAGCAGACGGCAAAGCGGCCTTTACCGGCAACAGTTCAGCCGGAGTGTTTGCCGTCTGCTGGCAGATGGCAAAGGCTTTGCCGTCCGCCAAACATGCCTTTGCCGTCTGCTATGGCAGACGGCAAAGCAGCTGATTCCAGTAGTGTTTACAAACCCTCTATACTACTCTTCTTTTCTGAACTTACCAAACCTAAGATATATTTCCCTTATTGACCTCTCCGATTCAACCTTTGTAGATGGCTGCCGTTCCCGAAGACTTCCTGACCACCGGATTCCCCGTGCTTCTCGAGGATAGCCTCCAGAAGTGCCAGTTTCACCGAGCCCCCACTTTCACCTACTATGAGCATTGGATCAATGACACCAAGACGGAATACCATGTGGAAGTAATCGTGAAGGCTAATGACCCTCCCACGAGTTGGTTCTTCGAGGGACCCCAGATGGCAACACTAATCCTCGCCGTCGAGACAGCCGCGCTCAAGGCACTAATTCGCCTCCGAGACCTTCTTCAGAAGATGGCAAACGAGCCAGCAACCCGCTTCTTGCCTTATCGGAAGGAGGGTGAGGATGAGAGCAGGGCACCAGCTCCACCACTGGAGGAAGGACTTCCACTCCGATTCCAGACCTACTTCGGCCTTTGTGCCGACAGCTTGGCACAACACTTGGCCTCGGAGTCAATGGAGCTCTGAAAGGAACTCCACGAGGCCAAGGCACTTCTTCGCCAAGCGCAAGGGAAGACGGATAGGATCAAGAAAGAAGGTGCTCCCCCTGGACAGCCCGCAGTCGCATATCGAGGCGGAAGGCCCCTAGAAGATGCAGCTGCTGAGGATGGAGAACCACCCCAGCGACGCCGAATGACGGCAAGGGACTACCGCAAGCTCTTCATCACCCCACTGGCAAAGCAACTCTGTGTTGAGCTCCTCCACTTCCCCACCCCTTCGAGTAATGAAGAAAGTCAGACGGATGATGACAAGGAGGAAGACCCAGAAGAGCCAGAGTACGCGACTGAGCATTCCACCACTTATGAATCATTTGCAACTAGGATGTGCCAGTCCCTAAGGTAGGATAGGTCGTGTATCCCCTATGCGAAGTCGAGTCCATGTAATGGTTCAAATGAAACCATGTAGTGTTGTGTTTGCTTTTGATGTGTTTGATGGACGTCGTGCTCTTCCTTCGGGGACATGTAAATGACTACATCACCTATTTGGATTTTTAATGAATGCGTTTGGCCCGTTTGGCCCTTGCAAAAAACAACTTGTGTCAAACCGACCCCCTTACTAAGCACCCCGTATAGTTTGCTTTCCCTCATTTTTCCCAATCATGAGACCTTGACCGCTCCAACAGGATGCCTGTTGTAACCCGTACTGGTACCTCTACCCAGCAGCAAGAAGGCAGAGTTGTAGCTTACCTTTCAAGGCAACTCCGGCCTCATGAGGAGAACTATGCTACTCATGATCTTGAGTTAGCAGCAGTGGTTCATGCCCTGAAGACATGGCGACATTACCTCCTAGGGAAACGGTGTGAGATATACACGGATCACAAAAGTCTGAAGTATATTTTCACTCAAAAGGAATTGAACATGAGGCAGAGAAGATGGCGAGAATTGATCAAGGATTATGAACTCAGTGTTCAATACCACCCTAGAAAGGCTAATGTGGTAGCAGATGCCTTAAGCAGAAAGGCTTGTTCCTTGAATGTTGTGATCAAGGAAAGGCTACCCGCCTTGTATGAAGAACTTGAAAGCTTCGGTTTGGAACTGGTCACACCAGGATTCTTTGCCAACCTCGAAGTCAAGCCTACCTTGATGGATGATGTTAAGGAGGCTCAGAAAGGACACAAGAGTATTGAAGGCATCAAGAGGAAGATCAAGGCAGGCAAAGCCCCAGGATTCTCAGAGGATAAGCAAGGAGTTGTGTGGTTTGGGAATCGCATTTGCGTACCCAACAAAATTGAGCTCAAGAACTTGATCTTGGAAGAAGCTCATGACACCCCGTATTCCATCCATCCTGGAGGAACCAAGATGTATCAAGACCTGAAGGAAAAATTCTGGTGGCACGGGATGAAAAGAGAGATTGCCACCTATGTTGCGAAGTGTGATGTATGCCAAAGGGTCAAGGCTGAATATCAGCGACCTGCTGGATTGCTCCAACCACTCAAGGTTCCCGAGTGGAAATGGGATAAAGTCGGAATGGATTTCATCACTGGATTACCTAGGTCAAACAAGGGTCATGACTCCATCTGGGTCATAGTCGGCCATTTGACCAAAGTAGCCCATTTCATTCCTATCAAGACTACCTATGATGGCAACCAGCTGGCAACCCTTTACATCAACAGAATTGTAAGTCTTCATGGTGTTCCTAAGGAGATTGTGTCAGATCGAGGAACCCAGTTTACCTCAAGGTTCTGGAAGAAGTTCCAAGAGGCCATGGGAACCAAGTTGTCTTTCAGCACTGCTTTCCACCCGCAGACCGGAGGTCAGACAGAACGAGTGAATCAGATACTCGAAGACATGCTCCGAGCCTGTGTCTTAGCATATGGAGCTAAGTGGGAAGATTGCCTTCCTTTTGCCGAATTCTCCTATAACAACAGTTATCTGTCAAGTCTGTAAATGGCACTATTTGAGGTGTTGGATGGACGCAAGTGTCGCACACCCCTCAATTGGTCGGAGACTGGAGAAGAGCTAGTCTTTGGACCGGATGTCCTTCGTGAAGCTGAAGAGCAAGTCCAGCTAATCAGAGAGCGTCTGAGGGCAGCCAAGTCACCACAAAAGAGCTATGCCGACACTCGCCACCGAGAAGTGAGTTTCCACGTCGGAGACTATGTGTACCTATGGGTCACTCCTCTCAAGGGAACCAAGCGCTTCCACGTCAAAGGAAAGCTCGCACCAAGATTTATTGGCCCCTTCAAGATCATTGACAGACGAGGAGAAGTTGCTTACCAGCTAGAGCTACCACCTAAGCTATCCGATGTGCACAACGTGTTCCACGTGTCACAACTCCGGAAGTGTCTCCAAGTACCCGACAAGCCTGATCTCTACAAGGACATTGACCACCAAGCCATCGACCTTCAGCCCGATCTGACCTACCGCGAGAGACCAATTCGCATCTTGGATAAAGCTGAACGTAGCACTCGAAGCCGCACCATCAAGTACTTCAAGGTCTAGTGGAGCAACCACATGGAAGCAGAAGCAACATGGGAGCGTGAAGACTACCTTAGATCCGAGTTTCCTTATCTCTTTTAAAGCCTAGTTTAGGAATCTCGGGGACAAGATTCTTGTAAGGGGGGTAGGTCTGTCACACCCAGTGTTTTGTAACATGTTACTTGCATTAATAAAGCATGAAAATTTGGTCCAACAAATACTTTTGCATTATTTGGTTTTCTATTTGATTTAGATTTTTGTCTATGGTTTCAAGTGCTCATGAAAGTCATATTATAGCACCACCACCTATACTTCATCTCCTTGACCCAAGACTTTTCCCACTGACCATGCCATGTGTATAGGACAGAATAGAATTTTCTTGCAAAAATAATTGCCCAAAAGAATTTTCTAAATTAGGTTTTTCCAAAAACCCCTGAATTCAGGATTGCACTGCAAGTACTTAATTAAGGGCAGTAAAAACCTTTCAAAAGATGTATTTGACTCCTATTAGATATAGGACCCCCATAAACCACAAAATTATTATTTTAAAAGTTATTTTTCTATTTTATTTAAAGGCTTTTTCTTAAGGCCAGAAATGGTCTTTAATAGGTTAAAATTATTTTAAAGTTTCAAAAATATTTGAGAAAATTTAGGGAAACTCAATGGACAAATATTTTCCATATATATGAGTTTCAACACATGGTCATGATCAAAATATAGGGAAAAACCCTCCAAAACCATTAATATTCATTTCAAGTATTTGAAATACTTCTACAAGAAATATTTTCAAATAAATCCAGGAAAATTCTAGCAAGTCACATAAGCTTAATGTGATGATCCTGCAAAGTTTCATCTCAATCAAAATCATTTTGCTTCACAAAAGTGCCCCAAAACCCTCTTTGTCCAGATCCAAGTTTGAACAACTCTACATAGCCAACTTTCTCCATTTGATCCCAAACTTTGTGGACATGCTCAAATACCCAAATGATGACACTACACCAAGTGGTGCATCAAGGAGAAGGGATTAGCTTAGCTAGATCTAAGCAAATCCATATATGTTGATTTCTAGGGTTTACAAAAGTTGCATTGGCAACTTTATCCTAATGAGCTCAAATTTCAACCACATTGCCAAGTGATCATGGGCATCGCCCCCATCAAGTGGCACAAGGAGGAGGTAAGTGCAAATAGCTCAAACTTGCATCAAACACCTTCTGCCATTTTTCCAAAATCATCATTTTGACCTCTTCCACTATTCTCCATGAGCTCAAGTTTTTACCAGGGCTTCTCCTAACCCTCACCTATCTCTAGTACCTCCCACTCCTCCACAGCTCAATGATTGAGGGGCGAAAAGCCTAATTTTCACCCCTGGTTAGCACTGTTTCTCCTCCCTCTCAAACCCCTCCTCACTCTAGAGGCATCCATGAGCATCCAATGCACCCCCACCTTGTTTACTCCTCCCTAGAACCCCTAGACACGAGTGGGCATGCCCCTGCCCCTTAAACAATGACAAGGCAACCAAAGGCATGCTCTGGAGCGCGCTATAGTGCGCTCTCGCACTGTTGCGCCCCCCTGCCCGACGTCCCCGGCCACCTCGGCTCTCCCCCGCACGCCCGACGACACGCCTCGACGTCCCCGACATGCTAAGCGGTTGGGCCCCTCCTCTCTCGCGCTCCACTGGCCTCCCTCGCACGCGCGTTGTGGCCACCTGAGAGCTCCAATGAGCGAGCTTACACGCGCGACACCCTGGCACTCCCCCGCTCTCTCTCTTCCTTCCCTTGGTCGTAGACCACCCCCACAAACACCCCTGACTCGAAACCGACCTTCCTGTGGCCTTCCGTGACGGCTAGGACCTCGCCGGCACACGGGCTCATGGTGCACCTCGCCCCCTCTTATTTAAGCCGCCCCGAGCCCTCCTTTGGCCTCCATCCTCACTCCCTCGCCTTCAATCAACCACCAGCAGAGCCCCAGCTCCTCTCTCCCTTTCTGTGCTCGGGATCAAGGCGAGCGCCGCCGCCTCGGGTTGCCGGAGCACACACGGTAGAGGCCTCCCCTGCCCCTGTTTGGCCTCGATCTAGAACCACAGTAGGCCACTGACGCGTTCCCCTCTCTCCTACACTCTGTTTGCAGCAAGGGGCGACCCCGGCGATCACCTCCTGAAGCACCTCCGCAGCAGGATCTCGTCACCGACGAACCGCGGCTCCCCTTCGTCCAACTCCGGACCCCCCGAACGGCGACTCAATGTTGGGTTCAGTGGTGCCCTCGGTTAGCCTCGTTGTGCCCTGCATCGTCGCCGGTGAGCTCGCCGACCCTTCTGGTCACGTGGTTGAAGATCACAGGTGGGCCCCACCTATCATCCTCACCTCTCCCTCACCTCTCTCTCTCTCTGACGCCCGGGCCCCGCTCGTCAGGTTTGCAAACCTGGCGCGCGCGCACCGGCTTGTTTGGGCCCTATTCCTTCTGGGCCTGCTGCACTGTGGCCGTTACGGCCCAGTTGCACAATGCCCCTTTTCTTTTTCTTTATGTCTGTAACTTCCGAAAATTCCACAAAATAAAATATTTATCCAAATCCAACAATTCCAACTCCTATAATCTTCTAAAAATCCCACCTATTTAATGGTGTAACTTTCATACATATCCAACCAACTTTTCTGTTCTATTCAAATTTAATTTCAAATTTCAGCATTCAAATCCATTTCTAGTATTCCATAACCCCAAATCCAAAACTAATATTTTTTTTCATTCTTAGTTTTCATCCTAATATTTACCAAAAATAAGTTGACATTTTATGGGCACTTTCATTTTTCTGTTTTACTATTACCTTATTTTCTCGTTGTTACTTTGCGACGAATAGATCCCGTGTTTGACGACATAGTTGGAGAAGAAGAAGGAGAAGGACTTGAAGACTTTGAAGACCAAGCCAACCAAGGCAAGCAGCCCTTTGACCATGATACCCCTCTTTTTGTTCATCGATAATTTTCCGAATGCATGATGATGATGATGATGATGATGATGATGAAGAATTTGTTGTGAATCATTGCATTGATGCATACCTGTTGATACTTGCATGTTCGTGGCTCTACCTTGTGATTATAGATATGATGAATACTTGACATTGACACATGATGTTGCATCTATGCTATCACACCCTAGCTAGTTCAGGCATTAGAGTGTTGCATCATGCTTAAGCTTTTCCGGAAACCTGAAATGGGGATGATAGAACCCCCAGCACCCCCTGGAAACAACTAGGGTTTACTAAAATCTTTTTCAATGAACCTGAAATGCCCTTCTAAAATGTCCATCATTTTTGTCTTGGGTTAGAACCTCTGCCAAAACTGGTTCACATTTTTCTAGGTCATCATAAGGTCATTGAATTAAATCATATGTAACTTGCATTTGGGCATTTAAATGCTAGTAAATATTTTAAATGTCCAAATAATCCCAAACTGAAATGTTCCATGTAGGATATACTCTATACAGTGGGCATGAGCAGTTTGGTGATTTTTGAAAGTGCCTAGGTATTTTTAGAAAAGCCACAAACTTGCAGAAATAAGAAAACAGAAATCAAAAAAAGAGGAAAATAAACTCACCTGGCAAAGTCACCAGTCGGCCCACCTGGCGGCCCAGCACTGTGCTGGCCCATGCCAGCCAGCTGCTTCGTCCCCGCCAGGCAGGCAGGGAGGTGACGCCGGCGTGCGCGAGCCCGCCACGGCGCCAGCTGCTTGCCGCTCGAGCCGCTGGACGCCTGGACGTCCTCCACGTCGTCGCCTCGACCCCCTCGACACCTCATTCTCCCCCCTGCGCCTCTCTCTCGCTCTCTCCCCACCATGGCCGACGCAGCCGCAGCCGCGCCACCGTGAAACCCGCGTCCACCGTCGTCCCCGAGCCGCGCTGCCGTGTCCACAAGCTCCGTCGTCATCCTCTCCATCGAGCAGACCGAGCCCCGAGCGCTCATTCGCTTCGGAACCACCGCAACAGCCTCGCCCGACCTCGCCGTCGCCGGAGATCCCTTTCGCCGTCACCACCGCAGCAGCTCGTCCCCGACCTTGCCGACTGCTCCGTCGTGACCGCCATGAGCTCAGCTACCTCCCCATCTTTTCCGTTCTCGCTCTCGAGCCCTGCATCGACTGCACCGAGCTCGGCCGCACCCGCCGCCGCCTCAGCACGTCGCCGTCGTGGCCACAGCCACGTTGGCTCGATTCCGAGCACGCCATCGTCTTCACCGCATCCCCAGGAGCCCGCAGCACCACTCCACGCACCTCGCCGTGCCCCCTAGCAACGAGCCCGAGCTCGCCCGAACTCCGGCAGTCGCACAGCTCGTCGCCGGCGTCGTTTCCGGCCACCCCAGCTCCACCCACTGCCACCACTCGACGCGGCTCACTCCCCGCTTCACGTAGATGTGCTCCGCCGTTGTTTTGGTCGTCGGAGGACGAAACCCGCACCGCCCCGCCGCGTCTGGCCTCGCCGGCGGCTAAACACCGGCGAGTCAGCCCAGTTTGACCAGGGATTTGACCCCCCTGGGTCACTGACGTGTGGGCCCAGGGCCTTAACTAATCTAGTTTAGGGTTAGATTAGTACTAATTAACTTAGGTTAGTTAGTTAGACACTGACATGTGGGCCCCAGCGTCAGATTTGACCTGGACCGGCCCCGTTGACTGCTGACGTCACCCTGACGCAATGCTGACGCAATAAGTATTTTCTGGATTTATTTCAATCAGTAAATTCCAGAAAATACCAAAAATTTCAAAAATTCATAGTAATTCAACCGTAGCTCCAAATCAAACAAATTATATATGAATTTGGATCAGAAAAATCCAATCTTTCCATCTGTACTGGTTTCATGCATGTCAGAACACTTTAACCTTGCTGATTAGATGAAACAAGTTATTGCACTAATATGACCTCTTATTTTGGGTTTGCATTTGAATCCTTGACTCAAATGAACTCAAACCATCCTGTTCTAAGATGCATTAGCCAAAACACACTCATTTTGCCATGTCATAGCATGCATCATATTGTTGCATATTGCCATGTGATGATTGTGTTTCGATGTGTTCTTCGTGGTAGGTTCTGCCTCCGAGGATATTCACGAGTATCCAACTGAAGGGCAGTATTCCACTACCACTCTGTCAGGCAAGCAACCCCATTGATCATTTCGATACAAACCCATCTTCTCGCTTCTGCTCTCGTTTACTGCATTAAGACAACGTGTTTCAAACTGCTGTGTGTTGCGGTAGTTGAACCCATATCCTCTGCATGACCTGTCATTGCCACAGTAACTAGATGAAACCCACTAGCATGTGTAGGAGTTGATTGAGCCATGTCTGTGTTTTCCTAACCATGCTATGCCTGCTATGCTTAGAGGTGTGTCAGGTCTGGCTCATCAGGGTGATGAACTAGAGTGAATGGTTGTGTCGGTAATGAGGGTGAAGTGTTGAACATGTTTTGGTAAAGGTATCGATGAGAGGCCATGTAGGAGTACATGGTGGGTTGTTTCATTGAGGCCGTCCTTAAGAACTGAGATCTGTATGCGTGATTTAAGATTCAGCTACTACCACACATTGGGATCCTTAATTGACTCTCTCGACTTATTAATCACCCCGTCCTCTGTCCAGGAGTTGCAAGTAGTTTCTGGTGTTTGTAGTTGCTGGAGGCCGTGCGCAGCGCTGACCTTAGGGGTGGGCTGTGATGCGGTAGGCACGTGGCACGGTGTACCGGGTCGCCCGTTTGGTATCTCGGGAACCCTGCACACATCGTTTGGGGCCGTTGAGGACACCCCGGCCGGAATTCCTTGCGGATGGAACCCGAATAGGCGATAAACCTGGACTAGAGACTTGTGTGGTTAGTCAGGTCGTGGTCTACACCCACGTCGGTTTTCGCTTGAAGTCTGCCGAGCACATGTCGTGTGCAGATGCTAAGTGGTGGAAACATGTGTGACGAGGTACACCCCTGCAGGGTATAAAACTATTCGAATAGCCGCGTCCGCGGTAAAGGACTACTTGGTCGCTTATGCAGTTCATAGACAAGTTAATGGTTACTACTAAAAGACTCAAGATAAGTGTGAGTACCGCGGATGGCCCTCTCGTAGGATTACGAGGGAGGATCCACGGTGGAGTATTGTGATGGTGTTTAGTGGACTCGTGTGCGAAAACTAATTTCTCAAGTGGTGTCTCGTAGGATAGTGTAGCCAAGAGTCAAAGCTGGCTTGCTGCAATAACTCCACCACCCTTCTTGAGGATGTGCATATATATTAGGATCTATTGTAAGACTTGCTGAGTACCTTTGTACTCATGTTGCTATAATAATTATTGCAGACGAGAACACCGCCCCCTCCGAAGGGTTCTTTGTAGATCTCGACGTTGACGAGTGACTTGCCACCCAGGTGGTGACCTGAGCTTGTGAAGGGCCCATGTAGATAGACAGGCTTCGTCAAGCCTTCTTTCTTTCTAGTGTCTGTACTCAGACTGGTTGCTTCCGCATGTGCTTGTATGTTTGTATGACTTGAGTGTCGGGTCGTGTGACCCCTATCTGTATGAACATGTTATGTATGGCTCCCCAGAGCCTTTTAAATAAAGTACTTTGAGTTGTAGAGTTTTGTTGTGATGCCATGTTGTATTTACACATATCGAGCATATTGTGTGTATGATTGAAATGCTTGCTATGTGTGGGATCCGACTATCTAGTTGTTTATCCTTGGCAGCCTCTCTTATGGGGAAATGTAGTCTGGTGTCTCCACTGAGCCTTGGTAGTCCGCTACAGCCCGGTTTACCGGAGTCCTGCTAGCCCAGCACTGCTGCTCCGGAACACTTAGACTGGCCGGCATGTGTTTCACTTCGTTCCTGTGTCTGTCCCTTCGGGGAAATGTCACGCGGTGATATCCGGAGTCCTGCCTAGCCTGCTACAGCCCGGTTTCCCGGAGTCCTGCTAGCCCAGTGCTACAGCCCGGATTCACACGCTGCTGACCGACATGCTCGATGTTGATTCATGTATGCCTGTCCCCGTAAGTTAGCGCCGCTTTGGGTTCACGACTAGCCATGTCGGCCCGGGTTCTCTGTCATATGAATGCTAGCAACGCTATCATATACGTGAGCCAAAAGGCGCAAACGGTCCCGGGCCATGGTAAGGTGACACACGTGGGAATACCGTGTGTGAGGCCGCAAAGTGATATGAGGTGTTACAGGCTAGATAAGTGTGACTTAGAATCGGGGTCCTGACAGCGTTGGTATCAGAGCCGGACTGCCTGTAGGTTCGTTGAGCCAAACTGGTCGATGTCGAGTCTAGAAATGCTTTATTTATATGTAGGGGAATTGATTGTGGGAGGGATGTAAGGCTCTTTTTACTCCTTTACCTTATGCCCTCTGATCTGAGCCATCCTCTTCTCTTTCTATGTGGGTTAAGGACTAGGCTCTCTTTTCTCTATCAGGTTCACGTGTTACTAATCTGTAGTAACTTATAGGATTATTGGTTACAAGCCTCAGTTCAGTTTCTACTACTTCTAGTATGTTGTCAGTTGAACCAGAACCTTGATATGATGTTGTTGAGTGGCTTGCAAACTGTTGTGAATGTCTCAAATCTTTTTTTGAGCATTTACAGCCGTTATGCTGTCCGATTTCTCCTAGAAAATTCTAATGCCTTTGCCTTATTTCGTGTTTCCAGATGGCCACTCGCACCCAAAATCAAGTGGTTCGTCTGACTCGGTGCCTCGATGTACCTGGTCACACGGCCATGCTGGTCCGAGTGATGATCGAGACAGGCTATCGATGGTATCCAGAGTATACCGTCGAAGAGCAGTTTCGAGACTTCAACCAGAGCCAATATCTTTGTACAGTCAGGATATACCCTTCCTATCCTGGAGCTACTGAACCCCTCCATTGCTCATATGGACTTGGGGTTACCATTGAGATGTCCGTGCAAGACGCTGCTTACTCGATGATGACTGTCATGCGAGCCAGACTTGCCTTGCTTCGGAACACTGATTTCCGCTATATGCCAGCATCACTCCCTGGGGCACAAGGGTACTATCAGGCCCTTTACACTGACTCTATCCATGAGGATTCACTACTCCGCACCACCACCGAGTTGCTTGAGGACAAGGACCGTGAGAATCGTGCCTTGCGAATGGAGCTCTTCAACACTCGTTCTGATCACTGGGCCACTCTGACACGGTTTGCACCTGCCGTGCAGGCTGGGTATATGGACATGAGGGACTTGTACCCCGTGCGGTCTGGTCTACCAGATTGTATGGACTGGCGTGATGTAGGAGGCATCACTCCTCCCCGTGGACCCCGTCTGCCACCGTTTGTTGGACCAAGGCCACATCCGAGTCCTTTTGGACCGCAAGCTCCACAGGACCGACTGTTTCCAGATGATCATGTTCAGCTCCCAGGACATGGTGGTAATCTCTATGAAGATTACTACGGAGATGTCTGAGTTGGTAGCAGCTTCACTAGTATTGTAACAGTTGTATTTTCCACAGTCCTGCGTGACTTGTGGATACGACTTGGTGTGTATCACATTCCAGAGGTGTAGAAAAATAATGTATAGGAGCTTGGAATGCCTTCGATGAGATGTAACGTCTTTCACCGTAGTTGTACTTTAGCCTGGGCTTGTACTAAACTATGTACGGTGTGTATGACCGATGGTATATATATGGCAGTTTCTATATTACCATGTCGTGCAAGGACCATCTCAGCATTTCATGTCGTCCATTACATTCTGCACTTCCTTGCCAGCATTTTGCCATCCTTGTCTAAGCCGTTGTCTTGTCTCTCCTAGGATGGTTAATACCCGCAACAACCCTGCTGCCCCGGAGCAGGGTGAAGCCAGTGCAGCTAGGGATGGGAATCTGCCTCACCTGCCTTCTCTGGCCGAAGTTATGCTGGAGGCAGAAAGAAACAAGCGTGAGACCAACCGCTTGCTAGCCCGCATTGAGGAGAATACTGCACATCATC
Organism: Thinopyrum elongatum; assembly: GCA_011799875.1. Taxonomy (NCBI): domain Eukaryota; kingdom Viridiplantae; phylum Streptophyta; class Magnoliopsida; order Poales; family Poaceae; genus Thinopyrum; species Thinopyrum elongatum. Next base: position 285,526,638 of record CM022298.1, on the reverse strand, counting down.
AGAGGAACGAATTGGTGTCAATCAATGACTTTATCAAGTTGTACCCACCGACATTCCATCATTCCGTCGAGCCCCTCGATGCGGATGATTGGCTTCGCAGCATCACCAATAAGCTACGTTCCGCCAACGTAGCCAAAGCTGATAAGGTTATCTACGCTGCCTATCACCTCGAAGGCCCTGCTAGCCTTTGGTGGGAAAACTATGAGGCCATGCGCCCGGCTGGGCAGATTACCACTTGGGCTGACTTCAGTGAGGCTTTCCGTGAGCATCACATCCCGGAAGGTTTCATGGATCGTAAGAGGGAGGAGTTCTGCAATTTCACCCAAGGTAGACTGACCGTGGATGCATACAGCCGTGAGTTTGGAAATCTAGCACGATATGCTCCTGAAGAGGTATCCATCGACGCCAAGAAACAGGCAAGGTTCCGCAAGGGACTTAGCCCCGAGCTTCGTCGTGATCTTCGTCTGCACGAGTGCACCTCTTTTCAGAAGTTGGTGAAGAAGGCCATCAGTGCTGAGACAGGTCAGACTGACTATGACGCCTCACGCAAGCACTCCCGTGACTTTGGTTCTTCATCCGGTTCTGGACATCAGAAGCGCCGGGTGTGGATTCCAAACACAGCCCTGCCACCCAGGTTCACTCCGAGGCCATCCTTTGAGGCGCCTCGCCCCAATCAGCAGTTTGCACCGCCCAAGGCCTATGGTGGCCCCTCTGCTAATGCTGCTCCACGCTCCAATGTTGTGACATGCTTCAAGTATGGAGAGACGGGTCACTACATGCGCGAGTGTCCCCAGAACAACCACCCCAATCAGCCCGGAAAGTCCGTTGGTCGTGACAAGCCAACGGGAAAGACATATTACGCTAAGCCAGCCACCACTGCACGTGGCCATGTCAACTATGTTTCAGCTGAAGAAACTCATGAGGATCCCAATGTCGTCCTTGGTACGCTCTTTGTTAACTGCCATCCAGCAACTGTTCTATTTGATACTGGAGCATCTCATTCTTTTATCTCTGAGAGCTATGCTCGATTGCACAACACCACATTTTGTGACATGCCCACCTCCATGGTAATTCAAACCCCTGGTTCTAAATGGCAAACCTCTCAAGTAAGCCATGGAAATGAAATTCTTGTCGATAGATTGGTCTTCCTTGCATCACTGATAGCTCTCAAGTCCTCGGACATAAACATCATCTTGGGTATGGACTGGATGTCAGCCCATTACGCTAAGATTGATTGCTCTACTAGAACTGTTCAACTCACCCATCCATCGGGCAAGACAGTCAATGTTTTGACCCGAGTGTCTAAGCGTCAGCTCTACTCCCTAAATGCCAACCCTCTTCCAGACCTTGAAGACATTCCGGTAGTCCGTGACTTCCCGGATGTCTTTCCAGAAGAACTGCCAGGTGTTCCACCTGACAGGGATGTTGAGTTCGTGATAGACCTTGTTCCAGGAACCGTCCCAATCTCTAGAAGACCCTATAAGATGGCACCCCTAGAACTAGCCGAGCTTAAGATACAACTCGATGAGTCCTTGAAAAAGGGTTTCATCCGTCCTAGTTCATCTCCATGGGCTTGCCCCGTCCTCTTCGTCAAGAAGAAGGATGGAACGGATCGGATGGTTGTAGATTACCGACCTGTCAATTTGGTCACTATCAAGAACAAGTATCTGCTCCCCAGGATCAACAATCTGTATGATCAGCTTGCTGGATCCTCAGTCTTTTCCAAAATGGATTTGCGGTTGGGCTACCATCAAATCAAAATCAAGAACGGGGACATTCCTAAAACGGCCTTTGTTACTCGTTATGGCCAATACGAGTACACCGTCATGTCCTTCGGTTTAACCAATGCTCCAGCCACTTTCTCTCGGTTAATGAACTCAATCTTCATTGAGTATTTGGATAAATTCGTCGTGGTATACCTCGATGATATACTCATCTACTCCAAGAATGAGGAAGAACATGCCGAGCATCTAAGGCTAGTATTGATGAAACTTCGAGAGCATCGTCTTTATGCCAAATTCTCCAAGTGTGAATTTTGGTTGCCAGAAGTGACCTATCTAGGCCACGTGATCTCTGGTAAGGGTATTGCTGTCAATCCTGAGCGAGTTCAAGCCGTCCTTGATTGGACTCCACCTGAAACAGTCAAGCAAGTTCGGAGTTTCCTTGGCTTAGCGAGCTACTGTCGCCGCTTCGTCGAGAATTTCTCCAAGGTTGCTAAACCTTTAACTGAACTTCTCAAGAAAGATAAAAGGTTCGAGTGGACCCCATAGTGCGAGTTCAGCTTTCAGGAATTGAAAAGACGCCTGACATCTGCCCCCGTACTTGTGCCACCAGATTTTTCTAAGGACTTTGTTATCTATTGCGACGCCTCGCGACAAGGACTAGGTTTCATACTCATGCAAGATCGTCATGTGATTGCCTACGCTTCTCGACAGTTGCGTCCACATGAGGATAATTATCCCACACATGATCTAGAGCTTGCAGCTGTGGTCCATGCACTCAAAACATGGCGACATTACCTTCTCGGTAATCGTTGCGAAATTTACACCGATCACCAAAGTCTGAAATACATCTTCACCCAACCGGATTTGAATCTTAGGCAAAGACGTTGGGTCGAGTTGATTACGGATTATGACTTAGGAATAACTTACACCCCGGGCAAAGCCAATGTCATGGCTGATGCGCTAAGTCGTAAATCTTATTGTAACAACTTGATGTTACAACAAAGTCAACCACTTCTCCACGAGGAATTCCGTAAGCTTAACCTTCACATTGTTCCTCGAGGATTCCTATCCACCCTGGTGGCGAAACCTAACCTTACGGATCAAATCATAACCGCTCAGCAGTATGATAGAGGAATTTCTCGGATCAAGGAGAACATTGCTAGCGGAACTGCTAAGTGTTTCTCCATGGATGAGCGAGGAGTTGTTTTCTTCGAGAACCGTATAGTGGTTCCCAAGAAACAACAGCTACGGCAATTGATCCTTAAGGAAGCTCATGAATCCCCTCTCACCATTCATCCCGGTAGTACTAAAATGTATCAAGACCTACGCCAGAGGTTTTGGTGGACTAGGATGAAGAGAGAAATCGCTCAATACATTGCTAATTGCGACATATGTCGTCGTGTTAAAGAAGAGCATCAACGGCCTGCTGGCACCCTTCAACCTTTGGTTACTCCTGAATGGAAATGGGATAAAATCGGTATGGATTTCATTACCGGGTTTCCCAGGACCAAGAGAGGGAATAATGCTATCCTCGTCGTTGTCGATCGTCTTTCCAAAGTAGCCCACTTCCTACCTGTTCATGAGAGTATAACCGCTAGCCAGCTAGCTGACTTGTATATCTCCCGAATAGTGTCTCTTCATGGTGTTCCATTGGAGATTAACTCAGACCGTGGAAGTCTTTTCACCTCTCGATTTTGGGAAAGTTTCCAAAATGCTATGGGAACTCGTCTCTCCTTTAGCACCGCCTTCCACCCTCAATCAAGTGGTCAAGTAGAACGAGTCAATCAAATTCTGGAAGATATGCTCCGAGCTTCTGTCATCTCTTTCGGTATGGATTGGGAGAAATGTCTTCCATTCGCCGAATTCGCTTATAACAATAGTTATCAAGCTAGCTTGGGCAAAGCCCCTTTCGAAGTTCTCTATGGACGAAAATGCCGAATGCCTCTTAACTGGTCAGAAACCGGGGAAAACAACTCTTTGGCCCGGATATGATTCAGGAAGAAGAAGAGCAGGTTCGCATTATTCGTGAGAAATTGAAAACAGCCCAATCTCGTCAAAAGAGCCAATATGACCGCAAACATAAGCTCATGACTTATGAAGTTGGCGAGAAGGCTTACCTTCGGGTTACTCCTCTGAAGGGAACCCATCGATTCGGTATCAAGGGTAAATTGGCTCCTCGTTACATTGGACCCTTTCGCATTCTTGCCAAACGAGGAGAAGTTGCCTACCAATTGGAACTACCTCCGCATCTCTCCAGAGTTCATGATGTCTTCCACGTTTCTCAACTCAGGCGTTGCTTCTCGGATCCTATCCGTGAAGTGGACCACGAAACGCTTGATCTCCGAGATAATCTCACATATCGAGAATATCCCGTTCGTATCCTTGACCAAGCCGAACGTACCACTCGACGCCAGAATATCAAGTTTCTCAAGGTTCAATGGTCACACCATTCCGAGAAAGAAGCTACTTGGGAAAGGGAGGATCGTCTTCGACTTGAGTACCCCACCTTCTTCCCGAAGGATCCTAAATCTCGGGACGAGATTCTTTTGTGTGGGGGTGAGTTGTCACACCCTAGCTAGTTCAGGCATTAGAGTGTTGCATCATGTTTAAGCTTTTCCGGAAACCTGAAATGGGGATGATAGAACCCCCAGCACCCCCTGGAAACAACTAGGGTTTACTAAAATCTTTTTCAATGAACCTGAAATGCCCTTCTAAAATGTCCATCATTTTTGTCTTGGGTTAGAACCTCTGCCAAAACTGGTTCACATTTTTCTAGGTCATCATAAGGTCATTGAATTAAATCATATGTAACTTGCATTTGGGCATTTAAATGCTAGTAAATATTTTAAATGTCCAAATAATCCCAAACTAAAATGTTCCATGTTGGATATACTCTATACAGTGGGCATGAGCAGTTTGGTGATTTTTGAAAGTGCCTAGGTATTTTTAGAAAAGCCACAAACTTGCAGAAATAAGAAAACAGAAATAAAAAAAAGAGGAAAATAAACTCACCTGGCAAAGTCACCAGCCGGCCCACCTGGCGGCCCAGCACTGTGCTGGCCCATGCCAGCCAGCTGCTTCGTCCCCGCCAGGCAGACAGGGAGGTGACGCCGGCGTGCGCGAGCCCGCCACGGCGCCAGCTGCTTGCCGCTCGAGCCACTGGACGCCTGGACGTCCTCCACGTCGTCGCCTCCACCCCCTCGACACCTCATTCGCCCCCCTGCGCCTCTCTCTCGCTCTCTCCCCACCATGGCCGACGCAGCCGCAGCCGCGCCACCGTGAAACCCGTGTCCACCGTCGTCCCCGAGCCGCGCTGCCGTGTCCACGAGCTCCGTCGTCGTCCTCTCCATCGAGCAGACCAAGCCCCGAGCGCTCGTTCGCTTCGGAACCACCGCAACAGCCTCGCCCGACCTCGCCGTCGCCAGAGATCCCTTTCGCCGTCACCACCGCAGCAGCTCGTCCCCGACCTCGCCGACTGCTCCGTCGTGACCGCCGTGAGCTCAGCTACCTCCCCATCTTTTCCGTTCTCGCTCTCGAGCCCTGCATCGACTGCACCGAGCTCGGCCGCACCCGCCGCCGCCTCAGCACGTCGCCGTCGTGGCCACAGCCACGTTGGCTCGATTCCGAGCACGCCATCGTCTTCACCGCATCCCCAGGAGCCCGCAGCACCACTCCACGCACCTCGCCGTGCCCCCTAGCGACAAGCCCGAGCTCGCTCGAACTCCGGCAGTCACACAGCTCGTCGCCGGCATCGTTTCCGGCCACCCCAGCTCCACCCACTGCCACCACTCGACGCGGCTCACTCCCCGCTGCACGTAGATGTGCTCTGCCGTTGTTTTGGTCGTCGGAGGACGAAACCCGCACCGCCCCGCCGCGTCTGGCCTCGCCGGCGGCTAAACGCCGGCGAGTCAGCCCAGTTTGACCAGGGATTTGACCCCCCCTGGGTCACTGACGTGTGGGCCCAGGGCCTTAACTAATCTGGTTTAGGGTTAGATTAGTACTAATTAACTTAGGTTAGTTAGTTAGACACTGACATGTGGGCCCCAGCGTCAGGTTTGACCTGGACCGGCCCCGTTGACTGCTGACGTCACCCTGACGCAATGCTGACGCAATAAGTATTTTCTGAATTTATTTTAATCAGGAAATTCCAGAAAATACCAAAAACTTCAAAAATTCATAGTAATTCAACCGTAGCTCCAAATCAAACAAATTATATATGAATTTGGATCAGAAAAATCCAATCTTTCCATTTGTACTGGTTTCATGCATGTCAGAACACTTTAACCTTGCTGATTAGATGAAACAAGTTATTGCACTAATATGACCTCTTATTTTGGGTTTGCATTTGAATCCTTGACTCAAATGAAATCAAACCAACCTGTTCTAAGATGCATTAGCCAAAACACACTCATTTTGCCATGTCATAGCATGCATCATATTGTTGCATATTGCCATGTGATGATTGTGTTTCGATGTGTTCTTCGTGGTAGGTTCTGCCTCCGAGGATATTCACGAGTATCCAACTGAAGGGCAGTATTCCACTGCCACTCTGTCAGGCAAGCAACCCCATTGATCATTTCGATACAAACCCATCTTCTCGCTTCTGCTCTCGTTTACTGCATTAAGACAACGCGTTTCAAACTGCTGTGTGTTGCGGTAGTTGAACCCATATCCTCTGCATGACATGTCATTGCCACAGTAACTAGATGAAACCCACTAGCATGTGTAGGAGTTGATTGAGCCATGTCTGTGTTTCCTACCATGCTATGCCTGCTATGCTTAGAGTTGTGTCAGGTCTGGCTCATCAGGGTGATGAACTAGAGTGAATGGTTGTATCGGTAATGAGGGTGAAGTGTTGAACATGTTTTGGTAAAGGTATCGATGAGAGGCCATGTAGGAGTACATGGTGGGTTGTTTCATTGAGGCCGTCCTTAAGAACTGAGATCTGTATGCGTGATTTAAGATTCAGCTACTACCACACATTGGGATCCTTAATTGACTCTCTCGACTTATTAATCACCCCGTCCTCTATCCAGGAGTTGCAAGTAGTTTCTGGTGTTTGTAGTTGCTGGAGGCCGTGCGCAGCGCTGACCTTAGGGGTGGGCTGTGATGCGGTAGGCACGTGGCACGGTGTACCGGGTCGCCCGTTTGGTATCTCGGGAACCCTGCACACATCGTTTGGGGCCGTTGAGGACACCCCGGCCGGATTTCCTTGCGGATGGAACCCGAATAGGCGATAAACCTGGACTAGAGACTTGTGTGGTTAGTCAGGTCGTGGTCTACACCCACGTCGGTTTTCGCTTGAAGTCTGCCGAGCACATGTCATGTGCAGTCGCTAAGTGGTGGAAACATGTGTGACGAGGTACACCCCTGCAGGGTATAAAACTATTCGAATAGCCGCGTCCGCGGTAAAGGACTACTTGGTCGCTTATGCAGTTCATAGACAAGTTAATGGTTACTACTAAAAGACTCAAGATAAGTGTGAGTACCGCGGATGGCCCTCTCGTAGGATTACGAGGGAGGATCCACGGTGGAGTATTGTGATGGTGTTTAGTGGACTCGTGTGCGAAAACTAATTTCTCAAGTGGTGTCTCGTAGGATAGTGTAGCCAAGAGTCAAAGCTGGCTTGCTGCAATAACTCCACCACCCTTCTTGAGGATGTGCATATATATTAGGATCTATTGTAAGACTTGCTGAGTACCTTTGTACTCATGTTGCTATAATAATTATTGCAGACGAGAACACCGCCCCCTCCGAAGGGTTCTTTGTAGATCTCGACGTTGACGAGTGACTTGCCACCCAGGTGGTGACCTGAGCTTGTGAAGGGCCCATGTAGATAGACAGGCTTCGTCAAGCCTTCTTTCTTTCTAGTGTCTGTACTCAGATTGGTTGCTTCCGCATGTGCTTGTATGTTTGTATGACTTGAGTGTCAGGTCGTGTGACCCCTATCTGTATGAACATGTTATGTATGGCTCCCCAGAGCCTTTTAAATAAAGTACTTTGAGTTGTAGAGTTTTGTTGTGATGCCATGTTGTATTTACACATATCGAGCATATTGTGTGTATGATTGAAATGCTTGCTATGTGTGGGATCCGACTATCTAGTTGTTTATCCTTGGCAGCCTCTCTTATGGGGAAATGTAGTCTGGTGTCTCCACTGAGCCTTGGTAGTCCGCTACAGCCCGGTTTACCGGAGCCCTGCTAGCCCAGCACTGCTGCTCCGGAACACTTAGACTGGCCGACATGTGTTTCACTTCGTTCCTGTGTCTGTCCCTTCGGGGAAATGTCACGCGGTGATATCCGGAGTCCTGCCTAGCCTGCTACAGCCCGGTTTCCCGGAGTCCTGCTAGCCCAGTGCTACAGCCCGGATTCACACGCTGCTGACCGACATGCTCGATGTTGATTCATGTATGCTTGTCCCCGTAAGTTAGCGCCGCTTTGGGTTCACGACTAGCCATGTCGGCCCGGGTTCTCTGTCATATGAATGCTAGCAACGCTATCATATACGTGAGCCAAAAGGCGCAAACGGTCCCGGGCCATGGTAAGGCGACACCCGTGGGAATACCGTGCGTGAGGCCGCAAAGTGATATGAGGTGTTACAGGCTAGATCGGTGTGACTTAGAATCAGGGTCCTGACATATGCCATGATCATCACTTGGTTACAATCTTTCGAAAACCCCATTGGGTGCCCCTAATGCCCGTGGGTAATGTTGAACTAGGTCACCACTTGATGAAGAAGTGGTGCACCGAAGCATGTGAATATGTGTTGTTTACAGAGACGGATTAGATTTAAGATTTGTTGACCGTCCCAACCAAACATGCGCAACCACTCTACCCTTATGTGGGAAAGGGCGTTATTGACTACCTAGTCCGATACTAGCATGGTGCCCACATTACTAGTGATGGGGAGATGTGTGTTCACTCTCGGGACGGGGTCGTGCTTGGATAGGTGGCCATGACTGTTTTTACAGGGCACCGGACACACCGTTGGTCCCTTTGTGTAGTTGTGAAAATGGAAAAAGGCAGAGTACCAAGATCTTTATGATTATACACGAGGGCTGTGTACCAACGAGTGGACTCTATGTTAGTGTCGCCTAGGGAAAGATAGTGATCGGGTGCTTACCCCGGGTACTTGAGGTATCGCGGGTCGTGGTTGACACGAAAGTTCCCCGGATCTTGTGGGTAAAGTGTGCAACCTCTGCAGAGTGTCAAACTATTCGAATAGCCGTGTCCACGGTCCAGGACAGTTGGGTGGTGCTGCTTAGACTATGTCCATATGTTTCTGAAATACAACACAAATTGGAAATGTCGATGAGAATCACGATAAGTTGGAGATTGAGTTGTGTGAAACTCCTTCTTAATGTTGATATCTGTATACCCTTGATTCATGATCATAGATGCATTATTAACACCACAAGTATTGATCATACTTGCATGAGAAAACTAACTTACCACCAACATGCCTACATGGTGATATTATCTTGCATATGTCGTTCTGTTACCATTCATGGGTTGCTTGCGAGTACATTCAAACGTACTCATTGGCTTGTCCCTGGCTATTTACTTGGCCAGGCATGGAAGAGCAGGAATATGAGGAAGAGTTCTTCGGTCACAAACATGCGAACTAGGACACCTTCCCAGTCAGAATGCCTGTAGGGTTATGGCAGATGGCATGGGTTCTACTTATCGACGAAGATTTCCGCTGCTTGTGTTTTATCTGATGTTTAGCCCTTAAGGCTTTATCTATGTAAGACTTGACCATAATGGTCATAATTTGTGTAAGACGGTATGTATGGATGTAATACTCTTGTTATTCAGCTTCTGTGTGTTCAGTGAGCATTGATCTCTGGGATCACTGTACACATGCATTCGGTGATCATGACTTATGAGTTGGGGTCCCCACAATGGCACGTATTTAGGATGAGTATGACATGTTGGCTGCATTGTTGTGGCCGTATATGCAAGAGACTGGCAATAATTTGTTATACCACCCTGTCTGTAGAGCTGTATCTTGTTGACCATCGTAGAGGTTGTTTGTCCACCACTTCTTTGTTCTTGAGGATTCCTTTAATGGACCTGTAATGACCTGCCAACACAGCTCCTTGATTGTTTTCCTGGTTGGTCGGGCTCATTCTCACAACTTGCTCTTGCATATCTCATAGGGGTTGCTGTGCTCATATTCTTCTTTTCAACATGGGGCCAATGTTTCTCTGAACACAGTCATTCCCGTGTACAAGTGGCTCACATGAACTGGTCCATTGGACTGCATGCTCACAACATATGCAGGTGTAGGTTAAATCCTTTCATAATCACTGAGTTCTGAGGCGGACGGGTGTGTCTGGACTAGTTTGTGCTCCTGACAAGATTGTCGTGGGCACAATGGTGTGTTGAAGAAGGCTGAATTCCTTATGCTCGAAGCTTCTCCAAAGTAGCATGCTGAAAAAGGCTGGGTATCATATCTCAGAAGTTTTTGCCTCATGTGTCTTGCTAAGGAAGGTCAGGTGCCTTATGCCGGAAGTTTTCCGTGGTAGCACACTGTGGAAGATGGGAGTGTCGTATCCCAGAAGATTTTCTCACCAAGTGGTGTAGCGAGGAAGGTTGGGAGTCTTGTGTCGTAAGCTCTCCTTCTCGGTAGCTTGCAGAGGAAGGCTGGGTTCCTTATACCAGAAGCCTTCCACTGTGTACGTAGTCGGATCTATGGCCAATTCTGGCTTCCTTCCGAAGTATTTGGAATTTACCCATAGCGGAGTCAAACTTGGTATAGGTCATACCTTGTCTGAAGATTTTCTGTTGGTCATCCCCATCGCTTGTCCTTCTGCTGGTCTGATCCTTTCTGATGTAAAGGTTGTAGAACTGATGTATGCTTCATGCTATTAATTAATTTGGAATACCCTTTGCATTCAAACCAAGTGTTGCTGATAATAAGCAGTTGACGGATAAGTCCATTCAGTTCAGCTGGGCTTCCAAGCATGTGAAGTTCTCATTGTTTCTGGCTAACCGCAAACTTATCCATATTTCTTGCAGACCTTGTCACAGTGCCCAGAAAATTTTGTATTTGCATCGGTGAACTTCAAGATTTGCTTTGAAATTTGTACCAACGTACCAGAGTTTTGTTGCTGTTCTTGGCACATTCACATTCTTGAAACATGTCTTTGGTAGGTAATACATGGTTCTTGGATCCGTTGAGAAAATACTCGGTTCACCTTACTGACTGAATTAATCCTTGTGTCGCGGACGGAATAATTTGTTCTTACTGATATTCATTCTTGGTAACTCATCTGACTGCTCCTTAGGTGTGATCCGTTCTGAGGCAAACTCTCTCAGGTATATTCTGGCCTTGTCTGTTGCACATAGATTCTGCTTCTGACCCATCCTTCGTCCTTGACAGATCCAGTGTTGTTATTCTGAATACCAGGCAGTTGGCTTGGCTTGACTCTTGCTGAATTGGGATTATTGGGTATTATCCCAGTTGTATGCTGGTCTTCTTGACGACACTTGCGGATGGATCCAGTCAGAGTGAAGAAACGGAACCGACAAAAGAAACAAGAACCACGAAAACCAAAAAGGCAAATAAAGCTCAAATTTTGCGGACCTTACACACGTGGCTGAAGATTCAGTAGTATAACTAGTATGGCACACTCGATGCACCTCTAAGGATTTAGAAGTGAAACCACACAATGCTCCTGGCAGCACTGGTGTCAAGCTTCTGCTACTTCCTTAGGGAACATCACACTCGACGCATGACCATAGCCAAAATGGCTTAGTCAACGATCCTAAGGTTGTTGGGGAAAAGATGGAATTTATATACGTTTCCCAGAGGAAACTAGAGATAGGAAGAGAAATGCCATGCCTAGCAAGCAGGGTAGGAATATCTGGTTTACCTAGGGGTTCAGGGCTCATGGGTCGTTGCCTGGTGCGAGCAATTCACACCGGAGGCAAAGGCCACGAGAGTTGGAGTCTGATGGAGCCAAAAACCTATGGGGTTGCCTTATGATAAATAGTAGTCGTGCCTGCTTGGCAAAGATGACTGAAATCCATCTGGGCTTTCTACTGAGCACAAGACAATGAAGTCTAGCTAGGGTAACCTATAGTCAGCCTGGCGGCTCTGATACCATCCGTTGTGGCGCCCCGCCTAATTACCACTGTAGCCAGACGGTCGTCACGCATACCAGCCCAGGAAATCACTGTGGCATGCATGTTTACAACAAGTATCAAGAACACAGGCATTTCTATTAATGGATATATAAGTCTTACATGATATATTACATGAGTGATGCCAGCGGAAAAGCCCTATCTAAGGCAGCATGGTCTTGGTGTGGCTCCAATCCACAGTGATCTGACTGGGTTACTCTTCTAGCCGCGAACGCTCCGGCTCCTCGACGATGGACGACGGATCCTTATGTGAACCTGGCCATGTTAAAGGCCGCTGAGTACTTTTGAATGTACTCGCAAGCAAACCAACTAACATATACACCAAGCAAAGCAATCCATGGCATTCAAGCATGCATATTTTATTAGAGCATCATTAATCATCATGGCATAGCATACCTATCTAGCAATATTAATCATCAAGTCATAACAGGTTTATCCAGCAAGATAACTACTAAAGTAAAATACAGTAAAGTAAAGCATATCAAGTAAGTGATCCATACTCTGAACAATCTCAGGATCCAATCCAAGTCTTTTGGTCATCTGACCACTCATCATATAGCCATCCCATGGCTAACATATCATATTCCTGACATCATCTGATGTCTACACAAGACGGGTTCTTCCATCATTATGATCATTACTACGGTTGACCACCTAGTGAGGCCTGGGCGGACTATCCAATACCGTGGACGCGGCTATTCGAATAGATTCTTACACTCTACAGAGGTTGCGCACTTTACCCACACCATGGGGCAACTGGCCTCGTGATCCCATTCGGGTGGACCAGTGTTGCTCCAACAAAACCTGCCTAACCCGTGACTCCTCCACCGTACCACTGGCAATCATCCTCCCCGGAGTCTAGCCCTGGGTGGCCCCTGTGTCACCCTGTGACACCTGCCACCGTCGTGGCCAACTAAACTATCCCAAATGGGGATGCTGGCAAATAACTCAACTGGGCTCACAAGATTATCGCCGCCTATCGGGCCAGGGCAGCACGCGCGCATAACCTTCCCTGTTTGGTGGTACCAGTAAAAGAGCACGCGATCAGACCAAGTCAAGGCCGTCCCATACCGGCAAATGTGGTTGCACGGATAAGTCCGGACAGGTGACTCTAGATCAACCGGCTGGGTTTAGCTTTAGCCATCATTTAGCAAGCATGGATATTCATCATGAATAACTTAGCATGGCGGTAACTATGTATGAGATAACAACCGTGGAAACATAACAACCTATCTCCATATAACATCACAATGAGTCATTAGTGAAACAAGATTTAAATGGCAAGCTATCACTTTACAAGTTCTAGCTGTAAGTTATGAACATCGGAACCCTTGGATAAAACTGGTGAAGAAACCAGTAGCCACCAGAATAGTCTTTACAACTCAGATCTGGGACATTACCATAATAACTCTACCCCGGTTCAAGACGGCTGGAAAGCAACTCAGAGCATGAGACGGTGTTGATAAAAAGAATGTAGCAGTTCCCTAAGACGGCCGAAAAACAGCTCAGATCATAGGGTCACTACAACAGAAAGAAATTCAACAACTATCCGAGACGGCCGCAAAACAGTTCAGAGCACAACTAGTTGTTGAAAAGAGAACATAAAGTCGGCATCCACCCTGTACGGCCGAAAGCAGCTCAGACACAGGCATGGTGCCGTCATCTAAGAAAGTGCAAGCAAGGGTTCGTCCGAGTCTCATACAGCTCATTACTACACATACAAGCATAAGTATAATAATTTGAACACGCAAGAATAACACAGAGCAATGCTTTAGGGCATATATCAGATGGTCGGCTTGCCTGGGGTCGAGGAATACTCCGGGAAGAAGTGTGGAGAGTCCGCGGAAAGGATCGCCGGAAAGGATTCCCTCTCGGAAGGGCTGATAGAAGGGCAAGGGCAAAATGGTCATTTTTACAGTGTGAAAACATTATGAAAATGATACCATCAGGACAGGCTCGACGAACTGAAGACGTGGGCGTTGGTTTCACCTGAATCAGAGTTGGGAGAGAAAAGTTGTGGCTGTTCGTTGTTTAGGCAGAAAAACAAATAAAAACTGAGCTTTTCTGCTGTTAGGAGATGAACATTCACTATTTCGAGGTTTCGGCAGTCTGCTGGAGAGAGAAAGCACCTTGGCAGAAATGCATTTTCGCCCCTGTGGTCGCGTACTTTCTGGAGTACGTCTCCACTTAAGTGGCGGGCCCGGGCGCTAGGTCACCTACACGCGGGCCCCACCTGCCTTCTCTCTCTTCCCCATCTCCTTCTCTTCTTCCTCCCTCCTTTCCCCGACGCCGGCTACAGAGGGCGGTTGGCCATCACCATTGCCGTGGCTCCGATGGTCGAGAGCCCGCGGCGAGGGGCGGGATGGAAGCGGCGCTCCCTGCCGTGCCGGTGGGTAGTCGCGACAGCCGCGGGGATGCTCTATAGCGGCTGTACGGTGAGTGGAGGTGGGCGGTGGCTCCGGTGAGCTGGGGCTGGATAGGGCAGGCCACCCGCAAGGAGGCTGGGGCTCTCCAAGGCCTCTGGATGGTGGTGGGGGTCGATGGTGGTTGCTAGGTGGAGCAGGAGGGGCTGAGTGGAAAGAATTTAGGCTGGGATGGGCGGCGGCCATGGTGGCGATATGGCGGTAGTGGGAACTCCAGCGAGGGAGTGAGGGGTCAGGAAGGCAACTGGGAAGGAGAGGGAGTTGCTACGGGTGTTGTGGTGCTTGGGGGGGCTCGGGACCGCTGCTTTTATAGCCGGCTGGTGAGGGGTTAAGCACAGCCGCCGTGGCGTGCTTATCATCGCACTGGAGCTCCGGTGAGGTGGCGCACGAAGGGTGGTGCCGACCTGACTCACTCCAGAGAGAGGGGGCTGCTTGGCAGGGGAAGAAGCCAACGAAGAGGAAGACGACGGCGGGTCACGGGCAAACAGTGTCGTGGCGGCGACTACCGTGGCGGCAGGAGGAAAAATCTGGAGGGGAGAAGGGTCTAGAGAGGGTCGCATGGACACCGGGGAGCCACTGGACACGCTCAGACAAGCCGGAGTTGGCCGAGCTGTCCTGCCCGATGCGACGACCGCATAGAGCACTGACTTGGTCTGTCCTTCACGCGGTCACCATGCGGTCCGCGTGTTCCAGCACGCACCTGGCTGCCAGGCCTTGTCCAATGGGCTCCTCGCTGCTCAAATAAGTGAGGGGAGTGGCTGGAACCATCTAGGATGCTCTGGGGTGAGGGGAACTTGCTGGAACAGGTTCTGACAAGAAGGTGTTTGTAGATATTTCTGGATGGCTCCCTGGGTGAAATGAGCTGATATTTGGCATGGAGCAATTATCTACTAGGGTGAAGGCCCTGGTAAAATTTGAGGCCATTTGTATAAGAATTGAGGACACTTGCTATAGAATGGACCTCACTGGTCAGAAATGCAAACTTTGATGTGGCACTCACATACTAGCTTGCATTGAGCTGAAATTTGGAGGAGGTGAGTTATTTGAACATATGAAGCCAATGTAAAAGTTTCATACCATTTGGGCACACCAAAATGGTACTTGCTTCATAGAGCTTCCAAATGGACAAAAACTTAGGAAAAATGCTGGGGAAAAATGGATAGATGAATTGAGCTGGTTTTTGGTTTCCATGAGTGATTTATCAATGTTAACCACCCTGAAAAATTTCAGCTCAAATAGATCAAGGGTTCAAGCACTTCCTTTGCAATTTTCCCAACTGGACAGAATTTGCAAATTGATGTTGTGCTCAAAATTTGAACTATGGAAGTTGGGTTTTTGATGGAAATGGTGAATATATGGATAGCAGAAGCTCCGCAGTTTATTTGGGATTCTTCCTAGCTACCAAAATGGTAGTTCCTTTAGAAAGGGCCCAAAATGCAATATTGGCTTTAAATAGGAAAATGCAATTTCCCTTATTTAATTATGGCCAATATTTTTATGGGAGCTCAATATGATCACAAAGAATATCTCCACAAGTTTTCATGAACTTTGGAGATGGATAGATATTTTTCTGGATTTAGTTCCCTTAACTGGCAGAAAAAGGAATTAATTATAAATGAAAAATATTGCAAATAACTTGGCAATATTTTTGCATATCCAGGGTTTACAGAAAAAGGATGATCACTGGGAAAAGTTTGGGAGGCAACAGATCAAAGGAAACTGGGGATTCCTTTGTAACTGAAGGGATTAGGGTTTCCCTTCCGGTAACTCCGAAGGTAGGGTTTTGATGGCAAAACCCCGAGAATATACCTTCGGTGGCAAGGTTGGACTAAAGAGAATCTCTGGTTGGATAGGGAAGGCAAAGCTAAATGACCATCTTCATATACCCAAGAGATAAAGAAATCTTATAACACCGAGAAAAAAGACGGGAGTCAAATCCCGCAAAGGAAAAAAAACAGGAGCGAAAACCAGGGTGTTACATCCACCTCCCCGATCAGTGATTGGGAGTGTTCCGTACTACGTGCCGAGGGAAACAAGGCCGTACTTCGGGAACCAGGCAATCCGGCCATTTGGCTCGAACGGATGAAACATGTGCGGAGAGTTATGTTATATTACTGTTTGACGTAAGAAACATCTTCCGACGAAAATAGTTCCTCCAAAGGTTCCTTTCTTCGGGTATGTTTATAGTCCGGATGTGTGAAATCAACGGAGACCATTGGCTGCGAGAAAACCCTAGTGATAAGCGCAAGGCTATATTCCCTTCTCTTAGGCTGACTTATTGTATTCTATAAGAACGCTAGCTTTCGGCTTCACACGTCTGAGGTACGGTCCCGGATGACCCGGTCGTAACAATCGCAGAGGTGCTCCCTTTACTCCCTAGCCGAACAATTGCGAATGTAGGGGTAAACACAGGAGCCAGGCAACCTAGCTTGGCAAAGATCTTAAGTCAAACAAGTGCATGTGTTGGCTTAACATGTGTGAGAAGGATGCAATCAGTACGAATGCGATTTATACATTTATTCGGCTCTTCTGAGTGAGCTCCCATGCGAAGCGGGGTGTTACATTCAATGATGTATATAATACAAGATTGGTATGGTTCAGTTTAGCCGAACTAGCACCATGTCGAAAAGAGAGAAATAAGGAAAATAAAAGAAGGAAAAGGTGGAGATGTATGTCAAGCTTAGGCGTAAAAACGCCGCAGCCGGGCTGCGTTCCATGGGTTCGGCTCGAGGCAGTCGCCGGACGGGCGGTGAAGACGATATGCTCCTCCAATGAGTACTTCATCGATGATGTACGGTCCCTCCCATTTAGGTGATAGTTTATTCTTCTATTTCTCGGGGAGTTGGAGGACGAGGTCGCCCATGTTATATATCTTCGCCCGGACTTCACGGTTGTGGTAACGTCGCACTTGCTGTTGATAGAACGCGGACCGAGCTTGAGCTGTGTCCCGTTCTTCTTCCAGAGCATCTAGATCATCCTGCCGATCGAGCTCGGCTTCCTTTTCTTCGTACATGCACACTCTAGGCGCGTCATGGATAAGGTCGCATGGGAGAACTGCTTCCGCACCGTATACCATAAAAATGGTGTGTATCCAGTTGACCGATTAGGAGTAGTGTGCAGCCCCCATAGTACGGAATCAAGTTCCTCGACCCAATGGCAGTCTGATTGTTCAAGGGATCGAACTAGGTGAGGCTTAATGCCGCTCATAATGAGTCCGTTGGCTCGTTCGACCTGTCCGTTGGTCTATGGGTGGTACATCGAGGCATAATCGAGCTTAATGCCCATTTTACCACACCAGTCATTAACTTCCTGGGCGGTGAAGTTGGTACCATTATTGGTAATTATGTTGTGGGGGACACCATAACGGTGTACGACATCGGATAAGAAGTCGATGACTGGTCCGGATTCTACCGAAGTGACGGGTCTTGCCTCGATCCATTTGGTGAATTTGTCGACCATGACCAATAGGTACTTCTTTTTGTTTGTCCCCTCTTTGAGCGGCCCGACCATGTCGAGACCCTAGACCGCAAAAGGCCATGTGATCGGTATTGTCCGAAGAGCTGTGGGGGGCATGTGGCTTTGATTTGCGAATAGCTGGCATCCGACGCAATGTTGGACTAATGTCCGGGCATCTTCACGGGTGGTAGGCCAGAAAAAACCGGCAGACCTTGGGGTAGGGGGCGCGTATCCCTATTCACGGCCGGTTTTAACCCCCTACGTATAATGGGCCATCACCCCGAGGACCCCTTAGTCCATGACTCCCTCAACCGCCATGGCACTTTTCTAACCCGGTGGACAACATGTTAGCAGCGGCAACTCGGCTGGCGGCTATTCTGATCGATGGCGAGTCACCGGTTGTGGTGGAGACCCGGAACGCAGTTGAGCTCCTTCGGACGGCCGTTGCGCAGTAGGCGTCTTATTCATATAGCCGTGATCGGGTACATTCAACTCCTCTCCCAGGTCGTAGCTACAACCGGCACGTCAAGATGCCCGTAGTCTCCAGCAGTGAGCGGCAACATAACCCACCCCGTGATCTTAACCCGCCCCTTAATCAGAGGACTGATGTTCAGGCGGCTCACCAGGAGGCTTATCAGCAGCCCTCGGTGACCCCTTCGGCCTCGGTGGGAGCCGATGCAAATTCCAGGTCTGCTGGAGTGCCGTGTTTAGTGCCGGCCTTACGTAACGAGCGTCTGCCCAACGATTTTAAGGGCCCCCCTAAGGTGCCCAATTATACAGCTGATCAAACTCCTGAGGCTTGGATTGAGAGTTATGAGTTAGCCATGGAGATGTTGGATGTCAACGATGCCGTCTGTGCCAAATATTTCACTATGATGTTGGACGGACCGGCTCGTACATGGTTGAAAGGCTTACCTCCCAATTCCATCAATTCGTGGGCATAGTTGAAGGCATGTTTTACCAAAAACTTTAAAGGAACATGCAAGCAGCCTCTGACTATTGTTGATCTGGATCACTACATTTAGCGTGAGGATGAGTCGGCCCACCATTGGGTTCAGCAGGTCTCTGCTATTATTCACTCGTCTGATATTATTGCGGCGGGTCAGGCGGTCTTCATCTTAGAAAAGAACTGTCATTTTGTCCCCCTTAAGCAGAAGCTTGGGCGTCTTAAGCGTTATTGCAATGAAATGGGAGAACTCATGGCGGCTCTCACTAAGTATGCAGACTCTGATAACACGAAGGATCGAGGTTCTGATGATGATAAACCCAACAAGGGCAAGAAGAATGGAAATGGTAAGGGTTAGTAGCAGAATGTAACAGGGAATGATGGCAACAGCCAGGGTAATGGTGGTAAGTGGAGACACCCCGATGGCGGGTCAGATCTAGTAGCTAACACCAACACTGGGCATAAAAACTAGCGCCACAACGGTAATGGTAAGCCGCCTTTTGGCGGAGCAAAGCCTTTCAACCTTGAGGCAATGCTTAATGAACCCTGCCCAAAGCACAGTCTTCCCAATAGGCCATCCACTCACGCCTGGAAGGATTGTTATGTTGTGCGAGAGTTCAGGAATTATAGCCTCAGTCAACATCATGGCAATAATAATGGGCCGCCCGACGGATCAGGATCCGGCTCTCAGGGCTCCGACTTTGGTGGTGGCGGCTCAAATTATGGTTATCAGGGTCAAGGCAATCATGGTGGTCATAACCAGTAGTCTGGTCAGGGCAACCAGAAGCATAATAATCAGTCAGGGTATCAGAGTAATCCAAAGCAGCTTAATGGGGGTCAATATCACGTCTTCTCTACGAACACGTGTAAGCGTGACAAAAAGATCCACAAGCAAGCAGTCAATGCCGTTGAGCCAGCAGTACCCCAATATCTACGATGGTCAGAGCATTCAATCACATGGAGTCGGGAGGATCACCTGCCCCGGGTTGATAACCTGGGTCATCTAGCATTGGTGGTAGCCCCTCAAGTGGGCGGCTATAAATTCACTAAGGTACTCATGGACGGAGGAAGCAGCATAAATATCCTGTACTATGATACCTTTCGCCGGATGAATCTGACTGACAAGCATCTCAAGCCGTCCTACACTGTTTTTCATGGTGTGGTGCCCGATAAGTCGGCTTATCCTGTCGGGAACATATCACTGGAAGTGGCTTTTGGTGATGACAAGAATTACAGGACAAAGGCCTTGTGGTTTAAGGTGGTCAAGATTAAGAGTCCATATCATGTTCTGTTTGGACGTCTGGCTTATGCTCGATTCATGGCTCGCCCTTGTTATATCTATCTGTAGCTTAAGATGCCAGGGCCAAACGTGACAATTACGGTACATGGTGATCGAAAAGTCGCCCTGGAATGTGAGGAAGGAGATGCAGCTTATGCAGAGTTGGCTTGTGCTACTAAGGAGCTCAAGTTTTATAAAGATAACGTTGACCCGACTAATATGACCCCTTTGAAGAAGCCCACCACTGAACAGGACCCTCTGTTTAAGTTTAAGTCGGCTGACGATACCAAGCAAGTGGATTTTGTCCCTGGTGACTCATCTCAGCAGTTCGCTGTGGGGGCTAATATGGATCCCAAATAGGAAAGCACGCTCATCGAGTTCATCCGTTAGAATCGGGACATCTTTGCATGGAAGCCTTCTGACATGCCAGGTGTACCGAGAGAATTCGTTGAGCACAATCTTAATGTGGATCCCAAATTTAAGCCGGTCAAACAGTTCCTCTGTTATTTCAACGAAGAACGATGTAAGGCCATCGGAGAAGAGGTAGCCCAGCTCTTGGTGGCTGGGTTTATCGTAGAAGTTTTTCACCCTGAGTGGTTGGCTAATCCTGTGCTTGTGCTCAAGAAGAACGGCACATGGTGTATGTGTGTTGATTACACAGATCTCAACAAGGCTTGTCCAGCTGATTCGTTTGCTCTCCCTCGTATCGACCAGATCATTGATGCAACGACGGGTTGTGAGAGCTTATGCTTCCTGGATGCTTATTCTGGTTATCATCAGATCAAGATGGCAGTTAAAGACCAAGAGAAGACATGTTTTATCACACCTTTTGGGGCTTTCTGCTATGTGTCTATGCCTTTTGGACTCAAGAGTGCCCAGGCGACTTATCACCGTTGTGTTCAAAATTGTTTTCATACTTAGATTGGGTGCAACGTTCATGCTTATGTGGATGATATTATGGTCAAGTCAAGGAAGAAGGAGAATCTACTTGATGATTTGAAGGAAACTTTTGACAATCTCTGAGTCTATAAAATGATGCTTAACCCGGCCAAGTGTGTTTTTGGTGTGCCTACAGGTAAATTGTTGGGGTTTCTGGTCTCAGAACAGGGCATTGAGGCTAACCCAGAGAAGATAAAGGCCATCACTCCGCTTTCTAAGCCGGCGTGTGTCAATGACGTCTAGTGCCTGGCGGGTCGTATTCCAGCCTTAAGCCGGTTCATAAGTCACCTGGGAAAGAGGGCAATTCCTCTGTATCTGATGATGAAGAAGACATACCACTTTGTCTGGAGTAATGCTGCTAATCAAGCGTTTGAGGCCCTCAAGAAACAGTTAGCTGAGCCGCCCATCTTGGCTGCTCCTATAGACAAAGAGCCTTTGCTCCTGTACGTGGCTGCTAATAACAAGGTAGTCAGCATGGCAGTTGTTGTGGAGCGCAAGGAGGCGGGTAAAGAGTACCCAGTTCAGCGGCCGGCTTGTTATGTCAGTGAGGTATTGACTAAGTCTAAACAACGATATCCACATTGACAGAAACTGGTGTTTGGGGTAATCATGGCAAGTCGCAAGTTAAAACATTATTTTCTTGGACACCCTATTACTGTGGTCAGCTCTGCTCCTTTAGGAGATATTATTCAAAACAGAGAAGCCACGGGCCAGGTTGCTAAGTGGGCAATTGAACTTGGACCTCATAATCTGAAGTATGTGCCAAGAACAGCCATCATGTCTCAAGCTTTGGTGGATTTCATAAATGATTGGACAGAGTTGCAGACACCTGAGGAGAAGCCTGACAACACATATTGGACAATCCACTTTAATGGGTCCAGGCAGTTGGAGGGCTCGGGGGCTGGAGTTATTTTGACTTCCCCATGAGGTGACAAGTTCTGTTACATTTTAAGGTTAATGTTTCCTTGTATTAACAATGCAGCTGAGTATGAAGCGTTGCTCCATGGGCTTCGTATGGCTAAGGAGATTAATTTAAGCCGGGTCAGATGTCTGGGCGACTCAGACCCAGTGGCACAGCAGGTCTCAGGCAAGTGGGATTCTAAAGACCCGCTCATGGTGGCTTATCGCCGGGCGGTTGATAATATTGCTGGTCACTTTAAAGGCTATCAATTGGATCACCTTGATCGATGGAAGAATGAGGCGGTTGATGCACTGTCTCGGCTTGGATCTCAACGTAAGCCAGCGCCCCCTAATATATTCCTTGATATTTTACATAATCCTTCGATCAAGTTACCATCGGAAGAGGATCTTGCTATCCCTGACCCGGAGGCGTAGTTGGTGGCGGCTCTGCATGCTATTCCTCACTGGACACTGCCTTATCTGGCTTATATGACTCATGGCGAGTTACCCGAGGATGAAAATTTGGCACGACAGATCACACGGCATTCCAAGTCTATGACTATTATCAATGGCGAGTTACATCGATGCAGTGTGACTGGAGTTTTTCAACGTTGTGTCTCTCCTGAGGAGGGCCGTGAGATTTTGCAAGAGATACATGTAGGCGACTGTGGTCATCATGCCAGCTCACAATCATTGGTGGCTAAAGCGTTTCGTCATGGATTTTTCTGGTTGACAGCTCATGCAGATACAGAGGATATTGTTAGTAAGTGTGATGGGTGTCAGAAATTCTCAAGGCGAGCTCATGTGCCGGCTCAGGAATTGCGGATGGTCCCAATCACTTGGCCGTTTGCGGTCTGGGGGCTTGATATGGTTGGACCTTTCAAGAGGTCTAAGGATAAGAAGACCCACCTTTTGGTGGCAGTTGACAAATTTACCAAGTGGGTTGAGGCAGAGCCGGTCAACAATTGTGAGGCGGCTACTGCAGTTCAGTTTGTCAAGAAGCTGATTTTCCACTTTGAATATCCTCATAGTATCATCACTGATAATGGGACGAACTTGTCTAAAAGTGCTATGAAAGAATTTTGTCAACGAGAGCACATCAGGCTTGATGTTTCGTCAGTTGCACATCCTCAGTCCAATGGTCAGGCAGAACGTTCTAACCAGGAGATTTTGCGAGGTATCAAACCACGGCTCATGGTTCCCTTAAAAAGGACTCCAGGTTGTTGGGTGGAAGATCTTCCTTTGGTTCTTTGGAGCATCGGAACCACCCCCAACAGGTCAACGGGTTATACACCCTTCTTCATGGTTTATGGTGTTGAAGCAGTTCTCCCAAGCGATATTCGTCATGACTCGCCCCGTGTGGCGGCTTATGTCGAGACTGACAATGAGACAGCGCGTCAGAACGCATTGGACGCTCTTGAGGAGGAGTGTGACCTTGCGGCAGCTCGTTCAGCAATTTATCAGCAAGACTTACGTCACTATCACAGTCGTAGGGTTCGAAGCCGGACTTTTCAGGAGGGCGACTTAGTGCTCCGTCTGATTCAAGATCACACAAGGATGCATAAGCTTTCACCTCCTTGGGAAGGGCCCTTTGTGGTCAGCAAAAACCTCAACAATGGTTCATACCACCTCATTGACATATGTGAGAACAAAGATTCACGCACATCTGAGGAGGAGACCAACAGGCCGTGGAATATTGCTCATCTTCGGCCTTACTACACTTGAGTCATTGACTCTCACCATTGTACATACTTCTATCAATGAATATATCTTTTTATGATCAATATAATAAAGCCGGCATCCCCAAATTCGGGGCCTCTATCGTTTCATCTCACATGAGTCTTTTCTAGTTGATCATAAGGTCACTTGGGGGCTTCCTACTCAATGAGTATAGCTATCTTAACCTCTTGATCGGCTTCCATGCCATGTTATAAGGTCACTTGGGGGCTTCCTACTCAATGAGTATAGCTATCTTACCCTCTTGATCGGCTTCCATGCCATATTTTGGGCTAACATTGCCTAAAAGTCACTAGGGGGCTTCCAACTCAATGAGTTTATCTTTCATACACACTTGATCGGCTTCCATGCCATATCTGAGTTAAACCTGCCTGTTTGCAACTTGCTATTCCCCCAGGTGACCCGCCGTACTCTTGACAGTCAATCTTTTAAATAAGACCCTGAACTTGTCAAGGTTAAAACGGCGGCTTATGTCACGTGAGAGCCGGCTTACAGAGAGCTAGGATAAACTCACCTGTCTGCTGTAGTCTCTCCGCTATGTGGCCCGTTCGTACTCTTAACAGTCAATCTTTTCAATAAGACCCTAAACTAGTTAAGCTTAAAACGACGGATTTATGTCACGTGAGAGCTGGCTTACGGGATGAAAGGCTTTATGCCACCCTTCTTTGAAGCAAAAAACTGAGTTTTTAAAAAGAAACCAGTCCTTTTTTTTGGTCGCGCTTTAAAAGCCAGCTTAACAAATGTTTGGGATATACATGTTTATATTCTCTATTTTTTTGTTTTGCAGAAAAATCTTTACAGATGAGTTCCTGGGTCATACAGATCCGGGTTATATTGCTCCATGTTGAGCTTATTGTGGCTATAAGCCGCCAAAGTGATCTTTTCAAAGACTAGATATGACTATAAGTCGCCCTGGATTGTTGGGCTATTAACTCGCCCTGGGTTTTGACTTTAAGCCGCCAGTATAAGCATTGATGGGTCTTTTCAGTTTATATGTCAAGACAAGGATATTAACAAGCCAAAATAGGCATCAACAGCTTCATTCAGCATGTAAAGGTTCAATTGTTCACGCATAAGTTGGTAAAAACATGCACGAAGGCATGATAGGGCAGATAACTGTTTTAAGCTACACTATTACAAGGCTACAGATGAGCCCAAACTTTTTTCACTTTAGTGTTTTTGGAGTTACATCACTCCCTTAAGCCGGTTTCAGCGCCGTCCGGGTTCTGACTAGGCGGGTTACTATCATCATGGCGCCTTAAGGTGCAGGCCTCCGGGTCATCCCATGCCGGCTCTTCGTCGTCTACTATCTGGAGATCACCCAATGTCCAGTCGATGCCGGTTAATGCTTCAAAGGTTGCCTCATCGTTAAGAATAAGAGAAGGGTCAAGATCAGGAGCGAAGATATGCTTACGCCTTTGAGGGGTTAAGTCCACAATCTCATGCGTCAGCGGCTTCATGCGAACATTATTGCTGTCATAACCCGCCTGATACTTTGACAGATCCACTTCTTGTGCAAGTTGACATGCAAGAGGCCTCATCTCTTTAACACATCTGGCAAAGTCTGCGTCCTCAAAAATAGATCCATCGTCGGTAAATTCTGGACACCCGCTAGCCATCTCTGCCAGGTCTAATTCCGATTGCCATGCCTTCGCCCGGCTTAAAGCAACGATGGCTCCTATGCGGGCGGTTGACAGCTTCACCTCTTCAATCTGCCCTGGCACTGTGGATAGGTGATCTAGCACAGTTTTCATAAGTGTTGGAGGCTTCTTGCCGTTTGATATGGCCACGAGTGCTCACGGGCTTCCAGCGTATAGATTTTCTGTCAATGAGTAAATGGCCTTTAGCTTCAACAATATATTTTGACCAAGGCTAGTGCTTCTGCTACCTGTTAAAGGATTTTTACACATGAGTCGTCAGGCTGGTTAGAAATCAAGTATTTTGAGTCGCTGGTTGAGTTATGACGCATTAACTGGTTTACAAGATTGCTTCCATTGAGTACAAGCTTAGACTTACCAAAGATGGCGGCTGCCATTTGAGATAACTGGTTTACAAGTTAAGCCGGCAAGTTGCTCAGTAACTGGTTTTAGATATTTTTCAGCATCTCATCTTCTGCTCTCTTCAATAGCGCAGCTTTTTCTGTGTCCCAGGCGGCTCTTTCGGCATCAAAGCCTGCCTTGATCTTCTCAATTTGCTCCAATGAAGCCTTCAATTTTGACTCGGCTTTGATGGCTTCAGTTTGCTGAAGTTCTACATTTTTCTTTAAGTCGCCAAGTTGCGACTCCTTCAGGCTTAAAGTCTCCGGAAAACAAGAAATTGAAGCAAAGGGTACAAAATCAGTACTGAGCAGCTTTGTTATAATAAGATTATTCAAGTCCCAAGCACATTGCGAGCAATATACTTGGCACTTGGGGGATAATGTAGGTCATTTCAATTTAAATTATGACCCGGCTCAAAGATAAGCCGGCCCTTGGGGGCTACATATTTTGTTCTCACAAGTGATTGCAAGACCAGGCACATCTTATTAAGATAAGCCGGCCCTTGGGGGCTACATATTTTGTTCTCACAAGTGGTTGCAAGACCCGGCATATCTTATTAAGATAAGCCGGCCCTTGGGGGCTACACATGATTCTTTACAAGGTTACTATTTTCAAAGACCCGACTCATTTTTTAAAGATAAGCCGGCCCTTGGGGGCTCCACCTTGGAAATTTTCACAAGTCACAAGCATAATTAATATTATTCTTATACTTAAGACTTGGGGGCTAATATGGGCGTATATATATATGCAAGGCTAAAGAGGGGTTCAATATATTCATACCTCATACTTCTGCTTCATCAGATTGACTAACCCGGCCTCCATGTCCCGGCTTGTGTGAAGGCGGCTTAAATAGCCCGCGTGCACTTCACCTGCGCTGAATGAGGAATAGTTTTTCAGTTCCAATTTGGCATTGCCCTTCTCTAATGAAGATGTTTCTTCCTTAGTTGAGTGCTTGGCTAGCACTCTGGAAACTTCGGGCGCCTTAAAAGCTGAACCAGTAACATCAATATCATCAACATTGTCATCAATCGGGCTCTTGTTAGTTGATTTGGCAGGAGAGGCAGGCTTAGGACTTTGCAGGTCATTGTTGGGCGCTGGGTCAACATCAGTGTCCATAGGCTAAAAAGTTGCAGCGTTAGTCTGTCGAGGCGGGTCATTTTGCTAGCTGGCAGGGTCTTCAGGGTTTTGGATTGGGCCCTCAGGGGTCGCCAACGTCTGCTTCTCTGGCTTAGAAGCTTCGGGAGCCTTGGAAGAGCCGTCCACCTTTTGCTTCTTGCCAGTTTTGGCCTTGCCCCTGTGACAAGAGTACAGGTTTATGAGTATGAGATAGCAAGTTTTTATCAACAAATGAAAATACTTACCCGTGGGCGACAATGAAGGCAGGAAGTTGTGTTCCAGTTGAGTCGCTAGATGACGGAGGCGTTCCCTGATAGTTTGAGTCAGAAGGATTAAGAGGTTGACGCATGAGACCGGCTTGTGAAAGGGATATAGTCGGGCTATGAGGCACCTCATTGCGACGCGTCCGGGGAGCCGGTGCGTTGGATAAGCCGGCCATGAGGTCTCTAGTGCCGCCACTCCGGGTCTAATGCCTGGACTCCTGCTGCTGTTTCTTCAAAAGAAAATTCGGGCCCAAATGAGCAAGAAGATGAGAAAATCTTACTTTTCGGATGACCCACCATGTTTTCTTTCTTGGCATGGGTTCTGAGTCAAAGGAGATAATAGTTACCTCTGCTTCATTGGCATAGCTCGTCTCCACTTCGTCCTAAGAGGAATCAGCATCAACAAGTTGCATAAAAAGAAGACCAAGTGAGTCAAGTTCTACCTCCGACTGATCGAGCTCGAGAAGCTCTTCTACTATTTGCTTCTTACGGCGACCTGTGCCACGAGACTTCACTGTTATAGTCTTCTTAGTGGGCGGGGTGATACATCTCCAACGTATCTATATTTTTTTATTATTCCATGCTATTATATTATCCATCTTGGATGTTTTATATGCATTTATATGCTATTTTATATTATTTTTGGGACTAACCTATTAACCTAGAGCCCAGTGCCAGTTTCTGTTTTTTCCTTGTTTTTGAGTTTCACAGAAAAGAAATACCAAACAGAGTCCAAATGAGCTGAAAATTTATGGTGATTTTTTATGGACCAAAAGAAACCCCCGAAGCAAAAGAGTTGGGCCAGAAGAGCCACGAGGCCTCCACAAGGGTGGAGGGCGCGCCCTACCCCCCTGGGGGTGCCCTCCAGTCTTGTGGGCTCCTCATGGACCCCCCTGACTTGTTCTCGACACCAAAAATTCCTATAAATACATAAACCCCCAGAAATAAACCTAGATCAGGAGTTCCGCCACCGCAAGCCTCTGTAGCCACGAAAAACAAATCAGGAGCCGTTCCGGCACCCTGCCGGAGGGGGAAACCATCACCGGTGGCCATCTTCATCAGCCCAACGCTCTCCATGACGAGGAGGGAGTAGTTCACCCTCAGGGCTGAGGGTATGTACCAGTAGCTATGTGTTTGATCTCTCTCTCATGTTCTTGATTTGGCACAATCTTGATGTACCGCGAGCTTTGCTACTATAGTTGAATCATATGGTGTTTCTCCCCCTCTATCTTCTTGTGATGAATTGAGTTTTACCTTTGAGGTTTCACTATTATCGGATTGAATACTATTATGGATTTGAGAACACTTGATGTATGTCTTGCGTGGGCTACCCGTGGTCACAATGGGGTATTCTATTGATTCACTTGATGTATGTTTTGCCACTCAACTCGCGGATTCCCGAGGTGACATTGGGGTAATCTATGCATAGGGGTTGATGCACATTTTCGTCCTTGTTTGTCCGGTAGGAATCTTGGGGCACTCTTTGAGGTTCTTTGTGTTGGATTGAATATTATGAATCTAAAGTTGTTTGATGCATATCGTATAATTGACCCACGGATACTTGTGGTGACATTGGAGTATCTAGGTGACATTAGGGTTGATTGATGTGTGTCATATGGTGTTATTTTACTATGAACTCTAGGGCTGTTTGTGACACTTATAGGAATAGCTCAATGGATTGATCGGAAAGAATAACTTTGAGGTGGTTTCGTACCCAACAAGCAATTTCATCTTATGTTCTCCGCGATAGGAACTTTGGAGTGACTTTTGTCGCACGTTGAGGGATTTCCATATGATCTAAATATGTTATCATTGTTGAGAGAACTTGCACTAGTGAAAGTATGAACCGTAGGCCTTGTTTCCAAGCATTGCAATACCGTTTTTGCTCACTTTTACTACTAGTTACCTTGCTGTTTTTATAAATTCAGATTACAAAAACCTATATCTACCATCCATATTACACTTCTATCACCATCTCTTCGCCGAACTAGTGCACCTATACAATTTACCATTGTATTGGGTGTGTTGGGGACACAAGAGACTCTTTGTTATTTGGTTGCAGGGTTGTTTGAGAGAGACCATCTTCATCCTACGCCTCCCACGGATTGATAAACCTTAGGTCATCCACTTGAGGGAAATTTTCTACTGTCCTACAAAACTCTGCGCTTGGAGGCCCAACACGAGTCTACAAGAAGAAGGTTGCGTAGTAGACATCAAGCTCTTTTCTGGCGCCGTTGCCGGGGTGGTGAGTGCTTGAAGGTATATCTTTAGATCTTGCAATTGAATCTTTTAGTTTCTTGTTTTATCACTAGTTTAGTCTATAAAAGAAAACTACAAAAAAATATGGAATTGAGGTTGCCACATATGCTTCATATTTTTAATGTCTTTCGTGAAAATGATGGAAAGGAAAATTGTGCTCAAGTGTTAGAAGAAGAAGTCTATAAAATGTTTGGCACTAAATCTTTGAATGATGAGCATGTTTGCAATGTTGTTGGTATGAATTCTTTGAATATCCATGATGCTAATGATATGCAAAGCTACAAGATTGGGGATGCTATGGTTGATGAAGATGATATTTTTAGTTACCCAAGTTTTGATGAGAATATTTATTATGATGATAGCATGCCTCCTATTTATGATGATTATATTGATAAAAGTGGATTTGGAGAGGTCATGACTTTATTTAGTGATGAATCTACTATTTCGGAAGAGGTTCCAATTGATTATGAGAACAAAGTTGCTATCTATGATGATTATTGTGATGACATGTATGCTATAAAGAATAATGATAACCATGGAACTTGTCATCATGATTTTAATTTTCAATTGGATTATACCTCACGTGATAGTTATTTTATTGAGTTTGCTCCCACTCTATTCATGGGAATAAATTTCCTTATGTGGAGAGTAATAAAATTTCTATGCTTATGAATCATGAAAATAATGCTTTATGTGATGGTTACATTGTTGAATTCATTCATGATGCTACTGAAAATTATTATGAGGGAGGAATATATGCTTATAGGAATTGCAATAATATCAAGTTTCCTCCCTATGTGTTGAAAATCTTGAAGTTTTGCTTGTTTTGCCTTCCTATGCTAGTAGATTCTTGTTCCCATAATTTGTTTGCTCACAAAATCCCTATGCATAGGAAGTGGGTTAGACTTAAATGTGCTAGTCATATGCTTCATGATGCTCCCATTGTGTTTCAATCCTTATCTTTTATGTGAGCATCATTGATATCTTCATGCCTAACTAAAAAGGCATTAAAGAAAAGCGCTTGTTGGGAGACAACCCAATATTTACCCCTACTGTTTTTGTGTGTTCACATGATTATTCTACTGTAGTAATCATGTGTTATAGCTTTTGTTTGAATAAAGTGCCAAGTAAAGCCTTTGGGATAGTGTGGTTGATAGTTGACTTGATTCTGTGCAAAAACAGAAACTTTTGCGTCCAGTAACAGAATTGTTAAAATTCACTGGAACGTGGAAAAACTCTGAATTTTTTACAGAGGATTGATATACAAATTTTCTACGTTTTCCAAACGTTTCAAAAAATTTGGAGTAACAGAAGTATGATCTCAATTCAGATCTTCACAGACTGTTCTGTTTTTGACAGATTCTGTTTTCGATGCATAGTTTGCTTGTTTCCTAGTTTCTATGGCTTATATTGCTCAATATAAATTGTAGAAATGATAGGGTACAGTAGGTATCATGTGATAAAAAAATTAATCTTGTCTTGACAGTACCAAAGTGAATGATTTGTTTTATCATACTAACCCATCTCACGAAGTTCCGTTAAGTTTTGTGTGATTGAAGTTTTCAAGTTTTGGGTGACATATCGATATGAGGAAAATAAGGAGTGACAAGACCCTAAGCTTGGGGATGCCCAAGGCACCCCAAGGTAATATTCAAGGAAGATCCAAGCAACTAAGCTTGGGGATGCCCCGGAAGGCATCCCCTCATTCGTCTCCAACATTATCGGTAACCTTACTTGGAGCTATATTTTTATTCGTCACATAATATGAGTTTTGCTTGGAGCATCATTTTATTTTATTAGGATTTGCTTTCTGTTATTTAGAGTAATGTTATGTATCTTTTATTTCAATAAAAAGGTCAAGTATAGCCTTTACCATGCTTATTTTGCATGTCTATATGTTGCTGTTTTGAAAACAGAAAGTTTTCTATCATTGTATGAATTCTTACGGAAAGTCAGGACGTGGTAAAATCTTGAAATTTTTACACAATGAGTAAAAATAAATTTTATACAATGTGATAATTTTTAAGAATTTCTGGAGTTAGGGAAGTATTAGTACAATTGCATTCTTTACAGACTATCCTGTTTTGACAGATTGCTGTTATGTTTGCATTGTTTGCATATGTTTGCTTGTTTAATGATTCTATTTGAGCATAGGAGTATTAAATATGCAGAGGCATTTAGTATGCAATGTTAAATAATAATTTTAGTGAATTGCTACAGTAGAGAATGATAAGGTTTTGCATTTGATTTATACTAACTTTTCTCACGAGTTCTTGTTGAGTTTTGTGTGGATGAAGTTTTTAAGATTTAGGGAAACCATCATATAAAAGAAATTAAGGAGACACAAAAGCTCAAGCTTGGGGATGCCCAAGGCATCCCAATATAATATTTCAAGAAGTCTCAAGCATCTAAGTTTGGGATTCCCCGGTTGGCATCCCACCTTTCTTCATCAACAATTATCGGTTAGCCTCGGTTGAGCCCAAGTTTTTGCTTCTTCAAATGATATGTGCTACCCTTAGAATGTCATTTTATTTTGTTTTGCTTGCTGTTTGAATAAAGTACTTAAGATTTAAATTTTCTTTATGAGAGAGAGTCTTCACATAGCTACTTAATTATTTGACTACTCATTGATCTTCACTTATATCTTTATGGAGTAGTTTGTCATTTACTCACGTGCTTCACTTATATCCTATGAGTAAATGGTTGAATGAATTGAATATCATAAATCTGAAATTATATATGCTTCATATGCTTATACCATGGGGAGTAATGACTTCACATATAAGAAGTAGAGGTGGTAAATTTATTGAAAGTTAGCAAACATAGTATTGGTCACTTGAACAATTCATGAAAGAATATTGAAGGAAGAGAGATTTCACATATAAATATACTATCTTGGACATCTTCTATGATTGTGAGCCCCATTAATTATTTTCAAACTTGATCAAATTAGTTGAAGTTGGACAAGGAAGACAACATAATGAGTTATGCTTGGGTATATTTGTATAGAAGTTATATTGTTATGGATCCTCCAACATGTGGTGCTTGCTATTTAGAATCTTTTGCTAGCCAAAATTTCTGTACTAAGCGGGAATACTGCTTGTGCATCCCAAATCCTTGAACCAAGTTTCTTCCATGAGTGTCCACCATATCTACCTATATGCGGTATTTACCTGCCGTTCCAAGTAAATTTGCTTGTGCCAAACTCTAATCCTTCAAATAATAATCTGTTTTGTATGCTCGAATCGCTCATGTAGCGACTAGGGGCTGTCAGTATCTTCCATGCTAGGTGGGTTATTCTCACGATGAGTGTTTATTCACTTATCATTCATGAGAGAGTGGCTGGTAATTGGGATGCCCAGTCCTATGATCAAAAGATCAAAAACAAAATCACAAATAATTAAACAAAACTCCCCCAGGACTGTTGTTGGTATGGACGGTACCCGTTGTTTCGGACCAGCCGTGGAGTGTGATTGTTGGTGGAGGGGGAGTAAAAACTTTACCTTTCTGTTTGGGAACTGCCTATAATGTATCTAGTATGGAAGATATTGGGAACTCTTGGTTGTTATGTTGACAATGAAAGCATACCTCTCAAAATTATTTTCATCTATGTTTTAAAAGCTTCGAGCTCTGGCACCTCTGCAAATCCCTGCTTCCCTCTGCGAAGGGCCTATCTTTTACTTTTATGCAAGAGTCAGTAGTATTCCTTCTCATTCCATCCTACTCTTTAGTTGGCAAGCATCATGTGGTGGGGAAAGATCTAAGAATATATGGCCATTCAAATATATTTGATCATGAATTATTATTGTTGACAATTATCTATATGATAAATAAGTTGGGAGGCGAAACATTAAGCCCCTATCTTTCTCTGTGTTCAATGGATGCTATTTGTTCTAAAAATATGCTTTGAGTGGTAGCAATCATGGAAGACTATATGATAGTTGAGTATGTGGGATTTGCTAAATCAAAGCTCTTACATAGACCCTTCCTGAAAATAAGATGAATTGCAATTATTTGATGACTGAGAACCTAGTTTGTTAGTTTTCAAGAAAGTTTATGATCTATGCTTTAACATGTGAATAGTTTGCTACTTGATCATGAGAAGTTTTATGAGATGAGCTAATGTTTATGATATATAATGCTGCTAGAAAAAGTGATTGAAATTATCATTGATCAAACTTGTGCACTTGCTAGCATTCCACATCAAAAATTCTGTTTTTATCATTTACCTACTTGAGGACGAGCAGGAATTAAGCTTGGGGATGCTTGATACATCTCCAATGTATCTATAATTTTTTATTGTTCCATGCTATTATATTATCCATCTTGGATGTTTTATATGCATTTATATGCTATTTTATATTATTTTTGGGACTAACCTATTAACCTAGAGCCCAGTGCCAGTTTCTGTTTTTTCCTTGTTTTTGAGTTTCCCAGAAAAGAAATACCAAACGGAATCCAAATGAGCTGAAAATTTACGGTGATTTTTTATGGACCAAAAGAAGCCCCTGAAGCAAAAGAGTTGGGCCAAAAGAGCCACGAGGCCTCCACAAGGGTGGAGGGCGCGCCCTACCCCCCTAGGGGCGCCCTCCGGTCTTGTGGGCTCCTCGTGGACCCCCCTGACTTGTTCTCGATGCCAAAAATTCCTATAAATACAGAAACCCCCAGAAATAAACCTAGATCAGGAGTTCCACCGCCGCAAGCCTCTGTAGTCATGAAAAACCAATCGGGGGCCCGTTCCGGCACCCTTCCGGAGGGGGAAACCATCACCGGTGGCCATCTTTATCTTCCCGGCACTCTCCATGACAAGGAGGGAGTAGTTCACCCTCGGGGCTGAGGGTATGTACCAGTAGCTATGTGTTTGATCTCACTTTCTCTCGTGTTCTTGATTTGGCACGATGTTGATGTACCGCGAGCTTTGCTACTATAGTTGAATCATATGGTGTTTCTCCCCCTCTATCTTCTTGTGATGAATTGAGTTTTACCTTTGAGGTTTCACTATTATCGGATTGAATACTATTATGGATTAGATAACACTTGATGTATGTCTTGCGTGGGATACCCGTAGTGACAATGGGGTATTCTATTGATTCACTTGATGTATGTTTTGGCACTCAACTCGCGGATTCCCGAGGTGACATTGGGGTAATCTATGCATAGGGGTTGATGCACGTTTTTGTCCTTGTTTCTCTGGTAGGAATCTTGGGGCACTCTTTGAGGTTCTTTGTGTTGGATTGAATATTATGAATCTGAAGTTGTTTGATGCATATCGTATAATTGACCCACGGATACTTGTGGTGACATTGGAGTATCTGGGTGACATTAGGGTTGATTGATGTGTGTCATATGGTGTTATTTTACTACGAACTCTAGGGCTGTTTGTGACACTTATAGGAATAGCCCAATGGATTGATCGGAAAGAATAACTTTGAGGTGGTTTCGTACCCTACAAGCAATTTCATCTTATGTTCTCCGTGATTGGAACTTTGGAGTGACTTTTGTCGCACGTTGAGGGATTTCCATATGATCTAAATATGTTATCATTGTTGAGAGAACTTGCACTAGTGAAAGTATGAACCCTAGGCCTTGTTTCCAAGCATTGCAATACCGTTTTCGCTCACTTTTACTACTAGTTACCTTGCTGTTTTTATAAATTCAGATTACAAAAACCTATATCTACCATCCATATTACACTTGTATCACCATCTCTTTGCCGAACTAGTGCACCTATACAATTTACCATTGTATTGGGTGTGTTGGGGACACAAGAGACTCTTTGTTATTTGGTTGCAGGGTTGTTTGAGAGAGACCATCTTCATCCTTTGCCTCCCACGGATTGATAAACCTTAGGTCATCCACTTGAGGGAATTTGCTACTGTCCTACAAAACTCTGCGCTTGGAGGCCCAACACGAGTCTACAAGAAGAAGGTTGCGTAGTAGACATCACGGGGCGGCTGGTTTTTTCTTCTTCCAGAAAGAAGAGTCGGCCTATATGCATATATACGTAAGCAATAGTTTAAAGGATATGAAGCACAAGAGATAGATATACAAGATGAAGATTTGCTCGAAATACTAACAGCAGGAGCTGGGTTAAGAGTGCAGAAGGGATTCAGTCCTGCTTTACTGCAGTTTTCTAGAGATTCCCCAAGCAGCATCTTGACTGTGTCATTGATCTCTTTATCAGTCAAAGGTCTTTGGTTGTAGCGCTGCGGGTCCTTCAAATCACCAGTATATTGGCACATTAAGCCGCCACGCCGGCTCAGTGGTAGAATCCTCCATGAGACCCAGCAGCGGGTCAGATCAACCCCAGTTAAGCCATTGACTATTAAAGCTCTTACCTTTGAAAAACTGTGTGCGTACTGGGCATGCTCTGCAGCGGTTAATCGACCTGGAAGCTCGCTGCTGGTGCTGAGCCGGTAGGGGCGATAACCCGGCAAGGGATTTTCTCCAGCTGGAGTGCTGTCCCAGATAGAACCATGTATAGTTCCAGTCCTTGGGGTGGCTGGGCAGTGCGGCTGAGGGAAAGGTTATGTCTCTCTGCCTTTGGATGGAAACCCCTCCAAGCTCAAGACTGGGCCTGTCTGACATCTCTGTCTGGCGGTTGATATAAAAGAAATCTCTGAAGAGATCAACAGTGGGCTCTTCTTGAAGGTACACTTCAAAGAATATTTGAAAGTGGCATAGGTTGGAGACGGAGTTGGGTCTGATGTCTTGAGAATGAAGATTGTAAAAATGCAGAGTGTCCCAGAAGAATTTTGACCTAGGTGGTGAGAAGCCATGGAGGAGGTGATCCAAAAAATGACAACTTCGCCCTCTCCGGGTTGAGGAGTAGTTTCAGGACCGGGAACCCGCCAGTGGATAACTTCTTTAGCTGGCAAAACCCCCTTATCCACATACTCATTTAATATGAGCTCAGAGACTCTAGAAGCAACCCATTCGCAAGAAGTGGGAGTCTTAGTCATGATTGGCCGGGTTAAAAAGCTGTGACCAAGGAATAAAGGTATGGCGGGTTAAAATTGCAATGGTAAGCCGCCCCAGTGATTACATGATGTTTTAGCAATAATGAACTAGCTATGGTTAAAAGACTACGTATTACGGTGAACAATTAAGAAATTATGAGCCGCCCTAGCCATGGAATGAAGTGATTATCAGGCTATGAGAATAGGGCGGGTTAAGTTATGAAAGTATAAGCCGGCAGCATGTTGGCGGGTTAATTGAAAGAAGCAATTTTTGAAATTCTTGGCGAGTTACAAGTTTATTGTTAAGACGCCCAAAAGGTGAAGGGTAGGTCAATTATCTATGGATCCAAGATTGTGAAATTTTGCTAAGTATGAAGTAAACAAGTTTCACAGTTCACAGCTATATTTATGGATCTACGAACAGTGCAAAAAGGAAAATAATTGGTAGACCTAAAAAGTGCAGTGATGGAAAAGCTATCAGATTATATATTGATTCTAGAGAGGAAGCAATCTACCCAAGATACAAGATGAAGGCTAAACTGCTACCGCGCTACTCCTACCCCGTTTTTTGATTGAAATATGAATTCTATTCAAGAAACAAGAAGAACCTAGATGAACAACGATGAACTCTATGAACTCGGATGACCTAATGCAGATCTGAGGAAAATTACGATACCTGAAGGTTCTGGAGGGGAGTGGATGCGTGCTACTGAGCTCTGGTCACAACAGGATGATGCAACGGCCTCGACGGAGCGGCTGGCCCAGTTTGGCTGGTGCGGCGGAGCTCCGGTCGCGGTAGGTGTTGAGAGGAAGAAGAAGAAGTGGAGGTGATGGGGGTAAAAGTGAAAAAGGCAGCCCCTGTGCCTATTTATAAGGGAAAGGAAGGAACAGTAATAGGCATGCGCAAAGATCAAGGAGGCGTCATGATTATCACAACAGAAAGGGTGCCTCGATTCTCGGGATGGCTGATTAATGTGAAAGATCCGTTGTGACATCATGAGGTTTTTTCTAAATTTATTAACATGACGTCATCTTTTCTTATGGCGGGTTGTGAAGATCTGTTCAAGGTTCAAGTACTGAGAAGAATCAAGGAAGACTCGCCAACCAGAGGAATTGAAGATTGACATGAACAAGTTCAAATCAATCTAGGGCCTAATGTTGGGGATATAACCCCATGATATAACCTGCCCTAGGAGGGCCAGGTTAAGATGTTGGCGCCTTAAGGATAAGGCCTTAGACAGGCCCAAGAAGCCCAGACATGGAACCAAGGAGGCGGCTTCTGTGGTGAGCTAGACGGAGGCCCAAGGCCAGAAGACGGTGCGTGACCCGGAAGTGTAAGCCGCCCGATAGCGACTTGCCTAACAAGGCAAGGTGACTTAGAACCAGGGTCGGTCATGGAGTATGACCCGGCCCGGACTCTTGTAAGTCCAGGGCCTCGACCTGTGTATATAAAGGTGAGTCCCTGCGGCGGGTAAACCTAAGGGACAATCAATCGATAGCTAGGTCAAGCGAATCCGCTCCCTTGTAATCGATACTCAAGCAATAGCAACAAGAGCAGGAGTAGGCTTTTACCTCCACCGTGAGGGGCCAAACCTGGGTAAATTTGTGTGTCTCGTCCCGTTCAACCCCTTTAAGCTAACCACCATAGCCATGGCCTCGCACCTAAGTCCTTTCACAAGGGCATCTGCCGTGTTAACCCCACGACACCATGACTGAATTTGAAAAGCACACTACTGATGAGGAGGAGGAGGAGGAGGAACCAGAAGCTGAAGCACCTCCGGGCACATAAACTCATGTCTGATGCCATGAAGACAGCTGCTCCCTCCAAGCCCAAGGTTTCAGCTCCCAAAAAGTCTACAAGAAACATTCCAGCTGTTGAGAAGAACTAGGCCCCAGTGCCAGAAGTTCAGGATGATGATGAGCCACTAGTGCTCAGGAAGCTCAAGCCCAAGATCCCAGACCATGACAATGCACACCCTGTTGCAGAAAACATGATGCTCAGGAAGGAGGGTCTAGGAGAGTGGAGGAAAGTTGATCCCTACTCTGCCAGGAGGATGACTGCTTGTGACTACCGTTTCCACACCAGAAAACAACAAGATTTCTATGAGACCGTTTTTCTTGATAAGAAGCCCATTGTCAGTGACATGAAGTGGGTGGACTGGAAATATATTGATGATAATGAAGATTATTTCCCCCATGTTCATGAGAGTTTCAAACTTGCCGAAGTTGATGCCTTTGTTGGTCATAAGCTCACCAAGTGGAACGATGAGTTGATCATGCAATTCTACTCCACATCACACTTCTATCCAGATGGGAGGATTGCATGGATGAATGAGGGTTCCAAGTACTAGTCATCAACCTCTGAGTGGGCTGCACTTATTAATGCCCCTAAGTAAGATGAAGATGATGTTGATGTTTATGGGAAGCCCAGGATGGATCACAACACAATGGCAAACATGTACAAGGAAATCCCTCCAAAGGATGTTGAGAACCACAAGCTTAGGTCAGTCAAGCATCTG
The DNA here is from genome assembly GCA_011799875.1 of Thinopyrum elongatum. NCBI lineage: Eukaryota > Viridiplantae > Streptophyta > Magnoliopsida > Poales > Poaceae > Thinopyrum > Thinopyrum elongatum. The sequence continues at coordinate 285,487,928 of CM022298.1, read as the reverse complement.
CTAGCAGGGTTGGCCACAACCAACACTATCTTGAGGCATACTCTTTTGCCCAAGTCTGGAGATGACAAGATGATACATGGCCACTCCATCAATCTGCTCCATTTGTTTGACTCACCTCCCCAAAAGTTCAAGGTTCTGAGTTTGATTGTAGAGACGGTCAAGAGGACAGCTGCTGACCAGAAGAGGTCTTGTGGATATGCCCCACATATTCAGATGCTTATCAACTCCAAAGTTGGTACAGACACATATCTACTAGATCGTGAGCACCTCCCTCTTCAGCCAGAGTTCGAGGATAATGTGGTGGTGATGGATGCCTCACACCCCACATCAATTGAGGCTCAAGAGAAGGCCCAGGCAGTAGTAGTAGCAAAAGTAGCAAAAGAAGCTACAACTACCAACGCACCCATTGCAAATCTCAAAACAAAGCAGGACCAGATGACATATCTGCTGGAAGCAACACTGAGGATTGAGCGAAGTCTGGCCAACTTAGCCAAGAACCAGGAGATCTTAGAGCAGATTGTGGAGGACAAGATGTACAATCTTGATGTCAAGCTCACAGAGATCCAATCCATTGTGGAGAATGAGATGATGTTGAGGATGGAGATGAGCACCCTACTACTCCGAGGTTCCAGACTGTACCCAGGGCACCTAGGTCTTCAGTTATGCCAGCTGCAGACACGAGGATCACTCACTCTGCACCTGCCTGCTATAATGCCACCTCCAGTGTCTACACCACCAGTCCAGTAGACATTTTCAGATGCATTTGCAGACGCAGTTCTCTCAATGCCATCTACACACACAGGAGCCACAAGCCAGAAGACCCCTTTAGGAGCTCCGGAGGATCATGCCTAGAGAGACGTATAGCTCTATACCTTTTCAAGCTTTTTGGTACTTATTGCCAAAGGGGGGGGGGGGAATTGTATAGATCATTAGGCTTCGAGAGAGAGTGTCTCACTTTTTGCTCGTTGGTTTTTATCGCGTTTTTGCTACTTTATTCGTTTGATCCATGCTACTTGATTGTTTGATGCGTGAGATACTATGTTTGGTTATGTGGTTCATCATACTATGCTTAATGTGTGCTTAATGCCTATCTCTATCATCATTTGTGTATGATCATTCACTTATGTCTTTGGTCAAGCGTGCATGTTATTTCATTCATATCATTTTGTGCGCTCCACCAAGATGTATGTGACACAGAAGAGTGACTCATGATCCTAATCGATTGTGCATTTGCACTCAAACGCAAATTTTTAATAATGCACAAATTTAGGGGGAGCTCTTGTTTATCACATACTTCTCAAAGCGATGATGTATTTCATTCATTTAATCATTTGTCAAAGCTTTGATCTATATTTTTTCATCAATTACCAAAAAAGGGGAGATTGAAAGTGCAACTAATCCCCGGGTGGTTTTGGTAATTCATAACAACATATATCTCATTCAACTAATGTCCATTCAAGATAAATATTTCAGGATGTTCAATGATTGGCATGGCATGACATAGAGATGTGGACCCGTCAAAATGCTAAGGACAAGGATTGGCAAAAGCTCAAGACTCTTCATTTTTGGTTAAGTGATCCAAGATCACATTGAGTCCATAGGAAAGTCGATACTATTAAAAGGGGATGAGGTGTTGCATAATGATCTACTTGCTCAAAGTGCTTAGTGATATTGCTCCAAAACCCTTAGCCACTTTGTCTATCCAACTATGTCCAAACCTAATCTCCAATTCGTCCCCACCGATTCTTTCTATCCGGAGCCACCGAGTTCATTTGACATAGCCACTGCCAGAAACCCTAACGATTCAGTCACACTGATACGGATCTCGGTCTCACGGAGATGGCCTTGCCAACTCTCTTTTACTTGTTGCAATTATTTCGGTCTCACCGAGATTTGCAATCGGTCTCACCGAGATGGCTTGCCAACTCTCTGTAGCCTTATTGCTTCACTTCGGTCTCACCGAGTTGATGCAATCGGTGCCATCATGACGAGGTTTTCCCTAAGCCCTAGCACATCGGTCCCACCGAGTTTTTCCAGTCGGTCCCACCGAGATTCGCAACGTTCATATTTTTGAACAGATTGGTGCCATCGAGTTTCTTAATCGGTGCCACCGAGATGAGTCAAAAGAGTGTAACGGCTGGAGTGTGGAGGCTATATATACCCCTCCACCCACTTCTCCATTAGTGAGAGAGCCATCAGAACGTGCCTACACCTCCATCATTCATTTTCTTATTGAGAACCACCTACTCATGTGTTGAGATCAAGAGATTCCATTCCTACCATTTGAACCTTGATTTCTAGCCTTCCCCAAGTTGCTTTCCACTCAAATCCCTCTTCCACCATAGCCAAATCTGTGAGAGAGAGTTGAGTGTTGGGGAGACTATCATTTGAAGCACAAGAGTAAGGAGTTCATCATCAACACACCGTCTATTACCTTTTGGAGAGTGGTATCTCCTAGATTGGTTAGGTGTCACTTGGGAGCCTCCGTCGTGATGTGGAGTTGAACCAAGAAGTTTGTAAGGGCAAGGAGATCGCCTACTTCGTGAAGATCTACCAGAGTGAGGCAAGTCCTACGTGGACGATGGCCATGGTGTGATAGACAAGGTTGCTTCTTCGTAGACCCTTCGTGGGTGGAGCCCTCCGTGGACTCGCGCAGCCGTTACCCTTCCTGGGTTGAAGTCTCCATCATCGTGGACATACGATAGCACCACCTATCGGAACCACGCCAAAAATCTCTGTGTCTCCATTGCATTTTCCTTCTCCAAACCCTTCCCTTTACCTTCATATGCAATGTTTTACATTCCGCTGCTATACTCTTAGAATTGCATGTGTAGGTTGATTGCTTGACTTGTGATATTTGCTAAAATCTGCCCACAACTAAAATTGGGAAAAGGATAGATTTTTATTTGGTCAAGTAGTCTAATCACACCCCCCCCGTCTAGACATACTTTCGATTCTACACTTTTGAGTCTTGGCTGGAGGTGCATCAACAGTTGGTTCCTCCTCATCATCATCATCATGATCATCAGCAACCATGGAGGGTTTGCCAATAACACGAGCATTTGTCCTCCTTGGCCTTTTCTTCTTCTTGCCTGCATCAGCCTCTGTATCACTTAGCTCCTCAAGAGTGAATGTCATGGTTTCTTTGGGAGCTATGGCTTTGTCTGCCTTGGAGATTGGGACCTTCCACACAGCCAATCTCTCCTTGGCACTGCCTGAAGGCTTGGTGCTGCCTGATGTGCCATACTCCTTAGCAAGCACCTTCTTCTTCATTGAGGTCACTTCCTCAGGCTCGAAGAGCTCATCTTCTGTCTCTGAGCACTTTTTTTTCCTTGTTCTCTTGGCAGCCTTAGGCAAATTGCTAGGAGTGCTCCTGCTGCCTTCATCAAAACTTTCAGCTGGACTTGATCCTTCACTGAGATTCTCATGCTGCTCTGACATGTTTTGGCTGTCACTGGCACTAGACATCTTGCAAGCAGACCCTGTGAATAGATGGGTATGGGTAGAGTAGACGAGTCATCACAAAAAGCATTAGTTTTTATGAAAAATAAGTTCAAATCTTATTGCTAAGTTTTCACAGAATGCATTTCGGATCCACTGAGTTGATAATCTCGGTGATACCGAAGCACTCAACAGAACCTAAACACATCATTTTGGTGAGACCGAGATGTGATTCGGTGTCTCCGAGTTGCTAGGGTTTCACAGAAATGTCACTTTCCGTCTCACCAATTCATACTTCTTGGTGGCATCGAGACGTACTAGTGCAATGGCCAGGGCCAAATCGGTGGCACCGAAAATTTCAATTCGGTCGGTCCGAGATACTTTCGGCGGAAACCTAAACCTAAATTTTTTAACTCGCATCTAATCTATGGAATCGATCTGGTGGATAGACGTGTTTCAAACATAGCAAGATACATGGCAAATCCCTGATAACCCACAAGTGTAGGGGATCGCAATAGTTTTTGAGGGTAGAGTATTCAACCCAAATTTATAGATTCGACACAAGGGGAGCCAAAGAATATTTGTAAGTATTAGTAGTTGAGTTGTCAATTCAACTACACCTGGAGATTAAATATCTGCAGCAAAGTGATCAGTAGCATAGTAATATGATAGTTTTGATAGTAGTGATAATAGTAGCAGTAACGGTAACAGTGATAGCAATGATTTTGTAGCAAGTGCAACAGTAAAAGCAGCAGTAGTAACTTAGCAAGAACAATATGTGGAAAATTCGTAGGCATTGGATTGGTGAATTCATTGGATGATATTCATCATATAATAGTCATAACCTAGGGCGATACAAAACTACCTCCAGTTCATAAATATAATGTAGGCATGTATTCCATAAATAGTCATACATGCTTATGAAAAGAACTTGCATGACATCTTTTGTCCTACCCTCCAGTGGCAGCGGGGTCCATAAGGAAACTAAGGGATATTTAGGCCTCCTTTTAATAGAGAACCGGAACAAAGCATTAACACATAGTGAATACATGAACTCCTCAAACTACGGTCATCACCGGAAAGTACCCCAATTACTGTCACATTGGGGTTTACGGATCATAACACGTAATAGTTGAATATGAGTTGCAAGCTCGGATCTAGAACATAGATATAATGGTGAAAACATAAACGGTTCAGATCTGAAATCATGGCACTCGGGACCTAGTGACAAGCATTAAGCATGGCAAAGTCATAGCAACATCAATCTCAGAACATAGTGGATCCTAGGGATCAAGCCCTAACAAAACTAACTCGATTACAAGATGAATCTCATCCAACTCCTCACCGACCAGCGAGCATACGAAGGAATTACTCACTCCCAGTGGGGAGCATCATCGAATTGGTGATGAAGGAGGGTTGGTGATGACGAAGATCGAAGATTTCCCTCTCCGGAGCCCTGAACGGACTCCAGATCTGGCCTCCCGATGAAGAACAGGAGGTGGCGGCGGCTTCATATCGTGAAACGCGATGAAACTTTCTCCCTGATTTTTTTCTCCGAAAATAGGATTTTATAGCATCAGAATTAGGGTCTGCGGGGCCATGAGGTGGGGACAACCCATTAGGGCGCGCCAGAGGGGGGGGGGCGCCCTGGTGTCTTGTGCCCAGCCAGGGGCCCCCCTTTGGTGGTTCTTGGCTCCAGTATTTTTCTTTTATTGTAAAATAATTCTCCAAAAAGTTTTGTTCCATTCCGAGAACTTTTATTTCTGCACAAAAATAACACCATGGTAGTTCTGCTGAAAACAGCGTCAGTCCGGGTTAGTTTCATTCAAATCATGCAAATTAGAGTCCAAAACAAGAGCAAAAGCGTTAGGAAAAGTAGATACGACGGAGACGTATCAACTCCCCCAAGCTTAAACCTTTGCTTGTCCTCAAGCAATTCAGTTGACAAACTGAAAGTGAAAAAGAAAAACTTTTACGAACTCTTTTGTTCTTGTTTACATAAATAACCTTAAGTAGCACCCAGGTTTTCAGCAAAGATCATGACTAACCATGTCAACAATAACTCTTAAAAATTATATTAACTCATATCAATGGCTTAAGCAACTAGCGAGCAATAATAAAATATCTCAAATGACAACACTTTATCAAAACAACCATGATATAATATGACAATAATGGTATCTCGCTAGCCCTTTCTGAGATCACAAAACACAAATGCAGAGCACCTCCAAAGTTCAAGCAGCGACTAAACATTGTAATTAATGGTAGAAAAGATCCAGTCATGATGCATCCAACATTAACTATACACAATGCATGAGGATGACAATAGTGCTCTCAGATCTGGCGCTTATTTGAGAAGGTGATGACTCAACATAAAATTAAATAGATAGTCCCTTCATAGAGGGAAGCAGGGATTCATAGCGGTGACAGAGCTCAGAGTTTTAAAAACAGAGATAAATGTAATTTTGGGAGGTACACCCTTCCTGTCAATGTTGCGACCAAGAGTTATCAATATCTTCCATGCTAAACACATTAGTGGTGATTCCCAAGCGATAAAGGTAAAGGATTACCCCCCTCCCCCACCAACAAACACACTCCACGGCTAGCCGAATCCATGTGTACCGTCCATACCAACATCAGTCCTGGGGGAGTTTTGTTTAATTATTTGCAATTTTTTATTTCGGGACTGGGAATCCCTATTACCGCACCTCTCGTGCAAGGACAAGTGAATAAACACTCATCATGAGAATAACCCGCTTAGCATGGAAGATACTGACCGCCCCCTGTTGCTCCATGAGCGGTCCAGGCACACAAAATAGATTGTTCATTTGAAATTTGTAGAGGTGGCACATGCAAATTTACTTGGAACGGCAGGGTAATACCGCATATAGGTAGATATGGTGGACTCATCTGGAATAACTTGGGTTTTAGGATTTTGATGCACAAGCAGTATTCCCGCTTAGTACAGGCGAAGGCTAGCAAATAGGTTGAGAAGCGGCCAGCTAAAGAGCGAAAATGGTCATGAACATGTGTTATGCATAATTAACATTGAATACTAGCATGAGTAGGATATGAACACCATGAACATAAATATCGTAGAGGCTATGTTGGTTTTGATTCAACTACATGCATGAACATGTGTGTCGTGGATGAAAATGATCACCTATGGGGCCATGAGCCCCTTGTGGTTCGGCAAGGGGGAGATCACGTTGCACAAAGAGTGGAAGCCATGAGGCAGCACGATGATGGGGCTCTGGTCATTTTTACCCAGGTTCGGGCTGCTAGTAAGCGTAAAACCCTACTCCTGCTTTGGTGAATTGGATGGAGGAAACACAATAGCATGTAGTTCTCAAACCCGCAAGCGCGGCCTTGGGAGAGTTGCTACGAGCGTACAAGTGTGAGAGGGTCCGAATCCCTCTCTAGATTGCCTTGCGCCTCCTTTTATAGCTCAAGGGGTAACGATAGTGGCAAAACAGTCATTATCTCATGATTAGATAGCTAACAGTGCTACCATACCTAACTCTGGCACTTAGGACAAAATGCCATAAATGCTACCTTAGGTGGCGTGCGGGGGTGCATCCCCAGCAAGCTTATGTCGCCGCTTAACCATCTTCTGCTTATCATCTTGACATGCCTCTGGACAAGTGTCAAATAGGTGTTATTTGTTTATCATTGAGCTACCACATGCTTAGTGAGAGCAACTTAATCACCTGGAGGGCTCGACACCGCATCGACAAGTGACAGGCATCGCGATGCGGTGGAGCGGTGGTAGCTGGCCTGCGCCTGCCGAGGGCAAGGCTTGCTGGGCCATCTTGGAGGGGTGTGCGCTTCGTTCTCCGGTTGCCCCGGAGGCGCAGCTGGCGGTGGTTTGCCTACTCTTGTTTGTGGTATCGAGCTTGCCGTCCTCTCCTAGCCAGCAAGGGACACTCCTCTTGGAATCTTGACTTGTATGTTCAGCTTGGTCTTCTTGATACGCTCCTTGGCCTCACGAAGAGCGGCTTCTCTGGCTCGGCCTTGTGTTCGCTCTGAATGTGCCTGACGGGCTCGGCTGCATTGAGGTAGCCATTCCCCCGGCAGGTCCTGGCCATCGGGGCGGAGGCTTTCTGTCCATGCACAAGTCAGGGGAAACAAAACACCCTTGTTTGTGTACCCTGACAGAACCCCCGGGCCTGAGCCAAACGTGTTGCTGGGCATCGTTGGGTCAGGCCCCAAACAGTGCATGGACACGTGTCGAAGGGATGCTGCCCATGCAGTTTTGGTTATCATGACATGTCAATCCCATGTCCACTCCGTTTAATTACCGCTGGTCGTGGGGTCATGGAACACTAGCCGTTAGAGAGTAATGTGCCTGCAAAAAATGACATCTTCTCATAAAAGATAGCAAAGAGCCAGCCCCCGCGTGTGTTCCCGATAAAAAGGCAACGCCGAGGGGCGCTGCTCATTCGCGTCCGTTCCCTCTCCCTTCATCTTCTTCCTCAAGCCAAGAAACTGCCTTCGCCACCATTAACCGCCCCTGGGAACTTTTGCCAGATTCCTCGCTTCTCTTGTGAGTTCAAGAGATGGGGCAAAAGGCGAGCGCCATGAAGGGGAAGCAGGCAGCCGCCACCGTGGATCCCGTGGTTGAGGAGAGGAAGAGGAAAGCATAGGAGCTGGAGAGGCGGTGGCAGGAGGATGTGGTTTTCTCTCCGTTGCACCTGGATGGCAATACCTTAATCACAAGGTATGCCTATATGTGGGGTGGGGGGGGAGACCAGGAATGGGCATGGAGAGCCCGTAGTTCTGCCGGAGGGGTCCAAAGTTCCATCAGATTCATACCACTTTTTCTGTGTGTACTTTCTTTGTGGCCTTTCCTCCCCTTTTTCCGACTTCTTCTATGCCACGATGATGGTGCATGGGTTCCATCTTCTGGATTTCACGCCGAATGCCATGGCGTGCATGGCAATCTTTGCTCATCTGTGCGAGAACTTTGTTGGAGTCGCCCCCAATGTCGGTTTGTTCAGGCATTTCTTTACCCCACGGATAGAAGACAAATATCATCGCTCGGGGAACATAAGTTGGATTCCCCGGGGCAAGAAGAAAGACTGGGATTATCTCCCTAGCCAGCAACACAGTAAGTGGGAGGACTGGAGAGGTGACTAGTGCTGGATCCAGGACAAGGATGCCCCTGAGTTCTGCTCGGCGCGGACTGGATGTGTCACGCGCGGAAGCGACTGGGGCAAGCTGGGTCTTACTGAGGATAGGCTCCGCCCGGTGCTGAACAGGATCGCCCACCTCAAAGCTGCCGGGTTGACCATCGAACATGTGGGGGCTGACTTCCTCCAGCGCCGCTGCAGAAAAGGGACAGGTTTGCTTGGGAGTACAAGAACTCCGCCGACAGGATGCGATTGTACCCAGGCCCCGTCAACAACCTATCGGTGTACGACCATGGCTGGCTATGCGAACAGCTATTTGGCAATCTCGGGCTATTCCATCTGCCGGCAAAGGTTGTGCCCCTGCACCTCAACTCTACTCTGAGTCAGATCCTGCAATGGATGCCTGACTGCAACGCTTTCGGGGTCAAGGCCGACTCAGCACTGCCTGACCTGGATGCCAAAATGGACTGGTTCTCTCGCCTGGAAGAACGAGCTTCCAGGGTTGAGAACGACCTCATCAAGCCCACCTCCAGGGTAGCGCAAGCGTTTATTGTGAAATGGATCGCAGAGGACAAGGAGCTTAGGACTGCTGGGGGAGCAGGGCTCAGAGAGGGGGAGGAGGAAGGAGCGGAGGGCGCGGGCTCCTCCGATGAAGGAAGTGAAGAGCGTGCCGCAGAGGAGGCTGCCGGGCTTGATCCTGCCAGGAGTGGGACCTCCCAAGCCATGGCAACTGGGACCCAAGAGGGGGTTGAGGCTGAGGAAGAAGTGCTCGAGATGGGTCTTCAAGCTCCGAGGCTGGGCCGGCGTCTCCGCAAGCGGATTAGCAAAGTTCCAGCGGTTCCCGCCCCTCCGCGAGGCAGCAAGAAGGTGAAGAAGACCACCACCAAGGTCGACAAGAAAGAGGTGGCACGCCGCCAATCCATTCGCTTGTCCCAAGCCAAGACTCCACCCGCCAAGCGACGAACGGTCACGGGACTAGACCCTAGGCCCTCGTCAAGCCCAACTCCTCCACCAAGCCCAATCTCGCCAGAGGTTCCGATCCCGACGAGCTCACTGCCGCTGGCAAGTTCCGCTCCTCCAACTCTGAAGAGGGGCAGAGCAACCCCGCCAGCTGCGGCATACGAGCTGGGCTCCATGCTTAGGGATCCGAAGTAAGTATGATGGCCAATTTCTCATTGAAGCATTTTGTACTTGGTTGCTGTTTTGATCTTGTCTTTGTTGACTTGGCAGGGATGAGGAACCCCTTGCTCAGCGGGCCAAACAAGCCAAGCATGTGGCGGTGCCAGGAAATTCGACAAGTGCGGGGCTGGTGGGGGATACGACAGAGGATCCCGTGCCTAGCCCCCAGTGCAGCCCCCAGCGCGAAGGCATGGGGCAATCTTCGCCTGCTCGTGGAGATGCGGAGGAACGCCCCTCATCCCCTGCCAAAGGAGTAAGTGAGAGCCAGCCAGGTGGGTCACGCCAAGAGGGGTCCACCTTGGCCCAAGCTCAAGCAAAATAATCATCATCGAGGGCCTCCACCGAGGGGTCCGCTCGCGCTGAGGTCACAGTCACCGAAGGGGTGGTTGTGGACCGTGCGCCGGCAACTGACATTTTTGGGAAAGGAGATCTCCCTTCACAGCAGCCACCATCGAGTAATCCACTCGTCTTTGTTTCTACTTGCTTGAATTACTTTACTTCTTGGCCTTTGATTTAGCAGTATCTGGTTTCTTATTATCTCATCTGTTGTTTGTAGCTCCATCAACTTACGAACCTGAGTTCTTGGAGGAGGTGGCCAGTATCGGAAAGGATGCTGCCGAGGAAGCGACCAGGATTGCTGTCGCGGAAGGCCATGAACACACTGCCAGGGAAATCCAGGAATTCCGAAAAGAGACAGAGAAAACCCCTGGCAGTACATCTGGTCTTCGTACGGTCATCGAGGAGAAAGCTCCTCTTCAATCCATGGGCCCTCTCCCCATGAACTATACCCTGGCTATAGCCCCGCAATCTTCCTCAAGCTAGCTGGCGCTAATCCTTGCTCAACCTGGACCTGCGACTTCTGACTCATCTGCCTCAGCGGGCGCAAATTTTGATGATGAAATCAGATGCATACTGGCGCCGCTGTCCCAGAGAGTTGAAGAAGCTGGCGATTCTGCTGATAGCGCCAAGGATTTAGCCTTCCTGGAATCCATGGCGGCAGGGTTCAAAGATGTACAGTATAGGTACAATCTCAAGTGGCGGGCAGACAAAGAGCAGCGTGACTCCATCGATCTTATGGACAAGAAGCTGGCGGACAAAGGCAATGAACTGTGAGAGTGGTACAAGAAACAGTCCCATTCCATCATGCGGCAAGAGGAGGTCCTGACCATGGCCAAGGAGGATATCACTACCCGGGAGGTCCGCTTGGTGGAGCGCGAAGCGCTTCTTAACACCAAGGAGAAGGACATCTCCGCTCGGGAAGGTAACCTCGAAGCCACTCTTTGCGGAAAGGACGAGGAACTGGAGGCCCTTGTTCAGCAGTGCACCAAGGATTTGGAGGACAGCCACAAGGCCACTATTAGCGCGCTCACCCTCGAATCCTCAGCTCAACTGAAGAAGGTTACTGACGAGCTAGCTGCCGCCTCTGCCGCCAAGACCAGTCTTGAAAATCAACTGAGCAACCTGGCGGAGGACCTTGCCGGGAGTAACAAGGAGATCGCGGCCCTCAAAGTGGATGCGCAGAAAGCAGAGACCGTCTTGAAGGAGGCGCAATCGCAGCTTTCCTCCAAGAGCCAGGATCTTGACACTGCCAGCGGCACCATTTCTAACATGAAAGCCAGGCATGCCTCTCTGGAGAAATATCTCGAATCTGCCGGTTGCCGTGAGAAGCTGCTGATGACGGACCTGTCAAAGGTGAGAACTCTCCAAAAAGACGCGTAAGACAAGCTAGAAAACCAATTTCAGCAGCGCAATCTCTGGATCAAGAGCATGGTCGATATCACCGAGCGCCTCACTGCCAGATTGCAAAAATGGACATGAAGATCTGGGCTTTCTCCATCGGTCAGCATGAGGTTCCAAGTGTCAAGCTGACGCTCTTCTTCGAAGGCCTGATCGAAGGATTGTGGATGTATGAAGACGACAGGGGCGCCTGCTTTGCTGAATAATCCTGGAAGCTTGTTCGCGACGCTCTCTTCCTAGTCTTGAGCAACCTCGCCTTCTTCCACCCGAATCTTGACCTCTCTGATGGCTTCAAGAAGCTGCCGCCAGGTGCTGACACCTCTGCCGCTGTAGAGAAGGCCGCCCCCTTGCTGACAGGGTACTTGATACGTCTCCAATGTATCTATAATTTATGAAGTATTCATGCTGCTATATTATCATTCTTGGATGTTTTGCAATCATTTTATAGCAACTTTATACCATTTTTTGGGACTAACTTATTGACATAGTGCCCAGTGTCAGTTGCTGTTTTTTTTTTGCTTGTTTTTTACATCGCAGAAAATCAATACCAAACGGAGTCCAAATGCAGCGAAACTTTTTGTGGATTTTTTATGGACCAGAAGACATCCAATGGGCCAGAGCAGCACCTGGGGGGTGCCCCGAGGGGGCACAACCCACCAGGGCGCGCCCCGGTGGGTTGTGCCCACCTCGGTGGCCTTCTGCACCGCCTCTTCGCCCTATAAATTGCCAAATATTCCAAAAACCCTCGCGGAGACCCTAGATCAGAAGTTCCGCCGCCGCAAGCCTCTGTAACCACGAAAAACCAATCTAGACCCCGTTTCGGCACCCTGCCGGAGGGGGAAATCATCACCGGTGGCCATCTTCATCATCCCGGCGGCCACCATGATGAGGAGGGAGTAGTCCACCCTCGGGGCTGACGGTTTGTACCAGTAGCTATGTGTTTAATCTCTCTCTCGTGTTCTTGAGATGTCACGATCTTGATGTATCGCGGGCTTTGTTAATATAGTCGGATCATATGGTGTTTTCCCCTCTCTATCTTGTGATGAATTGAGTTTTCCCTTTGAGATTTCATTTTATCGGATTGAATACTTTTATGGATTTGAGAGCACTTGATGTATGTCTTGGCACTCAACTCACGGATTCCCGAGGTGACATTGGGGTAATCTATGCATAGGGGTTGATGCACGTTTTCGTCCTTGTTTCTCCGGTAGAAATCTTGGGGCACTCTTTGAAGTTCTTTGTCTTGGATCGAGTATTATGAATCTGAAATTGTTTGATGCGTATCATATAATTAACTCATGGATACTTGTGGTGACATTGGAGTATCTAGGTGACATTAGAGTTGGTTGATGCGTATCATATGGTGTTATTTTAGTATGAACTCTTGGATAGATCGAACGGAAAGAATAACTTTGCGTTATTTTAGTACGAACTCTTGAATAGATCGAACGGAAAGAATAACTTTAAGGTGGTTTCGTACCCTACAAACAATTTCTTCTTATGTTCTCCGCTAGATAGGAACTCTGGAGTGATTCTTCATCGCACGTTGAGGGAAGGTTATATGATCCAATTAGATTAGCATTGTTGAGAGATTGCACTAGCGAAAGTACGGACCCCAGGCCTTGTTTTCAAGCATTGAAATACCGTTTGTGCTCCTTTTTATCACTTTCTACCTTGCTGTTTTTATTTATTCAGATTATAAAAATATATTTCTACCATCCATATTACACTTTTATCACCATCTCTTCGCCGAACTAGTGCACCTATACAATTTACCATTGTATTTGGTGTGTTGGGGACACAAGAGACTTTTAATTATTTGGTTGCAGGGTTGTTTGAGAGAGACCATCTTCATCCTACGCCTACCACGAATTGATAAACCTTAGGTCATCCACTTGAGGGAAATTTGCTACTATCCTACAAAACTCTGCGCTTGGAGGCCCAACACGAGTCTAGAAGAACAAGTTGTGTAGTAGACATCAAGCTCTTTTCTGGCGCCGTTGCCGGGGAGGTGAGTGCATGAAGGTATATCTTTAGATCTTGCAATTGAATCTTTTAGTTTCTTGTTTTATCACTAGTTTGGTTCGTAAAAGAAAACTAAAAAAATGGAATTGAGGTTGCATCATATTATTCATCTTTATAATGTCTTTCGTGAAAATGATGGAAAGGAAAATTGTGCTCAATTAATAGAGGAAGAATTCTATAAAATGTTTGACAATAAATCTTTCAATGATGAGCATGATTGCAATGTTGTTGGTATGAACTCTTTGAATATCCATGATGCTAATGATATGCAAAGGCAAAAGCTTGGGGATGCTATGTTTGATGAAGATGATATTTTTAGTCCCCCAAGTTTTGATGAGAAAATTTATTATGATGAAAGCATGCCTCCTATCTATGATGATTATGGTGATGACATCTATGCTATATTGAATGATAACCATGAGACTTGTCATCATGATTTTAATTTCCAATCCCATGATAGTTATTTTGTTGAGTTTGCTCCCACTACTACTCATGAGAATACATTTTCTTATGTGGTGAGTAAGAAAATTTCTATGCTTGTGGATCATGAAAAGAATGCTTTATGTGATAGCTATATTGTTGAATTCATTCATGATGCTACTGAAAATTATTATGAGAGAGGAACTTATACTTTTACATATTGCAATAATATCAAGTTTCCTCTCTATGTGTTGAAAATCTTGAAGTTTTGTTTGTTTGGCCTTCCTATGCTAGTTGATTCTTGTTCCCATAAATTGTTTGCTCACAAAATACCTTTGCATAGGAAGTGGGTTAGACTTAAATGTGATTGTCATGTGATTCATGATGCTCTCTTTGTGTTTCAATTCTTTACTTTTATGCGAGCATCATTGAAATCATCATGCCTAGCTAAAAGGCATTAAAGAAAAGCACTTGTTGGGAGACAACCCAACACTTTTACCTACTGTTTTTGTGTGTTCACATGGTTAGGCTATTGTAGTGATCTTGTTTTATAGTTTTTTTTTAAATAAAGTGCCAAGTAAAGCCTTTGGGATAGTGTGGATGATAGTTGACTTGATTCTGTGCCAAAACAGAAACTTTTGCGTCCAGTACAGAAATTCCTATCATTTACTGGAACGTGGAAAAATTCTGAATTTTTTACAGCTGATGGGTATACAAATTTTCTACGTTTTACTAATTTTTCAGAATTTCTTGAGTTACATAATTATGACCTTAATTGAGATCTTTACATACTGTTCTGTTTTTGACAGATTCTGTTTTCAATGCATAGTTCGCTTGTTTTATGGTTTCTATGGCTTATATTGCTTAATATAAATTGTGGAAATTGTAGATTACAGTAGGCATTGTGTGAGAACAATTATGAATCTTGTCTTGACGGTACCAAAGTGAATGATTTGTCTTTATCATACTAACCCATCTCACGAAGTTCCGTTAAGTTTTGTGTGATTGAAGTTTTCAAGTTTTGGGTGAGATATCGATATGAGGAGAATAAGGAGTGACAAGACCCTAAGCTTGGGGATGCCCAAGGCACCCCCAAGGTAATATTCAAGGAAGATCCAAGCAACTAAGCTTGGGGATGCCCCGGAAGGCATCCTCTCTTTCGTCTTCAACATTATCGGTAACCTCACTTGGAGCTATATTTTCATTCGTCACATGATATGAGTTTTGCTTGGAGAGTCATTTTCTTTTATTAGGATTTGCTTGATGTTATTTAGAATAATGTTTTGCATCTTTTATTTCAACAAAATTGGCAAGGATAGCCATCACCATGCTTATTTTGCAAATATATGAGTTGCTGTTTCAAAACAGAAAGTTTATCGTTGTTGCAATAATTATCCAGAAAAGTCAGAATGTGATTAAATGTTGAAACTTTTTGCGCAATAATGTCAGAAACAACTCATGGATTCCCGAGGTGATATTGGGGTAATCTATGCATAGGGGTTGATGCATGTTTTCTTCCTTGTTTCTCCGATAGAAATCTTGGGGCACTCTTTGAAGTTCTTTGTATTGGATCGAGTATTATGAATCTGAAATTGTTTGATGCGTATCATATAATTAACTCATGGATACTTGTGGTGACATTGGAGTATCTAGGTGACATTAGAGTTGGTTGATGTGTATCATATGGTGTTATTTTAGTACGAACTCTTGGATAGATCAAACGGAAAAAATAACTTTGCGTTATTTTAGTACGAACTCTTGAATAGATCGAACGGAAAGAATAACTTTAAGGTGGTTTCATACCCTACAAACAATTTCTTCTTATGTTCTCCGCTAGATAGAAACTTTGGAGTTATTCTTCATCGCACATTGAGGGAAGGTTATATGATCCAATTAGATTAGCATTGTTGAGAGATTGCACTAGCGAAAGTACGGACCCTAGGCCTTGTTTTCAAGCATTGCAATACCATTTGTGCTCCGTTTTATCACTTGCTACCTTTCTGTTTTTATTTATTCAGATTATAAAAATATATTTCTACCATCCATATTACACTTTTATCACCATGTCTTCGCCGAACTAGTGGACCTATACAATTTACCATTGTATTTGGTGTGTTGGGGACACAAGAGACTTTTTATTATTTGGTTGCAGGGTTATTTGAGAGAGACCATCTTCATCCTACGCCTCCCATGGATTGATAAACCTTAGGTCATCCACTTGAGGGAAATTTGCTACTGTCCTACAAAACTCTGCGCTTGGAGGCCCTACACGAGTCTACAAGAACAAGTTGTGCAGTAGACATCAGTACTCTCCGTTCCAAGAGTTCAGTGAGGCCGTCGGACTCAGCCTTAAGTGACCCTTGCTGCCGTGCTGTCCTCTACTAGGACAAAACAAGTGTCTCGTATTAAGTTTCATACTGTTCTGGTTTTTACGCTTGTTGAACTAATGTTTATATGCGAATGCATGCCATCCCACTTTCGTTTCCCTATTGGTGTCATATGGTTTACTTCCTTGCGTACTTTGGTTGCTTCCCAACAGCATGTTGCCGTGATTGCTTTGAGGAACGGGTCCTTAGCATTCTGTTGGCAAGGACACACTGCCGATAGGTTTTTCCTTAGCAGTCCCTGATGCTGCCACCTGCTTCGTTGAGCAGGCTCGAAACAAAGCAAGGGCGCAAACAGAAAACGGTAAGGTTCCATCGCGCAGAGGGTCCGCCATACGAAACCTTGGTTGTTCGAGGGATGCGCAAGTGCAAGTTCTGAGAAAATTTTAGAAACATGTCCACTTAGCTTTTGTTTATGCTTTCCCTCCTGCCGGGGTGTATATTTGATCACGCATAGCATCTCCTCCGCCACCCGTGGTCGTCCCTCCTCTCCATGCCTCCTGGGGAGACCGCATACGTATATCCATTTTCATCCTGGAATGAGGGAGAACGGGAAGGAACAAAAGGGAGGGACTAGGTAGTCCATTAGTCACGTGCCCAACCCCGGTCCGGGCCGAGGGGTCAATGTAAACATTCGCAACTAGTGAAACATAGTGGAAAAGGGGAAAAACTGGCTCCTCTCTCCTCTTCCTTTTCTTCCAATGATCCCTCAGCACCCGGCGCGAAGGACACGCTGGCGCATCAAGCCTTGCCGGGGTTCGCTTGCCGGGGGTGCCAAACAACGGATTCGCACCAGCATTCAACCCAGGATTTACCCTTAGCGGGATAAATGCAGGACCGAGCTTTACGCGGGCTCATTGACGCTGGCGGCATCGCCCCTGCGCGACGCAATCATTGGTGAGCAAGAAGGAAGAGGGAGCCCAAGTACGCATCGCTTTCTCGTTCGTCCGACCAAGAAGCATCTCTTGGGATCGGATGCGCTGGATAGGGGGCCGCAAGAAGGGCGGCGTCACTGCATGGCCCGCCTCTCCCTCTGGCCATGGGCGGCATGGTGGCCACGTTATCCGTTGACGGTGTCCTGGACTAGGGGGTACTCACCACGTCGTCTCCCGACCAGCTGGATCGGGCCGAGGACCCCCATGGCGGTTCTCTCATGGGCCACTTCGGGCAGCCCATGCCGCATACAAGGAAGATTCCACAAGACTTAATGATCAAGACAAGGACTCCTCTCCACTGATGTATTCGACTAGGACTCTTGTTAACCTAGGCCTCCGGCACATTATATAAACCGAGGCCGGGCTAGTCGATAGAGGATCATGGCATCTCATATGCTAGATCATTATGACATTACTCATCATATCATGAGGGTTTAGCCCACAACATACGATCTCGAGGTAGATCAACTCTGTACTTGATACTCCATCAATATAAACAAGAGCAGGACGTAGGGTTTTACCTCCATTAAGAGGGCTCGAACCTGGGTAAAACATCGTGTCCCCCGTTCCTGTTACCATTGATCCGAGAGTCCACAGCTCGGGACCCCCTACCCCGAGGTTTGCCGGTTTTGACATCGACAATGGTGCTTTCATTGAGAGTTCCACTGTGTGATCGGCAAAGGATCAATGGCTGGTCTGCAGATCAACTGCGACGTCGGCGTCTTCATCGCCAGCTCGACTGGTCACCTTGGCTGGGCCGAGGACCAGGCTCCTCTTCGGATCGTCAAGATCGGACATATGTCCTCGTCATCATCAACTCCGATCTCTATCAAGATCATGGAGGAATCATCCATGGAGCCCGGGGGCTCAACGTCAATATTGCCCTCAAGCAACCGTGCTGTTTTTCCGGATAGCGAACTTGTATCTGTGGCCACCGCCTCCTCGAACATCGCTTTGACGATTCCTTTGCTACATCTGTGCGGAATTGAGTCTATAACAACCCTGTAAAATTTCGTCGCGTTCCGATGGAGCAATCTCCGTCGATCTCCGATAAACCGGAGCCCTATCGAATCTGGACGAGAATCCGGACGAGTTTAGAGCGTGGTGTCCATCATCTAGTTCGGACGTCCTTTGGAAGATCCAACCGTTGATCGGCTGCAGAATTCCTATATATACCGCCCCTCAAAATTTGAGCTCGATCCGACCGATCAAACTCCGTAAAACCTCCGATGAGCGCATCGATTTTCAGATCTGTTTTCTGCGCGAATACGAATCCGACCCGAGTTTATCTTTCTTCATGAACGGGATATTCGACAACCTTTTTGGAGGAATCTCTTTCTAGGGTATTGTGTTTTGTTTCCGAACACATGCTCACAAATTTTGCTCCTTTTCAGAGATAACCTTCACCGTTGCGCCGGTATCAAACCATGCCGACAACGTTGCTGCATGGCAGCCGACCTGCGCCAGACGGGTCGTCGCTTCATCGAGCCGAACTCAACATCTTCGGATCATTATCTCGGCAAGCCGAACAAGAGTTCGGCATCGTGAATGGGTAAATCATCACCAACATTGTTGCCCCACGAATTATATGGAGCGGGCACACAGCCAGCCGCATGGTCACTTCATCAAACGGGCATCGACCGCGTCACAAGATCCGGCCCGCGTCGGCATCGCTGCACTATTGCTTCTTCAAGCCTGGACGCGACTTCGACGTCCGAACACCAGGAGTCAACCCTGGCCAGACTCGCCCCTCGCACCATCATACCGGAGGACGATTCCGAAGAAATCCTAGATACCAATCCGGCTAACCAAGCCGATGTCCACCACGCCGACCTGCTTCGACACCTCGACTGGCATGGGGCTACAAACGTCACACTACCGACCTGCCCCGTCACCTCGGCTAGACCGGGGGCTTCGCCATCTTTTCATCAACCTACTCCGGTGACTTCGGCGTCACCAGCCGACCAGCTTCGTCACGTTAACTGGACCGGGGGCTTCGCCTCGCCACATCGACCGTGCAGCATCACCATCTCGTCAAGCCGAACTCCTCGCTCGGTCACCTGGGGCTTGGAGGTTGGGACCTTGGCTAGGCTGCGGACTACGTCTTCGTCCCACCACGAGCTCGGACCTCGTCAACAATACCGAGCACATTAACCAGCTAAGTCGCCTCCATGCTCAGTTTTTTCTTTAAATTTTTTAATTCTTGTTCGGTTCGACCAAACATTATATTTGTGTTAAAACAAAAAAGTTGTTCGTTCAAACGATTGATTGTCAAACACACTTCTTTTTTTTTCTTTTTCGCCGAGCTCTTCATCACCTCGGTCGTGAGGGTTTTCGTCACCTCGGCTGGACCAGGGGCTTCGCCTCGCCACATCGACCATGTGGCATCGCCATTTCATCAAGCCGAGCTCTTCGCTCGGGCACCTTGGGACCGTCTTGGGGGCTGGGACCTTGACCCGCTGCAAGCTCGGCCCACGTCATCAACGCCGAACACATTAATCAGCTAAAGTCGCTTTCATGCTCAAAGTTTTTAAACTTTTAATTTGTGTTCGGTGCGACCATGCTCGCATTTGTTGTTTGTTAAAATGAACTCCCTTTACCCATGTTAACTGGGGGCTCTTAAAATTTATATGAGCCATTCTATAATATTTTTTTTTCTAAAGTCATTGCAGAGTCTTTTTCTAACACTCCCTTCTCAACTCGAGTGTGTGGTCAATAGCTGGATAGCCTATTTTCTCTCTAAAGCCGCTCGAGTTTAGTTCATTAAACTGGCCTGAGAAAGCACTCCGCCTTTGGGAATAGAAGGTTGAAACCGAAGGTTGACCTGCTTGGAGTCTTGAGATCAGATGTGCATGTTAAAGCATGACGAAAGGAAAAAATTATTTTAAGACCAATTTTTGGATTGGCACAAAAAAAACTCGATTTAGTTCGGGCGTAAAGTTTTTACTGAAGTTTTTTGGTTTTCCAAGCCTATGGCACTTTTAACCTATTTGTGTGTTTCCAGCATAACTCTCGCAGTACAACGCCGGACACCTTTACAGTTCGGCAATATCAACAGTCGGCTGCAACTAGAGCCGAACCCACCAAAAGCCAAGGTAACTCATGGAGTCCTCGGCAAACCATTCTCGGATATTGCTTTATATGCATCGGTTTCGAATTGTGTCTTCGGTCAATAGTTGGGTTGCCCGGCTCCTGTGCCTGCCTCCTACGTTCCGCTTTGTTCGGCTAGGTGTGCAAAGGGAGAACCACTGCGATTGTGCTTCCAGCTCGAATGGTTAAGCGCCTCAGTGGAGAAAGCCAAAAACTGACTGTCACAATAAGCGTAAACTGGTCAGCGATCCGATGACTGTGTCAAACTATAGATCGGCTGAAGTGTTAATGGTTTGACCTCGGTCGATGCCGAACACTAACTGGGGGCTAGTAACTGGCCCTGAACTTTAAAAACTCCTATGACTAAGTGAAAGTTAAAAAGCCTGCATATCTGATTGCCTCGTTTCCATTAACACAACCGCCTCCGAGCACCGAGACATCGGCTAAGGGTTGTATTGTTAGTACGGAAACACCCTGTGTAGAATCTACAAAGGGGTGGAAGCCGACGATGGGCCACTTTCAGGTTATAAACAGTCTCAATGGAGAATTTGCCTTCCATAATTATCGTAATAAAGCCATAAATATGCATCAATTTGACTTAAGATTTTGGCCAAGCTAGGTTGCCTGGCTCCTGTGTTTACCCCTACATTCCCGATTGTTCGGCTAGGTGGTAAAGGGAGCACCTCTGTGATTGTTACTACCGGGTCATCCGGGTTAGTACCTCAGACTGGGTAAAGCTGAAAGCTAGTCATCTTAAAGGATATAATTGGTCGGCAACGATGGAAGTGAAAATTTTGGTTCATTATGGACCATAGAATTCGGGAACTTTCCCCCAATTAAATCCTCAATATTTTTCTCCCACATTGATCGGAGATGAGGTTTCATGATCATGATCAACATGACAGCCTGGGAAAAGGAACTTATAATGGAACTATTTTTCTCAGAAGATGTTTTATAACATATCTCTCCGTGTACCTTTGTTTATAAAACCATATGGCCGGATTGCCTTGTTTTCCATAAATCTTTGCCCTTATAACGGCTTTATAAAGTTGGAAAACACTCCTCGGCTACTAGCCGAGGAGGTTGAAGCCGATGGTCGGTCAACAAAGTTTTGTACAATGCGGATCCGAGCATTACTGATGTCAAGTACTTGGATACATAGAATCATTACACATAATTTGTGATTTTACTCCGGATATCTATCCTTAATTCGGCCACCCGTGCCCGCATTAAGGCTCGGGGGCTAGTGGGCTTCGGGCTTATCATTTACAAATATTAAAGGGGCACGTTGATCCCCTGATCTGGTGTTGCCACCCGACCAGTGGCTCGGGGGCTACTGCATTGCCTATTCAATGCAGAAAATTCATAATGCCCAATGTTCGGCTTGACCGAGCAATGGGCAAATGCGTCTTCGGACAACAATAGGTACCATCTAGGACCTATCTGGCATCACGCTAATATATTACGGCAACTTCTCAAGACCCTCTCTCAAGGGCCCATCCGTCAATCACTATTTCCTCCAATATATTACACTGTGTTTTTTCCTAAGTATGCTGAAGAGCTAGGAATTGATCCTCAGGCCGATTTTGTGAATCGACCTGAGTCTCAGGGGCTACTGGGATCAACGGTTTTATGTTTTCCTTCAGGTGCATCTTGGATTTTTGGCTAACACACACCTTGAGGGCTACTGGCTATATATCTCGACAGAGAATAAAATTGCACCAATCAAGAATATATCCACAAAAAATCAGCCCACGCCCGAGGTAGTGCACCACCTCGGATGCAGTCCGGCATAAAGCTCGGATACAAGTGGCTGGCTCCATAGAGGGCATTTCCGGCATTAAGCTCGGCTGAACTCCTTCAACTTTTTGAACCAAGGTGATCTATGACACCTCGGATACAGTCCGACGTTGGAGCTCGGATACAATCCGGCATTGGAGCTTGGATGCAGTCTGGCATTGGAGCTCGGACGCAAGAGGACACCGCCGCCCGGGAACAACTTCAAACCCGAGGTGTGGCATAAAAATAACAAGGCATTGATAAGGCTGAAGACTTAGAGGGGCTCCTTGGATACCCGATGTGTAAACTCTTCGGATTCACTTCGGCGATCCTCAAGATCGAAGATGGGTAGATTTGTTGAACCAGTTTTCAAGACCGACGACCGAAGATGAAGAACAGTTCGGAAGAATCGAGGAGCGTCCCCAACTTGAAGACCGGTTCAGGGGGCTACTGACGGTGTCCTGGACTAGGGGGTACTCACCACATCGCCTTTCGACCAGCTGGATCGGGCCGAGGACCCCCATGGTGGTTCTCTCGTGGGCCACTTCGGGCAGCCCATGCCGCATACAAGGAAGATTCCACAAGACTTGATGATCAAGACAAGGACTCCTCTCCACCGATGTATTCGACTAGGACTCTTGTTAACCTAGGCCTCCGGCACATTATATAAACCGAGGCCGGCCTAGTCGATAGAGGATCATGGCATCTCATATGCTAGATCATTATGACATTACTCATCATATCATGAGGGTTTAGCCCACAACATACGATCTCGAGGTAGATCAACTCTGTACTTGATACTCCATCAATATAAACAAGAGCAGGTCGTAGGGTTTTACCTCCATTAAGAGGGCTCGAACCTGGGTAAAACATCGTGTCCCTCATTCCTGTTACCATTGATCCGAGAATCCACAGCTCGGGACCCCCTACCCCGAGGTCTGCTGGTTTTGACACCGACATCCGTGCCAGCCGGGCCTACCGCAGCGTCGTCGCCCCTTGCTCTCGCCGTCGCCGTAGTCGCCGCTGCGGCGGAGGCGAGCATTAGAGTCTGGAAAGGATGAGGCTAGGGAGCAGTTTCGCTCATTTTCTTTGAAGATATGGACGAAGAAGGTGACGATGAAGATTGACGCGTTGTTCGCAACTTTGGGTTCGCCCTAGCGATGCCCCTGCCTGGCGCGCCAAAGATGTCGTGGATGAACACGATCACCTATGGGGCCATGAGCCCCTTGTGGTTCAGCAAGGGGGAGATCACATTGCACAAAGAGCGAAAGCCATGAGGCAGCAGGACGATGGGGCTCTGGTAGTTTTTACCCAGATTCGGGCCGCTAGTAAGCATAAAACCCTACTCCTGCTTTAGTGGATTGGATGGAGGAAACACAACAACACGCAGTGCTCATACCCGGCAAGGCGGCCTTGGGAGAGCTGCTACGAGCGTACAAGTGTGAAGGGGTCCGAATCCCTCTCTAGGTTGCCTTGGGCCTCCTTTTATAGCTCAAGGGGTAACCACAGTGGCAAAACAGTCATTATCTCATGATTAGATAGCTAACAGTGCTATCATACCTAACTCTAGCACTTAGGACAAAATGCCATAAATGCTACCTTAGGTGGCGTGCGGGGGTGCATCCCCGGCAAGCTTATGTCGCCGCTTAACCATCTTCTTCTTATCATCATGACACGCCTCTTGACGGGTGTCAAATAGGTGTGATCTGCTTATCATTGAGCTGCCATGTGCATAGTGAGAGCCACTTACTCACCTGGAGGGCTCGACACCACATCCACAAGTGACTGGCGTCGCGATGCGGTGGAGCGGTGGTAGCTGGCATGCGCCTTCCGGGGGCAGGGCTTTCCGGGCCATCTTGGAGGGGTGTGCGCTTCGGTCTTGATGTCTACTACGCAACCTTCTTCTTGTAGACTCGTGTTGGGCCTCCAAGCGTAGAGTTTTGTAGGGCAGTAGAAAATTTCCCTCAAGTGGATGACCTAAGGTTTATCAATCCGTGGGAGGCGTAGGATGAAGATGGTCTCTCTCAAACAACCCTGCAACCAAATAACAAAGAGTCTCTTGTGTCCCCAACACACCCAATACACTGGTAAATTGTATAGGTGCACTAGTTCGGCGAAGAGATGATGATACAAGTGCAATATGGATGGTAGATATAGGTTTTTGTAATCTGAAAATATAAAAACAGCAAGGTAGTAAGTAACAAAAGTGAGCAAAAATGGTATTGCAATGCTTGGAACTAAGGCCTAGGGTTCATACTTTCACTAGTGCAAGTTCTCTCAACAATGATAACATAATTAGATCATATAACAATCCCTCAACGTGCAACAAAGAGTCACTCCAAAGTCACTAATAGCGGAGAACAAACGAAGAGATTATTGTAGGGTACGAAATCACCTCAAAGTTATTCTTTCTAATCGATCTATTGGGCTATTCCTATAAGTGTCACAAACAGCCCTAGAGTTCATACTAAAATAACACCTTAAGACACACATCAACCAAAACCCTAATGTCACCTAGATACTCCAATGTCACCACAAGTATCCGCGGGTTTGATTATACGATATGCATCACACAATCTCATATTCATCTATTCAAACCAACACAAAGAACTTCAAAGACTGCCCCAAAGTTTCTACCAGAGTGTCAAGACAAAAACGTGTGCCAACCCCTATGCATAAGTTCACAAGGTCACAGAACCCGCAAGTTGATCACCAAAACAGACATCAAGTGGATCACGTGAATATCCCATTGTCACCACAGATAAGCACATGCAAGCCATACATCAAGTGTTCTCAAATACTTAAAGACTCAATCCAATAAGATAACTTCAAAGGGAAAACTCAATCCATTACAAGAAGGTAGAGGGGAGAAACATCGTAAGATCCAACTATAATAGCAAAGCTCGCGGTACATCCAGATCGTGCCAAATCAAGAACACGAAAGAGAGAGATCAAACACATAGCTACTGGTACATACCCTCAGCCCCGAGGGTGAACTACTCCCTCCTCGTCATGGAGAGCATCGGGATGTTGAAGATGGCCACCGGTGATGATTTCCCCCTCCGACAGGGTGCTGGAACAGGGTCCCGATTGGTTTTTGGTGGCTACAGAGGCTTGCGGTGGTGGAACTCCCGATCTAGGTTTGCGGGGTTTCTATATTTATAGGAATTTTTGGCGTCGAGAACAAGTCAGGGGGGTCCACGACGAGCCCACAAGAACAGAGGGCGCCCAGGGGGTTGGGCGCGCCCTCCACCCTTGTGGAGGCCTCGTGGCTCTTCTGGCCCAACTCTTTTGTTTCGGGGGCTTCTTCTGGTCCATAAAAAATCACAGTAAATTTTTAGCTCATTTGGACTCCGTTTGATATTCCTTTTCTGCGAAACTCAAAAACAAGGAAAAAACATAAACTGGCACTGGGCTCTAGATTGATAGGTTAGTCCCAAAAATCATATAAAATAGCATATAAATGCATATAAAACATCCAAGATGGATAATATAATAGCATGGAACAATCAAAAATTATAGATACGTTGGAGACGTATCAAGCATCCCCAAGCTTAACTCATGCTCGTCCTCGAGTAGGTAAATGATAAAAATAGAATTTTTGGTGTGGAATGCTAGCAAGTGCACAAGTTTGATCAATGACAATTTCAATCACTTTTTCTAGCATCATTATATATCATAAATAGTAGCTCATCTCATAAAACTTCTCATGATCAAGTAGCAAACTATTCACATGTTAAAGCATAGATCATAAACTTTCTTGAAAACTAACAAACTAGGTTCTCAGTCATCAAACAATTGCAATTCATCTTATTTTCAGGAAGGGTCTATGTAAGAGCTTTGATTTAGCAAATCCCACATACTCAACTATCATATAGTCTTCCATGATTGCTACCACTCAAAGCATATTTTTAGAACAAATAGCATCCATTGAACACAGAGAAAGATAGGGGCTTAATGTTTCACCTCCCAACTTATTTATCATGTAGATAATTGTCAACAATAATAATTCATGATCAAATATATTTGAATGGCCATATATTCTTAGATCTTTCCCCACCACATGATGCTTACCAACTAAAGAGTAGGTTGGAATGAGAAGGAATACTACTGACTCTTGCATAAAAGTAAAAGATAGGCCCTTCGTAGAGGGAAGCAGGGATTTGCAGAGGTGCCAGAGCTCGAAGCTTTTAAAATATAGATGAAAATAATTTTGACAGGTATGCTTTCATTGTCAACATAACAACCAAGAGTTCCCAATATCTTCCATACTAGATACATTATAGGCGGTTCCCAAACAGAAAGGTAAAGTTTTTACTCCCCCTCCACCAGCAATCACACTCCAGGGCTTGTCTGAAACAATGCGTACCGTCCAACTATCAACAATCCTGGGAGAGTTTTGTTTGCAATTGTAATTTGATTTGATTTGAGCATGGAACTGGGCATCCCGATTACCAGCCATTTTCTCGTGAATGATGAGCGGAGTCCACTCATCGTGAGAATAACCCACCTAGCATGGAAGATACTGACAGCCCCTAGTCGCTACCTGAACGATTCAGGCATACAAAACAGATTATTATTTGAAAGTTTAGAGTTTGGCACATGCAAATTTACTTGGAATGGCAGGTAAATACCGCATATAGGTAGATATGGTGGACACTCATGGAAGAAACTTGGTTCAAGGATTTTGGATGCACAAGCAGAATTCCCGCTTAGTACAGAAATTTTGGCTAGCAAAAGATTCTAAATAGCAAGCACCACATGTTGGAGGATCCATAACAATATAACTTCTATACAAATATACCCAAGCATAACTCATTATGTTGTCTTCCTTGTCCAACTTCAACTAATTTGATCAAGTTTGAAAATAATTAATGGGGCTCACAATCATAGAAGATGTCCAAGATAGTATATTTATATGTGAAATCTCTCTTCCTTCAATATTCTTTCATGAATTGTTCAAGTGACCAACACAATGTTTGCTAACTTTCAATAAATTTACCACCTCTACTTCTTATATGTGAAGTCATTACTCCTCATGGTATAAGCATATGAAGCATATATAATTTCAGATTTATGATATTCAATTCATTCAACCATTTACTCATAGGATATAAGTGAAGCACGTGAGTAAATGACTAACTACTCCAAAAAGATATAAGTGATGATCAATGAGTAGTCAAATAATTAAGTAGCTATGTGAAAACTCTCTCTCAGAAATAAAATTTAAATCTTAAGTACTTTATTCAAACAGCAAGCAAAATAAAATAAAATGACATTCTAAAAATAGCACACATCATGTGAAGAAGCAAAAACTTAGGCTCAACCAATACTAACCGATAATTCTTGATGAAGAAAGGTGGGATGCCTACCGGGGCATCCCCAAGCTTAGATGCTTGAGACTTCTTGAAATATTATATTGGGATGCCTTGGGCATCCCCAAGCTTGAGCTTTTGTGTCTCCTTAATTCCTTTTATATGATGGTTTCCCTAAATCTTAAAAACTTCATCCACACAAAACTCAACAAGAACTCGTGAGAAAAGTTAGTATAAATCAAATGCAAAACCTTATCATTCTCTACTGTAAAAAATCACTAAAATTATTATTTAACATTGCATATTAAATTCCTCTGCATATTTAATACTCCTATCCACAAATAGAATCATTAAGCAAGCAAACATATGCAAACAACGCAAACATAACAGCAATCTGTCAAAATAGAACAGTCTGTAAATAGTGCAATTTTTCTCATACTTCCCTAACTCAAAAAATTCTGAAAAACAACCAGACTGTATATATTTTTTTCTGACTAATTGTGTAAAAATTTCAAGATTTTACCATGTTCTGACTTTCCATAAGAATTCATACAACGATAGAAAACTTTATGTTTTTAAAACAGCAACATATCGACATGCAAAATAAGCATGGTAAAGGCTATACTTGACCTTTTTATTGAAATAAAAGATACATAAAATTACTATAAATAACAGCAAGCAAATCCTAATAAAATAAAATGACGCTCCAAGCAAAACTCATATTATGTGATGAATAAAAATATAGCTCCAAGTAAGGTTACCGATAATATTGGAGACGAAAGAGGGGATGCCTTCCGGGTCATCCCCAAGCTTAGTTGCTTGGGTCTTCCTTGAATATTACCTTGGGGTGCCTTGGGCATCCCCAAGCTTAGGGTATTTACACTCCTTATTCTCCTCATATCAATATCTCACCCAAAACTTGAAAACTTCAATCACACAAAACTTAACGGAACTTCGTGAGATGGATTAGTATGATAAAACAAATCATTCACTTTGGTACTCTCAAGACAAGATTCAAATATTTTCTCACATGATGCCTACTGTATCCTATCATTTCTACAATTTATATTGAGAAATATAAGCCATAGAAACTAGAAAACAAGCAAACTATGCATTGAAAACAGAATCTGTCAAAAACAGAACAGTACGTAAAGATCTGAATTAAGGTCATACTTATATAATTGTAATAATTCTGAAAAATTAGGAAAACGTAGAACATTTGTATATCAATACTCTGTAAAAAAATTCAGAGTTTTTAAGCCTCCTATAAAAAGATAGGAATTTCTGTACTAGACGCAAAAGTTTCTGTTTTTGCACAGAATCAAGTCAACTATCAACCACACTATCCCAAAGGCTTTACTTGGCACTTTATTCAAACAAAAGCTATAAAACATGATTACTACAGTAGCATAATCATGTGAACACACAAAAAAAGTAGAAGTAAATATTGGGTTGTCTCCCAACAAGCACTTTTCTTTAATGCCTTTTTAGCTAGGCATGATGATTTCCATGATGCTCACATAAAAGATAAGAATTGAAACATAACGGGAGCATCATGAAGCATATAACTAGCACATTTTAGTCTAACCCACTTCCTATGCATAGGGATTTTGTGAGCAAACAATTTATGGGATCAAGAATCAACTAGCATAGGAAGGCAAAACAAGTGCAACTTCAAAACTTTCAACACATAGAGAGGAAACTTGATATTATTGAGATATGTAAAAGCATAAGTTCCTCTCTCATAATAATTTTTAGTAGCACCATGAATAAATTCAACAATATAAATATCACATAAAGCATTCTTTTCATGAGCCACAAGCATAGAAATTTTATTACTCTCCACATAAGCAAAATTCTTCTCATTCATAGTAGTGGGAGCAAACTCAACAAAGTAACTATCATGTGAGGCATAATCCAATTGAAAATTAAAATCACGATGACAAGTTTTATGGTTATAATTATTGTTTATAGCATACATGTCATCACAATAATCATCATATATAGCAACTTTATTCTCATAATCAATTGGAACCTCTTCCGAATTAGTGGATTCATCACTAAATAAAGTCATGACCTCTCCAAATCCACTTTTATAATTATTAAAATAAGAATCAACACCCTCTAAAATAGTGGGATCAATACTACCTAAAGTTGAAACTCTTCCAAACCCACTTTCATCAATATAATCATCATAAATAGGAGGCATGCTATCATCATAATAAATTTGCTCATCAAAACTTGGGGGAGTGAAAATATCATCTTCATCAAACATAGCATCCCCAAGCTTGTGGCTTTGCATATCATTAGCATCATGGATATTCAAGGAATTCATACTAACAACATTGCAATCATGCTAATCATTCAAATATTTAGTGCCAAACATTTTATTGAATTCTTCTTCTAGCACTTGAGCATAATTTTCCTTTCCGTCATTTTCTCGAAAGAGATTAAAAAGATGAAGCATATGAGGCAACCTCAATTCCATTTTTTTGTAGTTTTCTTTTATAGACTAAACTAGTGATAAAAAAGAAACTAAAAGATTCGATTGCAAGATCTAAAGATATACCTTCAAGCACTAACCTCCCCGGCAACGGCGCCAGAAAAGAGCTTGATGTCTACTACGAACCTTCTTATTGTAGACTCGTGTTGGGCCTCCAAGCGCAGAGTTTTGTAGGACAGTAGAAAATTTCCCTCAAGTGGATGACCTAAGGTTTATCAATCCGTGGGAGGCGTAGGATGAAGATGGTCTCTATCAAACAACCCTGCAACCAAATAACAAAGAGTCTCTTATGTCCCCAACACACCCAATACAATGGTAAATTGTATAGGTGCACTAGTTCGGCGAAGAGATGGTGATACAAGTGCAATATGGATGGTAGATATAGGTTTTTGTAATCTGAAAATATAAAAACAGCAAGGTAGTAAGTAACAAAAGTGAGCGAAAATGGTATTGCAATGCTTGGAACTAAGGCCTAGGGTTCATACTTTCACTAGTGCAAGTTCTCTCAACAATGATAACATAATTAGATCATATAACAATCCCTCAACGTGCAACAATGAGTCACTCCAAAGTCACTAATAGCGGAGAACAAACAAAGAGATTATTGTAGGGTACGAAACCAACTCAAAGTTATTCTTTCTGATCGATCTATTGGGCTATTCCTATAAGTGTCACAAACAGCGCTAGAGTTCATACTAAGATAACACCTTAAGACACACATCAACCAAAACCCTAATGTCACCTAGATACTCCAATGTCACCACAAGTATCCGCGGGTTTGATTATACGATATGTATCACACAATCTTAGATTCATCTATTCAAACCAACACAAAGAACTTCAAAGAGTGCCCCAAAGTTTCTACCGGAGAGTCAAGACGAAAACGTGTGCCAACCCCTATGCATAAGTTCACAAGGTCACAGAACCCGCAAGTTGATCACCAAAACATACATCAAGTGGATCACGTGAATATCCCATTGTCACCACAGATAAGCACATGCAAGACATACATCAAGTGTTCTCAAATCCTTAAAGACTCAATCCAATAAGATAACTTCAAAGGGAAAACTCAATCCATTACAAGAAGGTAGAGGGGAGAAACATCATAAGATTCAACTATAATAGCAAAGCTCGCGGTACATCAAGATCGTGCCAAATCAAGAACACGAAAGAGAGAGATCAAACACATAGCTACTGGTACATACCCTCAGCCCCGAGGGTGAACTACTCCCTCCTCGTCATGGAGAGCGCCGGGATGATGAAGATGGCCACCGGTGATGATTTCCCCCTTCGGCAGGGTGCCGAAACAGGGTCCTGATTGGTTTTTGGTGGCTACAGTGGCTTGCGGCGGTGAACTCCCGATCTAGGTTTATTCTGGGGGTTTCTATATTTATAGGAATTTTTGATATTGAGAACAAGTCAGGGGGGTCCACGAGGAGCCCACAAGACTGGAGGGCGCGCCCAGGGGGATAGGGCACGCCCTCCACCCTTGTGGAGGCCTTGTGGCTCTTATGGCCCAACTCTTTTGCTTCAGGGGCTTCTTCTGGTCCATAAAAAATCACCGTAAATTTTTAGCTCATTTGGACTCCGTTTGATATTCCTTTTCTGCGAAACTCAAAAACAAGGGAAAAACAGAAACTGGCACTGGGCTCTAGATTAATAGGTTAGTCCCAAAAATCATATAAAATAGCATATAAATGCATATAAAACATCCAAGACGGATAATATAATAGCATGGAACAATAAAAAATTATAGATACGTTGGAAACGTATCAGGTCTCCGGTTGCCCCGGAGGCGCAGCTGGCGGGGGTTTGCCTTTGCTCTTGTTTGTGGTATCGACCTTGCCGGCCTCGCCTGGCTAGCAAGGGACACTCATCTAGGAATCTTGACTTGTATGTTCAGCTTGGTCTTCTTGATATGCTCCTTGGTCTCACGAAGAGCAGCTTCTCTGGCTCGGCCTTGTGTTGGCTCTAAATGTGCCTGACGGGCTCGGCTGCAATGAGGTAGCCATTCCGCCGGCAGGTCCTGGCCATCGGGGCGGAGGCTTTCTGTCCGTGCGCAAGTCAGTGGAAACTAAACACCCTTGTTTGTGTACCCCGACAATGTGCCAAGTCAAGCAACTTGAAACATTCAAAGGAGGATACCATATCATCATACTACAACACAATCATTTTAATGCATGTTGACATCCAAGATAAATCATTATCCACTCCTAGCTATTTAAGCATGTCATGAGAAAGTATAATCTAATTGTCATTGCAAACATGTTTGATCATAATATGTTGAATCATGGATACTAGGTTAAACATATTTACAAAAACAGAACAAGTTGAGTTCATACCCGTTTCTCTCTGCCACAACCAGTTCATCAAATATCGTCATTATTGCCTTTCACTTACACGACCGAATGATATGAAAATAATAATAGTGCAAGAGTGTCGTGGACTAAGCTAGAATCTGCAAACATTTTATTCAAAAGGAGAAGACAGGGTAATATGGGCCCTTTGTTAGATCAATAACAATGCATATGAGAGCCACTCAACATTTTCATCGTGGTCTTCTCCTTGGTATGATTCAATAACAAGAAAAGAACTTCAGAGAAACACACTGAAATATTTTCGGAGTTTTTAGTTTTTCTTGAAGAAAGCGAATTAAAGAGAAAGAAAAACAAAAACAAGAAAAACTATTTACACGGGAAAGCTCCCAACAAGCAAAAAGAAGAATCAAGAAATCTTTTTGGATTTTCTTTTTAATACCACAACTAATTAAACTAGAAAGAAAAACCGAAAAGAAGCAAGAAACATTTTTTTGATTTTCTCAAAGTTTTTCAAACACACAAGAAGAAAGCGAGGAAATAAATCTAGCATGGATAATACAATAAAAAAGTGTTTACACCGACAACTGGAATGCAATGGGTGAACATGAATGTAATGTTGGTGGAAATACGTACTCCCCCAAGCTTAGGCTTTTGGCCTAGGTTGGTAATCACCACCCATAGTAGCCATCCGGTCCCATTTCGAAGTGTTGTGGCGGTGGCACCTGAGCGTCCCACTTCGGAGGCTCCTGCTCTGCCACCGCCTGGGCGTTCTAGTAGGCAACAATGTCCACTGGCATGATCCTGTATCTGCCCCTGGCAATAGGATCAAACAAAGCAGGTGCAGGCAACGGAATAATATCGCGGGAATTCTCGCTGAAAGCCAAGTTGTAACAAATATTATGAAGAGAGTCGGCCTCATCAATAAACTGGTGAGCCACCATCGCCTGGTGATCTAGATAGACCCGGGTCAAAAGATAATCATGTTGGCGTATCTGAATGTTAAAGTGACTTGCTAAGCGAGTAGCATAAATACCACCCTGAATTGTTCCCTTGTTTCTGTTAAGGTGCAGACGGCGTGCAATAATAGCCCCTAAGCTATAAGTGTGATCATTGTGTAGTGCACGGCGTAAAATGCGAAGTTAGGAGCACCGAGTGCACCGACCTTCTCTCTGGCAATTAAACACTTAGCAATGAATAGAGCAAAGTAATGCACAGAAGGAAACTGCAAACTAGTGGCGGTGACACTCGACACGCCTCTCTCATCTCCCACTGACAGAGTACGATAAAAGTTCTCATACTCTACAGGTCTAGGCTCTCTTATTTCCCCATCAGAAGGGATCAAGCATATCTCACAAAAATCACTAAGTGGTATCTGACGAGTTTCAGAGTATAAATTAAACTGCACTTCAGGAGGATTATTCCTACTCAGAAAATGGAAATTTTGCACAAAGGAATTTGTAAGGAGGTGGTATTGATCACACTCGGCTGTGATGAAGTCGGTCAGCCCAGCATTAGTAGCGAATTGAGCGAACTCTTGACGGATCCCGGCCCCCTCCATGAAGACATTATGCGGCCATTTGCATGGCCACACCTCCTCTCTTCTCGGAGTGTTGAGGGCAGTGTCCGAGGATTCCCCAATGACTCCTTTAGCATTTTTCTTGGAGGTAAACTTCCTAAAGAAACTCATCTTGTTCCTATAGATAAAATTCTGAAAATTTTAGTCCACAAAATTTTTGTCAACAAAACTTCACAAGATTGATAGCAACTACTCATAAGGATGCATAGAGGCCATATTAAGCATTCAAACTACTTAGAACTCTAAGAGTTCAACATGCAAGCTCATCTACAGCAGCACCAAGAGTAGCTAATTATTCAAAATACAATCCACTAAAGCAAAAACTAATTGGAGCAATGGAGGAGTCACATACCAAGTAGCAATCCCCCAAAACCGTTTCGGAAACGGAGCTCCGAGCAAAGAGATCAAAATCCACGGGTTTGAGAGCAAGAACACGAGAGAGAGAGAGAGAGAGAGCTATGGTAATTTTTTTCTGGAGGTAGGAGATGACATGGGCTAAAGAAGTAAGTGAGTAGACCCACATGGCAACCACAACCTACCAGGGCGCACCTGGGGTTGCTGGTGCGCCCTGGTGTCTTGTGGTCACCAGGTGCACTTCCCTCTGATGTTATTTGCACCAGAAATTCAGAAATATTCAGAAAAAAATCATATGAAATTTTCAGGGCATTCTGAGAACTTTTATTTTTGGGACATTTTTTATTGCACGAGAAATTCAGAAAACAGACAAAACATGGCATTTTATTTTATTTAACTAAGAAAAACAGAAAACAAAAGTTGGGAAAAGAAAGTTGTGCTTACTAAATTCATCAACTTCATACCTCTGAAAAATGATCCATTAATAAGGTTGATCAAGTCATATTAACAACCACCTTCGATTAGCATGAAACTGAAGAACTTTCACAAAACACTAAGTTACCTCAACGGGGATATGCATGTCCCCAACAATAAGCATTTCAAATTTCTTTTTGGCAGTAGGTAGAGGTAGTTGAAAACTTCCAATAGTGAGTGTCGGAGATTTTTCAATAACATTAATACCATTCACTTGGAATTGTTTCTTCGGAAAGTGCACCGTATGTTCATTACCATTGATATGAAAAGTCATCTTGCTTTTATTGCAATCAATAACAGCCCTTGCAGTATTCAAAAAGGGTCTACCAAGGATAATCGACATGTGGTCGTCCTCGGGCATCTCAAGTATAAAAAGTCAGTTAAGATAGTAACATTTGCAACAACAATGGGCACATCCTCACAAATACTGATAGGTATGGCAGTTGATTTGTCAGCCATTTGCAAATATATTTCAGTAGGTGTGAGTTTATTCAAATCAAGTCTTTTATATAAGGATAAAGGCATAACACTAAAACCTGCTCCTAAATCACACAAAGCAGTTTTAACATAATTTCTTTTGATGGCGCAAGGTATAGTTGGTATTCCTGGATCTCCAAGTTTTTTAGGTACTCCATCCTTAAAAGAATAATTAGCAAGCATGGTGGAGATTTCAGCTTCCGGTATCTTTCTCTTATTAGTGATGATGTCTTTCATGTATTTTGCATAAGAGGCCATCTTTAAAATATCAGTTAAGCGAGTGTGCAAAAAGACTGGCCTAAGCATTTCAGCAAAGCGTTCAAATTCTTCATCATCTTTTTTCTTAGTTGATTCAGGTGGAAAGGGCATGGGTTTTTGAACCCATGGTTCTCTTTCTCTTCCATGTTTTCTAGCAACAAAGTCTCTTTTATCATATCTTTTATTTTTAGGTTGTGGGTTATCAAGATCGACAGCTGGTTCTATTTCAACATCATTATCTGGTTGTTTATCAATGTCTGGTTGAGTGTCTTCATGAACATCATCATTATCTTTTTCATCATCACTAGATTAATGTTCATTACCAGATTGAGTTTTTGAAAGTGCAACTAATCCCTGGGTGGTTTTGGTAATTCATAACAACATATAGCTCATTGAACTAATATCCATTCAAGTTTAATATTTCAGAAAGTTCAATGAATGGCATGCCATGGACTAGAGATGTGGACCCCTCAAAATGCTAACGACACATATTGGCAAAAGCTCAAGACTCTTCATTTATATTTTAGTGATCCAAGATCACATTGAGTCCATAGGAAAGCCAATACTATTAAAAGGGGATGAGGTGTTGCTTAATGGTCTACTTGCTCAAGTGCTTAGTGATATTGCTCCAAAGCCCTCAACCACTTTCTCATTTCAAATATGTCCAAAACCCAAAGCCAAACTCGGCCTCACCGATTCTTTCTATTCGGCGCCACCGAGTTCATATGACATAGCCACGGCCACAAACCCTAACAGTTCGGTCACACCGATACGGATCTCGGTCTCACCGAGATGGCCTTGCAAACTCTCTGTTACCTATTGCAATTGTTTCAGTCTCACCAAAAATGCGATTGGTCACACCGAGTTGGCTTGACATCTTCTTTGTTGCCTTATTGCTTCACTTCGGTCTCACCGAGTTTATGCAATCGGTGCCACCGAGTTGATGTGTGCCCTAAGCCCTAGCACATCAGTCCCACCGAGTTGTTCCAGTCAGTCCCACCGAGATTCCTAACGTTCACATTTTGAACTAAATCGGTCTCACCGAGTTCTTCTATTCGCTCTGACCGAGTTGGGTCAAATGTGTGTAACGGTTGGATTTTGTGTGGACGCTATATATACCCTTCCACCCCTCCTCCATTTGTGAGAGAGCCATCAGAACGTGCCTACACTTCTAGCATACATTTTCTGAGAGAGAACCACCTAATCATGTGTTGAGATCAAGACATTCCAGTCCTACCACAAGAATCTTGATTTCTACCCTTCCCCAAGTTGCTTTCCACTCAAATCATCTTTCCACCATAACCAAATCTGAGAGAGAGAGAGAGTTGAGTGTTGGGGAGACTATCATTTGAAGCACAAGAGCAAGGAGTTCATCATCAACACACCATCTATTACCTTTTGGAGAGTGGTGTCTGCTAGATTGGTTAGGTGTCGCTTGGGAGCCTCCGACAAGATTGTGGAGTTGAACCAAGAAGTTTGTAAGGGCAAGGAGATCGCCTACTTCGTGAAGATCTACCTGAGTGAGGCAAGTCCTTCGTGGGCGATGGCCATGGTGGGATAGATAAGGTTGCTTCTTCGTGGATCCTTCGTGGGTGGAGCCCTTCGTGGACTCGCGCAACCGTTACCCTTCATGGGTTGAAGTCTCCATCAACGTGGATGTACGATAGCACCACCTATCGGAACCACGCCAAAAATCTCAGTGTCATCATTGCGTTTGCACTCTCCAAATCCTTCCCTTTACCTTCATATGCAATGTTTTACTTTCCGCTGCTACACTCTTAGAATTGCATGTGTAGGTTGATTGCTTGACTTGTGCTATTTGCTAAAATCTGCCCACAACTAAAATTGGGAAAAGGTTAGATTTTTATTTGGCCAAGTAGTCTAATCACCCCCTCTAGACCTACTTTCGATCCTACAAGTGGTATCAGAGCTTTGGTCCCCATTTGCCTTGATTTCCATAGCTTTGGTGATCATAGCCTTGGTTTCACAACCTAGGAGAGTATGGCGTCTAGCGAGGGAAATTACCACCATAGAGGTCCTTACTTTGATGATACTAATTTTGCTAGTTGGAAGCATAAGATGAAAGTGCATATTCTTGGTCATAACCCCGTCGTTTGGGCTATTATGTGCATTGGCTTGCAAGGTGATTTCTTCGAGGATGGAAAAGAACCAGACAATGAAGCATCCGCCGAAGAAATGGAGATGTTGCAATACAATGCTCAAGCTTGCGATATTCTCTTCAATGGATTGTGCCCCAAAGAATTCAACAAAATCAGCCGTCTTGAGAATGCAAAGAAAATTTGGGATACTTTGGTTGATATGCACGAAGGTACCAAGTCAGTCAAGGAATCCACATTGGATGTGCTTCAAAGTCAAGTTGGCAAGTTCAAGATGAAGGATGGTGAAGGAGTCGCTGAGATGTACTCTAGGCATGCTCTCATCACAAATGAGATTCCCAGCTTAGGAAGCGAAGAGATGACCGACAAATTCATCATCAAGAAGATCCTAAGAGCCTTGGATGGAAAATATGACACCGTGTGCACATTAATCCAAATGATGCCCAATTACAAAGATCTCAAGCCCACGGAAGTCATTGGTAGAATTGTTGCTCGTGAGATGTCACTCAAGGATAAGGAAGAGCTCCACAACAAGTCAAGTGGTTCTTACAAAGCTTTAAGTGATGCTCCTACAACATCAAGTGAGAAGCAAGTCTCCAATGAAGAATTGAGCTTAATGGTGAAGAACTTCAACAAGTTCTATAAGAATAGAAGCAAAGAGAGAAGCTCCAAGTCAAGATCCTACAATGACACAAGATCTTCTAGTCGTGATCGTGGCGCGCCCAAGTCGCTCTAGTTCTTGCCGCGCACCACGTGCTCAGTCCGCGGCAAGCAGAACGGAGGTGCCTCTTTGTCTTGGATCCAGTACCAATCGCCTCTCCACTCTCCCACTTGCCGTGCAGCTGCCCTCCAAGGTACCCCCAATCCTCTTTCTTCCCCGGCGGAATCCAAGATATGTTGCTGGAAAGGGATTTGTCCTCAATGCGGGGGTTGTAAAAGTGGCGGAACAAGTCCACATTGGAGACGAAGTCCTCGCACAGATGGGCAAACACCGCCATGCACGTCATCACATTGGGTGTGAAATCCAGCAGGCGGAATCCATAGGCGTGCATCATGGCGCTGAAGAAATCGAAGAAGGGGGAAGAAAGCCCACAGTAAAAGTATGCGCAGAAGAAGGGATATGAATCCTCCGGGATATTAGGCCCATCAGGGAGAACCATTGGCGCTCCATGGCCGCCCTTGGTCTCTCTTCCCCACATGTAGGCGTACCTGTGGATCAACACGTTGCCATCCATGTCCGACAACGACAAGACCACATTCTCCCGCCGCCGCTGGGCTAGCTCTTCGGCCTCTCTCTTCTTCTCCTCTGCTCTTGGGTCCGCGGGCTTGGCCGCCTGTTTCCCCTTTACGACGCTCTTCTTGCACCCCTTTTTTGAGGCTCAAGGGGAGGAGTGAGGTCTGGCCTGGTCCGGGGTGGATGGTGGCGGCGGGGGTGGTTTTCGTCGCAAGGAATAAGATGAAGCGAGGGAGGAGAAGGGTGGAATGAGTAGCGCCCCTTCGCGTTACCTTTTTCTTGGGACTACGCGAGGGGGCTAGCTCTCTGCTGTCTTCCCTGACAAAAACCGCCTTCATAGGTGCACTACCAGGTAACTGCTACAACCCCACATTCCACGACCCGCAGTAATTGCGTGGGATGAACGTGTAATTGACGGGTCATCAGGATCATTACTGGGTGTGCAGCAGTTTTTCGCCGTTGTCTGTGCATTGTTTGGGCCTAACCCAACGATGCCAGCAGCACGTATGGCTCAGGCCTGGGAGCTCCTGTCGGTGTACACAAATAAGGGTGTATGTGTCCCCCTAACTAGTGCACAGACCAACGTGGCCTCTGGGGCAGACTGACCTTGCCGGGCGTCCTAAGCTCAAGAACAAGAAGACCAAGCAACTAGAGAAGCCCTCAGAAAGATCTCCCTTGCCGGGCAGGCGAGCTGGACAAGGTCGAGACTACGCCCGGGGACGAGGCCAAGCCGCCCCTGCAGGGTCTTCAGGGCCACCAGGACTAAAATAAGAATCCAAGACAAGAACCCGGCAGGCTCCGCGCCGGCAGGCATTCGCCAGATCGCCACCGCTCCACCCCATCACACACCAGTCACTAATCAGTGCGGTGTCAAGCTCTTGAGCGGCTAGGTGGATCCTGTCGGGCACGTGGCAACATGTGGGAGAAGACATTACCTTTAATGACACCTGTCCCAGGGGCGTGTCATGCGTATAAGAGGTGGTTAGGCAAGCGGTTGAGAAACCTTGCCGGGGCTACCTCTCCATATGACACCTAGCAGTGCATTTAATGCACTTTGTCTTAACTGCCAGAGTTAGGTATGATATCACTGTTAGCTATCTAATCGTACTATAATGACTGTTTATCAACTTTGGTCGCCCCTTAAGCTATAAAAGGAGGCCCAAGGCAACCTAGCAAAGGGTTCACACTTTTGATCCCTCCACACTTGTACGCGCGTAGCTGGTCTCCCCGAGGCATCCTTGCCAGGCTTGAGCACTTCGTGTCTTCGTGTTCCTCCAAATCAAACCACCATAGCAGGAGTAGGGTTTTACGATGCCAAGCGGCCCGAACCTTGGTAAAAAGAGAGTTGTCCCTCGCCGCGCTGCCCTGCTGCCTCTTCTCTTTGTGCAATGTAATTATCCCCCGCTAAACCACAAAGGGGCAACCCTGCCCATAGGTGATCATGCTCCTCCACGACACCAAGACAGTCAAAACAACAAGTGGATGTCCTCGAATGGAGAAAATATGCAAACCAACATGCTCACACAATAATATAGCAAATGAAATATGTGTCGAACATGCACAACCAATTCTAGCATCTATCAAGCAATTGGTGATGACTAGGCCATCTATATATGAGTATATTGACTTAGGAGTCAAATGTTATAGGTCATACTCATCGCTTAAGCATAAGTCGGGTTACCACTTTTACATAAAGCATTAATGTACTCACACCATTAGAGTTGCTTTAGCTCAATTTTTAGAGCAAAGCTCCCCCTAGATGGGATATCCCCCAAAAGAGGGATGAACTAACCTTGGGTTTTGTCAA
The DNA here is from genome assembly GCA_011799875.1 of Thinopyrum elongatum. Classification (NCBI taxonomy): domain Eukaryota; kingdom Viridiplantae; phylum Streptophyta; class Magnoliopsida; order Poales; family Poaceae; genus Thinopyrum; species Thinopyrum elongatum. Next base: position 285,447,373 of record CM022298.1, on the reverse strand, counting down.
TGATGACTTCATGTAGATAGTGAAGATGTGTATCCTCAATTTTGATGTAGTCCATCAAGAGTTCGGAGCAATCCTTTGAAGTTCTGCACTTTCAATACCTACATGGGTTAGTCCCACAAGGAACATACAAGGATATCCATAGACATAGAGTGAATTGCACATATGATGATGTCCATGAAAGCATTAGGTTACCTTGTCCCTTTTCTTACCAACAAGAGGGTTTATGACTCCATGAACTTAGTGCAAAATGTGAAAATTGGTTGGACAAGTCCTTGCCAAAATGAATATGAGTGAAGTATGTTGGCGGAGTAACCATCAAGAACACTCTAGTTCTTCTTCTTTGTGACCCACATCAACTTGATGGGAATCCTTGGAGTTGTAGTTGAACTTGATGAAGTAGAGCCTGAAGTAGTTTTGGGAACCCACTTGACCATGGCTTCGGGTGCTTCTTCAAATAAGTCAATTTCCTCTTGAAGCATGTCTTTGCCATTTCGTCTTGTGGTGGAAGATCATCTTGAGCTTGTGTTCCCTTGAAAGAAGTGGGGTCATACTTCTCTTGTTGAGGAACAAACTTCATCTTGGGATATTTATCTTCTTCCCATTCAACTCCATTGGCATTGAACTTTCGTAGAAAACCAACACCTTTATTCTTCCGGTGTCTTCCTTGCTTGCGGATAATTTACTCAAATTACTTACTCCCGGCAAGACTCTTGTAAACACCTTTCTCTATAATTCCCTTCAATAAGCTATTTTCTTGCTCAAGTGCGACTTGGCTAAGAGAATCATTAGTGGAATGAAAAGAATTACGAGAAGCAACAATATTGGATTTAGTATGGTTATTGTTACTACTAGAAGAAGAATATTTCTTGCTCTTATTGCTAGATTTTACTTGTGGCATATAAGTGGACAAGAGGAGACATTTTTCAATGTAAGAATAACTCCTCTCTCGAAGATCATCATTTATTGCTTTTAGGAACTCATGCTCTTGCTCTAAATTTAGATTCTAGAAGCGTAGCTTCTCATGAGTTCTTAGGGGCTCTCTATGATCCTCTTGAGTTGTTTCATGAGCTAACTTAAGAGTGTTTAGTTCTTTATTTAGACGCTCAATCTCCTTCTTATCATTGTCATTCTTTTCATCTTGATTAGCATGATTACTAGCAAGTTCATTATAGTTTTCATCACTAGTTTTTTCAACAAGTAAATCATCATCACCTAGCAAATCATCTTCATCACTATTGAAATCACGATACTCGGGGTGTGATACCTTGGGGCCTTTAGCCATGAAGCATCTTCCAATTCCCTCATTTGGTGAATCAAATATGTCATGGGAGTTGGATGACACTAGTGCAAGACCAAAAACACCTTCATCTTGAGTATATTCGGAGTCGGAGTGACAGCTTCTCTCGGAGAAGTTGTCAGAGTCGGAGCCGCAAACCCATTCACCAACATGAGCTTGATGTCTTTGTCTTGTGTAGCTCTTTAATGACTTGTCTTTCCTTTCCGAATCCTTGCTTCTTCGAGAAGGTCTTCGTTCATAACGATCATCTCTACTCCTTCTCTATCTTGGAGGTGATTCATCTCTTCTACTTATCATTTTTGGTGAGTCTTCTCTTTTCTTGTAGGGAGGCGTACACTCATTGGAATAGTGTCCGGGTCTTCCATAATTGTAGCAACTACGATCACGACTCGAAGATCTTTTGTCATTGTAGGACCTTGACTTGGAGCTTCTCTCTTTGCTTCTAATCTTGTAGAATTAGTTGAAGTTCTTCACCATTAAGCTCAATTCTTCATTAGGGACTTGCTTTTCACTTGATGTTGTAGGAGCATCACTTGAAGCTTTGTAAGCACCACTTGACTTATTGTGAAGCTCTTCCTTATCATTGAGTGACATCTCATGAGCAACAATTCTACCAATGACTTCTGTGGGCTTGAGATCTTTGTAATTGGGCATCATTTGGATAAATGTGCACACGGTATCATATTTGCTGTCCAAAGCTCTAAGGATCTTCTTGATGATGAATTTGTCGGTCATCTCTTCACTTCCTAAGTCGGCAATCTCATTTGTGATGAGAGCAAGCCTAGAGTACATTTCAGTGTCTCCTTCACCATTCTTCATCTTGATCTTGTCAAGTTGACTTTGAAGCACATCAAACTTGGATTCCTTGATGGACTTGGTACCTTCATGCATATCAATCAAACTATCCCAAATTTCCTTTGCATTCTCAAAGCGGTTGATTTTGTTGAATTCCTCAGGGCACAATCCATTGAAGAGAATATCACAAGCTTGAGCATTGTATTGTAACATCTTCAATTCTTCCGTGGTCGCTTCACGATCCGGTTCTCTACCATCTTCAAAGACTACACCTGGCAAGCCAATATGAACAACAACCCAAACGACGGGGTTATGACCTAGAATATGCATTTTCATCTTATGCTTCCAACTAGCAATATTTGTACCATCAAAGTAAGGACCTCTACGATGATAGTTACCCTCAATAGACGCCATACAATCCTAGGTTGTGAAACCAAGGCTTTAATCACCAAAACAATGGAAATCAAGGCTTATGAAGACCAAAGCTCTGATACCAATTGTAGGATCAAAAGTATGTCTAGAGGGGGGATTAGACTACTTGACAAATAAAAACCTAGACTTTTCCCAATTTTAATTGTATGCAGATTTTAGCAATTATGACAAGTCAAGCAATCAACCTACACATGCAATTCTAAGAGTATAGCAGTGGAAAATAGAACATTACACATGAAGGTAAAGGGAAGGGTTTGGAGAAGGAAAACACAATGGTGACACGAAGATTTTTGGCATGGTTCCGATAGGTGGTGCTAGCGTACATCCAAGTTGATGTAGACTTCAACCCACGAAGGGTAACGGCTGCGTGAGTCCGCGGAGGGCTCCACCCATGAAGGGTCCACGAGGAAGCAACCTTGTCTATCCCACCATGGCCATCGCCCACGAAGGACTTGCCTCACTCGGGTAGATCTTCACGAAGTAGGCGATCTCCTTGCCCTTGCAAACTTCTTGGTTCAACTCCACATCATGTCGAAGGCTCCCAAGCGACAGCTAACCAATCTAGGAGACACCACTCTCCAAAAGGTAATAGGCGGTGTGTTGATGATGAACTCCTTGCTCTTGTGCTTCAAATGATAGTCTCCTCAATACTCAACTCTCTCTCATAGATTTGGCTATGGTGGAAGAAAGATTTGAGTGGAAAGCAACTTGGGAAAGGCTAGAAATCAAGGTTCAAATGGTAGGATTGGAATCTCTTGATCTCAACATATGAGTAGGTGGTTCTCTCTCAAAAAATGAATGGTGGAAGTGTAGGCATGTTCTGATGTCTCTCCTCTATGCGAAAGAAGGGGTGGAGGGGTATATATAGCCTCCACACAAAATCCAATCGTTACACACTTTTGACCCATCTCGATGGCACCGATCAGAAAACTCGGTGGCACCGATCTGTGTAAAAATATGAACGTTAAAAATCTCAGTGGGACTAACGGGAAAAACTTAGAGGGACCGATGTGTAAGGGCTTAGGGAAAACCTCAACTCAGTTGTGCCGATTGCATCATCTCGGTGGGACCGAAGTGAGGCAATAAGCAACAGGGAGTCGGTCAAGCCATCTCGGTGAGACCGATTGCAATTCTCATTGAGACCAAAATAATTGCAACAAGCAACACAGAGCTGGGAAGGCCATCTCGGTGAGACCGAGAACCATATCGGTGGATCCAAATTGTTAGGGTTTTGGCAGTGGCTATGTCTAGATAAACTCGGTGGCTCCGGGTAGGAAGTATCGGTGGGGCCGAGGGAAATTTAGGTTTTGGACATATTTGGATAGTGAAAGTGGCTGAGGGTTTTGGAGCAATATCACTAAGCACTTGAGCAACAAGATCATTAAGCAACACCTCATCCCCTTTCAATAGTATTGGCTTTCCTATGGACTCAATGTGATCTTGGATCACTTAAACAAAAATGTAGAGTCTTGTGCTCTTGCCAATCCTTTTCCTTAGCATTTTGAGGGGTCCACATCTCTAGTCCTTGCCATGCCAATAATTGAACATCCTGAAATATTTATCTTGAATAGACATTAGTTCAATGAGATATATGTTGTTATGAATTACCAAAAACTACCCAGGGATTAGTTGCACTTTCACTCTGTAGTACTTCTCGGTCACCTGACTGGTAATCTTCTTCATATCTTGAGTTAATCTTCAGTTATCCTCCTGCAAGCCCTGCCATCGGGAAGGGTACTACTGCTTGTGCATAAGTCAGGTGTATTAAAGACCCCATTCTTAATACACCGACACTAGTTTAAGTCTAGGCCTGATAATGGCCCGAGATGATTGTAGGCCCACGTTCCAGCCCATCTATAACGATTAGCGGGCCGACAGTTTTAGTACCATAATTTTTTATTTACATCTAAGGTATTGGCCCATTACGCTCTGATCGAATCTTACGACCTTTTCAGCAAGCGACGACAACATATACAGTAAATAAATTATAGCATCATGATGAACAATAAACCTGGACTATACAACAAATAAATTATAGCATATTACATCCACTAGGCATCAAAGTTCATCGCCAGTGGTAATAAAGGGCAACCAGATAGCAGACATCAGATTACGTACACTAGGCATGAAAGGTCGCCACCAGTGCAAATAAATACGCCCACAAAATAATATATAGAGCCGACAGAACTGTCGGAAACTGGGCTCCGGGGACCCAAGAAAGGTTTGAACTCTGGGGTGTGCTCACAGAACTTCGCTAAGTCCGGCCTCTCAGCTCTCTATCTCATGGCGATGCTCCAGCGTGCCCGAGAGGGATGCAAAAAGAACACAAACAAAATGGTTTACCCAGGTTCGGGGCACCTTGTAGTGTAAGACCCTACTCCTGCATTGTGTGTGCATTGCCTCACGAGGGAGGATGAATGGGTGAGTACAAGTGGCCTTAGGAGGCTTTAGGAGCTGCTCTGGGCTTGGGGGTGGATGAACTTGATCCCCCTCTAAGGTGGTGGCCTAGCTATACTTATACTTGCCTTGGTCCTCTTCCCCCCAAAACACTAGGCGGGAAGGGTTGCCACAACAGCCAAATTCGAAGGGGGACAGCAGTATAGCTTATCCTGACTAAAGGTTGTCTTCGCCTACTAAAGCTTCCTGCCATGACGCACCGATGGGCTCGACGATGACCTCCGTCCTGGCGAGCCTGCTGTCCTGGTCTTCTAGCACCAAAGTGGCAACCTTTGGGGACTACTTCGGGAACCGGCGTGCTATCCTTGCTCCCTTAGCACGAAAGAGGAAAACATCATTATCCATGCCTGCTGGCGCGTTTCTGGCCCTGCTCGTCGTGGCTCGCGTCACCCACGTGCAGCGCGAGGCGGGCTTGGCGAGCCTAGACATACCCACCCCATGAGGGGCCTCGGGAGGCTGCCATGCGCGAGGCCTTCGGGGAACTCTTGACGATGCTTGATGTCATACCCCTTGCGAGGGTCTTGCTTGCAAAGCCTTGAAGGTAGGCCGCATTGGGCCCATGGCATGCTCCCTGTCCTGGGCAGCAGGCAGACGGGCCTGGGTACCCCAAGTCATACGGGCCCGACAAGCACTTCAACACAGTTCAAGAAAGGTTAGTCCTGCCCAGGAGCTGCAGCGCAAGCAGCTGAGCAAGCTGATGAGACTGCGCTTGTTTGATGCTTAGATCCACCAACTCAAGCTGCATAGCAGTAATAGACGTCATGTACTTCTGGTTAATCTTGCGTAGAGATTGGAGTTCCAGTCGGATTTGAGCTGAAGCATGTCTTTCTGCTTGAATTTGAGACTGAAGAAGTCGAATAGATTCAAGCGGCGACTTCATCGAGCTTGTGTCACTGCTATTAGAGAGTAACTTTGACACTACATCAAGACATGACTTTGGGATTGTATCGCTATCTCCAAGATGTGTTGCCTTCTTCCCTGCAATATATGTTAGAGGGAGAAGCAATGGGTTTGTCTCACTCTCATTGTGGCAATTCTTCCTAGCGTTAGGGATGTCACCCTGAAAGAGAAAAAAGTAGACAGATAAAGGTTTTGCACGTATAAGCATCAGTGCTGTCAATTCATCCCATTTCTTAGTGGAAAATAAAGAGACACGGTTTAAAATAGCATTAACATAATAGGCATTGTTCATAGTTAAGACATGCCACGAAATGGCATTATGCAGGAGTGATCAGCTTCACCACACTACTGGATTACAGATCAAGAACACAAGCATACATGTAGTGCTAAACAACGTATAAGCATCAATGGTGAGTGTACTATCAATTTATCCCATTTCAGATTGGTAAATAAAGAGACATGATTTAAGTAACATTTACATAATGTGGCATTGTTCATAGTTAAGACATAGCAGGATATGACATTGTGCTGGGTTTGGTAGTTTCACCACACCACTGGATTACAACTCAAGAACACAAGCATACATGCAGTGCTAAAGAAGATATCTTGTTGTGTTTAGTATAATTTACATGGTATGAATAAGGAACTAGGTTGTACAACTAAAAACGGAATTGAGAAGGACAAACTTATGTTTATGAACTTCTTCGTAATAAACTTTGAACATGTAATTTAATGCAAACGACAAAAATAAACAACACTTGCAGTCATAGCTATCCAAATATACACAACAAAGTTTGAAGGCTCGAGAAGAACAAACTTACATTAGTAGTGAAGATTGGCTCTATAAAGCCCTTGTCCATGTTGATGGGGGGGGGGGGGGGCAATTCAAGAAGTTTACCACAAAGTCTTCTTCATGAGCATTGCCTTTATTGTACATTTTGTTAAGAGTAAATATAGATGTGATAATATAGGAACAAATGGAGATTCTTTAAGCTAATATGTAGAGTGATGCTACATAATCAACTAGTTGTAAATGTAAGTACAACATACAGGCAAAATGCACTGACAAGAGCAATGCAGAGCTAAACTTCTTTAGTAGCATTGGTTTTATTCAACATTTTGGAAAAAGTAAACATAGATCCGATGTGTAGAAAATGGAGGGCAAGGGAAAATAAGCTGCAAAGTGATGGTACATGAACAACTAGCTGACAATATAAGTATAGTGATGAAGGATAACAGATACTTACAAGAACAATGCAGAGCTAAACTTCTTCATAAGCATTGGGTTTATTCTACATTAATGTAAGCATTAATATAGATCTGATAATTTGGAGCAAAGAGCGGATAAGAGAGCTATAATGCACAATGATGTCACAAAATCCACCAGGTATGAATGTAAGTACATCGATACAGGACAACTGGTACTAACAAGACCAAAGCAGCGAGCAACATAGTTGCGATATCCTAGGTTTTGTGGTGCTGGTTCTATCGCCAATATAAGTGGGGTGCTATCTGATTTCTGCAGTACCACCACCTTTTTCAAGGACTTTGCTTGTACTCCTTCAGGTTCTGCAATCACCCTCTTTCTTTTGGATGTCTGATACACAAGAACAACATTTGAATGAAAAAACATGGTATGAAGACAAATGGAATAGGTATTGATAATGGATGGGAATGGCATCTTCACATATGCGATGAGTAAACTAAGCAGATGGCGGTGCAACGAAGCAGAAGAAATGCAAAACACCTTATGCAAGATACATGCAACAAATAAAAACTTGCCAAATTAGAACAGGCACCTTGTTGGGTGAAAAGGTTAGGCCATCTACCTTTGCCTCCTTGAGCTCAGAATAGTCATTAGGATCATATTCTGAATACGAATCTATAGGTGGGGAGCATGTGGGTTTCATAGCATCTAGAATGGAACTCAATCACTTGATGCCAGGTTTGTTAGCCATTGAACTGTTCTGCAATATTCTTCTGATGTGCGCATTCTCATATTCATTGTGATTATGTTCAATATTAGAGAAGCGTGAAAACATAAATAGTAGTGAGATTATCTTTGTAATGCAGAGGATATTCCAATATAATAGGGGCTTCCTGTAAACCCTTGTGTGATATCACTGGATTCTGATGAGAGGGCCCATGTGTGTTGTAATTTGGTGCGTACATTAATATAATCTGGCACAACTACACAAAAAAGAGGCTCCCTATTGGGAGCACCAGAAGCAAGGATAGTTGGCAGATGATAGGTTCGTAATATGTTATATAGAAATATTATTGCCAAACTATGATAACGAGAGTGCATAGAGAAATAGTAATCCCTCATGTCTATATATGTGGTGCACATGCATTTCGAAACTCACGTAGTAACATTAGATCACCAATTAAATGTAGGCTTTGGAAATATGAGTGGCATGTAGTTTAGCTTGAAGGATGGAGTGCTGCTAGTACGACACAAAGGCACCAAGCAGATCATAGTGTAGATAAAATGGGTACATCATAAGCATCATAAATAAATAGGGAAAGTGGAACTTGCTGGAAAATACGGGGTTGTATTGCCGCTACTAATTGAAAGCCTATCGATCACCTACAGGACGGCTCTATTCACCTGAAGGCGCACTACTGTTACTATCAGTCTAGTCTCTGAAAGGCCACATAGCTCCCAACATTTCCTGACATACCAACTCGAAGTGCTGAAAGCATCTAGCAGAAGCGACCCAATAGACCTGTTGACTGCAGATGTCCCTGCTCCCCTGCCTCACAAGGAACATACTATACTTATTAAAGAAGAATAGAAGAGGAACATGTTAAAAAAAAGAAGAGGAAGCATATTATTGAGATTCTGCTTATTTTTATACATTGTTCATTGCCCACCCATGATGACTCAGAGCGCCCAAAGAAATGCATTTCCCTACTGTCTCTCTATATGTGGCCACGTGCATTTGGAAACTCAAGTGGGATAATTAGCTGACCAATGAAATGTGTGTTTGTTAACTAGTATCAGTATCATGTCACATTCGTATTTGAACAAGTAAGCTTTGGAATTATGATCGGTATGTTGTTTAGATTCAAGGGTGGATTGCTACTAGTACGACACAAAGCACCTACGCATATCATACTATATATATAATGGGAGAACCATAAGCATCACAAGTAAACTCAGGAAAGTGGAACTTGCTAGAAAATATGGGATAGTATTGCCGGTATGGTTAGAAAGGCTTTGAATACCAGCTCTCTTCAACTAAAGGTGCAATACTGTTACTAATAGTCTAACTCCCAAAGGCGGCACAACTCCCAACATTTCCTGGATATTATGTCAGACCAACATGAAGAGTTGAAAGCGTCCATGACAAGCGATCGAATAGACATGTAGAATGCAAATGTCCCTTCTCCTCTTCACTACAAGGAACATACTGTACTACTATTATTCTCCCTCCGTTCCCAAATATAAGTCTTTATAGAGATTCCACTATGGATCACATATGCGATGTATATAGATACATTGTAGAGTGTAGATTCACTCATTTTGCTCCGTATGTAGTCCATGGAGGAATCTCTACAAAGAATTATATTTAGGTTCGAAGAGAGTACATATTAAAGAAGAATAGTGGAGGAACATGCCAAAGAAGAGCAAGTAGATTTTGGATAATAAAATGTTCGTTGCCCACACATGATGAACCAGAGCGCATAAAGAATGCAACTCCCTGTTGTCTCTCTATATGTGGTGCACGTGCTTTTCGAAAGTAATGTAGGAACTATAGATGACCAATTAAATGTTCTCTATTTTAGTAATATCAGCATCATATCACATTCGTATTTGAGCAACTAAGTTTGGAATTTTGAGTGGCATGTTTTTTAGCTTGATGGGTTGAGGAGTAGTGCAAGCACGCCTCGAAGCACCTAGGATGATGGTACTGAATATAAAGGGAATGTCTACATGCAAGTTTCCTAACCCTTCTTCTTCCTCACCTCTTCTTCTTCCCCTATAGACCAGCGCACGGGCCACCGGCGGAACTGTCGGGGCATGACACCTATGGGATCGCAAGAGACCCCTTTACGATTCGGCGGGGGAAGAGGTATGCGCAAAGAGCAGAACCAACGATCGACCTGGGAAGATTTTACCCAGGTTCGGGCCGCTGATCAGTGTAAAACCCTACTCCTGCCTTGTGTTCTTATTAGTGTTCTTGAGCCCAGCCTCCAGGAGCGCTCACAGTGAACAGTACGTTCAAAGAGCAGCTACGCATGCAGAATGGGCCAGAAGTTCTCCTCCCTTGTAGCAGTTGCCTTGGGCCTCCTTTTATGCGCTCCAAGGGGTCACCACAATGGCAAAATGTACATACATTGCGGTGTAAAGTAGCTACAGGGTAATCATACCTAACCCTTGACGGACTAGGACGAACGCATTTAATGCACCGTAAGGTGTCCGTTTAGGTGTCCTCACTTTCTTGGGGATGGAAAAAGGGGCCATCCCATCAGCACCGCTTAAGCTCTCCCCCACTGGCGCGTCGCCACGCATCCAAAGAAGGACCCAGAATGTCGGGGTTTGTCGCTGTGCTAGAGCGGTGGCACAGCAACAAAACCTTGCCGGGCGCTGAAGCTTGCCTGGCGCCAATCCTTGCCGGGCGCCAATCCTTGCCGGGCTCCGCAGACCACCCCAGCAAGATCTTGCCGGGGAAGCTGGCCTTCGGATTCCAGCTCTTCTCATCTGCTGATCCTCAGATCTCTGACTTGATGATTTCTTTGGTGGCTTGAATCTACCTCGAACTGTTCCTCGGCAAGCCTTGCCGCGAGGATGGCTACAACTGCCCGTGCACAAGTACGGGGTACTAGTGGCCCAATACTTAGTACACCGACAGGAGCCCCCAGGCCTAGGCCATACACGAGTGCGAGGCGTTGTTGGGCTAGGCCGAAACAGTGCACGGGCACGCATGGCAGGGGATTAACCGCTCGTAAATATCCTGTTTACTGTGCCCCCCACTACACGCGCCGAACGCGCGACGTGGGAAGCGTGCCTCAAAAGCTGCAATTGCGACGCGCCTGTAGAGGCGCATTCACATTGGGGAGTAAAAGAGGCGGCCCCGCTCCTTCCCCATAAAAAACGAGAAGCCGCAGAGGCACAAGCCTATTTACCCCCCTCTTCTTCTCAATCTGGCCATCGTCATCGCCTTCCTCCTCTCGAGCTCAGAGCAAAGTTTTCCCTCTTCCGCCCGCCGCTTCCACGCTCGCTTCACCCCCGGCTTCCGCCCTCACAGCCGCCATGCCACCCAAGACCAGCAAAGGCAAGGGCAAGGAAGCGAAAGCCGATGTCCCAGAGAGTGAACTGGTGAAGATGCGGAAGAAGTATGCCGTCTTCGCCCCGTCGCTTGATGCAGAAGCTCTGAAGAGGCGGTACCAATGCATGTGGGCGAAGGAGACGCTGGCTCACCCCGCCACACGCGTAATTCCAAGTTCTTGTTCCAAAAGTGGGTCGGACAGATACCCCTTCTTCGCTGCATATTTCTATTGCGGGCTCTGCCCCCCATTTTCCGACTTCTTCAATGATATCATGTACACATACGGCTTTCATCTTCTCGATTTCACGCCGAATGCGGTACTGTGCATGTCCATCTTTGCCCATCTTTGTGAAAACTTTGCCGGAGTGATTCCCAACACTACCCTTTTCCGCCATTATTTCTTCCCCCACATCCAAAAAGGAGAGGCCCTCTCTGGTTCTATCGCCTGGATTCCAAGGGCTTGGAATAAGGAAATATATCCAGAAGGAGTTTACCACGAAAAGTGGGATGAATGGCGGTCTGAATGGTGCTGGATCAAGGAAGCAGATCCCCATCCATTTTGTCTGCCCCGGAAACAGAAGGCGGTCCGCGGCAGTGGCTGGAGCAGTCTTGCCGCTGACGATGAAAAGCTCACAATCGCCACCACCAGGATTCTCCGCCTGAAAGCTGCCGGGTTGACAATGGAGATGATTGGCTTCGACTTTCTCCGCCGCCGCATCGCCCCCTTGCAAAATAGGGGAAGGCCAGCTTGGGAATACCGAAACGCGGCGGACATTATGAGATTGCGTCCCGGGTTGAATAATAATCTGACTACTATGCAGCTTGGCGCTCTCCGTCAAAAGCTGTTCCAGCGCGATGACAAGCATCGGCTGCCGGCAAGGATTGTCCCTTTGTGCAACAACTCTGCCTTGGGGTCAATCATCGCCTTCATGCCGATGTTCAACGCCCACGGTCTTGACGCGACTTGGGCCGAGCCAACCAAGGAGGAAGCACAGAAGTTTTTCGATAACTTGACGGAGAGACCCGTCCGAGAAGAAGCAGATTTCATCCGAGCCACCACCGACCAAGAAGTAGCATACATTGCCACTAGGGTGGAGGAGGCAAATCTTGCTGCGGAGGCCGGCAGCGTTGGCTTCACAGAATGGGAAACCAGCGACGTAGAGGTAGTAGTGGAGGTAAAACCTGCCGGGAAAGACAAAGCTGCCGGGGAACAGAGCAGCACAGCCGCTGAGAGCTCGTCCGACGAGGACACGGCCAAAGAAGAACCGCAAGAAGAGCTCCCAGCCCTGAAGAAGACGAAGCGTGTTCTTCGGAAGGCTGCATCTGGCATCCCGGCAAGCCAGCCTTCTTCGAGCGGCGAGGCTCCCGGCAAGAAAGTGGCCGACAAGACTGCACCGCGATAAGGGGTTCGTCAGCAACCTGCGCGGCGCACGAGACCCACACCAGCGACCACTGCTGGAGCGGCAGGGGTGTCTCGCACCACCGCACCGGAAGCCATCCCGGAGCCTGCCACGGCCAAGCGACCTAGGACCCCTCCTCTGCCTTCCCACTCAGACATCACAACGGAGGACAATTTCGACATCTCCGGCTTTAGTCCGGAGCGAGAAGAAGAAGAGTGAGTGCTTTACCACAGCTTTCATCTTCCAATCTTGGATCAACTTTGCTGACTTGCTTATATTGTCTCTGCAGTGATGCAGAAACCTTGCTGGAGAGGATGACGAAGAGGGCAAAGACTTCCATGGGCGACGAGCCCCCGGCAGGCTCCACGAGCGTGCCAGAAACTATTATCGTCAGCCCGGAGCTCAGCCCTCAACGCAGCCCCCAGCGCAGCCCCCTGCGTAAGTTCATCGCTCTTTTTTCGCTCGCGGGCTCTGAGGTTTCTATTCTTGCCGCTGATATCTTTGGGCTCGCAGGAGAAGAACGGCAACAAGGAGAGTTGTCGTAAGACGTCCCCGTCGTGCCACCTCCATCGATCACGCCGCCCACAAGCACGTCCCCGGCAAGAGATCCTACCGACGAGCCCATCTTAACTGAGGAGGCGCCAGCAAGCACGGACACCGGCAACCTTCCCCCGGCAACCGAAGTTGCCGGGAGGGGCAAGGCCACCTCCCAACAGCTCGACACAGGTAACTGATTGCCTCAGAATGCTTGCTATTCTTTCCCTTCTCTCTGTCTTTGGTCCCTTCGAACTTCAATCTTGGTCTTATTCTGTTCTCCTCTTTCGTCCTTCAGAGTTCCCTGTGATGGAACACATGGACGTCGATGTTGTCATCGAGGAGACCGCCAGGGATGCTGCTGTCGAAGCAGACAGGATCGCTGCCAGCGAGGCCGCCAAGGATGCCACTATCGAGGCTGGTGGTGCTCTTGACGGGGAGGCCGCCAAGACTGCACAGGAGGAACCCGCCAAGGAATCTACTGAAGGGGGCGGCAGGGAGGCTGATGACCGTACTGACGGCATTCCTGCCGCAGGAGCGCCAGGCGCTGCACCGGCCACGGAGCCCCCTGCCTCTGGTGAGGCGGTTGCTGAAGACCAACTGTCAACATCTGAAGGCCCCTCATCCAGCAAATATCTCAAGGTTGGCGAGAACTTGTTTGTCAACTTGCCGGGGACGGCAAGGATTGGGGCACCAGCCGAAGGAGAAGTCTTTGACGAAGAAATCATCGCTGCTGCCGGGCTCGAGATTGTTGACGACCCCAGCGCTAGTAGCAGCAAATCTGAAGAGGATCAGCTCCTTCAGGCCATGGGCGAGAATTTTCGCAACCTCCAGGCTCTCCACCGTGCCCGGAAGGATAAAGCGGATTCCAGAATGGCAGCTGTCGAGGCGGCTGAAGCAGATTTCCAGAGGCGCGTCGAACAAATGCAAGTCTGGTACGCCGAGGCCCTCCAAGAGCTGACTGCTGGCCGAGAACAAGTGAGTCAATAGTGGACAGAAATCCTCTTGAAGCAATCTGATATGGAGAAGGCGCAGGATGAAGCTACTCAAAGAATTGCTGCTGAAGATGCTCTCCTGACGGAGCGCCGTGTTGCTCTTGATGCTCATGAGGAAGATCTCACCGCACGTGAGCAGGCGCTCACCGCCAAACTTCGCAGCAAAGATGAAGATATCGAGAAGCTCGTCGCGCGGCGGACCCAGGAGCTGGAGCAAAAACATAAAGAGGCGCTCGAAGCTCTGACTGTAAGTCATGCCGGCAAGCTCAAGGAGGCCATCGATGCTGCCGAAGCTACAGAGGCCGCCAAGAACGAGCTGAGCGACAAGGTAAAGAAGCTAGAAGTAGATCTCGAAGAGCACGGCAAGGAGCTCTCGACGCTCAAAGGTGACAGGGAAAAAACCCTCCACACCTTGGCGGAGATGCAAGTTGCCCTGTCTAACAAAACCAAGCAGCTCTCCTCTGCGGCTGATGCTATTGCAGTTCTGGAATTGAAGCTGACCACGTTGGAGAAGTCCCTCGAGGCCGGCAGGGCCCGCGAGAAGGCTCTACTCAAAGATCTCCAGGGAGAGAGGAACCTGCTCAAGAGCGCTGCCGCCGCCCAAGTCGATTACGAAAAGGGGGTAAAGATCTGGACTGGACGCTTCATCGATGCTGCGGAGAAGCTTACGGCAGAACTGTCAACCATGGGCATGTCAAACTTCAGGTATTCTTCCGAGGAAAGAATATCTTCAAGTGCTAAGTTGACGATGTTCTTTGAAAGCATCATCGACGCCTTGAGGCTGCTTCAGTCTAGCCGAGCGACCCAATTGGCCAACGAAACCCGCCGGCTTTGCCGGGCCGTCCTCCGCAAGGTGCTTATCAAAGTGGTGCACAGCAATCCCGGCATCGACCTCTCCAACGCGCTCGGCCATCTGCCAAAGGACGCAAATGTCGAGGCGCTTGAAGAACTTATTGCGCCTATCCTTGAGAAGGTGGACTCCATCAAGAGGATCGAAGGCTAGCGCAGGGATTAAGTGCTCCTCCTTTTCTTGCCGTCATCATTCCATGTAAAAGACAATTAAGTCTCAAGTTAGAATTGCGGCAACCCATGAATGTAATATAACTCGCCTATGTTTTGGTTCATGCTTGCTATTTTCCTTGTCTGATTCTTTTATGTATGGAGTTCACCCTACGCTTGCTGAAAAACTTGCCGGCGCGCAACCTGCCGCGAGCGCTGGGTGCGGGACTTCAGCAGCCTGCTGGAGGCGCCGCGGCCGACAAGACTCCTTGGCGTTCTCAGTGCAGCCACTTAAATCATTGAGCGGACTCGAAACAAAATAAGGGCGCAACTGATTACAACAAGGGTTCCTTCGCGTGCAGATTTTCCATACAAGAGTCGGAATCGTCCAAGGAAATAACTTTGCAATAAAGGGAACTTGCTCTAAGTTTTTAGAACTTAGCTTTCCGTCACTGTCCTTCCTCCGGCAAGCGTCGATTCCGAACATCGCCAACTGGTACTCATATCTCCCTTCCCCCCAGGCAAATGTGCACGCGAGGAATCCTTCTGTCTTTTAAAAAGAAAGAAGAGAAAATAAAGACATGAAACCTTGGCGGTTCATTAGAACTTACCGGGAGTATGTGTCATACAACATCTTAGACAAACATGCATATATAAATATGAACATGGGAATCAATAAGGGAATGCACACCACTTAAATTTATTCATCTGTGCTCAGGGTCTGTGCCTGGCTTTGTACAAAGGATCACATGCCTTGCCGGCAAGACTTGTACAAAAGGGTGGTTCCCGGCAACCGCGTCTTATGGGTAGAACTTGCGAAGATGTTCGATATTCCAGGAATTGCTCACTGGAACGCCATCTTCGGTCTCCAAGCGGACAGCGCCGGGCCTGGTGACTCGCACTACCCGATAAGGGCCTTCCCACTTTGGCGTCAACTTGTTTGAATTCTTGGCGGACTGAATCCGCCGAAGAACAAGGTCGCCTTCCTCAAGGCTTCGGGCATGAACTTTGCGGCTATGGTAGCGGCGCAAAGCTTGCTGGTAGCGTGCAGCTCGCACAGCAGCCTGTAGACGATTCTCCTCAAGGAGCACAGCGTCATCTTGGCGCAGTTGCTCTTGCTCAAGCTCATCATAAGCGAGCACTCGAGGTGATCCGTACGTGAGTTCTGTGGGGAGAATTGCTTCCGCTCCGTAGACCAGAGCGAAGGGCGTTTGGCCGGTGGCTCGATTTGGTGTCGTTCTGATTGACCAAAGAACCGCCGGCAACTCATCAATCCAGCGTCTTCCGCACTGTTTCAGCCTGTCAAAGGTTCTGGTCCTGAGACCATGCAGCACTTCAGCATTGGCCCTCTCTGCTTGGCCGTTGCTTCTCGGATGAGCAACGGAGGCAAAACAAATTTTGCCGCCAAGGTCTTGGACGTACTGCATGAAGGTGCGACTTGTGAATTGCGTGCCGTTGTCGGTGATGATCCTGTTGGGCACACCGAAACGGCAAACTATCCCCTTAAAGAACTTGACGGCCGATTGTGCTGTCACCTTCCTCACTGCTTCCACCTCCGGCCACTTTGTGAACTTGTCGATAGCAACGTACAAGTACTCAAAGCCCCCGGTAGCACGGGGGAAAGGGCCCAGTATGTCGAGCCCCCAGACCGAAAATGGCCAGGAGAGAGGGATTGTCTGAAGAGCTTGAGCTGGTTGATGCGATTTCTTGGAATGAAACTGGCACGCTTCACACTTGGTGACTAGTGCAGTTGCATCCTGGAGAGCGGTGGGCCAAAAGAAACCTTGCCGGAATGCTTTCCCGGCAAGTGCTCTTGATCCTATGCGGGAACCACATATGCCTCCATGTATCTCCGCCAACAGCTCTAGTCCATCCTCCCGAGGGATGCACTTTAATTTTACACCGTTTGGTCTCTTTCTGTACAGGACGTCATCAACGAACTTGTACATAACAGACTAATGGGTTACTCTTTCCGCTTCTTCCTGTTCCTCCGGGAGTTCTCCTGTTTGAAGGAAATGGACAATGTGCTGCGCCCATGCTGGAGCCTGAGGCTCGACGGCTAGGACTAAAGGCATCTCCTCCGCCGGGGGAATGTTTGTCTCGACAGCGAGGGCCAGAGGCCCTGCTGGAGCCTGTTGTTCCCCGGCAGGCATGTCGTCGATCCCGGCAACTTCCTTGCCGGCGGCTCCCGGGAGCTCTGCCGGGAAGTACTGACCAGAGTTCAACTTTCTTCTCTTTTCTTGCCGCATTGATGGCGCCACGGATGGTTGAGCCAATTGGAGCACAAAAGTTCCTGGTTCCACAGGCAACTTGAGGGCGGCACGCTTTGACAGGTCGTCAGCAACACTGTTCTCGGCACAAGGAACGTGCTCCATTTGGAGACCGTCAAAGTGCTCTTCCATTTTTCTCACTTCATCCACGTAGGCTTGCATCAATGGACTTTGATAACTCTTGTTAACTTGCCTGACGACAAGTTGTGAATCGCCTTTGATGACGAGCTTTTTGATACCAAGGTCTGCCGCGATCCTGAGACCGGCAAGCAAACCCTCGTATTCTGCTGTGTTGTTGGTCGAACTCTCCTGGGGAAAATGCATTTGGACTACGTACTTGAGGTGCTCTCCGGTGGGTGTGACAAGCAGCACGCCAGCACCGGCGCCTTGCAGCGAGAAAGCCCCGTCAAAGTACATAACCCATTGCTGATCGATTTCCTTACCGGGGAGAGTTGTTTCTTGAACCTCTTCGTTCGGCGTTGGGGTCCATTCCGCAATGAACTCCGCCAAGGCCCTACTCTGAATTGTCGAAGTGCTTTCAAACTTGAGGACAAAGCTCGACAACTCCAACGCCCACTCCACGATCCTGCCGGTTGCTTCTGGATTTTGCAAAATCCGTTGCAGCAGAAAGCGAGTGACGACGGTGATTTCATGTGCTTGAAAATAATGGCGCAGCTTCCTCGAGGCCATAAGAAGGCCGAAAAGCAACTTCTGCGCACCAGAATATCTTGACCTAGCTCCTTGTAAAAGAGAGCTAACAAAATAAACTCGGCGCTGCACCACCTTTTTCTTCTACACTGGTTCTTCTGTTTGCGCAGATCCTGTCTTGCCGGGATCAACCCTTGCCGGGAAAGATCTTGCCACGTCACCTGGCGGTCCTGTCGCTGGTGTTGCTTCCTCATCAGCCTCTCTCTGTGCCACTAGCACAGCACTAACCACTTGATTTGTCGCTGCCAGATACAGCAGCAACGGCTCTTGTGGTTTAGGCGCGACTAGCGTCGGCGGAGAGGAAAGGTATTTCTTCAAATCTTGCAGCGCAGCCTCTGCCTCCGGAGTCCATTTCATTGGACCTGCCTTCTTCAAAATTTTGAAAAAGGGCAGGGCGCGCTCAGCAGACTTGGAAATAAACCTGCTTAGAGCAGCAGCACAGTCGGCAAGGCGACGCACATCCTTGACGCGTCTCAGCGCTTCAATTTGCTCGATAGCTTTGATCTTGTCGGGGTTCGCTTCGATTCCCCGGCAAGATACAAAGAATCCGAGGAGCTTGCCGGAAGGAACACCGAACACGCACTTCTTAGGATTGAGCTTCAAGTTGATCTTGCGCAGATTTGCAAATGTTTCTTCTAAATCTTGAATGAGCGTCGCTTTGTCTTTGGTTTTGACCACTATATCATCCATATAGGCCTCCATATTTTTATGGAGCTGAGGCTCAAAACCAATTTGGATTGCTCTCGCAAATGTTGAACCAGCACTTTTCAACCCGAAAGGCATTCATATAAAACAATACGTACCACATGGGGTGATAAATGCGGTCTTCTCTTCATCTTCTTTTGCCATGAAAATCTGATGATACCCTGAATAGGCATCAAGGAAGGACAGGAGATCACAACCAGCGGTGGAATCCACAATTTGGTCGATGCGCGGCAAGCGAAAGGGATCTTTTGGATAGGCTTTATTGATATCTGTATAATCGATACAAAGCCTCCATTTCCCATTCGCTTTTCGCACTACAACCGGATTGGCCAACCAGGTTGGATGAAGCACTCCTTTGACCAGTCCTGCCGCCTCCAGCTTTCTAATTTCTTCGGCAATGAATTCTTGCCGCTCCAAGGCTTGCTTCCTGACCCTCTGCTTGACGGGCCACGCGTGAGGGCAGACAGCAAGGTGGTGCTCAATTACCTTCCTGGGAACACCGGGGATGTCAAACGGTTGCCATGCAAACACGTCGACATTCGCCCGCAGGAAGGCAACGAGCGCGCTTTCCTATTTGTCATCTAGGGTGGAACTTATGGTGAAAGTTCCCCCCGTTCCGTCCTCCCTGGCGGGCACCTTCTTGGTCTCCGGTGGAGCAGCCTTGGATTTCTTGTTCTTGCCGGTGGAACTCTCTGGTGCATCCTCGACGGAAGCGCAGCATTCCAACGAGGTGCGCTTGCCGGAGTTCGCGCCAAGATTCTTACTGGTCTTCTTCTTCCCCCCGAGAGTTCCAGTGGCAGGAGCAGATGCCTTGATGGCAGGTGCTGCAACTGCTTCTCGGTAAAGTTGGTCGGCACAAATGAGCGCATCCTTCTTATCGGAATGGATAGTGATGACTCTCAACGGCCCGGGCATCTTCAAAACATTGTATGCGTAGTGTGATGCCACCATAAACTTAGCCAGCGCTGGCCGACCAAGGATCCCATTGTATGACATGGGGATCTTGGCGACATCAAACACTACCTTCTCGGTCCTGTAGTTGAGCTCGCTACCAAATGTCACCGGCAGCGTAATCTTGCCCTTGGGCTCGGTTCTTCCCGGATTGACCCCTTGAAACATACCCATTTCTTCGAGGTCCTAGTCAGGAATTTGGAGCTTCTTGAGCACATCCGGTGAGATTAGGTTTAGCCCGGCCCCACCGTCAACTAGCATTTTCGTCACCTTGAGGTTGCGAATTGTTGGCGAGACCAACAGTGGCAAGCACCCGACCGCAGTTGTGCGATCAGGGTGATCCTCGGCGTCGAAAACGATAGGCGTGTTGGACCACTTCAGGGGCCTACATGCATCTGGTGATGGCTCTGTTGCACTGACTTCCCACACCCACTATTTGAGTCGACGGTGGGAAGAATGCAACGAGGCAACTCCATCAATACACATGGCCTCTGTAGCTTTCTGGAATTCTTGCTCACTGGACTCATCATCTTCTTCATCATCATCTTCTTCTTTGTCTCGGCCCCGAGCGGGCCTATCCTTCTGTTGCTTGGCCTTGCCGCGGCGCCCCCCTCGGCCACCGCGCTTCTTGCCGGATCCGTCAGCACCATCTTGGGCCTTCTCCTTATCTCGCCTTTCATATTCGGCCCTCTGTTTCTCAGCAAGCTGTTCAACTTGCCGGCAATTCTGGAGATCGTGGCCGTTAGTGCGATGGATCTTGCAATACTACATCCCAGAGCTTTCCGACTTGTCGGCAGCCGCCAAGGTCTGACAGGAAGGGCACCCGGCAAGATCCTTGCCGGGGTCACCAACCTTGGCCTTCTTGGCGGCATCAGGGTTGTCAGATTCCTCGACAGCAAGCACGGCCTTGCCTCCGCGTTTCCTGTCCCGCCGACAGCCCTTCCTTGACGGGGTCGCGACGTCTTCATCTTCGGATTCGCCCGCCGCGCCAACAGCCTCGTCAGGGAGATTCCTCCCCTCTTCAGCTCAAGCGCATTTATCGGCCAAAGCGTAAAGCTCGGCAATACTCCTGACTTTGTTCATCGCCAGCTCTTCCCGCATTCTGCGGTTACGCACGTTCTGATGAAATGCGCTAATGACAGCGGCAGGGTGAACGTCAGGAATATTGTACTGCACCCGGCTGAACCTCTGCATAAACTTGCGCAGGGACTTGCCCTCCTTCTGAGGGATGATATGCAAATCACTCTCTTGGCCAGGAGCTTGGTGGCCTCCAACAAAGGAGAAAAACAAGCTGATGGCACAGATCTGACCAAGAAGAAATAGAATTCTTCGGCAGATGCATCAACCACGACCTGACGTTGGGCTTGAGCACCAACGGGAAGTAGTTGGCAAGTATCTTGTCATCCCGGCCCCCGGCAGCCTGCACCGCGATGGTGTAGATGCTCAGGAACTCCGAGGGATGGGTCTTACCATCATATTTCTCCGGGACCTCCGGCTTGAAGGTTCGGGAATTGGGCCACTGGACTTGCCGCAGCTCACGGGTAAACGCTGGAGTCCCTACCTCATAAGGCAAGTCTCCTACGTCCCCTGGCGCAGGCTCATCGACAGCCGGCCCTGCGCGCTTATCAGACTGATAGCGCGCTTCCCGTCACCGCTCGATGGTAGTCCGAGCATCTTCCTTGCCTTGTTCCTGGAGAACTTGACGCTGATCGCGGCGCATCCGTGGATCGGACGACGCCGTGGAAACTTCTTCACGGTGGTCAACCTGCTGGGTTGTCGACCACCGCTGGTGCCACGGAGGGGAGTGCATCGTGGTTGCACCACCTCCGGTTTTCTCCACATCGGCTCGCGCCGGATCGATGGGCCTTCGCTGTGAGGGCCTGCCTCTTGCGGCCCATCTTTGTTGGTGAAGCCGATAAGGCTCTGGATAGTAGCTCGCCACTCCTCCATCTTCTCCGGGGCAGGAGGGAAATCGAGGAGCAGCTGCGCACGTGCCAAGGCTTCCGCTGGCATAGGCGGCGGCGACAGGTACGAGGTACGTGAGGTGCTCTGACTCCTAGCAATGTTAGAAGGAGCACCACCACGGTCACGCGACCGCACTCCACCTCCGCCGGCAGCTCGGTGTGCATGCTGGCCCCGCGCATCTTGGGATCGATGCACAGGAATCTTTTCATGGGGACGCCCTGAACCACCAGCGCCATGACGTCGCTCGTCATGCGCGACCTGGGTAGGTCGTGATGCTTGCGCCGGCGCGGGAGCTCCAGCAGACGCCCTCCGATCTCTGGAATTCGTTGCGCCACCCGTAGGCAACACAGCTCCGTCTCTGGATCCAGCGGCATGTAGGTTACCGCTGCCACTGCGAACGATGCCGCTCGCCTGGCTCGGATCACTAGAACGCCGTGGAAGTTCTAGTCCTCTTCCTTCTGCACCCACGCCATCGCCCGTACGCGAAGGCGTAGGCAAAACGGACGTGGACGGTTGTGCCGTCGCAGCGCTCTTCTTCTTAGGTGGCATGATGATGAAGATGATGAAGAAACTGGGACGCCGATCACTAGATCAGGTTCACGCAACCTTCAATCCCCCTACCTGGCGCGCCAAAGATGTCGGGGCACGACACCTATGGGATCGCAAGAGACCCCTTTACGATTCGGCGGGGGGAGAGGTATGCGCAAAGAGCAGAACCAACGATCGACGCGGAAAGATTTTACCCATGTTCGGGCCGCTGATTAGCGTAAAACCCTACTCCTGCCTTGTGTTCTTATTAGTGTTCTTGAGCCCAGCCTCCAGGAGCGCTCACAGTGAACAGTACGTTCAAAGAGCAGCTACGCATGCAGAATGGGCCAGAAGTTCTCCTCCCCTGTAGCAGTTGCCTTGGGCCTCCTTTTATGCGCTCAAAGGGGTCACCACAGTGGCAAAATGTACATACATTGAGGTGTAAAGTAGCTACAGGGTAATCATACCTAACCCCTGACGGACTAGGACGAACGCATTTAATGCACCATAAGGTGTCCGTTTAGGTGTCCTCACTTTCTTGGGGATGGAAAAAGGGGCCATCCCATCAGCACCGCTTAAGCTCTCCCCCACTGGCGCGTCGCCATGCATCCAAAGAAGGACCTAGAATGTCGGGTTTTGTCGCTGTGCTAGAGCGGTGGCACAGCAACAAAACCTTGCCGGGCGCCGAAGCTTGCCGGGCGCCAAGCCTTGCCGGGCGCCAATCCTTGCCGGGCGCCAATCTTTGCCGGGCTCCGCAGACCACCCCGGCAAGATCTTGCCGGGGATGCTGGCCTTCGGATTCCAGCTCTTCTCATTTGCTGATCCTCAGATCTCTGACTTGATGATTTCTTTGGTGGCTTGAATCGACCTCGAACTGTTCCCCGGCAAGCCTTGCCGTGGGGATGGCTACAACTGCCCGTGCACAAGTACGGGGTACTAGTGGCCCAATACTTAGTACACCGACAGGAACCATCGTCCCCGCCCCCCAACACCGGTCTTCCGCCGCCCCCGGCCATCCCTCTAGCCCCCCTCACATCGAGTTTTCCAACGGTAAGACCCCACCACCGCCCCCACCACCACCGTCCACCATCGCCCCGACACAAAACACTAAGATAGATAATGGGGTAGCCCTTAGGCGAGCCCCTTCTTTCCCTTAGATGAACTCCGGCGAACTCTAAAAAATTGACTGACCCAATTTTGTAATTTAGTCGACTGTCATTTAGCCAATGTGGAATATAAAAGGGGGAAACTAGAAGCATTGTTAGTATAGTGTTGAGCGTGCCATGGCGGATCTGGAGGTGCAAACCAGACAAAGGCAACTTTGCAACCAATGTTTGCTTTTAACTAACAAGTAAGATTCTAAGTGATGCACAAGAAGTCACAGTAAAGCAGTGGCGATCTATTTTCTTGCTGAGATAAATAACATGAGAAGCTACGAAAGAGTATCGCCTCTGGTGCGGCGCCGTGTAACCATCTGCTGAGACGTTGACGGCGTTGCGGTAGCGATGGCTGTCGGTGGCGTGGAAGCAGATCTCAGAGGGCAAATTGTGGCGGCGAGGTAAATGTCCTGGCACGATGGACAAGACAGCTGTAGGAGCGGCCCCGGCAAGGTGGAAGACGGCGCGGATGAAGAAAGAGGACGTGATGCAAGGATCCTTGTCTGGAGGCGTGGATGAGAGACGTCGATCTCTTGTAATGGATGATGGCATCGGGGTATCAGCTCTGTCAGCTCCGGCATGGTGGAGGAGGACAACGTTGGATGGGGTGGCAGACGGAGGAGGCTGGGGTGGAGAGGGTGTTTTGGCGCACATAGAGTACGAATGGGGAAATGGAAGGAGAGAGGTAGGGGGAACCATGTCTTTGGGACGCGCTTGTCTCAAATACGGGGAAGTTACAAACTTAGCCCTCATTTAAAATTTCAGACAACACATCAATATTGGTCGGTTGGGGATAGCACGGTAATCTCGCATACACCGAATATTTGCCGAGAGAGATTTCGGCTGAGGAGAGTTTGTTTTGGTGCCCAACGTGTATGAATTGGGGTGAGCGGCGATTTCGGCCGAGGAGACTACTAATTGTGAGCTGCGTTGGGATTTCCCCGAAGAGGAGGGGATGATGCAATATAGTAGAGATAAGTATTTCCCTTAGTTAAGAACCAAGGTTATCAATCTAGTAGGAGAATCTTGCAACACCTTGTTAGCAGCACCTGCACACAAAATAACAAATCCTTGTACCAAATGCGAACAAGGGGTTGTCAATCCCTCGGCGGTTACTTGCAAGATTAAATTGTGTGAAGATTGATAGATAGACAAAACAAAAAATACAAAATAAAATATATAAAGAAAAATTGCAGCAAGGTATTTTTGGATTTTTACTATGTGATAAAAGTAGACCCGGGGGTCATAGTTTTGACTAGAGGCTTCTCTCTTGAAAATAACATATGGTGGATAAACAAATTATTGTTGGGCAATTGATAGAAAAACAAATAATCATGACAATATCCAAGGTAATGATCTTGTATATAGGCATCACGCTCGAGACAAGGAGACCGAAATGATTCATCTACTACTATTATTCCACACATCGACCGCTATCCAGCATGCATCTAGAGTATTAAGTTCATAAAGAATGGAGTAACGCCTTAAGCAAGATGACATCATGTAGACAATGTAAACTCATGCATGAATAAACCCCATCTTTTTTTCCTTAATGGCAACGATAGAAATATGTGGCATGCTCCCTTCTGTCACTGGGATTGAGCACCACAAGATCGAACTCATCACAAAGCACCCACCCCATGATAACCCACAAGTATAGGGGATCGCAATAGTTTTCGAGGGCAGAGTATTCAACCCAAATTTATAGATTCGACACAAGGGGAGCCAAACAATATTTGTAAGTATTAGCAGTTGAGTTGTCAATTCAACCACACCTGGAGATTAAATATCTGTAGCAAAGTTATCAGTAGCACAATAGTATGATAGTTTTGATAGCATTGGTAAAAGTAGCAGTAACGGTAACAGTGGTAGCAATGATTTTGTAGCAAGTGTAACAGTAATAGCAGCAATAGTAACTTAGCAAGAACAATATGAGGAAAATTCGTAGGCATTGGATCGGTGAATTCGTTGGATGATATTCATCATATAACAGTCATAACCTAGGGCGATACAAAACTAGCTCTAGTTCATAAATATAATGTAGGTATGTATTCCGTAAATAGTCATACGTGCTTATGAAAAGAACTTGCATGACATTTTTTGTCCTACCCACCAGTGGCAGCGGGGTCCATAAGGAAACTAAGGGATATTAAGGCCTCCTTTTAATAGAGAACCGAAACAAAGCATTAACACATAGTGAATACATGAACTCCTCAAAGTACGGTCATCACCGGAAAGTATCCCAATTACTGTCACATTGGGGTTTACGGATCATAACACGTAATAGGTGAATATGACTTGCAAGATCGGATCTAGAACATAGATATAATGGTGAAAACATAAACGGTTCAGATCTGAAATCATGGCACTCGGGCCCTAGTGACAAGCCTTAAGCATGGCAAAGTCATAACAACATCTATCTCAGAACATAGTGGATACTAGGGATCAAGCCCAAACAAAACTAACTCGATTACATGATGAATCTCATCCAAATCCTCACCAACCAGTGAGCCTACGAAGGAATTACTCACTCCCGCTGGGGAGCATCAAGGAATTGGCGATGAAGGAGGGTTGGTGATGACGAATACCGAAGATTCCCCTCTCCGGAGCCCCGAACGGGTCCAGATCTGGCCTCCCGATGAAGAACAGGAGGTGGCGGCGGCTCCGTATCGTGAAACGCGATGAAACTTTCTCCTTGATTTTTTTCTTCGAAAATATGATTTTATAGCGTCAGAATTAGGGTCTGCGGGGCCACGAGGTGGGGACAACCCACTATGGTGCGCCAGAGGGGGGGGGGCGTCGTGGTGTCTTGTGCCCAGCCAGGGGCCCCCTCCGGTGGTTCTTGGCTCCATTATTTTTCTTTTATTGTAAAATAAATCTCCAAAAAGTTTCGTTCCATTCCAAGAATTTTTATTTCTGCACAAAAACAACACCATTGTAGTTCTGCTAAAAACAACGTCAATCCGGGTTAGTTTCATTCAAATCATGCAAATTAGAGTCCAAAACAAGAGCAAAAGCATTAGGAAAAGTAGATACGACGGAGACATATCAACTCCCCCAAGCTTAAAACTTTGCTTGTCCTCAAGCAATTCAGTTGACAAACTGAAAGTGAAAAAGAAAACTTTTAAGAACCCTTTTGTTCTTGTTTACATAAATAAGCTCAAGTAGCACCCAGGTTTTTAGCAAAGATCATGATTAACCATGTCAACAATAACTCTTAAAAATTATATTAACTCATATCAATGGAATAAGCAACTAGTGAGCAATAATAAAATATCTCAAATGACAAAACTTTGTAAAAACAACCATGATATAATATGACAATAATGGTATCTCGCTAGCCCTTTCTGATACTGCAAAACAGAAATGCAGAGCACCTCCAAAGTTCAAGCAGCGACTAAACATTGTAATTCATGGTAGAAAAGATCCAGTCATGATGCATCCAACATTAACTATACACAACGCATGAGGATGACAATAGTGCTCTCAGATCTGGCGCTTATTTGAGAAGGTGATGACTCAACATAAAATTAAATAGATAGCCCCTTCGCAGAGGGAAGCAGGGATTTCCAGCGGTGCCAGAGCTCAGAGTTTTAAACAGAGATAAATGTAATTTTGGGAGGTACACCCTTCCTGTCAATGTTACAACCAAGAGTTATCAATATCTTCCATGCTAAACACATTAGTGGCGGTTCCCAAGCGATAAAAGTAAAGGTTTACTCCCCCTCCAGCAACAAACACACTCCACGGCTAGTCGAATCCATGGGTACCATTCATACCAACATCAGTTCTGGGGGAGTTTGTTTAATTATTTGCAATTTTGATTTCGGCACTGTGAATCCCTATTACCGCCCCTCTCATGCAAGGATGAGTGAATAAACACTCATCATGAGAATAACCCGCTTAGCATGGAAGACACTGATCGCCCCTTGTTGCTCCATGAGAGGTCCAGGCACACAAAACAGATGTTCATTTGAAATTTTTAGAGGTGGCACATGCAAATTTACTTAGAATGGTAGGTTAATACCGCATATAGGTAGATATGGTGGATTCATCTAGAATAACTTGGGTTTTAGGATTTTGATGCACAAGCAGTGTTCCCGCTTAGTACAGGCGAAGGCTAGCAAATAGGTTGAGAAGTGGGCAGCTAGAGAGCGAAAACGGTCATGAACATGCGTTATGCATAATTAACATTGAATACTAGCTTGAGTAGGATATGAACACCATGAACACAAATATCATAGAGGCTATGTTGGTTTTGATTCAACTACATGCATGAACATGTGCCAAGTCAAGCCACTTGAAACATTCAGAGGAGTATACCATATCATCATACTACATCACAATCATTTTAATGCATGTTGACATCCAAGATAAA
Source organism: Thinopyrum elongatum (assembly GCA_011799875.1). NCBI lineage: Eukaryota > Viridiplantae > Streptophyta > Magnoliopsida > Poales > Poaceae > Thinopyrum > Thinopyrum elongatum. The sequence continues at coordinate 285,419,626 of CM022298.1, read as the reverse complement.
TCATTATCAACTCCTAGCTACTTAAGCATGGCATGAGAAACTATAATCTCTAATTGTCATTGCAAACATGTTTGATCATAATATGCTGAATCATGGATACTAGGTTAAACATATTTACAAAAACACAACAAGTTGAGTTCATACCCGTTTCTCTCTACCACATCCAGTTCATCAAATATCATCATTATTGCCTTTCACTTGCACGACCGAATGATATGAAAATAATAATAGTGCAAGAGTGCCATGGAGTAAGCTGGAATCTGCAAACATTTTATTCAAAAAGGAGAAGACAAGGTAATATGGGCTCTTTGTCAGATCAACAACAATGCATATAGGATCCACTCAATATTTTCATCGTGGTCTTCTCTTTGATAACACTTAATAAAAAGAATAGAATTTCAGAGAAACACATTGAAATATTTTTGGAGTTTTTAGTTTTTCTTGAAGAAAGCAAATTAAAGAAAGAGAAAAACAAAAACAAGAAAAACTATTTACACGGGAAAGCTCCCAACAAGCAAAAAGAAGAATCGAGAAATCTTTCTCGGTTTTCTTTTTAATACTACACTAATTAAAGTTACAAAGAAAAACCGAAAAGAAGCAAGAAACATTTTTTTTAGATTTTCTCAAAGTTTTTCAAACACACAAGAAGAAAGCAGGAAAATAAATCTAGGATGGATAATACAATGAAAAAGTGTCAACACCGACAACTGGAATGAAATGTGTGAACATGAATGTAATGTCGGTGGAAATACGTACTCCCCCAAGATTAGGCTTTTGGCCTAGCTTGGTAATCACCATACACGACCTGGATAATAATCTGAGTGATAGCTCATGGAGACTCTTGGTGTGACCACCTCAGCCTGTCTGGCTGCCTCAACCTCCGCATTGTACGCGCGAGCCTCATTCTCCAGGACATAATATCTTCTTTTGCTGTGATAGTCAAAAAGAATAGGCGTAGGCAAAACAACCGATAAAATAGGTTACTTATTAAACCTCAGTTTATAAGTATAATTAGTGGGCGTGCCTGTAAGGAACTTATGACGTTTCATGGCATCAAAGTCTAAGTACTGAGTAGGTAGGATGGGGTCATCAGGCAGAGGTGTTACACCAACCTCTCTAGCTAAACGAGAAGCATAAATCCCACCATAAAAATAACCACTACCAGCGTTGTGCTGCAACCTTCATGCAACAATCACTCCAAGATTATAGCATTTAATTCTGGTCAGAGCAGTGTGTATGAGGCTCAAGTCAGGGGCACAAAGTGTGCTATAATCTTGCTTGCCTACGATGCATTTGCCATTAAACAGTGCAAAGTATTGAATTGATGGGAAATGAATACTTTTTATTCTACCTTGTGTCACTCCTCTATCCTCACCGTAGCAAAGACTAGTAAAAATGACTCATATTCAGATCTTGGTGGCTCATCTAGCGAACCCCAATATTGAATTTTGCAGGCATTACAAAACATCTCTAGAGGCATGGTGCAAGGATGATTATAAGGACTAAATGAAACTCTAGACTCGCGTGGATGAAATTTAAATTTCTTAGTGAACATTTCTGTGAGATTGAGATGCTGAATGCACTTATCTTCGATGTAGGGACCGAGCTCGGCATTTTGAACATATTCCTTAAATTCTTCCTTAATACCTGCGCTCACCATGAAATTGTTACACGACCATAAGCATGATTTGATAGCCGCATCCCGCATTTCGCTCACGCTTGGTTCAACATAAGACCAGCGTATCGAGCCACTACTAGATGATGCCTCCATAGACCTCCTCCTCGAAGAACTCCTAAAGAATTGCATTTTTATTTGCGAACAATTTCTAAAAAAATTTGGGACACAAAATTTTTCTCAACAAAACTTCACTAGATTGATAGCAACTACTCATAAGGGTGCATAGAGGCTATATTAAGCATTCAAACTACTTAGAAATCTAAGAATTCAACATGCAAGCTCATCTACAGCAGCACCAAGAGTAGCTAATTATTCAAAATACAAACCACTAAAGCAAAATCTAATTCGAGAAATGGAGGAGTCACATACCAAGTAGCAATGCCCCAAAACAGTTTCGAAAATGGAGCTTCGAGCAATGAGATAAAAATCCATGGGTTTGAGAGCAAGAACACGAGAGAGAGAGCTATGGTGATTTTTTTCTGGAGGTAGGAGATGACATGGGCTAAAGAAGTGAGGGGACCCATGTGGGGACCATAACCTACCAGCGCGTGCCTGGGGCTACTGGCACGCCCTGGTGTATTTTGCTCACCAGGTGCACCCCCTCTGTTGTTATTTGCACCAAAAATTCAGAAATATTCAGAAAAAATCTTATTAAAATTTTCATGGCATTCTAAGAACTTTTGTTTTTAGGTCATTTATTATTGCACGGGAAATTCAGAAAACAGACAAACACATGGCATTTTATTTTATTTAACTAAATTGGGAGCAGAAGGTTGTGCTTACTAAATTCATCAACTTCATACCTGTCAAAAATGATCCATTAATAAGGTTGATCGAGTTTTATTAACAACCACCTTCGATTAGCATAAAACCGAAGAACTTTCATAAAACACTAAGTTACCTCAACGAGGATATGCATGTCCCCAATAATAAGCATTTCATATTTCTTTTTTGAAGTAGGTAGAGGTAGTTGAAAACTTCCAATAGTGAGTGTCGGAGATTTTTCAATAACATTAATACCATTCACTTGGAATTGTTTCTTCGAAAAGTGCAATGTATGCTCATAACCATTGATATGAAAAGTGACCTTGCTTTTATTGCAATCAATAACAGCCCCTGCAGTATTCAAAAAGGGTCTACCAAGGATAATCGACATGTTGTCGTCCTCGGGCATCTCAAGTATAACAAAGTCAGTTAAAATAGTAACATTTGCAACAACAATGGGCACATCCTCACAAATACCGATAGGTATGGCAGTTGATTTGTCAGCCATTTGCAAAGATATTTCAGTAGGTGTGAGTTTGTTCCAATCAAGTCTTTTATATAAGGAGAAAGGCATAACACTAACACCAACTCCTAAATCACACAAAGCAGTTTTAACATAATTTCTTTTGATGGAGCAAGGTATAGTTGGTATTCCTGGGACTCCAAGTTTTTTAGGTACTCCATCCTTAAAAGAATAATTAGCAAGCATGGTGGAGATTTCAGCTTCCGGCATCTTTCTCTTATTAGTGATGATGTCTTTCCTGTATTTTGCATAAGGGGCCAACTTTAAAATATCAGTTAAGCGAGTGCGCAAAAAGACTGGCCTAAGCATTTCAGCAAATTGTTCAAATTCTTCATCATCTTTCTTCATAGTTGATTTAGGTGGAAAGGGCATGGATTTTTGAACCCATGGTTCTCTTTGTCTTCCATGTTTTCTAGCAACAAAGTCTCTTTTGTCATATCTTTTATTTTCAGGTTGTGGGTTATCAAAATCAATAGCTGGTTCTATTTCAACATCATTATCTGGTTGTTGGTCAATGTCTGGTTGAGTGTCTTCATGAATATCATCACTATCTTTTTCATTATCACTAGATGAATGTTCATTACCAGATTGAGTTTCAGCATCAGAAATAGAAACATCATTATTATTATCAAGTGGTTTTTCTACTTCAGGTTCACTAGAGGTATGCAAAGTCCTATCATTTTTCTTTTTCTTCTTCTTTTTAGAAGGACTAGGTGCATCAGTGTTAATTCTTTGAGAGTCTTGTTCAATTCATTTAGGGCGTCCCTAAGGATAAAGTGGTTCCTGAGTCATTTTACCTTCTCTAGTTGCTACTCTAACACCAAAGTCATTCATATTATTATTTATTTCACTAAGCAACTCTCTTTGAGATTTAGCGACTTGTTCTAGTTGAGTTTGAACCATGGAAGCATGTTTTCCTACACCTCTTACATCATTAGTAATTCTAAATTACTAGTCACTCAAGCGAGCAATCATATTAGAATTATATTTCAATTGTTTCATAACATTTTCATTGAAGTGATCTTGTTTTCTAATGTAGTTATCAAACTCATAAAGGCATTGACTAGGATGTTTATTGTAAGGGATGTCACTTTCATCAAATTTCATTAAAGAATTTACCTCTACCACCTTTGGTGGTGGTGTGTCAAGTCCATGTATTTCTTCAATAGGAGGTAAATTTTTAACATCCTCTACTTTAATACCTTTTCCTTCATACTTTTCTTTGCCTCTTGCACATCTTCAGTTCTGAGATGTAAGATACCCCTCTTCTTCGGAGTGGGTTTAGGCGGTGATTCAGGAAAAGTCCAATCATCATCAATTTTCAATATATTATTCAATAATTCCTCAGCTTGTTCAAAAGTTCGTTCCCTGAAAACACAACCAACACAACTATCTAGGAAGTCCCTAGAAGCATCGGTTAGTCCATTATAGATGATATCAAGTATTTCATTTTTCTTAAGAGGGTGATCGGGCAAAGCATTAAGCAATTGGAGAAGCCTCCCCCAAGCTTGTGGGAGACTCTCTTCTTCAATTTGCACAAAATTAAATATTTCCTGTAAAGTAGCTTGTTTCTTATGAGTAGGAATTTTTTTTCCAGAGAAGTAATAAATCATATCCTGGGGACTACGCACACATCCATCAGCAAGAGTATTGTACAATATTTTAGCATCACCCTTTAATGAGAACATAAATAATTTGAGAATATAATAGTAGCGAATCTTCTCATCATGAGCAAATAGGGTGGCTATATCATTTAATTTAGTAAGATGTGCCACAACAATTTCAGTTTCATAGCCATGGAAAGGATCAGATTGAACCAAAGTAATTAACTCTGGGTCGACAGAGAATTCATAATCCTTATCGGTAACAAAGATAGGTGAAGTAGCAAACTTAGGATCACATTTCATTCTAGCATTCAAAGATTTTTCTTTCAGTTTGCATAGTAATTTCTTAAGATCATCCCTATCATTGCAAGCAAGAAAATCTCTAGCTATCTCCTCATCCATAACATAACCTTCAGGTATCTTAGGCTATTCATATCTAGGAGAGCTAGGTCTAATAGGTGTTTCAAGATTTTCAGTTTCAAGTACTTCATCAGTTTCAATAATTTCATCAGTTTCAACATTTCAATATCTTTAGCTCTAGCAATTTGTTCATCAAGAAATTCACCTAGTGGCATATTATCATCAAGCAAGGTACTAGCATCATCATGAGTAGCATTCATAGCAGAAGTAGCATCATCAATAACTTGTGACATATCAGGATTAATAGCATGTGGTGGTGTTGCAAGTCTACTCAAAACAGAAGGTGAATCAACTGCAGAGTGTGATGGCAGTTCCTTACCTCCCCTCGTCCTAGAGGGAAGGATCTTGGTTTTTGTATCCTTTATATTCTTCATAATGATAAATATATAATAATCCCAAGTGACTCAACAAATATAGCTATGCTCCCGGGCAACGGCGCCAGAAAAAGGTCTTGATAACCCACAAGTATAGGGGATTGCAACAGTTTTCGAGGGTAGAGTATTCAACCCAAATTTATAGATTCGACACAAGGGGAGCCAAAGAATATTTGTAAGTATTAGCAGTTGAGTTGTCAATTCAACCACACCTGGAGATTAAAATATCTGCAGCAAAGTGATCAGTAGCACAGTAGTATGATAGTTTTGATAGCTGTGGTAACAATAGCAGTGACGGTAACAGTGGTAGCAATGATTTTGTAGCAAGTGTAACAGTAATAGTAGCAATAGTAACTTAACAAGAACAATATGAGGAAAATTTGTAGGCATTGGATCGGTGAATTCGTTGGATGATATTCATCATATAATAGTCATACCTAGGGCGATACAAAACTAGCTCCAGTTCATAAATGTAATGTAGGCATGTATTCCGTAAATAGTCATACGTGCTTATGAAAAGAACTTGCATGACATCTTTTGTCCTATCCTCCCATGGCAGCGGGGTCTATAAGGAAACTAAGGGATATTAAGGCCTCCTTTTAATAGAGAACCGGAACAAAGCATTAACACATAGTGAATACATGAACTCCTCAAACTACGGTCATCACAGGAAAGTATCCCAATTACTGTCACATTGGGGTTTACGGATCATAGCACGTAATAGGTGAATATGACTTGCAAGATCGGATCTAGAACATAGATATAATGGTGAATTATAAACGGTTCAGATCTGAAATCATGGCACTCGGGCCCTAGTAACAAGCATTAAGCATGGCAAGGTCACAACAACATCAATCTTAGAACATAGTGGATACTAGGGATCAAGCCCTAACAAAACTAACTCAATTACATGATGAATCTCATCCAACTCCTCACCGACCAGAGAGCCTACGAAGGAATTACTCACTCTTGGTGGGGAGCATCATGGAAGTGGCGATGAAGGAGGGTTGGTGATGACGAAGACTGAAGATTCCCCTCTCCGGAGCCCTGAATGGGCTCCAGACCTGGCCTCTCGATGAAGAACAGGATGTGGCGGCGGCTCCGTATCGTGAAACGCGATGAAACTTTCTCCTTGATTTTTTTCTCGAAAAATAGGATTTTATAGCGTCGGAATTAGGGTCTGTGGGGCCACGAGGTGGGGACAACCCACCAGGGCGCGCCAGAGGGGGAGGGGCACCCTGGTGTCTTGTGCCCAGCCAGGGGGCCCCCTCTAGTGGTTCTTGGCTCCAGTATTTTTCTTTTATTGTAAAATAATTCTCCAAAAAGTTCTATTCCATTCCGAGAACTTTTATTTCTACACAAAAACAACAGCATGGTAGTTCTCCTGAAAACAGCGTCAGTGCGGGTTAGTTTCATTCAAATTATGCAAATTAGAGTCCAAAACAAGAGCAAAAGCGTTAGGAAAAGTAGATATGACGGAGACATATCACCCCATTGCAAGAAAATCAAACTAGTTGGCCAAACCAAATCAATAGATCAGAGAGAAATATTAAGCTATAATAATCATGCATTAAAGGGTTCAGAAAGACTCAAATAATATTCATGGATAATCTGATCATAAACTCACAATTCATAGGATCCCAACAAATACACCACAAAAAGTGATTACATCGAATAGAACTCAAAGAACATCAAGGAGAACATTGTATTGAAGATCAAAGAGAGAAATAGCAATCTAGCTACTAACTATGGACCCGTAGGTCTATGGTACATTACTCACACATCATCGGAAGGGCGGCAAGGTTGATGTAGAGCCCCTCCGTGATTGATTCCACCTCCGGCAGATTGCCGGAAAAGGCCACCAGATGGGACCTCGCGAGAACAGGAACTTGCGGCGGTAGAAAAAGTGTTTTGGGTGGCTCTCTGTTGGTTTCCCGATTTTAGAGAATTTATAGAGGCGGAGTTAGGTCAAACAGAGCCTCGTGGGCCCCACGAACCACCAGTGTTTGCCTACCCCCCTGGGCACACCTTGGTGCCTCGTGGGCCACTGCATCATCTTCTGGCCCTCTCCCGAAGCTTCAAGTGTCTCTTTTATCCAGAAAAAAATCTTCAAAAAGATTCGTTGCATTTGGACTTCGTTTGGTATTGATATTCAGAAAAACCAAAAACAAGCAATGCACGGGGCACAAAGTTTTATAGGTTAGTCCCAAAAATGATATATAATTGCTTCTAATTGCATATAAAACATCCAAGCACTACAAAAAAAAGACACATCCGTGACATTTTGGGCCGAACAAAATTTTTTCTGTCATGCTTATGACACTTCTATGACGATAATTGTGACAAAAGCACGTATCATCATAGATGTGGTGGGCTCCTACTTCTATGACAAAAAATCATGACAGAAAATGGGCTTCTCATCCTGGGCGGGCCGGGGACGCACCTGCATGACATTCTTTGGGCCGTCCATGACGAAAAAAATCGTGGTAGAAGAAAGGCCAAGGAAAATTTCGGGGAGTTCTCGGTTATGGTGGGTGGTCGGGGCCGAGCGATGCACGGAGGTTTGCGCGTTTTCTCTCATACACGTACGCGCGTGTGTACGTGCGAGGCATTGGGCTCTAAATGAACTCGAGCGAGGCGTTCGCTTACTGAACCTAAGTGATTGCACTAGCTACGTTACTGAACCCGAGCGATCGATCACTTGGCTGTTAACTGAACCCGAGCCATTCCTTCGCTACTGCTGCTAACTGAATCCAATCAAACCTGCCTCTTGATGAACTGTGACCATTGTTGGGGGTTGGATGAATAGTTCCCAGTGGGGGTTGGATGAACAGGACCCCGTGGTAGTAGAGGCCATTGCCGCTGGATGAACAGGACCCCGATCGAGAGGAGGCCGCCACACACCCAAGCCGGTTGGGGGTGGATGAACAGGACCTCGGCCGTGTAGGGATGGTTGAATAGTAGCCGGTGGAGGCTGGATGAACAGGACCCCGTTGAGGGCTAGTTGAACAGTAGCCGGTGGAGGTTGGATGAATAGTAGCTCATGGATGAACAATAGCTGGTGGAGGCTGGAGGAAGTCGACGGTCGATGAACAGTAGCATGTGAAGGCTGGAGGAAGTCGACGGTGGATGAACAGTAGCCCGTGGAGGCTGGAGCGAGGCACTAGACGGTGGATGAACAGTAACCCGTGGAGTCCCGTTTTGTGGTATGCCACACCCCTCTCGATGAACAGGACCCCGTTTCGACCGTAGGCACTCCAACACAAGTCCGTTTCCTCCGTTTTGCGGTATGCCACACCCCTCCCGATCAATAGCTCCCTGTTTCGACCATAGGAGCTCAAACACAAGTCTGTTTCCTTCGTTTTGCGGTACACCAAACCCCGTTTCGGCTGTTCTATCCAAGCCGGTTAGCTCCCGTTGAACAGGACGCATTCCGACCCAGTCTATTGCCTCCCGATGAATAGGATGATGTTTCTCCGTTCTAACCCAGCCGGTTGGCTACCCGATGAACAGGACACCATTGCTGCCGTCCGTTGCCTCTCCCTGAACATGAGCCCTGGCCGTCCGTATGTGCGAGTACGCATTCGAGACCCCACCCGTATGTACGTACGTGGCCGTATTTTTTGGCATGTTGTTGTACATACGTGTACATGGTTTAGACTGGACTGCCTGAACTGCTACGTCAGGGGCTCTACTACTGCATGTGCCGCTCCTTGCTCGGCCATAGTTCATCATTGCAGAGACACCGATCTGCCAGTATGTACGTACACGTTGGCGACCAGCCAAACAACGCTACTTATGCTTCGACCGGGTGGGTCCCAGCAGTCAGGGAGGATAAGGTGGCACTTCTTTGAGTGCGAAGATATAGCTGGTGGGTCCCGGATGTCAGGGGGAGGAATCATTTTTATTTTGCGAGTAATAAGGAGGCACTTCCTTGTGTTCGAAGATGTAGCTGGTGGGTCCAGCTGTCAGCCTAATAGCCTAAATTCCTCTTCCGATGGCTGTCGTTCGGTGACCTCGTTGACCATGAGGCACCGAGAGCATCAAGGCGATGGACGACGGCAAGGCCTAGGAAGGGAATGACCCGGAGCCAGGGAAGACGAGGCTAGTGGATATCCACGCGGAGGCGAGTACGAGGGTTCATTGGTTCGGCTGCGGCGTAAGGCTGCCGTCGCCGAAGAATAACAGGGGGTGTGGGTGAGTAGAGGGAAGGCCTGGCCAGTCGTAGTATGGTTGGTCCGTGAGGCCTGCGCGGCAGCACAGCCGGCCACGGGAGGCTGGAGCAGGCGGTACAGCGGGCGCTGGTTTGGGTGGCTGGAGCAAGAAGACAAGAGGTTGAAGATGCAGCACGGCCGTTGATTTAACCATCAACGGTCAGTGCAGCTAGAATCATTTTGACTAAGTTGACAAAGCCCGTACGCGTCAACTTAGTTGGCCCACAACTCAGCCTCCAAATCTGGTGGGTCCCAGCTAGCAGGGGGAATCAGTTTTTTGCTCGGAATAAGGTGGCACTTCCTTGCGTGCGAAGATGTTTTCTTGTTTTTTAATTTCTTATTTTTTTGAGTTAGAATAAAAATAAAACAATTTAGCATCTTTGGTACAATCTATATTTTCACGAAATGGATCATAATAAAGCTGGTGGGTCCCAGCTGTCAGGGAGAGGTCACTTTTTTCTGTGTAATAAAGGAAACACTTCCTTGCGTGCAAAGATGTAGCTGGTGGCTCAAACCTGTCAGGGGGAGAAATCATTTGTTTTCGCATAATAAGGAGGGACTTGCTCGCATGCGGCCATGGGCCACGTGGTTCCCTACTGTCAGCCACTCCACGTACATGCCTCTTCTGATGGCTGTCATTTGTTGACAAATTGACCACGCCGCGCCGACAGAACCAACGCGGTGGATGATGGCGAGGCCTAGGAAGGGAATGACCCGGAGCCGGTGAAGACACATAAGTGGATGCCCACGCGGAGGGGGGTACGAGGGTTCACTTGTTTGTCTGGGGTGTGAGGCTGCCATCACCGGAGAATAACAGGACGTGTTGGTGAGTAGAGGAATGGCCTGGACGACGATGGGAGTAGGGTGGGCCGGTGAGGCCTGCGCGGCAGCACAGCCGACCACGGGAGGCGGTAGCAGGCGGTACCGCCGACGGTGGTTTGTGCGGCTGAAGCATGAATATCCGAGATTGAAGAAGCACCACAGCCGTTAGATGGATATCCAATGACCACTGCTACTAGAATCGTGTGTTGACTATAAGTTGACAAAGCCTTGCATATGCGTCAACTTAGTAGGCCCACAAGTGACCATCACATCTGTGGCAGCAAACAGATTGCCCATTTGCGATTTGTTATAATGTACAACCCATTTTTGAATTCTAATGGAATTTACTCAGCCCATTCACTGTTTGTTAAAATTACAACCCATTTTCTAGCCAGGACAACGGTTAATAATTTCAACCAACCGCTCAAAAAAATTCAACAAAATTTTCCACATTTTGATGGGATCCAAAATATTTTTTATCCCCAAATTTCGAGTCAGATTAAATATAATTTCAAAATAAATTTGTATTAGGTAAAAATCCAACGAAATTTTCATCCACAAGTAATGAAATTAAAAAATTTAAAATCCAAAAATAGTAATTTTGAAACTAATTACCTGTTTGGTGCGTTTTTTATATTTACAGCCAAATTTTTATAATACAGCCCATTTATTATTTCTTAAAGCCCATTTTCTTGGCAAGTCTAGTGCGGGGCGGAGAATAACAAGTTGACCTGGGTTGGGTATTCCGCAAAAAAAAAGTATTGCTGGGATAGCCATTTTCACATTGAAAAAGTAATATCTGGGCTGGATATTTGGTCGACATAAAATAATAGCCTGGGCCAGATGGGCCACAGCCCGCCCAGTGAACAACAACAAAAACATCGCTCAAGAAATACTCTGCTCACACCTCAAAAACACAAATACTGCTCGAGCTGCTGGGTCCCAGCTGTCGGCCGCTCCGTGTGCAATTCTCTCATTTATTGACTATATAGGTTGACAATGGTGTGGGACAGTGATGTTAGGAAACCAGGAGGAAGCAAAAAAACATTATAGTTGTATATAATAAGGAGGCACTTCTGTACATGCGGCTATGGCCCTGGTGGGTCCCCACTGTCATCCTCTCCAAGTAAAGTCATCTCCTGATTCCTCATGTTCGTTGACCATGTTGACAACGCGAGACGGCGGCGCCACAACGAGCGGAACAAATCAAAGGATGATGGTGAGGGCCTCGCGGGCCCTACAGATGGTCTGATACAGCGCCCGCGGCTCATTCGGGAAGCCAGGATCATAGGGCCACATGTCCGCGACGGCATTGTCGTTCGTTTGTTCGCCGGTGATTCGTCCTTCCGTGAGCCAGTGCTTGTTGAGGAGACGGAGGTTGCATAACAGGTCCTCCTGCGCAGGTAGCTCTTCCGCCATTAGGGCGTCGAAGTGCAGCCGCACCTGCTCTATGGTGAACACGGCATGAACCGGCTTGGGTGGTGGCGCCGGCTCCTGGTCAATAGCCACGTCCATTCTCAGATTGTCGTCGCTGAACTCGGCGAACTCGCTAGCGAGCCAGCATGTCCGGCTGCTGGACCGGACCGCTGCCAAGCATGAGTCTGACCGCCCTGGCCCACCGAGACCCCCTCCCTCACCCGCGCGCGCTTTCCGCCCGAAACGGTCAGCGCTGCCCACGCCGCTTCCTGGTGTAGGCGATTACTCCGCGTTCAAACGACACAAGTGTCATTTGTCCGTCCGTCTACCGCCCACATTAATGATATGCAGTTACCAAGGCGGCTACTCCAGCGCCACCCATCCGTCCCTCTGCCGCCCACCATTTCTATATAAACTGCTGCGCCGACCATAGCCGCAGTCATCCGCCTCCATTCCCTTTCTCTTGTCCACACCACTCCCACCATGGCTTCCTCGCGCTCCAATGCTCTTCGGGACGGGCGAACGACGGACCAGAAGGAGATGGCAACCATTGCTACCGACTGGCTGGCCGACAGGTAGCCGGAGGACGACGACGTCCCAATGGAGAACATGGTAGTCGACGATCTAGCGCCAACACCCTCCTCCGCGCCATCCTCGCCGGTGCATTGCACCATGACCATCGGCGAGGCCCACGGCCAATACATGGACATGGTAAGGTAGAAGCGTGAGGAGCAGTTCCAGGAGGCGCGGGCCGATGCCGCCTACAACCATCATGTCCTCTAGGAGCACCTGCAGGCGGACGAGCAGATCGTCGCAGAGCGGGCGGAGCAGCAGGCGCTGCTCGAGTCATACAGCTCTGCCCGCGAGAGCCACCTCGCGCGCTGGCGCTGCCGCATGCGGGTGGCGGAGGTTGTGGCCACCTACAAAGAGGGTGATGAAGCGGGTGAGGCGCTGTTTGGCGAGACAGTCGACGAGGCGGAGGACAATGCCGGGTCCGCCAAGTCCCCACCCCACCGGCACCGAGGCAGAGGACTTTGCCGGCTTCGGCGAGGCCCTGCTCCGTCAAGGCCCCGCCCCGCCAATAACAAGGCAGAGGACATTGCCGGCTCCGTCGAGGCCCCGCCCTGCCGGCAACAAGGGGGAGGATTTCCCCTGCTCCGCCGAGGCGCCGCCCCGCCGGCAATGAGATAAAGGACATCGCCGGCTCCGTCGTGGCCCCGCCCCACTGCCAACGAGGCCGCGCCACACAGAAAACAAGGAAGAGCAGAATAGGGTAGGTCGCCGCTGCTCAGGTCCAAGTAAGGACACCGCTGCTACCCTCCGGTTGAAGCCAAGCTTGGCGTGTTGAACATTGACGGCCGATTAGCTTCTTGGCGGCGACGTGGGGTCGGAGAGCTGTGCTAGAGAATAAGCTTCTTTTCGGCTCAGCCGGACACGGGAAATGGGCGCCGGAGATTATAAATTAGGTTAGTTAATTATACCTCCAGCGCACCCCTTTTTAGTTGAAGAATGTATGAAATCTAAAGAAATCTGGCAGGTTTATATGAAATCCGGCCGTGTATGAATGAATTTAGTTCGATTAGTTTGAATTCGTATATCACTGGCATTGGATGAACATGCAAAACAATACGTACTAGCATTATTCTCAGGACGCACGATGATCACCTCGTTTACAGCAGTTTCACACGTACAAAAAGTTTGAGCAGCTTTTTAGCGTGCTCGTACATTGCAATGAAACTCATAGGCCTGGCAATTCATAGAGAACATTCAAAACAGTAGATGATTATGCATCTTAGTGATTCACATGTCAGAGCCAATATTTACTTCACAACTAAAGAATAAATAAAAATCGATCGATGCTGCTGATGGAAAAGGGCATCCCATTCAAAAATATCAAATGCATGTCTTCTTGCTAACATCAATGAGCAAAATTTGACAAGGTTGTCCCATTCCAAAATATCAAATGCGTGTCTTTGCGTACATCAATGAGCAAACTTTGACAAGGTTTTCCCATTCCAAAATATTGAATGCCTATGATTGTGGAATGGGCGGGGTTTGCCATAAGTTTGCACATTGACATGTCACCTCGTGCTAAATAAACCTGTTCTTTTTGTGCAGTTCCACTAAAATAAACCAACTTCACGTGCCTTTATATGTTGCAATGCCTTGAACATATCGGCACCGCCTTTCTTGTAGCTAATTTTGTGGCTGGAGGTGGAAATGAATGATTCAAGAACATTCGATGTATTGTGCATGATGAAGTATAATGGAGGGCACGAACCATCAGAACATTTTGTACAGTTCCCATTGAAATCAAGCTGAGCATCCCTGTTTGCATAAATACAAAAAAAGTGATTAGTATAAAGCAAACTGTATTATGAATTTACAGTTATGAATCTACAGTTTAAACATGCACTTACATGATCCATGCAGAGCACACATTTAGAAAAATGGAACTCACCGGAAAGAATCCTAAAACAACATTGTATTGGCCATCACAACAACAAAGATGGAGATCTGTGAGTCCTTCTGAGCTGAAATTGGTTAGTTCTTGTGGGCAGTAATGTAACCATCCTTCAACTGCTCCTTCTGATAAGAAGAGAAGGGCTTGGCTTCTTCATCCTGGCATAATCGGAACTAGGCACTTCACGTACTCCATATTCTTCTTCAAAGGAGGATGATCCTATTCTGCAAAGACAAGAGAACAACTAAATGCTAGCATCCCTGTTTGCTCGAAAAAAATGAAAGGACATATTTAAAACAACCATTACATTAACAATGGGAGTAACTGATGAAATGTATAGTCACAAAGATATGCATCCTCATTATCCTCGTAGGAAATGATATGATACCAAACACAGCAGCTCAACTTGAACTGTATTATTACTTAATTATATCAGTGGCTATAACGGTGGCAAACCGGTGCCTCAATTATTAGCAGCCTTACATTAACATGCGAAACAATACCACTTTCTCATGACAGTAGCTAAACAGTAGCACAACATCAATAGAGATGACAAAGCTCAATCATATGGATGAAATCCGTGGGCTGGTACCAACCTTTGTCAGGAGGCTTATTGTGTAGAGCATGCAGATGAAGCACTTCTCCGCAACCATCCATTATTATCTACTGTGGTTCCCATGCTTACTATAAACTCCTCGATTAGTTTAATGTTTCCAACATCTTCTTGTGTAGTTCCACTAAAATATATGTTATCTTCAAACAAGATCCCTGTTTGCACAAGTAGAGATAATTACATATTACATTAAGAGTGGCATTAAATCACAGTGGCAAAACAATTGCTCGTTCTAGCCATAGCAATAAATTAAGATACAAAACTATATCATTACTTGTGTCATCACAGTTCCAGTGCTTCATTACAGCACCGGGAGTTGATTTTTGTTGTTCTTCTGCTTGTTCTTCCCCTTCATCACTTGGTTCAATAACAGACAAGCTTCGCCTTCAATCTAAGATTTGGCATGTCAATTAGGGACCACAAGTATAGCACTAAACAACAACATTACTTTTCTGATGATAGTAGCAAAATTCTGGCCAACAGTTGCGAAATATCATTATCTTACCTCAATGGGATATTACGGTGCACATATAGATTGGAAGTCTGGTCTCCTTTTGTGCAGTTCACTAAAATCAAGCAACATTACCGTATAAGTAGCACAACATATGAAAGCAAACTGCACAATCATGTGGAAGAACGCCAGTACTGACCTCTCATGACACGGAATTCAAACAACTCACAAGAAGAAGATCTGAAACAAATTTGCCAACACGGATAGGCAGTCAGATCTCCTCTTGTGTAGTTCCACTAAGATCAAGCAATCAAGCAACGTTGTCAATGTGACATTTTGGTTGAACTACACAAAACACTCTTAAAACAAAAGTGTTTTGTGTAGTTCAACAAAAGGTCGCAATAGCAACGAGGTGAAGTAGATAACCCCGTTTACACAGAGGTGCAAAGGAAACAATTACTGGTCAATAACGGTGGATGACAGGGAAGCACACAAAAAGAAGCATCTAACTTATCTAAATGGAAAAGAAAGCAAGACAGTAGCATTTCTCAAACAGTGGCATTGATTCATATTAACAGAGATATTATATTAACAAAAAAATTCATTAAACATATAAGTTTCTTTTAACTATGGCATTGCATCAATTTTCTAGCGGCATTATTAGATTAACAACAGCTAAAGAGTTGTACGGGACAGTGGATGCACCAGCACCGTGTGCATCTACCGATGTATAAAGGGGTGATGCACAGTCTGTTGCAACAAAGACCAAACAACCAAGGAGCATATTTGTGTTGGTCCCAGTTTTGTTATCTTTAGACACCTTTCCCTATGTGAGGGCAACAAATCTAGTCCTGCTCAAACTCTACAACCTTGTCCCCCACACACAGAAAGATCAGTTCGTTACAGATGTGTGTACTGCGTTTGTCATTGTTTTCCCTTTTCAACCAACGTAGGTGTTGGATAGCCAGTCTGTACTACTTCCCCCTCCCTTTCCTCTTTGAACCACGTCCTAGATTCATGCTATACAACTTTCCCCCCTACTTTCCTGTTTGATCCAACACCTAGATTCGAGTGCAGAAGCGAAAAAAATCCAAATGCAGCTAGAGTAATGCATGTGGATTAAGTAAATTATACCTTAAGGTTCTTGGGGTGTGGCTCAGTGGGCGGCCGGAGGCCGATCTGCCCACACTATGTACGGCAGCGAGGAATAAGGGGTCGAAGGCCCTCCCGCGCCGCCGCTGGGTGAAAGAGAACAGCAGCGTCGGTAGTCGATTGCCTCCCTCGCCGCCGACGACATCATTAAGCCTCCTTCCCTTCCCCAGCGGACGGGATGTTGCTGGCTCTTTGACCAGCAGTGAGGGGAGAGAGGCCAATGCAGTCTTATTTAGATCTAGAGAGGGTGAGAGTGTGAAGAGAGCAACTGCAAGCGCTGAGGCTCCAACATGTATATATATAGTGGAGAGAGTGTGTAGAGAGCAAACCCTAGAAAACAAGCACTGAGGTTGCAGCGTATCTCTACTCTCTACTTCTCTACTCTTCTAAAAAACAGAGTTGGTGATGATGGTGTGCCTGCCATCCTGCAATATAGGCCATCTGATCTATATCTCACGGATAGGAAGGAAACTATGACAATTTTGCAGAAAGATACCCGCACTCCTCTCCACATTTGGAGATAAGGCCTTCCCTCATTCATCCTTATCACCCACAAGATAAACTACTCATATAAATGCATCTTGATGCACGGGCATCTTGCTAGTGTATATATAGTTGGAGTGGTTATCTTTTTCTCTGCATAAAAATCATTTTAAATTGTGCACGAAATGGAACTCTTTTTTTAATTTCTCCCTCCGTCACAGTTTACAGGGGACGCATCAACAATCTCTTGGACCAAGGTGATTAGCGATTAGACTGAAAAATAACATCGGGAGTTATACCATGGCGCCAAATTACTGGAGAAATTAATGCGTACGCACATGCATGGAGTGCTTTCAGTCCACGTACACACATGCATGCATTTGTTCCACCCCGTGTACACACCTGCATGGAGAGAAAATTGTGGCCTTGATTGCGGTTACGATGCCCTAATTAATTGGGCATTAAACCAAACGCGCCTAAACTCCCTTCGGTGGTGGAAATGCATGTGAATTGAAGCGCTCCCTGTAAACTGTGACGGAGGGCAATGCTAATATGTGAAGAAAATTTAACGCTCGAAGGAATCAATTCGCAATTAACGCTGCACGCATCCCGGTCGCACTTACTATCATTCACGTGTGGTATATGACCCTCCGAAGTGAACAACAACTAAAACTGTATGCGACGTGGAGGCATTGCCATTGTTGTGCGACCCGGTACCCGGACAATCCATGGCAAGGTGCAGTCGCTGGTGGCCGGAATGCTCCAAATTCGGCAGCCACGTGCGTCAAATCCCGCGGCCGCAGATATAGTGGTGGACCGCCGGTGCATGAACCTGTGTGTTCGTGTGTGTGTGTTTATTTTTAACAGCGTGTGTGTGTTAGAGAGAGTGACACATCGACCTACAGAGAGATTGTGTGTAGTACTACGATTTAGCCGCGAGAGTCAGTGCATCCTCTCATTTTCGGGCGTCCGGTCGGGACAGCAGCCACGCCCGCTCCTGACCACCCTGGCCCACCCAAACCCCCTCCATCGGCCGCGCGCGCTTCCCGCCCGAAATGGTCAGCGCCGCTCCAGAGAATCGATGCCGCATTCATGCCCGTGCAGAGCAGACACGACCTCTCACTAGCGCCTGCGTTGAAGGGAGAAGCGGATTTAATGAAGAGTGATGGTTGCTTCGTCCGTCCAACTTATTGTCGGGTCTATGTGATTTAACAGCTCATTGGTCATTATTACTGAGGTGGTACGACCGTGCTGAGCCTCAGTTGCACTATACACTTTACTTTGGTGCATGACACGTGCACCGGATGTTGGATGTCCCACGTTTCGGTGAAAGGAGGTAGAGCATCTCCACTCTTTACAGTGGAGGAGTGCGGAAGCAGCGAAAACACGGCAGATCAGTGATTACATGGCCCACCTCACACTATCACCATATTTTCTGGACACCGTGCGACACCTAACTCTTTAGTACATAGTATGTACTATAATTTCTCAATGAGATAAAATTGTACAATGCTATGAAGCTTCCAACTTCTGTTTCATGTATCTTGCGTCCAAGGTTGCCCCGTTGCAACATTCCATCAAATACAAAGGAGACTAACATGCATGCTATTGCATCTCAATGATTCACATATCATAGTCAATATGCACTCCCTCCGTTCCAAAATAAGTGTTTCAACTTTATACCAACTTTAGGACAAAGTTGTGCTACTAAAGTTGACACTTATTCTGGAACAGAGACAACTAAAGAAAAAATGATCCATGCAGTACCTAGGCCTTGAACCCTAAACCCTAACCAGACTTTTATTTGCTGGCGATGTTGAACCTTCCGAAGAAATGAAGTTTGCAACCCTTTGACCATTGGATCATTTTGTGTAGTTTCACTAAAATTGAGCTGAGCATACCTGTGGCGAAGAAATTGAAGAAGCGTGATTAGAATAAGACTAGTGGGACTAGTTGATGAGACATAAACTCATCACAAATACAGTAGAAGCCAGTAGAGGTACATGCGGGGCAAAGAAGTAGAGAAATATCCACATGGAGCAATGTGGGCAGCTGGGGCAGTGGTGCAAGCCGGCTGTAAAGGAAGTTGTACCCGAGGGATGTCGGGATGTATCTAGCTTAGAGGAGGGCGGCGGGAAGCGGCAACTACCCAAGTCATGGCAGTGAGCAAGGGACGAAGGCAACCGCGCCGGCTTTGTGAGAGAGAACAGCAGGGACCCCTGATCGGGACGCGCCGACAGTGGGTTTTCGCCGTCGGCGACGACGACCGCATCTACACAAAGCATCCACCCCTTCCCCCGGCGGACGTGATCTGCCCGGATGTTAGAGATGTGGCCATAGTCATTTTGTGTCAGAGAGTGTGAAGAGAACAACCCCAGCAAGCAACCGTGTATGCTCCTGGCTATGTATATAGTGGAGAGGTTTCTTTTTCTCTCCATATGAACCTATTTATATTACGTACGTGCCACTGAAGGAAAAAAACTTTATTTATAAATAATGCGGCACCGTTCATGCGTGGTTCCCGACCCTCCATTAAGTGAGTAACTAATACTAGACACGTCAAATTATCACGTGGGCCGCATCATCGTACAGAAATGACCTCCACCGTGTCACGTGTGTGGTTGGGGAAGACGCAAAGAGTGCTACGTGCGTGGGAGCGTGCACCTCTTCTCTTCGAGCATGGTTATTAAAAGTATAGCCAACTAATCTACCACGCGGTTATTATATGGGCAAAGAGTATAGGCAGTAATAATGACTAATGAGCCGTCAAATCACGAGGCCCACCTTTCTCTATGTTTGACCGAGGAAGCAGCCATCATTTCACTCGTTGAATATCCATCCGCTTTTACCTCCGCAAATAAATAGAAATCCACTGCTACCTCCGCATCATGGTTAATAATATAGCCATGTCAATCACAACGTAGAAATATCATTCACTGATACAATAGGGCTGGCTCTAAGGCTAGTGATTTTGTTTTTACTTTGTCTCTTTCTGTTTTTGTCTCATTTACTCATTTTAAATAGGAGCACATGTAGAGGATGCCTATTCCTTTCGATGGGACTTCTTAAGCAGCTCCGAATAATATTCCCGCTACCCACCACTCTGAATCGTGCCATCTATGATACTCCCGTTGCAACAACAATGAGGTCCACTAGGTCTAGCATGTCCTGTAAGAAGAGATTGTCACGCAAAACATACATTCTTGTTGCCTTCTTCATCATACAGTACGTTCTACTAGTACTACTACTCGTTCTCCTATAAACCTTGCGCTTGGCATCTCAAAAATATTAACCTTGCGCTTGGCTCTTCGCCTCTTCGAGAAGTCGAGCAATGATGGTACTACAGTATATGGTTCTGGCTATCTGAGACCGAATGAATTGCTGCATGTCCACCACATGGGCGAGGGGCGAGGGGTGAGGGGCGAGGGAGAGTGCGTACTACTACGTCCATTTCAATATGGACTACATACAGAGCAAAATGATTGAATCTACACTCTAAAATACGTCTATATACATCAGTGTTTGGAGTATGTACTAGAAGTTCATATTGAAATCTGCTAAAAGACATATATTTCAAACAATGATAATCTCTCTAACCAAGGTAGGGACGAGGAGTATATACGTCTAACGGAGGGAGTAGTACAATTTTCTCCTCGTCCTGCGAGCCACCGTGCTCGTGGGCGAGGGAGCGAGCGTATGCGTAGTAAGCAAGCTTCTCCTCATCCTACGACTCTGCGAGCCACCGCGCCTGTAGGTGGGGGAGAGGGCGTACTAAGCAAGCTTCTTCTTGTTCTACGAGTTGACTGGACACATCAAAAGTAGTACAGAGCATCTCTAGTGTATAGAGCCTTGCCTCTAAGGTAGGCCCCACATGGTTTGCCTCTTTTTTAAATAATGCGTCAAGTTGCAATTTGTTTGTTCACCCGTGGTACACCATCCTCCATCAAGTGGACAACCAGTACACGTGTCAAATTACCATGTGGGCTGCCTTTTCGTACAGAAATGAGCTCCACCGTGTACCCGCGCGGGTGTGGTTGGGAAAGAGACGGGAGTACATGCGCCGTGCGTGCACCTCTTCTCTTCGTGCACATCCCCCACCTACGTGGGTGTGTGTGAGAGAGATACAAACCTAGAGAGATGGCGTGTGCGTTTGTGAGTGTTTTTTGTTATGGGGGGTGATTTCGTGAATGTATTTGTGGGAATATGCACTACTAGGGAAATGCTTATAGGTAGGACATCAATAGTAGCGCTGGAAAATAACAAGCGCTGCTGCTAATTAGCAGTACCGCTAGTCTCGGGCAGCGCTACAAGTGAGGGCTTAGCAGTAGCGCTAGAAATACAAAGCGCGCTACTGATAAGTGGGACCCAACGAGCCCACCGACGCTAGCTGTAGTAGCAGCGCGGCCCAAAATCAAGTGCTACTGCTAGTATTTTAGCAGTAGCGCGTGCTTTGACAACACCGCTAGTACTATTGGGTCCCACTTAGTAGTAGCGCTGCTGCACACAAGCGCTACTACTAAGCACCATAGCAGTAGCGCTGTCAAGAATACAACACTACTGCGAGGCGTGGCTGGTGCCACCTTTACACCCACCCCCTCTCCCCCTCCCCCTTCCACCCCCCCTTTGCCCTCTTCCCTCCTTTCCCCTCTCCCCTCTATAAGTTACTTCTCCACCATTATTGCCCTTCTTCTCTCTTCCTTCCACCTCTCTTCTCTCCCCATTAATGCCCCCCTCCACCATAATTCTCCTACATAAATGGCCTCTCTTCTCTATCTACCTCACTTATTTGGCTCTCCCACCTTCCATACATATAGATCTAGCTAGCTCATCTCTCTCCCTCTCCATTAGTTAGCTAGAGTCATCTCTCCTCCCAACAACTAGAACTAGCTAGCTATTTAGCGATCCACAGTTTCGACCCCTATAGGTAGCGAAGGCCTCACATCTAACCGTGCTCGATCTCTCTCGGGAGATAGGTGAGTAAAAAGTTGTGCATTTCAAGAATGGGAATATGTGTGTTTGCGATATGAAGGGATTTGTGCGAGTGACATGCCCCCTAAGTTGCTTATGTTTTGCCGAAATGTCGATTTATTTCCGTTTCAGCGAATTTCGAGTAAACTCGATATGTCCTATTTTTAGGCAAGGTCATGCCAAATTTTTATATGACTTTGATGCATGCATACATTTTGTTTATAACCCTTTTGCTTGTTATACCGTGCAATCGGTCATGAAGGTGAGTGGAAGGAAGGTGGAGCGATACATGCAATCCGCAGTGATGGACATGTATGCAAATAATCGGACTGGGATTAGATGTCTGTGTACAAGATGCAAAGAAGGAGTCATTTTGGACCCTTTTGCTCGTGGCAGTTTGAAGGCGCACCTACTGATGAATGGTTTCATGGATGGCTATACTCGGTGGATAAGTGAAGATGATGATGAGGAAGTCCACATGGCAGGGAATAACGACATGGGGCTAGACGAAGAGATGACCGTTCGACACAAAGACGATGGCGCCGGACATGGCGGCGGGGAAGATTCCGAACATGGCAGCGGCGGAGAAGATTCTGGACACAGCGAAGAAGAGTCCGGACATGGCAGAGAAGAGGCGGCGGACATGCAACATTCTTCGACACTACTAAGTTCAGTCGTGCAGGACCCTCATGTTCGAGACCTCCTTCGCAAGAGTATGACTAGCGACAGAGCTGCTTCTAGAGAGGAGGCCAAGCTGGTGCAACTTGAAGTAGACTCGAAGACTCCATTGTATGATGGTTGTGATCCCGAGGTGACCCGCTTGAGTTTCACGCTTGAACTTCTAAAGATGAAGGCCAAAAAACAAATGGATAGACAAAAGCCTCGATGAGCATTTGAAGTATCTACATAATAAAGTTCTTACCACGGGGAACATGTGCCCTACTAGTGTCTAGGAGGCCAAGAAAATTGTTTTCCCTCTTGATGTGCTGCACATTAGATACCACGCATGCATCAATGATTGCATCATTTTCGGGGGGAGCACGCAGAAAAAACCAGCTGTCCAGTGTGCAATGCTTCTCGATACAAGAAGGTAGGAAAGAAAGCTCCTCAGAAAGTTGTATGGTACTTTTCGACCACTCCCCGTCTGCAGCGGTATTTCATAGATCCTAAGGAAGCAAAGCTCATGCGCTGGCACGCAGAGAGGAAGAAGCCCGATGATGGAGATGATCTGAAGCTGAAACACCTCGCAGATGCTAGCCAGTGGAGAGCATTCAATGCCGAATATCGATTTTTCGCAGAAGATGCAAGGAACATCGTGCTTGGTGCGAGTACCGATGGCATGAATCCGTTTGGAAGCTAGAACACCAACTACAACACATGGCCCATCTTTGTATGGATGTACAACCTCCCCCCATGGAAATGCATGAAGAAAAAGTACATACACATGAGCATGCTGATTCAAGGGCCGAAACAACCGGGAAATAACATTAACATGTATATGGGGCTTCTGAAAGAGGAGCTAGACACGTTATGGAAAACACCGGCATGGACATGGGACACCAGCAAAGGAGAGTATTTCTATATGAGAGCCGCGCTGATGACGACGGTGCATGACTATCTCGGTTACGGGTACACCTCAGGCCAGGTGTGCCACGGATACTGCGGATGCATGAGGTGCATGGATGATACAACGTCTCAGCAGCTTACGTCAACGAAAGATGGCGGGTCTGGGAAAATCATGTACATGGGGCATCGTAGATGGCTCAAGAAGGATGATCCGTGGAGAAAACATGGAGATCTATTCAATGGTTTGGCTGAGCATCGAGGACCTCCACGTAAGAGGAGTGGCACCAAACTCAACGAGCTGTTGAAAACTAGGAACAGTGCCCCGTGCCGGGAAAGATGAAAAAGGCGCCGGAGCCACTGCTGAAGGTATGGAAAATGAGGTCTGTTTTCTGGGACTTGGAGTACTGGCCCAATCACGACACGCCTCATTGCCTTGATCAAATGCATATCACGAAGAATGTACTCGAGAGCTTGCTTGGCACACTGATGAACATGACGGAGAAGACCAAGGATTGGCCAAAGGCAAGGAAAGACTTGGAAGATTTGGAGATCAGGAGAGATCTCCACATGCCGCACCGTAAAAAGTCGATGGAGGAGATGGAGACGGAGGCGGGGGAAAGGGGCAGAAAAGTCAACAAGAAGGAGGAGAATTATTGCACCCCTTCTTGCTTCACCTTAAGTGCGAAGGAGATCGATCAATTCATCAAGTGCCTTACGGGAATCAAAGTCAGTTCCCGTTACTGTGGGAAGATAAGCAAATTTCTAGACACCAAGAAGAAAAGGTTCAGCAGGATGAAGTCTCATGACTGTCACGTGATGATGACACAGATACTCCCGGTTGCCATTAGAGGGATAATGGACGAGCACATCCGTGACACGCTTACTAGTCTCTGCAACTTCTTCAACGTTATCTCTCGAAAGTCCATCAGTGTGAAGCAGCTCCGAAAGCTACAGGAAGAGATCGTTGTCATACTATGTGAGCTTGAGATGTACTTCCCGCCCGCATTCTTTGACGTCATGGTGCATCTGTGTGTCCACATCGTGGACGACATCATCAACCTCGGGCCGACATTCCTTCACAACATGATGCCATTCGAGAGGATGAATGGGGTCATCAAAGGATTTGTTCGTAACATGTCCCGTCCCACTGGGAGCATCGTCCAGGGGTTTTAGACCCAAGAGTGCATCTCCTTTTGCGAGAATTATATAGGTGGGAGAGACCCTGTTGTTGGTTTGCCCATCAAGAAGAACCATGGGAGGCTCGGAGGAGGCGGTCACAACAACGGCCGGAGGGAATTGCACATGGACTACTCGGATTGACGGAACGACTTTGATAGGGCTAACTTAGTAGTGCTACAACACCTAGATGTGGTAGATGATTATGTGACACTGCATAAAGAAACCATCGCAAAGAAGTACTGTGATCAGGGGATGCGCAAGACGGAGGACGAAGTTACTCTAGAGCACAATGCCACTTTCTTGCATTGGTTCAAAGAGCAAGTTCTTGCTAATCCCCCAGAAGAGGGCAGCTCGGACGGATTGCTCATACACGCCTTAGCACATGGCCCCACGCTCAAACTCGCGACCTATCAAGCATAGGATATCAATGGGTACATGTTCTACACGGAGGGCAAAAACATGGACAGTGATTACCAGAACTCAAGGGTGACGATTGAATGCGTGACCGATGCCAACGGCACAACTGAAAGATTCTATGGAAGGGTCAAAGAGATCTGGGAGCTTGACTACGCTGGAATGCACGATGCGATGATGTTCCGTGTCAAATGGTCTAAGGCCATTGTAAGAGAAAACAAGTATTTCACTACCATGTCTATACCCGACGCGAAGAGCACTACCATGAACGTTAACGTCACCGCCAAAACTGAGCCATGGGTACATGCTAAGCACGTGACACAATGCTTCTTCATAACCGACCCGACCAATCCCAGCCGTGTTGTCGTGAGGAGAGGCAAAAGGAGCATCGTTAGAATGGATGGAGTCACCAACGAGGAAGACTACGACCAATACGGCAAGCCGATGAGGGAAGATGACGATGACGATGAAGCATACGTGAAAAGAAGAATCAAGACTTCATTACCTAAGAAAGATCGTACTCCATGGTGCCGGAAAAGTCACAACAAGGGGCTCAATTATTCGACAACGAACAAGAAAGGGAAGAAGCTCAATGTGAAACGTCGTCGACGCAGCTGAGAAACCATAATTTATATATATGTATCTATTTTGTGTACGCACTTAAGTAACCGTTATCGGTCAAATGATGTATACATCGTATCCCCTTCAATTACAACCACATGCATGGTTCTGGTGATATTCGCGCAGTGTGGGAGGGAGACGTTCTCGTCGACTGCGTGCGATGCCGTCGGGAGAAAAACAAAAAACAAAAACAAAAGGGAGAAAGCAATACAAAAGAAAAAGAAAATTAAAAAGAAAAGGAAAGCAAAATAATAAAAATAAAAGAAAACTAAAAACTAGAAAAGGAAAATAATAAAAAGAAAAGAAAGATAGTAGTAGCGCTGGATCCTAATCCAGCGCTACTGCTATTTTTAGTTAACCCGGCCGCGCGAGCTCAAAATTTTGCCAAGTCCTTTTCCCCCTCTCCCCCACTCTGTCGTCGTCGTCGGCCTGCCCGCCCTCGATCGACCTTGACGTAGGCCGTCGCCCCTGCCCGCCGTCGACCATGACCTCACCGGCGCCGCCTGAGGCCGCCCCTGAGCCAGCCCTCGATCTCACTGGAGCCGCACGAGGCCGCCCTCGACCTCACCGCCATCGCCGCCCTCTCTCCTGCCCGCCATCGACCTCGCCGCCGCCGCCCGAGCCCGAGCCTTCCCTCGCCGTAAGCCTCTCCCTCTCCTCTCCCCTGCCCTCCTTGCTCTCTCTCTGCTCTCTGCTGTGATGAACCCTAGCATGTCTATAGTCATATATATGTTAATTTCTGCGATGATGATGTTCATAAGAACCCTAGGTGTTTATATGAACCCTAGATTTGTTTAGGATAGTAGGAATTTTTTTAGCATTTAGGAAAAAAGTTGAGCAATTTTTTTTAGGAAATTAGCTAGGGCAGTAGCTAATTTAGCTAGGGAAAATTTAGCAAATTTGTATAGGGCAGTAGCTAATTTAGCTAGGGCAAATTTAGCAAATTTGTTTAGGGCAGTAGCATTTAGCAAATTAGCAAATTTAGCTAGGGCAAATTTGTTTAGGGCAGTAACTAATGCAGTAGCTAATTAGCAATTTTTTTAGGAAATTATCTAGGGCAGTAGCTAGTTTAGCTAGGGCAAATTTAGCAAATTTGTTTAGGGCAGTAGCTAATTTAGATAGGGAAAATTTAGCAAATTTGTTTAGGGCAGTAGCATTTAGCAAATTTAGCTAATTAGCAAATTTGTTTAGCAAATTAGCAAATTTAGCTAAGACAAATTTGTTTAGGGCACTAGCTAATGCAGTAGCTAATTAGCTATAAACAAAAAACAATAGCATTTAGCTATAAATAAAAAACAATAGCTATGGCATTTACCTATAAACAAAAAACATGGTTAAAGTAATTGTTGCTATATAAACAAAACAAGATTGATGTTATATGATATATGTCATTGATGTTCATTTGCATATTCCATTATTGTTGATTATATCTTTTATTACAATTGTTGAATATGATATGATTAATGTTGGTTGAATGAACAATCGTCGAAGAATATTCGAGTGGCCTATGTTTTGCCGGAATGTTGATTCATTTCCATTCCGTCAAATTTCAGGCGCTCTATGTCCACTTTTTAGCAAAGGTCATGCCGAAAATTTCTGTGAATTTCGGCATGACATGTGCTAGAAACTAGGACATATGGAGTGCCCGGGATTTGCTGGAAGGGGAATGAATCAACATTCCGACCAAATATAGGCCCCTTTTTTATCTTTGTTATATCTTTTATTTACAATTGTTGAATAGGAAACATGTCTAGCACGCCAAAGCCGGGGGTTCTGGTTGCCTCGAAGAAGACCCCGTCGAGGCAAAAAATCATTATTTCGATTACCTGGACGAACACCAGTTGCAGGTGCAGGGTGGCAGTGGCACCAACCCCGACACCGACACCGACACTGGCACCAGCACTGACAACACCCCCGAGACCGGCAACGATGTTGTCCTAGCTGGTAAAGCACCGAAGACCAAGAGGACCTGAAAACCAAATGAGCTCGGCATCGAACAAATTGTGGTCATGGCGATGCACCCCAAGAAATTAGAGCCAACGGCGCTGGAGGAAGCACGCGCATGCTACGGCAATCAACTAGGATGCATCCTTAGGGAAACTGCCAACATCAACGACGAAAAGTTAAAGAAGATACCACATATGGAGCACATGCTCCTAATGAAGTTGCACAATAGGTTCCTGTTCCCCGGCCGGGATGAAAGCAAACATCCGTGGGACGACGAACCCATGACAAAGATAAACAGCAAGGCGATGGTTATGTTCACCAACGACTTGTCCGCCTGGAAAGTAAGGGTGAAAAAAAAAGATTGCGAAGAATGAACCATGGTCCAAGTTTCTTGCTGACAATCCGACACTAAAGGAAGAGGACTTCGAAAAATTCAAGGAGACTTGCGCTAAAGAAGTCAAGCAAAGGTCGGAGAAAATGAAGGTGCTCCAGGCTAGGAACTCGCCTCCCCACCGCCTCGGAAGTCGTGGTTATGAGGGGAAGAGGCACGTATGGGCCAAGGAGGACGCCGAACGTGGAAGTCACGGAATCCCAGACCCCTTGGCGGAGTTCACCGACCTGGAGGAGCGTGACTGGATCATGGCCCGGTACAAGTGGGACCGTGTCAATAAGATCTTTTACACGGACCCGAACACGAGGGAGTTCATGAGACTACTGGTAATTGTTTTATTACCACCTTATATTAGCTTCCAATCAATTTGACTACAAGTTTTGTCACATTTCTAAACCATCCATGTTTCTTTTGCAGAAAGAGCAGCACCAAAAGGCAGCCAAAAGCGACAAGTCATCACAGTCATCGGCGAGGCCCAAGTGGGACACTCCTTTCAACCGAGCCCTGAACATACTGAAAAAGGTCCTGGAGGACAAACTACCATCGTATGGACGTGTGCACGGCATTGGAGATGGCGCTTCATGGAAGACGTGCTACCACGAGAAGACAGAGGAAAGAAGGTAGAGACGGTTGCTTACTCAATAGGCCATCGACGAGAAGGTCGCGATTGCGGTCAATAAGACCAAAGCTGAGACCAAAGAAGAGTTGGTCAAGGTAGTCGATGCAGCGGTCAAAGCAGTGGTAGCTGGCGTAATGGCTGACTTCCAATCTTCCATTATTACCAGCTTGATTCCGGCAATTATCGATTGGACGAAGAACAATCCAGATAAAGGGCCAGTGGACTTTCCCCTTCCCAGCTACGTTGGGAGCAATTCGGTGAACATCGCACCACCAGCACTTGCTCAGGCAACCGCACAAGGTCCCGCTCCTGTTCATAGCAGCCCGTCCTCCGTCTCTGGCATGCTCGGCGGGGCTTCGTCTTTGGCTGAGCTCGACGCCCTCACGGTAATTACGCATCATACCCTCTTCACCAGCATGTCTATAGTCTTCTGTTTCAGTTGTCTTTTGGATGTTTGACATCGCAGACATGTCTTCGCAGGCCGATGAAACCCTGTGCACCCTACTGTACGACATTAACGGCCAGAAGGTGGGCATGGGAAATGCAACGATCGTGAAGCCGAAGGACCACATGTTCCACAACTGAGAGATGCCCCATGGCATCTTCAAGGTTAATGTGGCCAGTGTGAAAGCGGGCTTCGAGGATTTGCCTCCTCCGGTACCAGTCGATGACGATGAGACCCCCCTAAACGGATTGGCGTATGCAAGAGCTGGTTCTTGCCTTGGCCGAAGACTCTTCTTCGTGTCGAGGCGCCCGGTAGCACACCAACGACAACTCCTCAAGAAGGTATGAACACCACCCCACCTAGCCAATTACCTGGACATGTCATGGCGGGTGATAGCGGACGACGCGAGGGAGAGCCTCCATTAGTGTCAGATGACGTCGCCCCCATCGAAGAAGCAAATGTTGATGATGTCATGGAGGAGGATGATGATGACCCTCTCAAGTAATTCAATACCGCCTATGATGATGGAGGATTGATGGCTCGGGACTATAAATCAGGCTATGAGCATGGAGATGAGTTGATGCTGCCTGATTTGCCAGAGCCGAAACGTCCTAAGGCTGATTGCAAAAAGTCTTTCTTCATGCGATCCTCGCAGGAGACGCCTCCAGATGCCACCTCTACCCAGCAACAACAACCCGAGGGCCGTCCACTGATTAGCTTGACGACACTGGGGTTGTGGTTAGGGAAGGTATGGTGGGCTCACTACCGCCACCCGCCAAGAAGCAAAGGAGGAGACTGGACAAGAAAGGCCCTAAAGGCGCTAGAGCTTCTTCAAGTAGCCAGCCGCCTATGAAGCCCCGAGAGGTAGACAGAATACATGTCGAAGATGCAGAGCATTTCCATGTCGCCGGCCACCCGATCCTACCTCCAAAAGTGCTAGAGCACATACTGAACAATGATCTAAGGAGACTTCATGAAGATGTGCTGGCCAGAGAGAAAAGCCTTCTCATCTCGAAAAATCCAGGATACCCGCTTACGCGGCTCAGGTGCCGGGTGGGAAGTTGTACGCCGAGAGATGGCCCGCGGATAAGTTCATCCTACGATTTGACTACATCTATGACATGTTCCACATGACCAAGCTGGATTTCCAGTTCATCCGCATGTATGCGTTGTATCTCAACTACATCATCAGGCGCGAGAAAATAAAATATATTTGCATCGCGGACCCGTACTATATGCACGAGAGCTTCTTGGCAGTCTGCAAAGAGCACCGTGACTATGCGAGCAAGTACATCGGCGAGTTCATGATCGCTAATAAGGACAAGGAAACGATTCTCCTGCCTTATTATCCCACGTAAGTCATTTGCGAATATCCTTTCGTAAGTTTTAATCATTCCTTTGCAAGCATGGAGGCCAATTTGAGGTGTACTTATTTTGTGCAGCAGGGGGGGGGGCGTCCTCATCTGTCTGTACCCGCAATACTCCCATGCTCTATACTTGGACTCATCGAAGAACATCAAGAAAAAGGAGTACACGCACATAAAGAGTGTTCTGTATAGTGCCATGTTAACATTCAGCTTGTCTGGTGGATATATCAAGTTGAAAAAGTATAGGAAGAATGGGTTGGGTTTCGGTCATAAGACCAACTTCTGCTGCATCCAGCAACTGAACAATAGTAAGGCTGATGGATTCTACCTCATGCGTCACATGATCAAGTACAGAAGGGATGATCAACGCCTTCGCATGTCAGCTACTTCCAACGATCCCGAGATTGTCAACTGGGCCACAAGCATAGAAAGAACACCGGATCATCGATTCCGAGCTGAGTTTTATCATGTACAGTGTGAACTTGCCCAAGTGATCACGAAGAGGTCCTCGAACAAACAGGGATGTTCTACCGTGGGCCACTGACACGGGAAGATGTCCGAGCACTTCTACTTGCTCAGCGTTTGGACCTGAAGCCTTTCAGGAAGCTCAGGTGCTTCCTCCCTGACTATGAAGATTGGACCACCGACATGGAAGAATGATTGACGATGACAATGTGTCACTACTGTCTCTCTATGACAAAACTTTGAATTTATGCATGGTGAAACTCTATGATGTAATTAAACCGTCCTCCTGAACTAGCGTAGATCGCTCTAGTTAATTAGTTTGGGTATGAGGTACTTCGTTATTTATGTTTACTATATGTTGCTTGTATTTTGCTAATTATTCCTCTTTGTGTTTCTCAAGTACATTATGTTGCATATTATCGTTGAATTCATCAACTGACGATGTAGGTACATAGATCAGAGATGGCGAAGGAATGCTACGCCGTATTTGTTGGGAGGGTTCCAGGAGTGTACGACCTCTGGCTAGACACTCAGGCCCAGTTGGACAGATACCCGGGCGCTAGCCATAGAGGGTTTGACAGCAGTGCCGAAGCGGAAAATAGTTACTTGAGGTGGACGGTCCGGCAAGAGAGGGTGCGAAACCGGTGCCTCAAGAAGTACTACATAGTCACGCTCTTGCTCATACTGGTCGCTCTTCTCTTCTACATCATGGTTTAGATAGAGATGATGAAACTTGTGTGTGTGCCATGACCATGTAGTTGCATTTATTCGAGACATAACTTGACTTGTGTATCGCTATTTTCAAGATGTGATGATATTTGTGTTGGATGATGATGATCATCATGATGGTATGACGAGACTAATGTATGTGTATGATATGATGAGAATAATGTATGTTTATTATGATATGATGAAACTACTGTATAGAGCATGCACAAATACATCACAAATACGTAGAGGGGAAATAAATCTGTGAAAGCAGGAATATTATTAGTAGCGCTGGCCGGCATCAAGCGGCAGCGCTGGTTTAGCAGCAGCGCTTGCTTTGGTGCAGCGCTACAGATAGTTAGTACTAGCGCTGGTTGAAGCAGCGCTATTGCTAATCATACTTACCAGTAGCGCTGGTTCGAGCAGCGCTACTGCTACAACTTAGCTGTAGCACGTTAGCAGTAGCACTGTCGCCAATGCTACTGCTATGGGTATTTCCAGCGCTACTAGTAGGCTTTCTCCTAGTAGTTATGTGTCGATGATATCTCGAACAAAAATGTGACACATGCAATGTGTGTGAAATAGAGGCCTATCTATATCATATATAGAGGGGGCGATCCACAAGAGGAGAGGGAGGGGTCATAGATATTGATAGAGTCGAAGAGAGGATCAAGTGTGTGGGTGCCAGATCGATGAAGAGAGCCATTGGAATTGTGAGTGTGCACGTCAAAGATATAGGGCGACTGACCTACCGGAACGTCAGAGGGCAGTGGGCAAGTTTGTGTGTGGCAGGGAGACATGACTAGAGCGCTCGATATATCGCTGTGTGTGTGTGGGGGGGGGGGGAGGCAGAGACCTAACTAGAGAGGTAGATTGACTCGTATATGTGTTCAGAAGGAGAGGCCTAGCTATGTCTTGAGGGAGATTGGTCGACATCCATACATAAGTGAAGGACGGGAAATAGGTTGGGACAGAGAGAGAGAGAGAGGTAGAGTGTCGGAGGGGTGGTGGAGTTGCTTCTTGGAGATGGTGGGATAGGCCTACTAGACAAACTGAGGGTACAACTGCAATATCAAGAAGAGAGGGGATGTGTTTCAGTGTGTGGGTGTGCGTGATAGATGTGTCAGGAGGCATCCATGGATGATGAAGGGGGCCATATGTGTTCGGTAAGCAGACCTAACTAGATCAGTAGATCAATTGTTGTGTGTCGGAGGAAGGGAGAGACATAACTAATGAGGTAGATCAATCGGCGCGTGTGGAAAACGAGTTAAAAACGACCTAGCTAGCTATATGTATAGTGAGAGATTGGTCAGTGTACATCCATTTGTTAGAGGCAAATA
The DNA here is from genome assembly GCA_011799875.1 of Thinopyrum elongatum. NCBI lineage: Eukaryota > Viridiplantae > Streptophyta > Magnoliopsida > Poales > Poaceae > Thinopyrum > Thinopyrum elongatum. Next base: position 285,386,617 of record CM022298.1, on the reverse strand, counting down.
AGGCGCAGAGAGACGGATAGAGAGAGAGGGATGGAGCTAGGAGGTGGTGCGAGAGGCCTACTAGATAGGGGGGAGGAGTGTGCGATTGTGAGATCGATGAAAAGAGGGGCGAGAGTTTACATGTGCGTGGGACCGTATGAGAGACACGAGGCATGCAAGGACAGAGAAAGGAGGAGATGAAAAGTGTGTGTGTGTATGTGGTAGGCAGACATTGCTAGAGAGGTTTATCAATCGGTGTGTGTCGGAAAGAAGGAGTTGTGGAGACCGTGGGAGAATGACCTAAAGAAAAAAAAATGAATGTGCGCGATGGATAGAATGCTGAGGGAGGGGGAGGGCGAGGAGGGCGTGTGCATGCACGAGAGAAAGTTAGTGCTGGCTACAAAGGTTGGAGCATATGTGTCGATGATATCTCAAACAAAAATGTGACACATGTAATGTGTGTGAAATAGAGGCCTATCTATACCATATATAGAGGGGGCGATCCACGAGAAGAGAGGGAGGGGTCATAGATGTCGATAGATTCAAAGAGAGGATCAAGTGTGTGGGTGCGAGATCGATGAAGAGAGCCATCGAAATTGTGTGTGTGCACGTCAAAGATATAGGGTGACTGACCTACCGGAATGTCAGAGGGTAGAGGGAAAGTTTGTGTGTGGCATGGAGACATGACTAGAGCGCTCGATGTATCGGTGTGTGTGTGGGGGGGGGAGGGGGGATGCAGAGACCTAACTAGAGAGGTAGATCGATTCGTATATGTGTTGAGAATGAGAGACCTAGCTATGTCTTGAGGGAGATTGGTTTACATCCATACATAAGTGAATGACGGGAAATAGGTTGAGACAGAGAGAGAGAGAGAAAGAGGTAGAGTGTCGGAGGGGTGGTGGAGTTGCTTCTCGGAGATGGTGGGAGATGCCTACTAGACAAACTGAGGGTACAACTGCAATATCAAGAAGAGAAGGGATGTGTTTCTGTGTGTGGGTGTGCGTGATAGATGTGTTGGGAGGCATGCATGGATGATGAAGGGGCCATATGTGTTCGTTAAGCAAACCTAACTAGATCGGTAGATCAATTGTTGTGTGTCGGAGGAAGGGAGAGACATAACTAATGAGGTATATCAATCGGTGCTCTGGGAAACCGAGTTATAAATGACCTAGCTAGATATATGTATAGTGGGAGATCGGTCAGTGTACATCCATTTGTTAGAGGCAAATAAGGCCCAGAGAGACGGATAGAGAGAGAGAGAGGGATGGAGCTAGGGAGTGGTGCGAGAGGCCTACTAGATAGGGGGAGGAGTGTGCGGTTGTGAGGTCGATGAAAAGAGGTGTGAGAGTTTACATGTGTGTGGGACCGTATGAGAGACACGAGGCATGCATGGACAGAGAAAGGAGGAGATGAAAAGTGTGTGTGTATGTGGTAGGCAGACATCGCTATAGAGGTTTATTAATCGGTGTGTGTTGAAAAGAGGGAGCTGTGGAGACCGTGGGAGAATGACCTAAAGAAAAAATGAACATGTGCGATGGATAGAATGCTGAGGGAGGGGGAGGGCGAGGAGGGCGTGTGCATGCACGAGAGAAAGTTAGTGCTGGCCACAAAGGTTAGAGGATATGTGTCGATGATATTTCAAACAAAAATGTGACACATGCTATGTGTGTGAAATAGAGGCCTATCTAGACCATATATAGAGGGGGCGATCAACGAGAAGAGAGGGAGGGGTCATAGATATTGATAGATCAAAGAAAGGATCAAGTGTGTGGGTGCGAGATTGATGAAGAGAGCCATCAAAATTGTGTGTGTGCACGTCAAAGATATAGGGCGACTGACCTACCAGAATGTTCGAGGGCAGAGGGCAAGTTTGTGTGTGGCAGGGAGACATGACTAGAGCGCTCGATGTATCGGTGTGTGTCGGGGGGGGGGGGGTGGGAGGGGAGGGGGGATGCAGACACCTAACTGGAGAGGTAGATCGACTCGTATATGTGTTGAGAAGGAGAGACCTAGCAACCGTGAGTACTCATCCGAAGTACTTGCAAGACTTACATCAGATCTATACTAAGTATGCATCCTTATCAAAGGAATGGGGCTATATCTATGGAGTATACTACAGAAATGCTAGAGTAAGGGGGAGAAGCTCATCCTATCAAAGAGTACATCTTCTTGCAGCCATCATCTTGCAGCAGTAGAATGGAAGAGCATATAATAATATATAGTAACATGTTTATATCAACAATACTCTGAGATGCTTCCTCGACTATCCTGCGAGAAAGCGATCCTGGAGTAGAACATTATTTAAGTTCCAATATAGTAACCAGTTCTAGTTGTAGTAGATCAAGATACAACTCCAAGCGTCCTGTTACCATGGACATGGCTATTCAAATATATTACTTCCTTGCAGGGGTGCACCACATTACCCAACACGCTCGATTAACTCTGGCCGGACACACTTTTCTAGGTAATGCCCGGCCTCGGCTGATCTACACGCCGTAGACCTACCTAGACTCCGCAGAGAGCTCAACACGTCGATATAAATCCTAAGTGCAAAGGGGTCATGGGCCAATCACCCTAATGTTGGGGAACGTAGCAGAATTTTAAAATTTTCTACGCATCACCAAGATCAATCTATGGAGTCATCTAGCAACGAGTGAGAGGGGAGTGTATCTACATACCCTTGTAGATCGCGAGCGGAAGCGTTCAAGAGAACGGGGTTGATGGAGTCGTACTCGTCGTGATCCAAATCACCGATGACCGAGCGCCGAACGGACGGCACCTCCGCGTTCAACACACGTACGGAGCAGAGACGTCTCCTCCTTCTTGATCCAGCAAGGGGGGAGGAGAGGTTGATGGAGATCCAGCAGCACGACGGTGTGGTGGTGGAAGCAGCGGGATTTCAGCAGGGCTTCGCCAAGCGCTACTGGAGGAGGAAGAGGTGTCACGGGAGGGAGAGGGAGGCGCCAGGGGCTGAGCTGTTTCTCCCATGCACCTCCCCACTATATATAGGGGTGGAGGGGGCTGGTTTCTTGCCCTCCAAGTCCATTGGGGCGTTGGTAAAGGTGGAAGGAAAGAAATCCCATCCTTTCCCTTCCCCACCGATTGTTAGCCCCCTTTTTTAGGGATCTTGATCTTATCCCTTCGGGATATGATCTTATTCCTTCTAAGGGGGAATCTTGGTGCGCCTTGACTAGGGGTGTGGGGCCTTGCCCCCACTACCCACGTTCATGTGGGCCCCCCCATGCAGGTGGGCCCCACTCCGGAACCTTCTAGAACCTTCTCGGTACAATACCGAAAAATCCCGAACATTTTCCGGTGGCCAAAATAGGACTTCCCATATATAAATCTTTACCTCCGGACCATTCCGGAACTCCTCGTGACGTCCAGGATCTCATCCGAGACTCCGAACAACCTTCGGGTTACCGCATACTAATATCTCTATAACCCTAGCATCACCGAACCTTAAGTGTGTAGACCCTACGGGTTCGGGAGACACGCAGACATGACCGAGACGACTCTCCGGTCAATAACCAACAGCGGGATCTGGATACCCATGTTGGCTCCCACATGCTCCTCAATGATCTCATCGGATGAACCACGATGTCGAGGATTCAATCAATCCCGTACGCAATTCCCTTTGTCTATCGGTACGATACTTGCCCGAGATTCGATCGTCGGTATCTCGATACCTTGTTCAATCTCGTTACCGGCAAGTCTCTTTACTCGTTTCCGTAACACATCATCCCGTGAACAACTCCTTGATCACATTGAGCTCATTATGATGATGTCCTACCGAGTGGGCCCAGAGGTACCTCTCCGTTACATGGAGTGACAAATCCCAGTCTCGATTCGTGCCAACCCAACAGATACTTTCGGAGATACCCGTAGTGCACCTTTATAGCCACCCAGTTACGTTGTGACGTTTGGTGCACCCAAAGCACTCCTACGGTATCCGGGAGTTGCACAATCTCATGGTCTAAGGAAAAGTTACTTGACATTGGAAAAGCTTTAGCAAACGAACTACAGGATCTAGTGCTAGGCTTAGGATTGGGTCTTGTCCATCACATCATTCTCCTAATGATGTGATCCCGTTATCAATGACATCCAATGTCCATGGTCAGGAAACCGTAACCATCTATTGATCAACGAGCTAGTCAACTAGAGGCTTACTAGGGACATGTTGTGGTCTATGTATTCACACATGTATTACGATTTCCGGATAACACAATTATAGCATGAATAACAGACAATTATCATGAACAAGGAAATATAATAATAACCATTTTATTATTGCCTCTAGGGCATATTTCCAACAGTCTCCCACTTGCACTAGAGTCAATAATCTAGTTACATTGTGATGAATCGAACACCCATAGAGTACTGGTGTTGATCATGTTTTGCTCGTGAAAGAGGTTTAGTCAACGGATCTGCTACATTCAATTCCGTGTGCACTTTACAAATATCTATGTCTCCATCTTGAACATGTTCACGTATGGAGTTGAAGCGACGCTTGATATGCCTGGTCCTTTTGTGAAACCTGGGCTCCTTGGCAAGGGCAATAGCTCCAGTGTTGTCACAGAAGAGAGCCATTGGACCCGACGCATTTGGAATGACTCCTAGGTCGGTGATGAACTCCTTCATCCATACTGCTTCGTGTGCTGCCTCCGAGGCTGCTATGTACTCCGCTTCGCATGTAGAACCCGCCACGACGCTTTGCTTGCAACTGCACCAGCTTACCGCTCCACCATTCAAAATATACACGTATCCGGTTTGTGACTTGGAGTCATCCGGATCTGTGTCAAAGCTAGCGTCGACGTAACCCTTTATGACGAGCTCTTCGTCACCTCCATATACGAGAAACATATCCTTAGTCCTTTTCAGGTACTTCAGGATGTTCTTGACCGCTGTCCAGTGTTCCTTGCCGGGATTACTTTGGTACCTACCTACCAAACTTACAGCAAGGTTTACATTAGGTCTGGTACACAGCATGGCATACATAATAGACCCTATGGCTGAGGCATAGGGGATGACACTCATCTCTTCTATATCTTTTGCCGTGGTCGGGCATTGAGCCGAGCTCAATTTCACACCTTGCAATACAGGCAAGAACCCCTTCTTGGACTGATCCATATTGAACTTCTTCAATATCTTATCAAGGTATGTGCTTTGCGAAAGACCTATGAGGCGTCTCGATCTATCTCTATAGATCTTGATGCCTAATATATAAGCAGCTTCTCCAAGGTCCTTCATTGAAAAACACTTATTCAAGTAGGCCTTTATACTTTCCAAGAATTCTATATCATTTCCCATCAGTAGTATGTCATCCACATATAATATGAGAAATGCTACAGAGCTCCCACTCACTTTCTTGTAAACACAGGCTTCTCCATAAGTCTGTGTGAACCCAAATGCTTTGATCATCTCGTCAAAGCGAATGTTCCAACTCCAAGATGCTTGCACCAGCCCATAGATTGAGCGCTGGAGCTTGCATACCTTGTCAGCATTCTCAGGGTCGACAAAACCTTCCGGTTGTATCATATACAACTCTTCCTTAAGAAAACCATTAAGGAATGCCGTTTTGACGTCCATTTGCCATATCTCATAATCATAGTATGCGGCAATTGCTAACATGATTCTGACGGATTTCAGCTTCGCTACGGGTGAGAAAGTCTCATCGTAGTCAACCCCTTGAACTTGTCGATAACCCTTAGCGACAAGCCGAGCCTTATAGATGGTCACATTACCATCCGCGTCAGTCTTCTTCTTAAAGATCCATTTATTTTCTATGGCTTGCCGATCATCGGGCAAGTCAGTCAAAGTCCATACTTCGTTTTCATACATGGATCCTATCTCGGATTTCATGGCTTTAAGCCATTTGTCGGAATCTGGGCCCGCCATCGCTTCTTCATAGTTCGAAGGTTCACTGTTGTCTAACAACATGATTTCCAGGACAGGATTGCCATACCACTCTGGTGCGGAACGTGTCCTCGTGGACCTTCGAAGTTCAGTGGTAGCTTGATCATGATCATTATCAATAACTTCCTCTCTAGCCGGTGTAGGCTCCACAGAAACATTTTCCTGTGCTGCGCTACTCTCCGGTTCGAGGGTCATCTCATCAAGCTCCACTTTCCTCCCACTTACTTCTTTCGAGAGAAACTCTTTCTCTAGAAAGGATCCATTCCTGGCAACAAAGATCTTGCCCTCGGATCTTAGGTAGAAGGTATACCCAATAGTTTCCTTAGGGTATCCTATGAATACGCATTTTTCCGACTTGGGTTCGAGCTTCTCTTGTTGAAGTTTCTTCACATAAGCATCGCATCCCCAAACTTTCAGAAACGACAGCTTAGGTTTCTTCCCAAACCATAATTCATACGGTGTCGTCTCAACGGATTTTGACGGTGCCCTATTTAAAGTGAATGCGGCAGTCTCTAAAGCATAACCCCAAAAGGATAGCGGTAAATCGGTAAGAGACATCATAGATCGCACCATATCCAATAGAGTGCGATTACGACGTTCGGACACACCATTACGCTGAGGTGTTCCAGGCGGCGTGAGTTGTGAAACAATTCCACATTTCCTTAAGTGCGTGCCAAATTCATGACTCAAATATTCTCCTCCACGATCTGATCGTAAGAACTTTATTTTCTTGTCACGTTGATTCTCAACCTCACTCTGAAATTCCTTGAACTTTTCAAAGGTCTCAGACTTGTGCTTCATCAAGTAGACATACCCATATCTACTCAAATCACCGGTGAGGGTGAGAACATAACGATAACCACCGCGAGCCTCAACACTCATTGGACCACACACATCAGTATGTATGATCTCCAATAAGTTGGTTGCTCGCTCCATTGTTCCGGAGAACGGAGTCTTGGTCATCTTGCCCAAGAGGCATGGTTCGCATCTGTCAAATGATTCATAATCAAGAGACTCCAAAAGTCCATCTGCATGGAGTTTCTTCATGCGTTTAACACCGATATGACCAAGGCGGCAGTGCCACAAGTATGTGGGACTATCGTTATCAACCTTGCATTTCTTGGCATTCACATTATAAACATGTGTAACATCACGTTCGAGATTCAATAAAAATAAACCATTCACCAGCGGGGCATGACCATAAAACATATCTCTCATATAAATAGAACAACCATTATTCTCAGATTTAAATGAGTAGCCATCTCGCATTAAGCGAGATCCATATACAATGTTCATGCTCAAAGCTGGTACTAAATAACAATTATTGAGGTTTAAAACTAATCCCGTAGGTAGATGCAGAGGTAGCGTGCCGACGGCGATCACATCGACCTTGGAACCATTCCCGACGCGCATCGTCACCTCGTCCTTTGCCAGTCTACGCTGATTCCGCAGTTCCTGCTTTGAGTTACAAATATGAGCAACCGCACCGGTATCAAATACCCAGGAACTACTACGAGTGCTGGTAAGGTACACATCAATTACATGTATATCATATATACCTTTGGTATTGCCGGCCTTCTTGTCCGCCAAGTACTTGGGGCAGTTTCGCTTCCAGTGACCGTTTCCCTTGCAATAAAAGCACTCAGTCTCAGGCTTGGGTCCATTCTTCGACTTCTTCCCGGCAGCTGGCTTACCGGGCGCGGCAACTCCCTTGCCGTCCTTCTTGAAGTTCTTCTTACCCTTGCCCTTCTTGAACTTAGTGGTTTTATTCACCATCAACAATTGATGTTCCTTTCTGATCTCTGCCTCCGCTGACTTCAGCATCGCATATACCTCAGGAATGGTCTTTTCCATCCCCTGCATGTTGAAGTTCATCACGAAGCTCTTGTAGCTAGGTGGAAGCGACTGAAGGATTCTGTCAACGACCGCGTCATCCGGGAGATTAACTCCCAGCTGAGACAAGCGGCTGTGCAACCCAGACATTTTGAGTATGTGCTCGCTGACAGAACTATTTTCCTCCATCTTACAGCTGTAGAACTTATCGGAGACTTCATATCTCTCGATCCGGGCATGAGCTTGGAAAACCATTTTCAGCTCTTCGAACATCTCATATGCTCCGTGATGCTCAAAACGCTTTTGGAGCCCCGGTTCTAAGCTGAAGAGCATGCCGCACTGAACGAAGGAGTAATCATCGGTGCGTGTCTGCCAAACGTTCAAATCGTCTGGCAGTGCTGGGAGGGCAGGTGGGTCACCTAACGGTGCTTCAAGGACATATGATTTCTTGGCAGCTATGAGGATAATCCTCAGGTTACGGACCCAGTCCGCATAGTTGCTACCATCGTCTTTCAGCTTGTTTTTCTCTAGGAACGCGTTGAAGTTGAGGGTAACATTAGCGTTGGCCATTTGATCTACAAGATAGATATGTAACATTTAGACTAAGTTCATGACAATTAAGTTCATCTAATCAAATTATGTAATGAACTCCCACTCAGATAGACATCCCTCTCGTCATCTAAGTGATTACATGATCCGAATCGACTAGGCCGTGTCCGATCATCACGTGAGACGGACTAGTCATCAACGGTGAACATCCCCATGTTGATCGTATCTTCTATACGACTCATGCTCGACCTTTCGGTCTCTTGTGTTCCGAGGCCATGTCTGTACATGCTAGGCTCGTCAAGTCAACCTAAGTGTATTGCTGTGTAAATCTGGCTTACACCCGTTGTATTCGAACGTTAGAAGCTATCACACCCGATCAACACGTAGTGCTTCGAAACAACGAACCTTCGCAACGGTGCACAGTTAGGGGGAACACTTTCTTGAAATTTTAGTAAGGGATCATCTTATATATGCTACCGTCGTTCTAAGCAAATAAGATGCAAAAACATGATAAACATCTCATGCAATCAAAATAGTGACCTGATATGGCCATTATCACTTTGCTCCTTTTGATCTCCATCTTCGGGGCTCCATGATCATCATCGTCACCGGCATGACACCATGATCTCCATCATCATGATCTCCATCATCGTGTCTTCATGAAGTTGTCTCGCCAACTATTACTTCTACTACTACGGCTAACGGTTAGCAATAAAGTAAAGTAATTACATGGCGAATTTCAATGACACGCAGGTCATATAATAAATTAAGACAACTCCTATGGCTCCTGCCGGTTGTCATACTCATCGACATGCAAGTAGTGATTCCTATTACAAGAACATGATCATCTCATACATCACATATATCATTCATCACATCCTTTGGCCATATCACATCACAAAGCACTTGCTGCAAAAACAAGTTAGACGTCCTCTAATTGTTGTTGCAAGTTTTTACGTGGCTGCTATAGGTTTCTAGCAAGAACGTTTCTTACCTACGCCAAAACCAAAACGTGATATGCCAATTTCTATTTACCCTTCATAAGGACCCTGTTCATCGAATCCGATCCGACTAAAGTGGGAGAGACAGACACCCGCTAGCCACCTTATGCAACTAGTGCATGTCAGTCGGTGGAACCTGTCTCACGTAAGCGTACGTGTAAGGTCGGTCCGGGCCGCTTCATCCCACAGTGCCGCCGAATCAAGATAAGACTAGTAACGGCAAGAAGATTGACAAATCGACGCCCACAACTACTTTGTGTTCTACTCGTGCAAGATACTACGCATAGACCTAGCTCATGATGCCACTGTTGGGGAACGTAGCAGAATTTTAAAATTTTCTACGCATCACCAAGATCAATCTATGGAGTCATCTAGCAACGAGTGAGAGGGGAGTGTATCTACATACCCTTGTAGATCGCGAGCGGAAGCGTTCAAGAGAACGGGGTTGATGGAGTCGTACTCGTCATGATCCAAATCACCGATGACCGAGCGCCGAACGGACGGCACCTCCGCGTTCAACACACGTACGGAGCAGAGACGTCTCCTCCTTCTTGATCCAGCAAGGGGGGAGGAGAGGTTGATGGAGATCCAGCAGCACGACGGTGTGGTGGTGGAAGCAGCGGGATTTCAGCAGGGCTTCGCCAAGCGCTACTGGAGGAGGAAGAGGTGTCACGGGAGGGAGAGGGAGGCGCCAGGGGCTGAGCTGTTTCTCCCATGCACCTCCCCACTATATATAGGGGTGGAGGGGGCTGGTTTCTTGCCCTCCAAGTCCATTTGGGCGTTGGCAAAGGTGGAAGGAAAGAAATCCCATCCTTTCCCTTCCCCACCGATTGTTATCCCCCTTTTTTAGGGATCTTGATCTTATCCCTTCGGGATATGATCTTATTCCTTCTAAGGGGGAATCTTGGTGCGCCTTGACTAGGGGTGTGGGGCCTTGCCCCCACTACCCACGTTCATGTGGGTCCCCCCATGCAGGTGGGCCCCACTCCGGAACCTTCTAGAACCTTCTCGGTACAATACCGAAAAATCCCGAACATTTTCCGGTGGCCAAAATAGGACTTCCCATATATAAATCTTTACCTCCGGACCATTCCGGAACTCCTCGTGACGTCCAGGATCTCATCCGAGACTCCGAACAACCTTCGGGTTACCGCATACTAATATCTCTATAACCCTAGCGTCACCGAACCTTAAGTGTGTAGACCCTACGGGTTCGGGAGACACGCAGACATGACCGAGACGACTCTCCGGTCAATAACCAACCGCGGGATCTGGATACCCATGTTGGCTCCCACATGCTCCTCGATGATCTCATCGGATGAACCACGATGTCGAGGATTCAATCAATCCCGTACGCAATTCCCTTTGTCTATCGGTACGATACTTGCCCGAGATTCGATCGTCGGTATCTCGATACCTTGTTCAATCTCGTTACCGGCAAGTCTCTTTACTCGTTTCCGTAACACATCATCCCGTGAACAACTCCTTGATCACATTGAGCTCATTATGATGATGTCCTACCGAGTGGGCCCAGAGGTACCTCTCCGTTACATGGAGTGACAAATCCCAGTCTCGATTCGTGCCAACCCAACAGATACTTTCGGAGATACCCGTAGTGCACCTTTATAGCCACCCAGTTACGTTGTGACGTTTGGTGCACCCAAAGCACTCCTACGGTATCCGGGAGTTGCACAATCTCATGGTCTAAGGAAAAGTTACTTGACATTGGAAAAGCTTTAGCAAACGAACTACAGGATCTAGTGCTAGGCTTAGGATTGGGTCTTGTCCATCACATCATTCTCCTAATGATGTGATCCCGTTATCAATGACATCCAATGTCCATGGTCAGGAAACCGTAACCATCTATTGATCAACGAGCTAGTCAACTAGAGGCTTACTAGGGACATGTTGTGGTCTATGTATTCACACATGTATTACGATTTCCGGATAACACAATTATAGCATGAATAACAGACAATTATCATGAACAAGGAAATATAATAATAACCATTTTATTATTGCCTCTAGGGCATATTTCCAACACCTAAGCACTCCTGCACGTTGCATGGACGGCAAGGACCAGTCCTAGCTACCTCTTTATACAAAGCAGGTGCTTACATGGACCACCCGAGCGCGTGCCGCTCAACTGTGACGTCTGACAGAGCTTTAGGAAGGACCGTACGACGCCAAGGTTCCCATATACCATTATCCCGCGGGTGGTTAGTGTGTAAAGGCATGTTGCCCAACTCAGCTCAAATACCGAAATTCATTATTATATTATTAGCATCTCGCAGAGACTACCAGGGCCATCGCTCTGACTAGGTATCTCGCGGACCACGACCATGGACCAGGCCCACCTCTCCTAGGTGGTCTCCACCTGTCCTGTCGTTCCGCCGTGTTATCTCTCACGGGTACCCTTGGGGCTGATCTGTCTTTATCATTGCAATTATCGGGGGTTCAAGTTTGTACCATAAAGGTGAAACTAAGGATTCACCCTCGATAGGTTCACACGTGATATACTACATGACAGAGACATCATGGAGAGTGAAATACGATGAACCACCCTCAGTAGATCACCTTAGATGTGCTACACTATAGAGTCATCATCAAGAGTGAAATACAAGGAATCACCCTTGGTAGATCACACTTGGTGTGGCTCCGCAAAGCCGTACAACTGTAAGGGCCTTTAGGGGTGTTTGGGCCTCGGTACAATGATTCATCATCTCGGTCAACCCGGATAACAAGCATGGCAACACAGAAAAGGGTGTAGGGCACTGATGGGACACTACCATTCCTATCCTAAGCATTTAGGATAACAGGTATAGTATCAACAGCAAGTTGTCAAAAACAGGCTATGCATGAGAATAGGAGCTACCAGAACAACAATAGTAGCAAAATCTAATGCAAGAATAAGAGAGAAAGAATGGGCGATATCTAGATGATCAAGGGTGCTTTGCTTGCCTGGAAGCTCTGCCGGGAAGGAAGGGTCGTCGGTGACGTAGTCGTACACGGGGCATCGGCAACGATCTCGGGGTCTACCGGAGAAGAATGAGGGGGTCATCGTCGACGTAGTCAATCTCGGGGGTAGCATCGGTCTCGAGGTCTACCGATAAGAAGGGATGAGAGGGGGAAATAGATAAATAACAAGCATACAAATGCAACACAAATGCATGGCATGGAAAATTGTTATGCTAGGGGTGCTCTAATGCAATACTACGCAGTTTAAAGGAAGGGGGGATATCCGGTGATATTTTCCCGGCTCCAGGTATTATTCGGTATATCGATTCAGGGGTAAAATGTCGATGTTCACTATGTTAGAGGGGTGTGGGAGGTATGTGTGTGACATATTCGGGTTCATCATATTTTTCTGATCATTTTTCATATATAAATTATTTTCATCCGAGTTGTGTTTTATCTTATATGATTTTTCAAAGATTAAATGTTTTTTCTGAATTTTTTGGATTTGATTTAATTCTAAATTCAATTAAATACTAAGATACACAGAAGTGTACCCAGTAGAGTGCTCTGTGAGGCTGACAGAGGGGCCGTTGACTGATGAGTCAGCAGTCAATAGTTAAGCTGTTGACTGGTCCAATTGACATGTGGGGGACATATGTCATAGATTGGTAGTTAAACTATTTTAACCTATTAGTTTTATAGCAATGGGACCCGTATGTTAGTGGGAGATAATAAATTTAATATTTATTTAAAATAGGGGCCCCACATGCCATTGGCTATTAGGGGGGTTTAGGCCTAAGTTAATCCCCAATTAGCAAGGATAGGTCTGATGTGGCAAAGGCACTGCCGAAACTAGGGGGCTGCACGCGGGCAGCTGCAAAAGCGGCAGCACGCAGGGCAAGCAGGGCGAGCGGCGGGCATGAGCGCGGCTAGGGGCGGCTAGGCATGTGGAGCGCGGCCAGCGGCACAGCCCGGGGCGAGGAAGCACGGGGCGGCAGCAGCTAGAACAAGCAGAGAAGCAGCGCAAAGCAGCAACACGCGGCAAGGCAGCACCAGAGCGGCAACATCGGTGAGTAGCAGCGGCTCGCAGGCGCGAGCAGGAGGGCGCGCCCACGTGCGGGGCACGCAGGGGAGGCGCGCATGGGACACACACGCAGGACGGTAGCGGCGCTATCGTCGTGCACGGGCCCGGAGTTGCGGGCATGGACCCGATGCTGTGTTGGTGCACACGGAACCGGAGCGAACCCAGGAGCACGGCTGCGGCTTGGGTTGGACTCGGGGAGGACGACAATGGCCAACAAAAAAAGTGGCGGCGGCAACAGAGCTTCAGCCAGAGCATGGCAGCTACGCCGGCCAGCTATAGCTTGTATTCGAGCTCGGTAGTAGAGGGGTAATGAACGGAGGCTCATAGCAGAGCTCGGGGGCGACTCAGGGAAGCTGGGGAGGTCGTGGTGGTGCAGATCAACGGCGAGGCAGAGGCGGCATCCAACGAAGGGCATTGACGCGGGCGGCGTCGCAGTTGCACCTTAGCCTTGATCCAGTGGCGCAGAAGACGAAGACGAACGCAGCGGACCTCCTCGACATGGTGGTGTAGTCCGGTGTGGTCGGTGGCTGCGACAACGAGGGTGGCGCAACAACGGCAGTGATACGTCTCTAGTGTATCTATAATTTATGAAGTATTCATGCCATATTTACCACAATTTTATATGGTTTTGGTATGATTTGATTGGAACTAACCCCGACAGACGCTGTTTTCAGCAGAACTACCGTAGTGTGGTGTCAAGCTCCAAGATGACTAAGTGGCTGGCTTTTGCCACATGGCAGCCATTTCCTACAGGAATCACCTCCAAATGACAACCGTCCTACAACATGTCATGCAGACAGGAGAGAAGGTGGCAAAACAGCCCGGCAAGGCGTGCCGGGCAGGCCATGATGTGACACTGAGTGGCGCATTTAATGTGTACTGCTCTGTCTGCAGAGTAGATATGATAGCACTGTTCGCTATCTAATCAGTACACAATGACTGATTTGCCACTGTGGTGACCCCTTAATCTATAAAAGGAGGCCCATGGCAACCATAGAAAGGATTCGGACCCCTGTACACTCATACGCGCGTGGCGGCTCTCGCCGCGAGGCAACCCTGCCGGGCAAGAGCGCTGCGTTTTGTAGCGCCCAAGATGCGATTCTATCCCAATCACATGATGAACTCATGATTGGGGCACAACCGTATTTCGAGCGCAGAGCAAGGTGGATATCATTACAACATACCATGTACTGAATAGATGCGAATACAAGATAAAGGCTTACACTCGCCACAAGCTACAACATGAATACAATAGTTCATCACAACATAGCAATCATCGTACAGAAGAGCAGGATCCGACTATGGATGAAACCAAACGAAAAAGAAGAACGACATCCACCCTGCTAATCCCAGGCTCCCGACCCGGAACCTATCCCTTGATTGAAGAAGAAGTAGAACCCCAAAACAAGCAAGCATCGCTCTCACGTCATAGCATCGCTTTACATATACCTGCAACTATAGTTGTAGTAATCTATGAGCCACGAGGACTCAGCAATCCCATTACCATGGGTATCAAGACTACCAAAGCTTAATGGGTATGGAATGGATAGGTGGTGAGGTTGTAGCAAGCACTAAGCATTGTATGGTGGCTAACTTACGAGTACAAGAGTAAGAAGAGTAACTACGCATAACGGTCGCAAACTAGTAATGATCAAGAAGTGATCCTAAACTACTTACGTTCAAACATAACCCCACCATGTACTCTTCTCGACCTTACTCGAAAAGAGACGGTCACGGTTACGCACGCGGTTGGTGTATTTTAATTCTGATCTGGTGTCAAGTTGTCTACAACCGGATATTAAAAATTCCCATCTGCCACATAACCGCGGGCACGGCTTTTGAAAGATTAAACCCTGCAAGGGTGTCCCAACTTAGTCCGTCACAAACTCTCACGATCAACAGAGGAAAATCCTCCTCCCAGGACAACCCGATCAAGCTCGTAATCCCGGTTCAAAAGACATTTTGACAATGGTAAAACAAAACCAGCAAGACCTCCCGACGTGCCGACACCCTGATAGGAGCCACGTGTATCTCGTCTCAGGCCACGATTGGATGAGCAGTCTGTACAATTAAAACCTGTCCTCGAGTTTCCCCGTGGTGGCGCTGCAAGGGGCTCTAGTTTGGACAAGCACCATCAGCACATGCCCACCTGTATTATGTGAAATTAACAATCCTCGGGGACACGACCCCCTATGCAAATTAATTAATTATCAGTATTATTATGTTGGCAAAAGTTAAAACCAAAGTTGGGCCTTGCTGGAAGAGTTTTATTCAAAGCGAACTGTCAAGGGGGGCCCATAAACCCCGACCGTGTTAGGAACGCAAAATCAAGGAACATAACACCGGTTTGACGGAAACTAGGGCGGCAAGAGTGGAACAAAACACCTGGCAAAAGGCCGAGCCTTCCACCCTTTACCAAGTATATATGTGCATTAATTAAATAAGAGATATTGTGATATCCCATGATATCCATGTCCCAACATGGAACAACCTGCAACTGCACCTGCAACTGTCAACGCTATAAGAGGGGCTGAGCAAGCGGTAACATAGCCAAACAACGGTTTGCTAGGAAGGCGGGTTAGAGGCTTAACATGGCAATTTACGAGGCTTGATAAACAAGTGGTAGGTAGCACGACATAGCGATAGCATCGAGACAACTAGCAAAGAAAAGATAGTAGTGGTATCCAGGGTAATGATCATCTTGCCTGAAATCCCGCTAGGAAGAAGACCGAGTCCATGAAGAAGACGAACGGGCGTAGACGAACCAAGCGTAGACGAACGAATCCTCACAATCGCAACGAAATTGGGATTATTGAGAAGAAGCACAACCGGAAAGAAGCAAACAACATGGTAAACAATCATCACATGAACATGACATGATGCACAACCAAGTATGATGCATGCCGGCATGGCATGGCAAAGTGCAACAAACAATGCTACAAATTAAGTGGAGCTCAATATGCAACGAGTTGCATATTGACGAAACACCACATTCAAATATTTAGTTAACTCTTGTTTATGTACTCAACAATATTAAATGTTGGTTAACATGGCAAGAGGTGAAGCATAATTAAACTACCTATCTAGGCAAGTTTAAATGAGGCCGGAAACAACAAACAACAATTCCGGAAAATCCTCATATGCAATTTACGAATTTGGTACTATTCTTCCCTAAATCATATTTTAGAGTTGTTAAACATGCAAAGTAATGCCACCATGTTAGTCTATGCATTTTTCCACCCCATTTACATATAAAGTTTATTTAATTCGGAGCTACGGTTATTTAGTTATGAAATAAACCATTTTAGCATGTCATTTATGAGAATTAAATGCAAACAGCATTTTAAACATTTTACCATGGATGAAAGTTGCATATTATGAAACTAGATGAAATTCTAAGCATTTTACATATAGAAAACATTTTAATCCGATGCACGGTTATTGAGTTATTATGTGCATGATCTAGAGGGACTTTTCTGTAAAACAAGCGCTCTCTGGATAATGAACAAATTTGCTAACGCTGAAAAAAAATGAACGGGCCGAATCTGGATCTGGGCGAGGGTTTGCAGGCGGGTGCTCATCAGCGTGGCCACTGGGCCGGGCGAGCTGGGCCTTGAGGCGCTGTGACTGGAGAGGGCCACGCGGGCGCTGGAGCTGGGCCAGGGCGCTGTGCGAGTCAACGCGAGGCATGGGCGCGGTCGAGAAGAAGCAGAGGCTGGGTGCTGGCCTTGGCGCGGGGACAATAGGCGACCGGAGTTAGGGCCCCGGAGAGCTCCTGCCAAAACGACGGGGACGAGCGGCGTGAGGATCGGGAACTCCTCTCCTGATCGAGCGGAGGCTGCACGAGGCAGAGGCGGCGAGCTTGGCGCGGCGCCTCGCTGGAAGACGAACGGGATAGCAGCGAACGATGATGGTTCATGAGAAGAAGAGAAAGACGGTTAGAGGAGAAGGAGAACCGGGGGAAAAGGAAAAGGGCAAGGGGACCTGCTGGTCCGGCGGCGGGGTCCTTGGGCGCTCGGGATACGGATCCTAGACGAGGACGCGGTCTCCGGCGTCGGTGGAGTCTCCTTTACTGCAGCTCCATGAGGAAGGCCATGGCGTTAGAGCTCCTGTTCGACCTGAAGAAAGTGGGAGCGACCGAGAGGTGAGGGAGAGAAAGAACAGGCAAGGAAGGAGGGAGATTGATGCAGCTGGGAAGTCCTGCTGGTTCGGTCGGCCGGCGACGAGGCTGACGAAGTGGTCGTCGGGGTCGCGGAGCTTGTGCACGAGCAGAGGAGCTCAGTGGGATGCGGCATGGAAAATGAGGAGGAGCGGTGGCTGTGGTTGGTGGTTTGGATCGGGAAGGGATCCCGAGGAGGAGGAGACAGTGGGTGGCGGCGGCAGAGGGATGGGACAAGGGGGTGAATTTTTAGGGTTGTCCAAAAGTAGACTAGGGTGGACTATATATATGGAAAGGAGGGGAATTTGGATCATCCGATCGAGATCAGACGGTCGAGATAATTAGGCTAGGAGAGTCAAAGAAGAAACTGAAGATATTTTAGGGATGTTTGGGGATGATTGGGATCCATCGGTCATGACTGCCCGGGTCGGGTTCGGGTCAACTTTCGAACACGCGCGAGGGGTTTGACAAAAGGCCATGGAGACAAGGGGTTTGGGTGGGCTCAGAGAAGAGAGAGGAGAGAGCGGCCCGGCTGGTTTGAGAGAAGGTCAACAGAGACAAGGAAGAAGCGGTAACTACGAGCGAATGTAAGTTTTGAAAAATGACAACAACGGAGTGCCGATGCAATGCGAATGATCCGATGATGAATGCAACAAACAAATAAACGCACATCGGTCACGCAAAACAAGGAAGGCATCTGGAGCGTCGGTCTCGGGCTATTACAACTCTCCTCCACTTACAAGAGATCTCGCCCCGAGATCTAGGGATGAAAACGGAAGGGAAGAGGAAGAGGTAAAATAAGTTACTTCTTTGACAAACGAGTGAAACCACGAACCTTGAGAAGTTGAAAAACTTGAAAGAAAGAAGACAAATGAGATGAACGAAGTTGAAAACAGTTTGAAAAGAGAAACAAGGAACAGAATGAGATCCTTGGAGGTTGCAAAGACATGAATCAAGAGCTCAATGGACAAGAAGAATTTGAAACCATCCCGGTTGAAACGAGATAGAAAGAAAGAGAAAGAATTCGGACAGCACTCCGGTTGAGAAGAGACGCAAGACTTGATAAGATGAAAGAACTTGGATGAGAACACAACACTCCGGTTAAATGGATAAGCAAGAAAATAACATGATCTTGACAAAACGAGGTGATGGTTGAAGAGAGCAACATCACAATGCCTCCGGAACAAAAGAATAGAAGGTAAATCATCGGAATAAGAGAACGGAGAAGGAAATGACAACTTCTACCACAATTAAATTTGAAAGAGCATCCTTAGGAGAATGGCTTGAACGGAGTTGTTGGAAAATCAACAACGAAAAGAATAAGCTTGTTATGGGCTGATGGAAAACATCTCAAAACTTGAGGAGAAATTTTTGCCACTAACGAAATCAATTGCTTGCTTGAGAGCAACGAAGAGATGAAAACTTCTTTTACCGAGAGAATAGGAGGAAACTTGGATTATCGATAGGCACCACAATTAGCAACATTCCTTAGGGAAGGCTTTAGGTGAAATCTTTACCAAGATAACTCCAACAAAGAGATTGATGGATTTAAAATACCTCATTCTTGACAACAAGTGAATCATGAAACATGAAGAGAAATTGTCAAGAATGACATAACACCACCTCAAAAGATGCAGTAGAAAGAATTGCACTTCAAGAGTGAATTAAATCCTTAACAAACCACCATGAAGAAGCTCTCGAAGAACTTCGGATAGATAACAAGATGATCGCAACAAAAGGAAGGTTTGACAAGAACAAGACGATGCCTTGCAATGAATTAGATGGAGCTTCGTGACAAGACAACCGAGAAAACTTGGAACTCCAGAAAAGAAAGATGAACTTGAAACCGAGAATTTATTCCTCATGAACGAACTTAGAAGGAAGGGATTAATCACTTGGATGAAACAAGAATAAGAATTATGTTATGCATATCCTTCACCAATTTAAATTGATGACAAGCAACGGATTTGGCATACTCCTTATTCTCATTGAAAAAGGATTGAAGAGAGATATTGCTCAAACTTGGGGAGGTCTTCAACGAACCACCGGTAAGATTTTGAAAGAACAAATCAATTAATACGATAACAAAGGAAGAGAAATCTTGAATGAACTACCATAAGAATTTGGAACAAACGAAGAAAAGAGAATGAATCACCGGGAGGAATTGGAAAACGAGCAAAGTTACTTGAGGGAATTTAGATACAAGAGAACGAAGAGATCACGAGCTGACTAGAGAATACTTTGAACAATGCACCGGTAAGATTTGGAGAACGAGAGCTAAAAGCTGAGAATGAGTAATATTCAGAAATGATGGCCTTCGGATGATCGAGAAAGGAAATCAACTCCTGAAATGTGTCGGATGGGTGAAAAGAATTCTCACAATCGAAAAAAATTATGAGGATGGCATGAAGCTAGAACCATGAATCTTCAAGAGAATGGACCAAGATTTAAGAGAAATTCTTCTTCGGCCTTTAATGTTGACAACGACGATCAGAAACACCACCATGAAGAATTTTGAGATACTCCGGAGCAATAATGAAAGGAAAAGGTTGAGACAAAAGATGCAAATTACTTGAAAGCGATCTTGGAGAAGGCATATGACTGATGATAATTCATTCTTACGTCAAACTTTGAAAGGATTTGAGAATAGCTCCGGGAAAATTAGAAGAGTCAGGTAAGATCTTGGGAAAAGACCTGTGGGTTAGGGCCCACTCAAAAGAAAACACCGTTGAATGATTGACTGAAAGGGGAGATTGCACCGGTTGAATTAAATGGCTTGAATGAGATAACAACCTCAAAATAGCTTGAACGGATTAAGAATGGAAACACGAATGTTCCGAGATATCTCCTACACTTCGGATATGAAACGGAGAGAGGCGAATAAATAAGAGAGCCTTGGATAAGAAGTTCCAACATGGGAAAGCATGTGAAAGAAAAGGAAGAGATATGATAACACCGAAGCTTGAATTGAATCCACCGAAAAATAATACGAGAATGAAGAATGATAAACTTGAAACTCCTGAGCATCTTCACGAGAAATCACTGGCTATGAACATTGAAGGAAAGAATGAAGAAACTTCTCATGAATAAAATGGATACTTGATTAAGAAATCCGAGTCCTTGAAGAAAAAGGGTGGGATGTTGGGAAAAACAAAGGAAACTTGGGATGGATGAAATAGACAATCCTCAGGCTTCTCAACGGCACCCCGTATGGAATAACTTGAAGAGAAGTGCACCGGTTGAAAAGGATTGACATGACAACCTTGATGATCAAGAAGGATTAGCATTCACATAGAAATATGAGAACACTGCTTAAAAAAAGGTATGGAATCAACACTTGACTTCGAAGCAACTCGAATACCACAACTCAAAACAAAACAAAGGATTTGGCTTGGAAAATAAGCCGGAACAAACATATGATAGAGATTTCGTCTGAAATTTTTGTGGTGGGGCCCACACGGACTCGATCGTACATCACCATCATGTACAAGGCAGTGCACATGACATACGAAGTGTCCCCGAGTCAGCATAGCCAAGGACTCTTTAAGATACAACGAGGCCACTGTAAAAACGACTGTGGACAGGCGGACCACTAGACATCGAACCCTAATCTCATATAATGCATCTGTCGGAAAGATATCCTAGGTAACTACTTGAATTCCCACCTATGAACTACCGAAACTTTCTGGTTATGCAATCTGGTGTTGGGGATACAGGGAGGCACAAATATCTCACACAACTAACAAATCCTACACTCCAACTGTATCCATCCGTCAACACATAACCAAGAAAACCTCGAAAATCATGTACCTCAGACCTTCGAAAACATCCGATGTACTAGCTGTGGCAATACATCTGATCGCTCTCCCCAGTACTGGG
The DNA here is from genome assembly GCA_011799875.1 of Thinopyrum elongatum. Classification (NCBI taxonomy): domain Eukaryota; kingdom Viridiplantae; phylum Streptophyta; class Magnoliopsida; order Poales; family Poaceae; genus Thinopyrum; species Thinopyrum elongatum. The sequence continues at coordinate 285,365,259 of CM022298.1, read as the reverse complement.
TGGCGTCAAACTACTCTCAACAGAAAGAGTATAGAAGCATTTTCGATGTTGGCGTCCTCTGGTATTCTGGAACTAAAACGATCGCGAATGTGACAAGAACCCCTTGGAGCTCAACTCCCTGGAAGAAGTCAAGTCAGACAGGAGGCACCAAGACAGAATTCCCGTCACACCGATATCACAGCGATTCCAACAATACCCACGTGATCCTAAAAAAAATTGAGTAAAAAATAAAGGAGAGTTATGGATCCAAAACACCTACGTCACGAGTCCTCACCAGAGCGACGATGGGGATGAGGAGTAAAAAGAATTCCTACTCTCCGATATAACTAGACTCAAAATAGTTTATTTTTCTAGACTCAACAACATCAGCGGTTCGATCAATCAAGGGGGCTCCTGCGGTCGGTAAGGCTCTGATACCAACTTGTAGCGCCCAAGATTCGATTCAATCCCAATCACGTGATGAACTCATGATTGGGGCACAACTGCATTTCGAGCGCATAGCAAGGTGGATATCATTACAACATACCATGTACTGAATATATGCGAATACAAGATAAAGGCTTACACTCGCCACAAGCTACAACATGAATACAACAGTTCATCAAAACATAGCAATCATCATACAGAAGAGCAAGATCCGACTACGGATGAAACCAAACGAAAAAGAAGAACGACATCCACCCTGCTAATCCCAGGCTCCCGACCCGGAACCTATCCCTTGATTGAAGAAGAAGTAGAACCCCAAAACAAGCAAGCATCGCTTTACATATACCTGCAACTATAGTTGTAGTAATCTATGAGCCACGAGGACTCAGCAATCCCATTACCATGGGTATCAAGACTACCAAAGCTTAATGCGTATGGAATGGATAAGTGGTGAGGTTGTAGCAAGCACTAAGCATTGTATGGTGGCTAACTTATGTGTACAAGAGTAAGAAGAGTAACTACGCATAACGGTCGCAAACTAGTAATGATCAAGAAGTGATCCTGAACTACTTACGTTCAAACATAACCCCACTGTGTTCTCTTCTCGACCTAAAAGAGACGGTCACGGTATCTGGTGTCAAGTTCTCTACAACCGGATATTAAAAATTCCCATCTGCCACATAACCGCGGGCATGGATTTTGAAAGATTAAACCATGCAGGGGTGTCCCGGCTTAGTCCATCACAAACTCTCACTATCAACAGAGGAAAATCCTCCACCTGGGACAACCCGACCAAGCTCGGAATCTCGGTTCACAAGACATTTCGACAATGGTAAAACAAAACCAGCAAGACCTTTCGACGTGCCGACACCCTGATAGGAGCCGCGCGCATCTCGTCTCAGGCCACGATCGGATGAGCAGTCCGTACAACTAAAACATGTCCTCGAGTTTCCCCGTGGTGGCGCTGCAAGGGGCTCTAGTTTGGACCAGCACCATCAGCACTGCCCCCCTGTATTATGTGGAATGAAGAATACTCGGGGACGCGACCACCTATGCAAATTAATTAATTATCAGTATTATTATGTTGGCAAAAGTTAAAACCAAAGTTGGGCCTTGCTGGAAGAGTTTTATTCAAAGTGAACTGTCAAGGGGGGCCCATAAACCCCGACCGTGTTAGGAACGCAAAATCAAGGAACATAACACCGGTATGACGGAAACTAGGGCGGCAAGAGCGGAACAAAACACCAGGCAAAAGGCCGAGCCTACCACCCTTTACCAAGTATATATGTGCATTAATTAAATAAGAGATATTGTGATATCCCATGATAACCATGTCCCAACATGGAACAACCTGCAACTGCACCTACAACTAGCAATGCTATAAGAGCGGTTGAGCAAGCGGTAACATAGCCAAACAACGGTTTGGTAGGAAGGTGGGTTAGAGGCTTAACATGGCAATTTAGGAGGCTTGATAAACAAGTGGTAGGTAGCATGACATAGCGATAGCATCAAGACAACTAGCAAAGCAAAGATAGTAGTGGTATCCAGGGTAATGATCATCTTGCCTGAAATCCTGCTAGGAAGAAGACCGAGTCCATGAAGAAGACGAACGGGCGTAGACGAACCAAGCATAGACGAACGAATCCTCACAATCACAACGAAATCGGGACTATCAAGAAGAAGCACAAGCAGAAAGAAGCAAACAACACGGTAAACAACCATCACATGAACATGGCATGATGCACAACCAAGTATGATGCATGTCGGCATGGCATGGCAAAGTGCAACAAACAATGCTACAAATTAAATGGAGCTCAATATGCAATGAGTTGCATATTGATGAAACACCACATTCAAATATTTAGTTAACTCTCGTTTATGTACTTAACAATATTAAATGTTGGTTAACATGGCAAGAGGTGAAGCATAATTAAACTACCTATGTAGGCAAGTTTAAATGAGGCCGGAAACAACAAACAACAATTCCGGAAAATACTCATATGCAATTTACGAATTTGCTACTGTTCTGCCCATACGCCGTCAGGCGGTGCCCTGAGAGGAGGAATCCGCCATTACCGGTACCGAACCACCTTTGCGGCCTCCCTCCGGCGTCACAGGAAATGGAGGACTAGGCCACGATCGACTACCACGCCTCGTGTCCATTATGGGCCTCGGCGTGAAGTCACTTGCGTCGCCCCTCACTAAGATTGGAGCTACGGGCGGCCCGGCGACAAGCGCACCAGAGTCGCTACCTCCGGTGCTACCACCGCGCCGCCCGCACACCACCCTGAGACCTGCGCGAAGATAGGAAGAGGATTCTGCCCCAGCACTCGACGCCGTCGACCCCAAGCTAGGGCCCGGGGCTTGGCCCCAAGCTCTCCTCTTCGGAATACCTCAGGAGGAAGCAGAGAATGAAGGAGGTGAGTGGACGAATACTCCCACTCCTCCCCCGTCCCTCCTTTTATGGATGGGCCGGGGTCGGGAGCCGCTCCCTCAGCGGGGGACCGCCGCCCTCCTCCACCAATCCATGAAGACCAGGCCCCTGCTTTAACGCTCTCCCGCACCACGCGCCTCCGTTACCTACCCCACTCAATGCATGCAGCATACGTGGCCTGGGATAAGGGCATGGTGGGAAGAGGAAATTGGCAGTTACTCGCCCATGCATTAAAGTCATTCGCGGGCCATTACAAGAGTGGCCCCACCACAATTGGCATTATGTGACGGGCGGAAGAACCAGAAGCTGATCCGAGCTCAGATTGATGAAGAAGCAAAGAGGATCTCAAAGGACAAGCAGCTATTTCACCCTCGCCTGTGCACAAGTTAGGGCCTACCCCGACGACGCTCGGCAGCTCATTCGGGCCAGGCTCGAGGGCTCCTGTCGGTGCATAAAACCCTGGGTCTGTTGCCCAGACCGTGCACAGGCCCAAGATCAAGATTGCAACACCCAAGACAAGGCCAAGGTAAAAAGATAGGCTCTTTGAGGAATCAAAGGGAAGGTTGAGAAGACCAAGTCAAGCCAAGAAGCAAGACACCGCTAAGGGAAAACCTCCCTTGCCGGGCAGGAGAGCCTAGTGAGGTCAAGGTTGCCCCGAAAGCAAGCCTCGGGACCGCCCGGGCAGGCCTGCCGGGGCATACGAAGGCAAAACACCCCGCCAAGGCTTCACCGCCCCACCTCACAGTGACGCAAGTCACCGATCGGTGCGGTGTCAAGCCCCAAGATGATGAAGTGGCTGCCTTTTGCCACATGGCAGCCATTTCCTACAGGAATCACCTCCAAATGACACCTGTCCTGCGACGTGTCATGCAGACAGGAGAGAAGGTGGCCAAATAGCCCGGCAAGGCGTGCCGGACAGGCCATGATGTGACACTGAGCGGCGCATTTAATGCGTACTGCTCTGTCTGCAGAGTAGATATGATAGCACTGTTCGCTATCTAATCAGTACACAATGACTGATTTGCCACTGTGGTGACCCCTTAATCTATAAAAGGAGGCCCATGGCAACCATAGAAAGGATTCGGACCCCTGTACACTCATACGCGCGTAGCAGCTCTCGCCCCGAGGCAACCCTACCGGGCAAGAGCGCTGCGTTTCCACCACCATCCACCATCAATCCACCAAAGCAGGAGTAGGGTTTTATGCCTCGCGGCGGCCCTAACCTGGGTAAAACTGCCCGTGTGATCTCTGCCGCGCTACGCTGCGCTCCTCCGCTCTTTGTGCAACGTGCTCAGTCCCCCTGCCGAACCAAAAGGGGCCCTTGGCCCCATAGGTGGCTGTGGTTTCCCCCGACATAATGGTGCTAGAAAAAGTGTTTGGAACTATCATTGATCAAACTTATGCACTATGCTAGCATTCACACTTCATAATTTTTTTCTTTTATCATTTTCCTACTCGAGGACGAGCAGGAATTAAGCTTGGGGATGCTGATACATCTCCAACGTATCTGTAATTTATGAAGTATTCATGCCATGTTTACAAAAAAATTATATGGTTTTGGTATGACTTGATTAGAACTAACCTGGACTGATGTTGTTTTCAGCAGAACTACCGTGTTGTCGTTTTTTTGTGCAGAAATAAAAGTTCTCGGAATAGGCTGAAAATTTATGGTGATCATTTATGGACCAGAAGAGACCCACGGAGCACTGGAGCTGGACCAGGAGGTGACCGAGGAGGCCACAAGCCTGGGGGGCGCGCCTCCCGAGCTTGTGGGGCCCTCAGGCACCCTCCTGACTTGATTCCAACGCAAAATACCCCTATATATACAGTAACCTCCTAAAAGAACCCTGGATCGGAAGTTCGGCTGCCGCAAGCCTCTGTATCCATGAAAAACCAATCAGGAGCCCATTCTAGCACCCTGCCGAAGGGGGAAATCATCACTGGAGGCCATCTTCACTATCCCTGCGGCCACCATGGCGAGGAGGGAGTAGTTCACCCTCGGGGCTGAGGGTATGTACCAGTAGCTATGTGTTTGATCTCTCTCTCTCTTGTGTTCTTGATTTGGCACAATCTTGATGTACCGCGAGCTTTGTTAATATATTTGGATCTTATGGTGTTCTTCCCTCTCTACCTTCTTGTGATGAATTGAGTCCTGCTCTTTGAGGTTTTGTTATGTTGGATTGAATATTGGATTTGAGAACACTTGATGTATGTCTTGCATATGGATACCCATGGTGACAATGGGGTATAATATTGATTCACTTGATGTATGTTTTGGCACTCAACTCGTAGATTCCCGAGGTGACATTGGGGTAATCTATGCATAGGGGTTGATTCACGTTTTCTTCCTACGTTCTCTGATAGAAACTTTGGAGTGATTCTTTGTTGCATGCTGAGGGATTGTTCTATGATCCAATTATGTTATCATTGTTGAGAGAATTTGCAATAGTGAAATAATAAACCCTAGGCCTTGTTTTCAAGCATTGCAATACCGTTTTTGCTCACTTTTGTTACTAGTTACCTTGCTGTTTTTATATTTTCAGATTACAAAAACCTATATCTACTATCCATATTACGCTTGTATCACCATCTCTTCGCCGAACTAGTGCACCTCCTGGACACGGTGCCGCAGTGCGGAGTGGTCGGTTACCATGGCAACGAGGGTGGCGCAGAAATGGCAGTCTCGGGCATGTGTGGTTTTGAGGAGAGGGATGAAGTGGAGACGGAAAAGGGGATTAGGTTTCATCTTAGGGGTGCTTGAGGTGACTATGTAGCCCTCCATATCATTGAGAGTGCCGCCCCAATGATGTCCTACAAGCATGAAGACCTTGCCACCATGCTCCATTTCTACCGCACGACCTACGACAAGCTGTGGAAGGTGATGTTCAAGCTCCAAAAGGATTGGACGGCCAAGGAAGAAGACATCGGCCTCGACGTCGCACACCCTCCTCGGGAGGTACAAGAAAGTTTTACTCTTATGTTCGGATACTACCTTTTAACAAGGAACTTGACCCTTTCTTCCCCGCATTCACAGAGCTGGCTTGAGAAAGCCGTGCGGATCGAGGGCCCGGCCCCGCTGTCCGAGGGCACTAGGATGGCCTTGCTGACGGTAATATTGGCGGTGGCACCGTACAAGGCGTCGGAGAAGAAGGAGAATAAGAAAGGCGAGAAGAGGGAGGCCCAAGAATGCCTCCACCCAAGAGGACCCCCGGATACTAAGTCTAGGGTCACTCAAGCCCCTTCCTCCCATGAGGGTGAGCAGGCAGAGGACGGGGAGGACAGCGACTCCTCCAGAACAAGGAAGAGGGCGGCATCAGATGACGCTGAGGACGATCAGCCTCCTCCTGACTCGAAGAAGCAATGAACGGCCAAGGTGGCCCTGTCCGATGACAGCTTGGACTCCGCCGAGGATTGTGAGGCTTCGGAAGAGGTTCCCAAAAGGAACCCTAGGGTTAAGAGCCCCGCCCAGAGTTACGCATCCGAAGACGCCTTCGTGCGATTTATATTAAGTTCATCATTCACCATGAGCCTGCTTTTAATATCACAGCCCGCCATGCGACCTCCCCGCGGATCGAGTCTCGGAGGTGGATTCTCCGCCATCCGAGCTGGCGGAGAGCGGGACCGCGTCGTGCACCACACCTCCTATGGTCGTCGAGGAGACCGGGGAGGTGTTGTCCCGGAAGACCCTTCCCGGGCCGAACACCGGGGGTGGGGGTATGACATCATGACCGAGGTCAATACCTCGATCGCCAAAGACCAGGAGGGGGATCCCTTCTGGTGGACAAAGAGGGGAGCTCGATCAGTCTGAGCTCTCTCTGAAGACGGTCCCGGAATCCCCAAGGCACCCGGAGTCGTCCATTCCAGCCTCCAAAGAAGGGGAGCCAAGGTGCCGCCGCCAGTGCCACCCATAGCAGAGCGGGTCGAAACTTAGTGGCCAGTCGTGATGGAGGAGGCTTTGAATAGCTCCTCCATCATCAAAGAACACCGCGCCCTAATGGGCGCAGTTTTACAAAGCATTCGGTTCGTTACAGCAGACTGAAGGAGGCTTTCGGCGGCCTCTTGACGGGCTTCAAGGTAAATCATGTAATACGCTTCTACAAGGAGAATTTAATTCATAAAGTTATGCAATCCCTGTATATAGTAGCCCCTGAGCCCTGGGTGAGTTTAAAAAACTCAAGCGGGGGTCGAATAGTTCAAAAACACTAATGATAGCAAAAGTGAACCGTAGCCCCGAGATTCTGGCAGGATTGAAGAAAACCTGGTATAGGATCTAAAATCGATGAATCGGGAGTCTGACGTGCATAAGCTATTGTGCAGGCTTCATCTTCGGCGGCAGCCGCCAACGCCGTGGAGCTGGCCGAGGTGAGTCGGAAGCTCAAGAGCTCCAATGAGGAGCTTGACCTTCTCAACAAGCGGTTCGATGAAGCGCAAGGTAAGTCTGGACTGGACTGGTTAACACCGTTGTTTTTCTCATCAAGTGAGGTATTCGGGTTTATGCCTAAGTGAGGGCGCTTATTATGATACAGCTGTCGCCACGAAGGTAGAGAACCTCAAGGCCGAGGTAAAGAAGGCGAAGCAAGAGGCCGCAGAACAAAAAGCGGCGGCCAAACAAGCGGCCGCCAAACTTACGATGATGAAGTCCGTCATTGACAAGCACGAGGCCAGAGTGGCCGAGGTGCATCAAGAGCTCAAGGATGCTGTCAGTAGATATGAGGACCTTGAGCAGAAAAGTAAGGATCAAGCCACTGAGCTATCCTCAGTGAAGTTGGTGCTACTTCTTGAGCTTGCGTTGGTTTTTCCCTTGAAGAGGAAAGGGTGATGCAGCAAAGTAGAGATAAGTATTTCCCTCAGTTAAGAAACAAGGTATCAATCCAGTAGGAGATACACGCAAGTCTGCAATCTATGCACCTGCACAAACAATCAAACACTTGCACCGAACGCGATAAAGGGGTTGTCAATCCATTCACGGTCACTTGCAAGGATGAGATCTGATAGAGATAGATATAAAATCTTACTAAAACGTAAAACAAAGTAAAAGTAAATAAATTGCAGCAAGGTATTTTTGGGTTTTTTGGTTTATAGATCTGAAAATATATGATCGAAAATAGACCCGGGGGCCATAGGTTTCACTAGAGGCTTCTCTCTTGAAGCCAAATAATACGGTGGGTGAACAAATTACTATCAAGCAATAGATAGAAAAGCGCAAAGTTATGACGATATCCAAGGCAATGATTATGAATATAGGCATCACGTCCGTGTCAAGTAGACCAACTCTTGCCTGCATATACTACTATTACTCCACACATCGACAACTATCCAGCATGCATCTAGAGTATTAAGTTCATAAGAATGGAGTAACGCCTTAAGTAAGATGACATGATGTAGAGGGATAAACTCAAGCAATATGATGAAAACCCCATCTTTTTACCCTTGATGGCAACAATACAATACGTGCCTCGCTACCCCTAGTTTGTCACTGGGTGAGGACACCGCAAAATAGAAACCAAAACTAAGCACCTCTCCCATTGCAAGAAGAACCAATCTAGTTGGCCAAACCAAACCGATAATTCGAAGAGAAATACAAAGATATCAAATCATGCATATAAGAATTCAGAGAAGATTCAAATAATATTCATAGATAAATTCATCATAAATCGACAATTCATCGGATCTCAACAAACACACCGCAAAAGAATATTACATCGGATATATCTCCAAGAACATCGAGGAGAACTTGGTATTGAGGATCAAAGAGAGAGAAGAAGCCATCTAGCTACTAGCTATGGACCCGTAGGTCTGTGGTAAACTACTCACGCTTCATCAGAAGGGCAATAGAGTTAATGTAGAAGCCCTCCATGATCGAATCCCCCTCTGGTAGAGTGCCGGAAAAGGCCCCAAGATGGGATCTCACGGGAACAGAAGGTTACGGCGGCGGAAAAGTATTTTGGTGGACGCTTCTGGTCGTTTGGGAATATTTCTGAATTTATAGGCCAAGAATTAGGGTTGGAGGAGCTCCGAGGGGCCCACAAGCCCTCAGGACGTGCCCCCCTAGGGCGCGCCCCTGAGGCTTGTGGCCTCCTCGGGACTCCTCTGACTTCATCTCCATGTCCTACGTGGGTCTTCTGGTCCAAGAAAAATCATCGCGAAAGTTTTATTCCGTTTGGACTCCGTTCGGTATTCTTTTTCTGTAAAACTCAAAAACAAGGAAAAAAACAAAAACTGGCACTGGGCTCTAGGTTAATAAGTTAGTCACAAAAATAATATAAAATAGCATATTAATGCATATAAAACATCCAAAACAGATAATATAATAGCATGGAACAATAAAAAATTATAGATACGTTGGAGATGTATCAGTTGGCGATCCAGGAGACGAAGACGGAGGCGCGAGGTGCCTGAGAAGAACTCCGCCAAGTCAGGCTTATTGCAGATGGTAAGGCGTACTTATTGCAAGGTGTCTTTGGTGGTAATAGGTTCGCTTTGCTCACGCGAGTATGGCATTCCCCAGGTGCTTTTGCGGATCTTCCGAGGAGTGCGGCAGATGCGGCAAGGCACTTTGCGTCCCAGGAGGGCGATGCCAAGCATAGGTTGTTTTGGGCGCAGTTCCAGACGCCCGAGCACCCTCCCCTCCTTAACAACTAGATGAAGCAGTTGATGGAGTTGCATTGGATGGCGGAGCCAGCCATGAAGGACCTCTGTGTCCAGCTATGGCCTTCAGAACCGCTACCGAGCAGCTTTGGCTTAGTGCAAAAGCTATGCGGCGCCGTGCCCCGGATTGACGTCTTAAAGTGCTCCGTATGCATCGAGGGAGCTCAGATGGCCTTCGTGAAGACCATGGTGCACTGGCCGAAGATCGAGCCGGTCAAGATGGCTACCGGACCCCCACCCCCTGGAAAGGAGCATAGGCTCTCCGAGCAGTATTTTTCCATTGTAATGGATAGTGCTCGGGCGATAGAGGCCCAGTGCCCAAAAGATGTAATTTATGAATGAGCGTACTATCATGTATCAGATGACAGTTAAACTTTTATGCTTTATGATGCGGTTGCTTTGCATGGTATATCATGCCTTGTTTGTTTATTTTGACTCCCGTGCGGCCGTTTTAATCTAAAAGTTATCAGTCATCAGCTCCAGCCGCCTTGTAGATGCTACAAGGGGTGTTTTGACCTCCACACTGTGACCCTTAGCTGACGTTTCGGTGCCCAAAGGCGGTAGTGTGTAAGGGAAATGAGGCAATCAGACTATGTGGCTTTAGTGCTTTCACTTAGCCATAGGAGCTTGACTGCGAGGGCTAGTGACTAGCACCAAGTGTTTTGTGATGTTCGGGTGTGCCGAGGTTGAAACCATTATCACTTGGCTTGTGTGAATACAAACCCTTCATATAACATGGCATAACCTCCATTGATTTTTAGTTTAACAGTTGTCATCGGATCGCTGACCAGTTCTCCTTATTATGATAGTCAGTTTTCGGCTTTCTCCACAGAGGTACTTAACCAGGTGAGCTGGAAGTACAATTCTAGTGGTTCTCCCTTTACCCTCCTAGTAGAACATGCGAAACGTAAGAGGGTAAACACAGGAGCCGGGCAACCCAACTGTTAACCCAAGACATAATTCGGAACCGATTCAGATAATGCAATATCCGAGACGCCGAGCATATGAGATAGCAAATAGTGCCAGAATGATGCTCGGGGCGAGTTTTATAGTCGAGCCCCCGGTCTATTAGCTGATCGCATCTAAAGAAAACACATATCAAACTAGTTTGTTTCGGCGTCGAAGAGCGGTAAGAGCAATGTAACATAAATGACTACGATGGGACCGTGAAGAATGGTCCTTATTTTTTATGAACTCATGACGTCTAACTGTACAATCTGAACTGCCAAAGCAACTATTATAGATACTATGCTTGACAATAAACTTTACAGAGGAAAGGTCTACACAGGGCCTTCACGAGTGGCTTGACGTCCCTACTGTGCCCTGCTGCATGTCTGCGCCTTTGCTCTTGAGGGAGGGGTGTGCTTCTTAGAGGAGATAGTGATCGGCAGACGGGCCCTTGAAAGAGGGTCTTGAGAGGTCGCCGTAATATATTATCTTGAGACAGTGTAGGTCCTAGATGGTACCTACTATTGTCCAAAGATGTGTTTGACCATAGATCGGTCAAGCCGAACACTTGGCCCTTGGATAATATGTCCCCACAGCTGCCCATGGTATTTTGAGCGCAAAATTGTGCCTCTGAGGCACGTACTTTGCGGCTAGTGGGGCCATGCTATGGGGAGCGTGTTCCTATTTACATTGAGCATGGAAAGACTCCGGGAGCTGAGATAGCATTGTGGGGACCCCGACATACACAGTAGAAGCCACCGGTTACACATGCACAGTGATCCCAAGGATCAATGCTCACTGTACACCACAGATTGAATATCAAGAGTTTACATCCATTACATACCGTGTTACACAAATAGGACCATTATGGTCAAGTCTTGAGTATAACATCGCAGTGGAAATCTTCGTCGATAACTTGGACCCATGCCATCTGCCTTAACCCTACAGGCATTATGACTGGGAAAGCATCCTAGGTCACATGTTCATTACCAAAGAACTCTTCTTCGTATTCCTGCTCTTCCTGTCTTGGCCAAGTAAATAGCCAGGGACAAGCCAGTGAGTACGTTTGAATGTACTCGCAAGCAACCCATGAATGGAACAGAGTAAAGTATGCACGGCAATATCACTATGTTGGCATATCTGTGGTAGGATAGTTTTTCTTATGCAGGTATGATCAATACTTAATGGTGTCATGAATGCGTCTGCAACAAGTATCAGGAGGTTACAAACATCAACATCGAGGAAGAGTTATAAACAACTCAGCCTCAAGTTCAACGTGATTTCCTCATGAATCACATCAACAATTCTGCCAATCGGTGTTGTTTTTCAGAAACATATGGACATAGTCTAAGCAGCACCACCCAGCTGTCCTTGACCTTGGACATGGCTATTCAAATAGTTTGACACTCTACAGAGGTTGTACACTTTACCCACAAGATCCGGGGAACTTCCGTGTCATCCACGACCCGCGGTACCTCAAGTACCCGGGGTAAGCAACCTATCACTATCTTTCCCTAGGCGACACTAACATAGAGTCCACTCGTTGGTACACAACCCTCATGTATAATCATGAAGATCTTGGGACTCTGCCCTTTTTATCGTCACGTCTACACGAAGGGACCAACGGTGTGTCCGGTGCCCTATAAAAACAGTCATGGCCGCCTATCCAAGCACCACCCCATCCCGAGAGTGAACTCACATCACCCCCGTCACTAGTAATGTCGGCACCACGCTAGTATCGGACTAGGTAATCAATAACGCCCCGTCCCATAAGGGGTAGTGTGGTTGTACATGTTTGGTTGGGACGGTCAACAAATCTTAAATCTAATCCATCTCTGTAAACAACACATACTCACTTGCTTCGGTGCACCACTTCTTCATCAAGCGGTGACCTAGTTTCAACATCACCCATGGGCATTAGGGACACCCGATGGGGTTTTCGAAAGATTGTAACCAAGTGACGATCATGGCATAGATGCAACATCATGCGTCAACATCAAGTATTCATCGTATCTCTAAGCATGGGGTAGAGCTATGAACATGCAAGTATCAACGGGGATGCATCAATGCAACGGTCATAACAAGCTCATCATCAACATCATCATCACGCATACAGAAAGTTACCGATGAACAAGAGAGGGGTATCATGGTCAAAGGGCTGCTTGCCTTGGTTGGCTTGAGCGTCAAAGTCTTTAAGTCCTTGGCCCGAAGTCCTCTCAACAACTTCGTCGAACACGGAATCTAATCGTCGTAAAGGAATAATGGAAAATAAGGCAAATAGCAAAACCAAAAAAATAAAAGTGCTCATAAAATGTTCACTCATTTTTGTTAAATATTAGGATGAAAATTAAGAATGCAAAAATTCTTAGTTTTGGAATTTGAGATATAGAAACAGATAAATGAATTTTCAAAGAGGGATTTAAATGCTCAAATTTGCATTTAAATTTGAAAAGTACATAAAAGTGTGATGGGTGTGTATGAAAGTTACACCATTAAATAGGTGGGATTTTTAGAAGAATTTAGGAATTGGAATTTTTGCATTTGGATAAATATTTTATTCTGTGTAATATTTGTAAGTTGCTGGAAAAAAAAAGAAACAACACTGTGCAACTTGTCCTATTCAGCCACAGTGCAACAGGCCCAGAGGGGGTCCAGCCCGTGCGGCTGCCACGCCGAAGGCATAAAGGTGAAATACGCCTTCAGCCGACATGGTGCGCGCTCGGCGAGCGTCTTTAAACCTCACGGGTGGATCCCACCCGTTAGTGAGTGAGAGAGAGGTGAGTATGACAGGCGGGGCCCACCTGTCATCTCCAACCTCGCGACAGGGGGGGCGGTGTGCTGACCGGCGGCGACGTGGGCCACGGCGAGGCGAGTGGCCGGCACCGTTGGACTCAGGAGGGAGTCGCCGTTCGGGGGGTGCCGGAGTTAGTCGCCGGGAAAGCCCGGTTCGCCGGCGACGAGGAGTAGCGCGGCGGAGCTTTGGCTAGAGGTTGATCCGCTCGCCCCAGGCTGCAAAAGACACGGGAGAGAGAGGGTAAAGGGTCAGTGCACTACGGGCGATCCAGTGGAATAAGAAATAGGGCCGAGGAAGGCCTGTACCGCGAGATCGATGGCGACCCGAGGCGGCGGAGCTCGAGCTCGAGCGCTCCTAGAGGTGAATGGTTGGCCTGGGTGGTTGATTGGGAGGGAGAGGGAGCGAGTGGTGGAGAGGGAGAGGCTCGGGGAGGCTTTAAATAGCCGGGCCCGAGGTGCACCTTGGACGGAGCTCACGACTGTCCGCGAGAACGGCTCTGGTGGGCAAGGGAGCGAGCGAGGAGGGCTCTGCGATGCTTGTAGGGGTGGTGCATGGTGCTATGAAGTGAGATGAGGAGCGTAGCGAGGCAGAGGCGGGGCCCTGGCAAGGACAGGGAGTGGCGGAGCTGGGCGATGCTTGATTCACGCGCGGGAGGGGCAGGAGGGAGAGAGGAAGGAGGGGGCTGACCGCTTGCCATGCTACGGACGCTGAGGCGTGTCGGCAGGCGTGCGGGGACAGCCGAGGTGGTCGGACTGCTCGGGCAGAGGGCGGCTATAGTGCTCTGGTACACTGTAGCTCGTTGTGCACTGTAGCTCGCTCCAAAGCGCACATATGGCTGGCATGGCCATACTTTAGATGCCCAGGTCATGGCCACTAGTGTCTAGGGGCTCTGGGAGGGAGTAAAGAATGGGGTGGCAGCATTGGATGCTCATTTATGCCTCTGGAGGAGTGGTGAGGCAGAGAGGGAGAGAGAACGGTGCTGTCCAGAGAGAGAAAGTGAGTATTTCACCCCTCAATTATTGGTCCATGGCCTTGCAAATTTTAGCAGAGGTAGAAGGTGATCAGGGTCATCTATGCTAAAAATTTCAGCTCATGGAGAATAGTGGAAGGGGTCAAAATAGTGGACTTGGTAAAATAGCAGAAGGTGTTTGATGGTGATTTGGGCAAGTAAATGGATTCTCCTTGCCATGAGATTTAACATGATCAAATAGTAGATAGAAATAAGGTTTACCAATAAGTTTGAGCTCATTTCAAGAAAGTTTACAATGCAACTTTGGCAAACCCTAAAAATCAACAGAAATGGGTTTTCCAAGATTTAGTCATGCAAATCTATTGTGCTTGATGCACCACTTGGTGCAGTGTCATAATTTGAAGATTATAGCATGTCCACAAAAATTGAGATCAAAAGGAGACAGTTGGCAATGTAGAGTTTCTCAAATTTGATTCTGGATAGAGATGGTTTTGACAAGCTTTGATCAAGTTAACTTGTTCTCAAACTTGTGCCACTTTGTCTAGATGAATTATTAGACCATTTTAGCATTTGTACCAAGTTTGAGATCATTTGGACATGTTTGGTAGTGCAAAGTTGTTCACACTTGGAAAAGGACAAAAATGGTTTTGAGATGGTTTGATGGGGCTATATTGTTCTCCATGACATGAGACTTGGCAGGATCATCAAGTATGTCATTTGTGACTTGTTAGAATTTTCCTGCATTTAATGGAGAATATTTCCTTTGTAAATATCTCAAAAGCTTGAAATGTCTAGAAAGGTTTTTGAGGGATTTGACCAATATTTTGGTCATGACCATGTGTTGAAACTCATATATATGGACAATATATGCCCACTGAGTCTCCCTAAAATTTCTCAAATATTTTTGAAATATTAAAATAATTTTAACATATTAAAGACCATTTCTTGCCTTAAGAAAAAGCCTTTCTATAAAATAGAAAAGTAACTTTTAAAATAATAATTTTGTGGTTTATGGGAGTCCTATATCTAATAGGATTCAAATATAATTTTTGAAATATTTTTCACATCCCAAATTAAGTACTTGTAATTCAAGCCTTAACTCAGGGGCTTTTGTAAAAAACTAATTTAGAAAATACTTTTTGGCCAAATTATTATTGCAAGAAAATACTATTCTGTCAATGGGGAAAAGTTTTGGATCAAGGAGAAGGAGTATAAGAGTTGGAGGATTTATTTGATTTTTAGAGCACTTGCAAACAACAAACAAAAATCCAAATCAAAGCAGAGACCAAATCAACACAAAAGTTTTTGTTGGACCCAATTTTTATGCTTAATTAATCCTAAATGTTGTGTCATGAAAATCAGGGTGTGATAGACCTACCCCCCTTACAAGAATCTCGTCCCCGAGATTCCCAAACTAGGCGCGGAAAGGAATACGGAAACTTGGATCTGGGGTAGTCTTCACGCTCCTATGTGGCTCCTCCCTCGGTGTGGTTGCTCCACTGAACCTTGAAGTACTTGATGGTGCGGCTTCATGTATGATGTTCTGCTTGATCCAGGTTGCAAATGGGTCTCTCACGGTAGGTCAGATCGGGCTGGAGGTCGATGGCTCGGTGATCGATGCCCTTGTAGGGATCATGCTCGTCAGGAAGTTGGAAACACTTCCGGAGTTGTGATGCGTGGAAAACATTGTGCACACTGGATAACTCGGGTGGCATCTCCAGTTGGTAACCGTCTTCTCTTCGTCTTGTAGTGATCTCAAAAGGGGCTGATAAATCTTGGTGTGGTCTTCCCTTTGACATGGAAATGCTTGGTTCTTCTGAGAGGAGTGGCTCACAGATACACATGGTCTTCAACGTGGAAGTTTACTTCTTGATGATGGTGGTTGGTATAGCTCTTCCTCCTTAACATGGAGGTCTTCAGATGTTCTCTGACTAGCTGAACGGTTCTTCTTTCGCCTTCGGGTAAACCAGTATGTCACCAATAAGGATGACAACCAACTTTTCACGGTACTCCATGAAGACTTGTTCACGGGGTACATAAAGTATGCTATAGGATTGGTGGTGGTCATGATTGACTATTAGCCAAGGTATTCTTGTCCTAGAGCCAAAGCCCATGGTCATGATCCGACCATGCTGTGGCTTGGTAAGGCTTAAGAGTTTCAATGATTCTAGGGTGTGAGTGAACGTTTATTATCTTATCCTTGAGCACAGTTTCTGGGATGCCAATTGTTCTATCTAGTCCCCCAAACAAATCACCTTATACCACTGAAAGCATCCTTTCATATAGGTCAACTTCAATCATCACTCATGCTATTCATATCTTCATGGCTCCCGAGTGGAGGTCTAACAAAATCATACATGTCAACTATCCCCAAACTCATATGTATGGTTATCCTCATGTAGAAACCATACAAGTTGCTAGGCTTGAACTAAACATCACAGTCCAAGTACTCAGCTTATTCATCCAGGGTCCATGATAGTGCATCTCTATCATAAGGAAACACGTCATATACCAAATCCAAAATCTTGTTTCCTTCCTATGTATTGATACGTCTCCAACGTATCTATAATTTTTGATTGTCCCATGATATTATATTATCTATTTTGGATGTTTTATATGCATTAATATGCTATTTTATATTATTTTTGGACTAACTTATTAACCTAGAGCCCAGTGCCAGTTTATATTTTTTTCCTTGTTTTTGAGTTTTGCAGAAAAGGAATACCAAACGGAGTCCAAACGGAATAAAACTTTCGCGATGATTTTTCTTGGACCAGAAGACACACGTAGGACTTGGAGAGGAAGGCAGAAGAGTCTCGAGGGCTCCACAAGCCCTCAGGGCGCGCCCTAGGAGGGGCTCCCCTAGCTTATGGGCCCCACGAGAGTCCTCCAACCCTAATCTTTGGCCTATAAATTCAGAAATATTCCCAAACCACCAAAGGCGTCCACCAAAATACTTTTCCGCCGCCGTAACCTTCTGTTCCCGTGAGATCCCATCTTGGGGCCTTTTCCGGCATCCTGCCGGAGGGGGATTCTATCACGCAGGACTTCTACATCAACTTTATTGCCCTTCCGATGAAGCGTGAGTAGTCTACCAAGACCTACGGGTCCATAGCTAGTAGCTAGATGGCTTCTTCTCTCTCTTTGATCCTCAATACCATGTTCTCCTCATTGTTCTTGGAGATCTATCCCATGTAATATTCTTTTACGGTGTGTTTGTCGAGATCCGATGAATTATGGATTTATGATCAGTTTATCTATGAATATTATTTGAATCTTCTATGAATTCTTATATGCTGATTTGATATCTTTGTATTTCTCTTCGAATTATCGGTTTGGTTTGGCCAACTACATTGGTTCTTCTTGCAATGGGAGAGGTGCTTAGTTTTGGGTTCAATCTTGCGGTGTCCTCAACCAGTGACAAAGTAGGGGTAGCGAGGCATGTATTGTATTGTTGCCATCAAGGGTAAAAAGATGGAGTTTTTATCATATTGCTTGAGTTTATTCCTCTACATCATGTCATCTTACTTCAGGCGTTACTCCGTTCTTATGAACTTAATACTCTAGATGCATGCTGGATAGTGCTCGATGTGTGGAGTAATAGTAGTAGATGCTGAATCATTTTGGTCTACTTGACACGGACGTGATGCCTATATTCATAATCATTGCCTTGGATATCGTCATAACTTTGCGCTTTTCTATCAATTGCTCGATAGTAATTTGTTCACCGACCGTATTATTTGCCTTCAAGAGAGAAGCCTCTAGTGAAACCTATGGCCCCCGGGTCTATTTTCCATGATATATTTTCAGATCTATAAACCAAAAAACCCGAAAATACCTTGCTGCAATTTATTTACTTTTATTTTGTTTTATGTTTTGGTAAGCTTTTATATCTATCTCTATCAGATCTCACCTTTGCAAGTGACCGTGAAGGGATTGACAACCCCTTTATCGCGTTGGGTGCAAGTGTTTGATTGTTTGTGCAGGTGCATAGATTGGAGACTTGCGTGTATCTCCTACTGGATTGATACCTTGGTTCTTAATTAAGCGAAATACTTATCTCTACTTTGTTGCATCACCCTTTCCTCTTCAAGGGAAAAACCAACGCAAGCTCAAGAAGTAGTAGGAAGAATTTCTGGCGCCGTTGTCGAGGAGATCTACATCAAGCCTACCAATTACCCACCATAAACTCTCATCTCTTGCATTACATTATTTGCAATTTTCCTCTCGTTTTCCTCTCCCCCACTTCTAAAACATTTTCAGAAAAATACGAAAATATTTGCCTTCTTTCCGGTTGCCTTTATGTCTTACTTGGTTTGTTTGCTTGTTCGCTTGGTATAATTGTGTGTTTATTGAAAAACAGAAACAAAAAGTTTATGGATCCTCATCCACTTGCTAATCTTTTTAAGAGATCCAATTATGATGAACCAATTGCTAGTGAGTTGTGTGCACTAGATTATCTTTATGAAGTATTGCTTGAGATTCGTGAATCTGAAAATTGTGATGAAGTGTTAAAAGAAGAAATTTATGAAGTGATTCACGATAGCTCCTTGAATGAAAAGCATGATTGCAATGATGTTATTATAAATTCTATTAATGTCAATTTTTCTAATAATATGCAAAACCCCGAGCTTGGGGATGCTAGCTTTGCTATGTCCACTACTTATTGCAATGATCATGATTGAGGTGATAATGCTTCTTATGATGTTGAAATTTTATTTAAGCCTCATGATGAATATGATTGCAATAATATTGAAAGTGGGTTTGGAAGAGTTTCAACTCTAGGTAAAAATAATCCCACATATTTGGAGAGTGTTCAATCTTATGAATTTTTTGATAAAAGTGGGTTTGAAGAGGTCATGACTTTATTTGGTGATAATCCCACTATTTTGGAAGAGTGTCAACTTTGCATGCATGTGGATCATGTAGACAAAATTTTATGTGATAGCTATATTTTTGAATTTGATTATGATCCTACATGTAATTATTATGATAGAGGAAAATATGGTTGTAGAAATTTTCACGTCACTAAATTACCTCTCGTTATGTTGAGATTGCTATTGTTTATTTCTTCTTCCTTGCATATGCTAGTTTCTACTTGTCTTGATGATTTGTTTGCCTATAAAATGCCTATGCATAGTAAGTATGTTAGACTTAAACTTGTTTTTCACAAGCCATATGATGCTCTCTTCGTGTTTCAATTGCTATCTTTCAGGTGAGCATCATTAAAATTATTAATGCCTAGCTAAAAGGCTATAAAGAAAAGCGCTTGTTGGGAGACAACCCAATATTTTTATTTTATTTTTTATAAATAAATACACATTATTATCTCTTTAGTGATTTTGTTTTGGTGTTTTAATTAGTATTTGAGCCAAGTAAGACCTTTGGGATGGCTTACGGTGATAGTTGATTTGATCTTGCTGAAAAACAGAAACTTTTGCGTCCAGTAACAGACTTGTTTAAATTCACTGGAGCGTGGAAAAACCGTGAATTTTTTACACAAGATTGATACACAAATTTCCTCTGTTGTCTGAATTTGTCCGAATTTTTGTAGTTATAGAAATATTAGAACAATTCAGATCTTCGCAGATTGTTCTGTTTTTTGACAGATTCTGTTTTCTATGTGTTGTTTGCTTATTTTGATGAATCTATGAGTAGTATCGGGAGGTATGAACCATGGAGAAGTTGGAATACAGTAGATATTACACCAATATAAATAAATAATGAGTTCACAAAAGTACCAAAAAGTGGTGATTTATTTTATTATACTAACGGATCTCATGAGTTTTCTGTTGAGTTTTGTGTTGTGAAGTTTTCAAATTTTGGGTAAAGATTTGATGGACTATGGAATAAGGAGTGCAAGAGCCTAATCTTGGGGATGCTCAAGGAACCCCAAGGTAATATTCAAGGACAACCAAGCATCTAAGCTTGGGGATGCCCCGGATGGCATCCCCTCTTTCATCTTCGTCTATCGGTAAATTTACTTGAGGCTATATTTTTATTCACCACATGATATGTGTTTTGCTTGGAGCGTCTTGTATGATATGAGTCTTTGCTTTTTATGTTTTCCACAATCATCCTTTCTGTACACATATTTTGAGAGGGACACGCATGAATCGTGAATTTATTAGAATACTCTATGTGCTTCACTTATATCTTTTGAGCTAGGCAATTTTGCTCTAGTGCTTCACTTATATCTTTTTAGAGCACGGCGGTGGCTTTATTTTATAGAAATTATTGAACTCTCATGCTTCACTTATGTTATTTTGAGAGACTCTCTAAATAGCATGGTAATTTGCATAGGTTATGAATTTAGTCCTAATATGATGGGCATCCAAGAGGGATATAATAAAAACTTTCATATAAAGAGCATTGAATACTATGAGAAGTTTGATTCCCTATGATTGTTTTGAGATATAAAGATGGAGATTTTAGAGTCATGCTAGTGAGTAATTGTGGATTGGTATAAATACTTGTGTTAAAGTTTGTGATTCCCGTAGCATGCACGTATGGTGAACCATTATGTGATGAAGTCGGAGCATGATTTATTTATTTATTGTCTTCATTATGAGTGGCGGCCGGGGACGAGCGATGGTCTTTTCCTACCAATATATCCCCCTAGGAGCATGTTTGTAGTACTTTGTTTCAATAGCTAATAGACTTTTGCAATAAGTATGTGAGTTCTTTATGACTAATGTTGAGTCCATGGATTATACGCACTCTCACCCTTCCACCATTGCTAGCCTCTCTAGTGCCGCGCAACTTTCGCCAGTGCACTACACCCACCATATACCCTTCCTCAAAACAGCCACCATTCCTACCTATTATGGCATTTCCATATCCATTCCGAGATATATTGCCATGCAACTTCCACCGTTCCGTTTATTATGACACGCTTCATCATTGTCATATTGCTTTGCATGATCATGTAGTTGACATAGTATTTGTGCCAAGGCCACCATTCATATTTTTTATACATGTCTCTCTTGATCATTGCACATCCCGGGACACCGCCGGAGGCATTCATATAGAGTCATATTTTTGTTCTAAGTATCTAGTTGTAATTCTTGAGTTGTAAGTAAATAGAAGTGTGATGATCATCATTATTAGAGCATTGTCCCATGTGAGGAAAGGATGATGGAACCTATGATTCCCTCACAAGTTGGGATGAGTCTCCGAACTTTACAAAAAATAAAAGAGGCCAAAAGAAGCCCAAACAAAAAAAATGAGAGAAGGGGCAATGCTACTATCCTTTTACCGCACTTGTGCTTCAAAGTAGCACCATGATCTTCATGATAGAGAGTCTCCTATGTTGTCACTTTCATATACTAGTGGGAATTTCTCATTATAGAACTTGGCTTGTATATTCCAATGATGGGCTTCCTCAAATTGCCCTAGGTCTTCATGAGCAAGCGAGTTGGATGCACACCCACTTAGTTTCTTTTTGAGCTTTCATAAACTTATAGCTCTAGTGCATCCGTTGCATGGCAATCCCTACTCAGTCACGTTGATATATATTGATGGGCATCTCCATAGCCCGTTGATACGGCTAGTTGCTGTGAGACTATCTCCTTCTTGTTGTCTTCTCCACAACCACCATATTCTATTCCACCAATAGTGCTATATCCATGGCTCACGCTCATGTATTGCATGAAAGTTGAAAAAGTTTGAGAACATCAAAAGTATGAAACAATTGCTTGGCTTGTCATCGGGGTTGTGCATGATTTAATACTTTGTGTGATGAAGATGGAGCATAGCCAGACTATATGATTTTGTAGGGATAACTTTCTTTGGCCATGTTATTTTGAGAAGACATGATTGCTTTATTAGTATGCTTGAAGTATTATTGTTTTTATGTCAATATTAAACTTTCGTTTAGAATCTTATGGATCTGAATATTCATGCCACAATAAACAAGATTACATGGATAAATATGTTAGGTAGCATTCCACATAAAAAATTCTGTTTTTATCATTTACCTACTCGAGGACGAGCAGGAATTAAGCTTGGGGAAGCTTGATACGTCTCCAACCTATCTATAATTTTTTATTGTTCCATGCTATTATATTATCTGTTTTGGATGTTTTATATGCATTAATATGCTATTTTATATTATTTTTGGGACTAACTTATTAACCTAGAGCCCAGTACCAGTTTTTGTTTTTTTCCTTGTTTTTGAGTTTTGCAGAAAAGGAATACCAAACATAGTCCAAACGGAATAAAACTTTCACAATGATTTTTCTTGGACCAGAAGACACATGTAGGACTTGGAGAGGAAGGCAAAAGAGTCCCGAGGGCCCCACAAGCCCTTAGGGCGCGCCCTAGGGGGGCGCCCCCTGGCTTGTGGGCCCCACGGGAGTCCTCCAACCCTAATCTTTGGCCTATAAATTCAGAAGTATTCCCAAACCACCAGAGGTGTCCACCAAAATATTTTCCGCCGCCGTAACCTTCTGTTCCCATGAGATCCCATCTTGGGGCCTTTTTCGGCATCCTGCCGGAGGGGGATTCGATCACGGAGGGCTTCTACATCAACTCTATTTCCCTTCCAATGAAGCGTGAGTAGTTTACCACAGACCTACGGGTCCATAGCTAGTAGCTAGATGGCTTCTTCTCTCTCTTTGATCCTCAATACCATGTTCTCCTCGTTGTTCTTGGAGATCTATCCGATGTAATATTCTTTTGCGGTGTGTTTGTCGAGATCCGATGAATTGTGGATTTATGATCAGTTTATCTATGAATATTATTTGAATCTTCTCTGAATTCTTATATGCTTGATTTGATATCTTTGTATTTCTCTTCGAATTATTGGTTTGGTTTGGCGAACTAGATTGGTTCTTCTTGCAATGAGAGAGGTGCTTAGTTTTGGGTTCAATCTTGCGGTGTCCTCACCCAGTGACAAAGTAGGGGTAGCGAGGCACGTATTGTATTGTTGCCATCAAGGGTAAAAAGATGTGGTTTTCATCATATTGCTTGAGTTTATCCCTCTACATCATGTCATCTTACTTGAGGCATTACTCTGTTCTTATGAACTTAATACTCTAGATGCATGCTGGATAGTGGTCGATGTGTGGAGTAATAGTAGTAGATGCAGAATCATTTCGGTCTATTTGACACGGATGTGATGCTTATATTCATAATCATTGCTTTGGATATAGTCATATGTCGGTGCAACAGACCCTGGGTCCATTGCCCGAACTGTGCACAGGCCCAGAGACAAGATTACAAGACCAAGATCAGATCAAGCAAGGAAGATCAAATCCCTTGAAGGATCCAAGTACAGGTTGAGAAGGCCAAGGTGAGCCTGAGGAGTAAGGCATCACTAAGGAAAGGACCTACCTTGCCGGGCAGGCGAGCCCGGCAAGGTTGGGTTTTGCCCTGGAAGCAAGCTCCCAGATCGTCCCGGCAGGCCTGCCGGGGCTGGTGGAGGCAAGCCACTCCACCGCTGCACCTCACAAGTGACGCAAGTCATTAATCAGAGCGGTGTCGAGCTCCAAGGTGACTAAGTGGCTACTTTTTGCCACATGGCAGCCACTTCCTACAGCAAACACCTCCATATGACACCCGCCTGAGACGTGTCAAACAAGCAGGCGCAAAGCTAGCAAAACAGCCCGGCAGGGCCTGCCGGGTGAGCTATGATGTGACACTGAGCGGCGCATTTAATGCGCTCTGTCAGCCTGCAGAGTTAGGTATGATAGCACTGTTAGCTATCTTATCAGTATGCAAAGACTGATTTGCCACTGTGGTGACCCCTTAATCTATAAAAGGAGGCACATGGCGACCGTAGAAGAGGTTGCTTGGTCACTGGCATATTCATACGCGCGTAGCCACTCTCGCCCCCAGAGCAACCTTGTCGGGCAAGTGTGCTACATCCACCACCATTATCCACCATCAATCCACTAAAGCAGGAGTAGGGTTTTACGCCTCACGGCGGCCCAAACCTGGGTAAAAACTGCCCTGTGATCTCTGCCGTGCTGCGTGACGCTTCTCCGCTCTTTGTGCAACGTGCCCATCCCTCCGTTGAACCAAAAGGGGCTCATGGCCCCATAGGTGGCTGTGGTTTCCCAGGACATCTTTGGCGCGCCAGGTACGGGGATCACTTGCACGAACCCGAGAGCGTATGCTGCGCGTCATTTTCATCGACATTTTCATCGTCGACGGCGTCATCGACTATGGCGCCCAAAAGGAAGCTCGGAGCCGCAAATCACCAGTCCACCTCGAAGGCTCCGCCGCCCACGACCGCTAACGTCGCAGGGAACGCGGGGGCTCGCGAGGGTGTGGATGCTGCGGGGGACGTGGCCGGCATAGGCGGCGTCGTCGCCACCTCCCCCATGGCTGAAGCAGGAGCGGGAGGCACCAGGGAAGTACAGCTTCAGCAACATCCCAATGGCCATGCTCCATGAGGTACGGATGGAGGGATCATTCCGCCTGAACTCCTTCTCCTCGCCAACGGGCACAACCGCGGTGATGACGCTCGTTCTAGGGCGAATCGCAACCCTCTGGCCACCCCCGCTATGGGCGCGACTGCAGGGCACGCGCCACCCCCGGGACGGGCTGATCCAGCTACTGTGCCCAACGGAGCCGCTGGCCCTCAGGCGCCTCTACCGCGTCACCATGCCATCCAAACGGCTGGTTCGCTGGAGCAAGGGCGCGGCGCGGTGGCCACCGGCAACATCAGGAGCCGAGCGACACTATGATCTACATCGTCATCACCTATGCCAAGCACTGCCTCAGAGGCCATGGCGTGGGCCCAACTGCTGTTGAGATTTCCACCGGCGGCAGACCAGATGGATGAGTGGCGAGCCACCATCCAAAGTATGATTGGTTTTGCCGAGGCGGAAGGATCACAGTGGGCCGGACCACCACGGCCTTCCTAGGCAGCAACGACGGCTTGTGCGGCTGGCCATGCGGGAGGGGCCACCCTCACGGTGCAATCCCCACCACGGCAAGCCGCCCGGGAGCCGCAAAACCAACCACCCGATGACGTCTCGATGGTCTTGTCAGACCCTCGAGCGCGTCAAGGCAGACAGCGTGCCCCGGAGGGCAGGTGAGGGGAAGGCGCGCTCGTCATCGATGAGCAGCACCGTGACAACCCCCGCCGGTCCAATGGGTGCTATGGCCTCGACGTCGACGAGCCCGCACTCGGAGATGGCGGGTGGCTGCCTTTCAAGGTTGGGTGCCCTGCCTTCACCCGTGAGCTGCGGCAAGTCCGTTGGCCGTCCACTCGCACGTTCAAGCCAGAGATAACTGAGAAGTATGATGGGAGACTAAACTCAGCAGAGTTCTTGAGCATCTACACCATCGTTGTTCAAGCTGCCAGGGGAAGAGATGAGAAGGTGTTTGCCAACTACTTCCCTTTGGTCCTCAAGTCAAATGTGAGGTCTTGGTTGATGCACCTACAGTAGAACTCCATTTCGACTTGGGCTGACCTGTGCCACGAGTTCATTAGTGCCTTCATGCGGCCATCAAGAACTAGGGCGGCCCAGCGACTTGCAGCTTCTCCAGCAGAAAGAAGGAGAAACTCTACGGAAGTACTTGCAGAGATTCAGCCGAGTCCACAGAAATATCCCAGATATCCACCCAGCTGTCGTGATAGCTGCCTTCCAATCCAATGTGCGCAACCGCAGGATATGTTTTAAGATGAACATTCGGTTGCCCAAGACAGTGAAGGAGCTCTAAACTTTGGTGGACAAATGTGCTCGGGTGGAGGAGGGGAGGAAACTTCCTGGAGAGGAAGATTGCATCGACATCGACTCAGAAGATGACGACGAGACCATCAGTAAGAAGAAGAAGAACAAGAAGCACAACAAGAAGCGCAAGGATAAGACAGTGATGACTGTTGAGGGGTCAGGCACGCCTAGTACCGGCAAGAAGGCCAAGGTTGAAGCCCCCGGCAAGGAGGCTACCACATGCGCTGACTGCCAGGAGGCAGCGGCTGCTGAGAAAGCTGGGAAAAGTGATGGGCCATATTGCAAGATTCATCGGACCAAGGGCCATGATCTCCAGGAGTGTCATCAGGTTGAGCAGCTCGTCAAGAGGCAGAAGGCTGAGTATGAGAAGCGCGATAGGGAAAAAGGTCAGAATGGCGCTGGCGGGAAGGGCCGAGGTGGTGAAGCAAATCGCTCGGCAAGGCTCCTCGGAACCAAGGGAAACCCGCCAAAGGCCGAGGGAAGGAGGATTGCAGCAATGAGAGTGATGGAGGGAATGAAGAGGAAACCAGCGAGCAGGAATTCCAGAAGGCCACTGACGCCCTGTGCATTGACGTGGGTGCATCTCTGCACTCCTCTCACTGCCAATTTAAACAGTGGGCGCGTGAAGTCAATGCCGTGGAGCCAGCGGCAGATTCTCGGAAGCCGCTCAAGTGGTCATGCACGCCCATCATCTTTGATGAAGAGGACCACACCGACCGCATTACTGCGGTAGGGTGCTTGCTGTTGTTGGTCTCACCAACAATTCACAACCTCAACATCACAAAGACGCTGGTTGATGGTGGGGCCGGGTTGAATCTAATTTCCCCAAAGGTAATGAGCAAACTCCAGATAGCAGAGGAAGAACTTAAGGCCACAGGCACGTTTCAAGGAGTCAATCCCGGCAGGAGCCGTCCTAAGGGAAAGGTTACGTTTCTAGTGACATTTGGAGGATAGTTGAACTACAGGACTGAGAAAGTTATGTTTGATGTGGTTGACCTCCCCCTGCCATACAACGGGATCCTTGGGCGCCCGACCCTGGCCAAATTCATGGCAGCATCCCACTATGCCTACAACACCTTGAAGATGCCAGGGCTGATGGGCGTCATTTCCATCCCGTCGGACAAGAAAGACACAATTATTTGCGTGGATAAGATGTACTGGGACACGGTAGCGGCAGAGGTCGCGGAAGCCACAATTCCTGCCAAGGAAAAGCATAGCAGAGGCACTGGCAAGGAATCCAGAAAGCGTACCTCTGTGGAATGTGCCGCGCCCGTTGATGACATGCCAGAGAGTTCCAACAGCAAGAGATCCAAGGCTGCTCCACCCCAAGTGAAAAAGGTCGCGGTAGGGCTGGCTGGCGTTGATGGTACTTTCACTATCAGCGCCACCCTTGATGACAAATAGGAAAGCGCGCTTGTTGCCTTCCTATGGGCGAATATGGATGTGTTTGCCTGGCAACCATCTGATATCTCTGGTGTTCCCAGGGAGGTAATCGAGCACCACCTTGCTGTCTGCCCACATGCTCGACCCGTCAAGCAGAAGGTTCGGAAGCAGGCCTTGGAGCGGCAGCAGTTCATTGCCGAGGAAATCAAGAAACTTCAAGCAGCTGGTTTGGTCAGAGGAGTACTGCATCCAACATGATTAGCAAACTCAGTGGTTGTGCGCAAGGCTAATGGAAAATGGAGGCTTTGCATAGATTTCACGGATCTGAACAAGGCATGCCTGAAGGACCATTTCCCTTGCTGCGCATCGACCAGATCATGGATTCTACTTCAGGATGTGAGTTGCTCTCTTTTCTGGATGCATACTATGGATACCATCAGATTTTTATGTCCAAGGAAGATGAAGAAAATACCTCATTGATCACCACATGCGGCACATACTGCTTTGTGTGCATGCCTTTCGGGTTGAAGAGTGCCGGGTCCACTTTTGCAAGAGCAGTCCAAATTGGCTTCGAACCACAGTTGCACAGGAACATTGAAGCCTATATGGATGATATTGTGGTCAAGACCAAGGACAGATCAACCCTCATCCAAGATTTAGAAGAGACATTTGCTAATCTGCGCAAGATCAACTTGAAACTGAATCTGGAGAAGTGCGTGTTTGGCGTTCCCTCCGGCAAGCTACTTTGTTTCTTTGTGTCCCAGCATGGGATAGAGGCCAACCCCGATAAGATCAAGGCCATTGAGCAGATACAGGCACCCAAGGCAGTTAAGGATGTGAGGCGTTTGACAGGATGTGTTGCCGCGCTTAGCAGATTCATTTCCAAATCTATCGAGCGCGCCTTGTCGTTCTTCAAGATTTTGAAGAGGGCAGGACCCATGAAGTGGACCCCGGAAGCAGATGCAGCGCTGCAGGATTTGAAGACCTACTTGTCTTCTGTGCCAACTTTGGTTGCACCCAAACCACAAGAGCCGTTGTTGCTATATCTGGCAGTGACTAATCAAGTGGTTAGTGCGGCCCTAGTAAAACAACGGGAAGTAGAAGAAGCAGTAATCTCAGCAAGTGTCCCGCCAGGGGAAGAGGAAGAGAGCGGCCCGGCAAGGCCAGATACGGATTAGGACAAAGAGGAGCACGGCAGCGGAGGCAACCCCAAGGACATGGCAAGGAAGAAGGTGGTGCAGCGCCCAGTATACTTCGTCAGCTCCCTGTTGCAGGGGGCTAGATCCAGGTATTCCGGCGTGCAAAAATTGATCTTTGGCCTTGTCATGGCCTCAAGGAAACTGCGCCACTACTTCCAAGCCCATGAGATTACGGTTGTCACCCGCTTCCCATTGCAAAGGATACTTCGAAACCCAGAGGCCACTGGCAGGATAGTGGAGTGGGCATTGGAGTTGTCCAGCTTTGGCCTGAAGTTTGAAAGCACATCAACAATACAGAGTAGGGCATTGGCAGAGTTTATTGCAGAATGGACGCCAACCCCTGATGAAGAAGTACTGGAAACAATTATCCCTGGCAAGGAAGCGCCCCAAGAATGGATCATGTATTTCGATGGTCCCTTCTCCCTACAAGGTGCAGGGGCTGGCGTGCTTCTCGTTGCTCCCACTGGAGAGCACTTGAGGTACGTCGTCCAGATGCACTTTCCCCGGGAGGAGGCGACCAGTAATACAGTAGAGTATGAAGGGCTTCTTGCCGGGCTCAGGATTGCAACAGAATTGGGAATCAAGAAGCTGATTATTCGAGGAGATTCACAACTGGTGGTGAGACAAGTAAACAAGGATTACCAAATCCCATTGATGGAGGCATAGGTCGAGGAAATGAGAAGATTGGAGGAGCGCTTTGACGGGTTGCAAACAGAGCACGTACCCCATGCGGAAAACAGCATTGCTGATCACCTTTTAAAGTGCGCTACGCAGAAGCTTCTTGTGAAACTAGGAACTTTTGTTCTCCATCTTACTCAGCCCTCCGTATCCCCGACAACAATGGCCCAAAAGAGGAGGAAATTGGACTCCGGTAAGCCTCTCCCCGTAGAGCCTTTCGGGGCTCCTGGCAGGGACCCTGCCGGAAACAACTCCCCTTCGATTGCCGGGCTGCACCCTCCTGCCGGACCACCGGTCCCCGCGGCCGAGGGATGCGCCCCCACGAATGAGGAGGTGCCGCTAGTCCTCGTTGCGGAGCCTCAGGCTCCAACTTGGGCAAGGCACATAGTCCATTTCCTCCAAACCGGAGAACTTCCCGATGAGCAAGAAGAAGCTGAATGAGTAGCCCGGAGGGCTAGTATGTATCAGTTTGTCAATGTCACACTATACAGAAGAAGGCCCAACGCTGTGAAATTAAAGTGCATTTGCCGGGAAGGAGGAAAGGAACTGCTAGCAGAGATACACAAAGGTATGTGCGGCTCCCTCATTGGAACAAGGGCTTTGGTTGGGAAAGCATTCGGGCAAGGATTCTATTGGCCCACAGCCCTCCAAGATGCGGTTGAGCTCATCACCAAGTGTGAATCCTGTCAGTTCCATTCCAAAAATATCCATCTGCCTGCCCAAGCACTCCAGACAATCCCTTTGTCATGGCCGTTTTTGGTCTGGGGGCTCGATATCCTCGGCCCTTTCCCCCGAGCTGCCGGGGGCTTTGAATTCTTGTTCATTGCAATCGACAAGTTTACAAAGTGGTCGGAAGTAGATGTCGTGAGAAAGGTGACTGCTGAGTTAGCTATGAAGTTCTTGA
The DNA here is from genome assembly GCA_011799875.1 of Thinopyrum elongatum. Taxonomy (NCBI): domain Eukaryota; kingdom Viridiplantae; phylum Streptophyta; class Magnoliopsida; order Poales; family Poaceae; genus Thinopyrum; species Thinopyrum elongatum. The sequence goes on along the minus strand of CM022298.1, from coordinate 285,335,188 downwards.
AAGGATTGGTGTGCCGCTTCGGGTTCCCTGCCCGGATCATCACCGACAACGGCACCCAGTTCACGAGCCGCGCCTTCATGCAATATGTTCATGCCCTCGGAAGCAAGATCTCATTTGCCTCTATTGCACATCCCAGAAGCAATGGACATGCTGAGAGGGAGAATGCTGAAGTGCTGCGAGGACTCAAGACAACAACATTTGATAAGCTGCGGAAGCACGGCAGGCGATGGATCGATGAGCTGCCAGTGGTTCTTTGGTCCCCCAGAACGACACCAAACCGAGCTACCGGGCAGACTCCCTTCTCCATAGTCTATGGGGCAGATGCAGTTATCCCACGGAACTCATTTACGGGTCACCTCAAGTGCTTGCCTACGATGAAGTAGCGCAGGAACAACACATGCATGACGACGCCGTGCTTCTCAAGGAGAACCATCTCTGGGCTGCTACGCGTGCTGCACGCTATCAGCAAGCCCTGCGTCGCTAAAATAGCCGCAGGGTTCATGCCCGGTGTTTTGTGGAAGCCGACCTTATCCTTAGGCGCTTTCAGTCTGCCAAGGGTACAAACAAGCTGTCGCCAAAGTGGGAAGGCCCTTACCGGGTAGTACAAATCACCAGACCTGGCGCAGTCCATCTTGAGACCGGAGATGGCATTCAATTGCAAAACTCATGGAATATTAAGCATCTTCGCAAGTTCTACCCGTAAGGCGCGGCTGTCGAGCCCTGCCCGGCAGCCACCCTTTTGTACAGGCCTTGCCTCAGCTGCATGTAACCCTTTGTACAAAGCCAGGCGCAGACCCTGAGCAACAGAGAAATAAATGAAGCGCTGGGGGCCCCCGACAAGTTGCATGCATGCATAAGCATCTCATGAGCATCGCATGATTCATGTAGATAGGTTGCATGATCATGTAGATAGATTGCATCTGGCATCATCTTCATTTGCATAAGCTGCAGGCTCGTGCCATGGACTTAGTCCTAGGAATAGGATGCGAAGACGAGCTAGCACTGCGGTCTCCGGCAAGCTAAACAGATAAGTTCCATCTCTTATCCATACATGTTCCGTGAGTAGGACTTGTGCATATGAAAACCTCGCCACCCCAGAAAAAAAAGGTGCTCCCATCTAATGACACGAACGCTACTTCGGTCAGTATGATAGTAGTGGCCTTTGGCTGAAAGGGGTTGGCGGGGGGCTGGTCTCTCCTAATGGGTTCTACGCCCAGCAGGCTCAGCCTCACGGCAGTAGTCCTATGGGATAACGGCAAGGTAGCTTACCGGGATGTACTTGTTTACATGAAAGTATAGAGGTGTTTCACCTCTGCATGGATATTATACATGCACAAGTGCCTGGCAAAGCTTATCTTTTTCATTAATATGCTGATCAACAAGTACAAATCTCACGGAACATAAACATGGATACGAGAAATTACATTATTTGAACTAAAATTTGGCAAGTGCCTACAAATTTAAGATTGAAAAAAGATAAGTGCCTCGTAATGCCCTTTCTTTTCCCTCTCCTCCTAGGCACGGTGGTTGAAGGCGAAGAGGGCAAAAGGAGTGCCAGGGCAGAAGCTCAGCCTGTCCCTGTCGGGTTCTAGGAGAGGTTGCCCGGCGGGGGCGGGAGGGCGTGGATGAAGGCGACAATGAAGAGACTGGCGGAGATGACCCGTCAACCGCCACCACCAAGGCCAGCAGGATACGGAAGAGCTAACAGAGCTACAGCCCGGGAGGAAGCCTGCCGGGGTCCAGCTGGAGGACTGCTGGAGGATCCAGGGGGCGCCGTCACCACCTCTGCACCCAACTCCCCGGCAAACCACCTTGCCGGGGAGAAAACACAGGTGCAGATGATGGTGCTGCCGCCTGATGAAGATGGTGCGGGCGACGTTCAGCCGGAGTCGGAGTCGTCACCCTCCCAGTCGCTGCCGTCGTCATCGCCGTCACTGTCCTCCTCGTCGCTTTCGCTCGAGGAGGAGCTTTCATCATCGGTCGAGCTCTCTGCGCAGCACCCTAAGTGAGCTCCCGAGCGCCCAAAGACCTTGATGGAGAGCAGGCCACTCTCCATTAATTTAAACTGGAGAACATGCCCCTCCGACAAGCTATGGACTCGAGCAAAGGTCTTCCAGCCGCGGTGGAGGTACATAACATGAGGAGCAGGGAAGTCAACATCCACCCACATACCACCATTCCCACAGCCCCTCATGTGCAACCTCAGTGCACGCGGCTGTTCAAGCTCCATCACCCTTGCAAATGGAGTAGGGAGGCGGAGGTGGCCGCGCGGAGGCTTATACAGCCTGATGACGAACTCCGAGGGTTGGTCTCCGACGTGGCCTTCCATCGGGGGAAGAGCGTCCGGTGCGGGCGTAATTGAGGCGCCGCCCCGGGCTCCTCGGCCGCGCGCACCGCGGCGACCTCGGCCGCGCCCCCTTCCGCCTCCTCTCACAGCGGGTTCAGCCCCCACATCATCAAGAGGAGGGGGAAGACGCTGTCGAGCAGAAGTTCTCGTCGCCACCACTGGAGTACCACCACGCCCTCGCCCCCTCACCATGGCAAGCAAAGGAAGTTTGGTGAAAGGGAGAAGGAAGGCGTGTGAGCAAACACACTACTCCTACCCCCTTTTTATAAGAGAACGAGGCAGGGGGCTGGCCTCTCGTCCAGAAGGCGGCCGCCCTACTCCTCTAATGCGGTTCCCCTATGCCTCCAATGGCTCATGGAATCAGGGCCGCCCCTCTACACCAATCGGCGACACCTGGCTTTCTGCCATGGCGCCCGTTCCCGTGTCCTCCACGTCCGCCACTCATCCTATGCAATGCATGCGGTACACGTGGCGGAAGCACCCCGGGGCAGGAGGCAAGTGGGATGGCAGTTTTCTACCCCGTGATCGTGGGGCATGGGCTGCCCACAGATCGTAGTTCAGTTTCTCCCCCAATGTTTTGCATGACGTGCGGGAAAACCGGAGACTGACCCAAGCTCGGGTTAATGAAGAAACAAAGAAGATCTCAAAGGGCGGAGCCACCCTTACATTTTTGCATATGCACTGGTTAGGGCCTACCCCGATGACGCCCAGCGGCGCGTTCGTGCCAGGCCCGGGGGCTCCTGTCGTTGCAACAGACCCTGGGTCCATTGCCCGAACTGTGCACAGGCCCAGAGACAAGATTACAGGACCAAGATCAGATCAAGCAAGGAAGATCAAATCCCTTGAAGGATCTAAATGCAGGTCGAGAAGGCTAAGGTGAGCCTGAGGAGCGAGGCATCACTAAGGAAAGGACCTACCTTGCCGGGCAGGCGAGCCCGGCAAGGTTGGGTTTTGCCCCGGAAGCAAGCTCCCAGATCATCCCGACAGGCCTGTCGGGGCTGGCGGAGGCAAGCCACTCCACCGCTCCACCTCACAAGCGATGCAAGTCATTAATCAGAGCGGTGTCGAGCTCCAAGGTGACTGAGTGGCTACTTTTTGCCACATGGCAGCCACTTCCTACAGGAAACACCTCCATATGACACCCGTCCTGACACGTGTCAAACAAGCAGGCGCAGAGCTGGCAAAACAGCCCGCCAGGGCCTGCCGGGCGAGCTGTGATGTGACACTGAGCGGCGCATTTAATGCGCTCTGTCAGCCTGCAGAGTTAGGTATGATAGCACTATTAGCTATCTAATCAGTATGCAAAGACTGATTTGCCACTATGGTGAACCCATAATCTATAAAAGGAGGCCCATGCCGACCGTAGAAGAGGTTGGTTGGTCGCTGGCATATTCATACGCGTGTAGCCACTCTCGTCCCCAGAGCAACCTTGCCGGGCAAGTGTGCTACATCCACTACCATTATCCACCAAAGCAAGAGTAGGGTTTTAAGCCTCACGGCGGCCCGAACCTAGGTAAAAACTGCCCGTGTGATCTCTGCCCTGCTGCGCGACGCTTCTCCACTCTTTGTGCAACATGCCCATCCCGCCGCTGAACCAAAAGGGGCTCATGGCCCCATAGGTGGCCATGGTTTCCTACGATATCATAACTTTGCGCTTTTCTATCAATTGCTCGACAGTAATTTGTTCACCCACCGTATTATTTACCTTCAAGAGAGAAGCCTCTAGTGAAACCTATGGCCTCCGGGTCTATTTTCCATCATATATTTTCAGATCTATAAACCAAAAAACCCAAAAATACCTTGCTGCAATTTATTTACTTTTATTTTGTTTTACGTTTTAGTAAGCTTTTATATCTATCTCTATCGGATCTCACCTTTGCAAGTGACCGTGAAGGGAGTGACAACCTCTTTATCGCGTTGGGTGCAAATGTTTGATTGTTTGTGCAGGTGCATAGATTGGAGACTTGCGTGTATCTCCTACTGGATTGATACCTTGGTTCTTAACTGAGCGAAATACTTATCTCTACTTTGCTGCATCTCCCTTTCCTCTTCAAGGAAAAAACCAACGCAAGCTCAAGAAGTGGCATGTATCAACTCCAATGGCCCATTAACTTCACCAACACTACATGATCCATTAATTCTACAAATCCAATATCTATGTGTACAACATAATCTTCTAGAGTTCCTATAATTCCTAAATTCTAGAAAGAACTACCTTATCACAGCATATCCACAAATTTTCCATTATCATGGTCAAGTAAACTCCAAGGTTTGGTGCATATAGATCCTTGAAAACAACCCAATATCCCTAGTTTATTATCCACCGAGAAACATGGTATCATGATCGAGGTCATCAGTCTAAATCCAATTTACTCCGAACCATGTAGACTTACTCAGCATCTATACCCCACTAGGATCACTTATTTAATCCAAATCTCATATCCTACGAGAATTCCTACCTGTTCCCCCAAGTCATTATCGTAATGTCAACAATCTGCTATTGATATCATCTGATCAAGTCAAATTCTTATTCCTCCAAGAATCTCAGCTTGTGATCATAATTGTCCTACTAAATCCAATTTACTCAAGGGAGAATTAAATTATGCTACACTATCAACTTGATCCACCAAGTTCATCCACCATCATGAAAGTCTCGTATTCCACCGAAGGGTCTCATCTACTTCTCCAAGATATCTATTATAGCCTCGTCAAATCATTAGTCTACTAATCATGTATCCTCAAAATGATCTTCCCTATGGCATCATCAGATCAAGTGCCAGCTTAAGGATGTAATGTGTTTGTTCGCTATGATCACTAGTTCCATAACGAACCCAGTGCTAAGCAAAGATTGTTGAAGCCAACTGGTTCTCTTGCAAATCCATAGGTTAAGCACCTGGTTAAGGGTTTCAGCTGGGGTAACTCCTGAGGTCTAGAATGGTGTAGGGATGGATTTCCAATCTTGAGGGATAAACACAACTCTCCGGGGCTGCACTTGGCCGAGGAGGCTGTAGCAAAAGTCTTCAGTGCTAGTCGGTTGCCGAGGTGGAATCCTTGGTGCATCTTGTCTTGCTGGTCTTCAGTTGATGAGAGATATGAGAGGGAAAAGTAGCATAGAGGAGCTGCCTAAAGGGGGTTCTATAGTGCAAGTGCAAACAAACAAGTGCAGAAAGGGCCAAACACAAGCATTAAAATAAGTAGGTGATATAGCCGCGTACTTGTTGCCTAGGGCAAAAGGGCGACTTATATCAAAACACAAACAAATAAAAACAAGAACACACAATCATGGTTCTATCTGAACCATCACACAGACTCGAATTCACAAAGGGGATACACGACTCATCCTACCCTAGGGGTTGTCGGATTCAGTAGTCGTGCTTGCTTCGTGTGTTGAAGAGAAGGACTTTCAGTCTTCTGGGTCTTCCTCAGGTGTCGCTATGTCTCTTGTTGTCATTCAATGAAACGATCTAGGTTGGGGCCAGGAGAATCTTCGACATCTTCTCATTTGGTAAGCTGACTGGGTGAAGGCGGTTCCTCGTAGCTGGCATTGACTCGTCTTCTGTTGTCTTCTTAATCATGGCGATCCCTTTTACCTTCTAAGGCCTCGAGGGTACCAGGTAGGCAATCCTTTATGCAATGACATTAACAAGGTAGAGTAGAGGTCCAGCATGTCAGTTACATTGATGACAACATCGACCAAGAGTGGGGTGCTCACTATAGTGAGGCAGACCAAATGGCGAGGTTCTCATCCACCAGTTGTTGCTGATACAACAACGATAAGGACATGGTTGCTCTATTAGCGATGTATATCATGATCTTGCATATCTTACACCCTGATCATCATAGGCCAAGGTTGCATCATCCTGGGGCAGTCTCAAGGGTGTCACCATCTTCTGAGTATTGTTTTCCTCATTCCTTGAGAAGATATCTTCCGTCTTGACGTGGTGTCGCCAAGCTTGGGTTCAGAAGATGTGGGCAAATGTCTGGCAAGGCGTCTTCCTTCTAGGTTATCCACGAGGATTACAAGGAATTCAGTGGTCAGGGGCATAAGGGAACTAGCGACCATTTACAAAAGTTTTGAAGGGGAAGAGATCAATAAGGAAAATATATCTTAGTTTTCGAAAAACTCAGAAGGGAAGAGAAGTATAGATAATTTTTGAAAATTAGTGATAGTTTTGAAAGAAGTTTTACCCTATCTAACGACCATGTTAACTAAGGCTTCCTACAGTTAGGATGGCTCTGATACCAGCTCTATGGGGACCCCGACCTACACAGTCGAAGCCACCGATTACACTTGCAGAGTGATCCGAAGGATCAATGCTCACTGTACACCATAGTGCGAATATCAAGATTTTACCTCCATTACATACCGTCTTACACAAATAGGACCATTATGGTCAAGTCTTGAGTATAACATCGTAGAGGAAATCTTCGTTGATAACTTGGACCCATGCCATCTGCCTTAACCCTACAGGCATTCTGACTGGGAAAGCATCCTAGCTCGCATGTTCGTCACCAAAGACTCTTCTTCCTATTCCTGCTCTTCCATTCCTGGCCATGTAAATAGCCACGGACAAGCCAGCGAGTACGTTTGAATGTAATCACAAGCAACCCATGAATGGAACAGAGTAAAGTATGCACGACAATATCACTATGTTGGCATATCTGTGGTAGGATAGTTTTCTTATGCACGTATGATCAATACTTAATGGTGTCATGAATGCGTCTGCATCCAGTATCTGAAGGTTACAGACATCAACATCCAGGAAGAGTTATAAAGAACTCAGCCTCAAGCTCAACGTGACTTCCTCATGAATCACATCCACAATTCTGCCAATCGGTGTTGTTTTTCAGAAACATATGGACATAGTCTAAGCAGCACCACCCAACTGTCCTTGGCCGTGGACATGGCTATTCGAATAGTTTGACACTCTGCAGAGGTTGTACACTTTACCCACAAGATCTGGGGAACTTCCATGTCATCCACGACCCATGGTACCTCAAGTACCCGGGGTAAGCACCCAATCACTATCTTTACCTAGGCAACACTAACATAGAATCCACTCATTGGTACACAACCCTGGTGTATAATCATAAAGATCTTGGGACTCTGCCCTTTTTATCGTCACATCTACATGAAGGGACCAACGGTGTGTCCGGTGCCCTGTAAAAATACTCATGGCCGCCTATCCAAGCACGACCCCATCCCGGGAGTGAACTCACGTCACCCCCATCACTAGTAATGTGGGCACCACGCTAGTATCGGACTAGGTAATCAATAACGCCATGTCCCATAAGGGGTAGTGTGGTTGTACATGTTTGGCCGGGACGGTCAACAAATCTTAAATCTAATCCATCTCTTTAAACAACACATACTCACTTGCTTCAGTGCACCACTTCTTCATCAAGTGGTGACCTAGTTTCAACATCACCCATGGGCATTAGGGACACCCGATGGGGTTTGCGAAAGATTGTAACGAAGTGACGATCATGGCATAGATGCAACATCATGCGTCAACATCAAGTATACATCGTATCTCTAAGCATGGGGTACAACTACGAACATGCAAGTATCAACGGGGATGCATAAATGCAACGGTCATAACAAGCTCATCATCAACATCATCATCATGCATACGGAAAGTTACCGATGAACAAGAGAGGGGTATCATGGTCAAAGGGCTGCTTGACTTGGTTGGCTTGATTGTCAAAGTCTTCAAGTCCTTAGCCCAACTCCTCTCAACAACTTCGTCTAACACGGAATCTAATCGTCGTAAAAGAATAACGGAAAATAAGGCAAATAGCAAAACCAGAAAAATAAAAGTGCTCATAAAATGTTCACTAATTTTTGTTAAATATTAGGATGAAAACTAAGAATGCAAAAATTCTCAGTTTTGTAATTAGAGCTATAGAAATAGATAAATGAATTTTCAAAGAGGGATTTAAATGCTTAAATTTGCATTTAAATTTGAACAGTACAAAAAAGTGTGATGGGTGTGTATGAAAGTTACACCATTAAATAGGTGGGATTTTTAGAAGGATTTAGGAATTGGAATTTTCACATTTGGATAAATATTTTATTCTGTGGAATATTTGTAAGTTGCTGGAAAAAGAAAAAGAAGAAACATCACTGTGCAACTGGGCCTATTCAGCCATAGTGCAACAGGCCCAGAGGGGGTCCAGCCCGCGCGGCTGCCACGTCGAAGGCGTAAAGGCGAAATACGCCTTCCGCCAACACTGTGCATGCTCGACAGGCATGTTTAAACCTTACGGGTGGATCCCACGCGTTAGTGAGTGAGAGAGAGGTGAGTATGACAGGCAGGGCCTGCCTGTCATCTCCAATCTCGCGACACGGGGGGGGGGGGGGGGGGGGGGGGGGGGGGGCGAGTTCTTCACGGGGGTCGCTGACATTGCCATCACCGCTATTCGAGTTGGCCGGCACCGTTGGACTTAGGAGGGAGTCGCCGTTCGGGGGGTGCCGGAGTTGGTCGCTGGGAAGGCCCAGTTCTCCGGCAACGAGGAGCAGCGCGGTGGAGCTTCAGCTGGAGGTTGATCTTCTCGCCCCAGGCTGCGAAAGACATGGGAGAGAGAGGGTTAAGGGTCAGCGCGATGCGGGCGATCCAGAGGAATAAGAAAGAGGGCCGAGGGAGGCCTGTACCGCGGGATCGACGGCGACCTGAGGCAGCTGAGCTTGGGCGCTCCTGGAGGCGAATGGTTGGCCTGGGTAGTTGATTGGGAGGGAGAGGGAGCGAGTGGTGGCGAGGGAGAGGCTCGGGGAGGCTTTAAATAGCCAGGCCTGAGGTGCACCGTGGACGGAGCTCACGGCCGTCCGCGAGAATGGCTCTGGTGGCCAAGGGAGCGAGCGAGGAGGGCTCTGCGGCGCTCGTAGGGGTGGTGCATGGTGTTGTGAAGGGAGAGGATGAGCGGAGCGAGGCAGAGGTGGGGCCCTGGCGAGGACAGGGAGTGGCGGAGCTGGCCGGTAATTGGTTCATGCGCGGGAGGGGCAGGAGGGAGAGAGGAAGGAGGGGGCCGACCGCTTGCTGTGCTTAGGACGCTGAGGCACGTCGGCAGGCATGCGGGGGACAGCCAAGGCGGTCGGGCGTCTCGGGCAGAGGGTGGCTACAGTGCTCTGGTGCACTGTAGCTCGCTCCAGAGTGCAGATATGGCTGGCATGGCCGTATCTTAGATGCCCAGGTCAAGGCCACTAGTGTCTAGGGGCTCTGGGAGGGAGTAAAGAATGGGGTGGCAACATTGGATGCTCATGTATTCCTCCGAAAGTGTGGTGAGGTAGAGAGGGAGAGAGAATAGTGTTGTCCAGAGAGAGAAAGTGAGGATTTCACCCCTCAATTATAGGTCCATGGCCTTGCAAATTTTACCAGAGGTAGAAAGTTATCAGGGTCATCTGTGGTAAAAATTTGAGCTCATGGAGAATAGTGGAAGGGGTCAAAACAGTGGTCTTGGTAAAATAGCGGAAGTTGTTTGATGGTGATTTGGGCAAGTAAATGGATTCTCCTTGCCATGAGATTTAACAGGATCAGATAGTAGATAGAAATAAGGTTTACCACCAAGCTTGAGCTCATTTGAAGAAAGTTTACAATGCAACTTTGGCAAACCCTAAAAATCCACAGAAATGGGTTTTCCAAGATTTAGTCATGCAAATCTATTCTCCTTGATGCACCACTTGGTGTAGTGTCATAATTTGGAGATTATAGCATGTCCACAAAAATTGAGATCAAAAGGAGACAGTTTGCAATGTAGAGTTGCTCAAATTTGGTTATGGACAGAGATGGTTCTGACAAGCTTTGATCAAGTTAACTTGTTCTCAAAGTTGTGCCACTTGGTCTAGATGAATTATTAGACCATTTTGGCATTTGTACCAAGTTTGAGATCATTTGGACATGTTTGGTAGTGCAAAGTTGTTCAAACTTGGAAAAGGACAGAAATGGTTTTGAGATGGTTTGATGGGGCTATATTGTTCTCCATGACATGAGACTTGGCAGGATCATCAAGTATGTCATTTGTGACTTGTTAGAATTTTCCTGGATTTAATGGAGAATATTTCCTTTGTAAACATATCAAAAGCTTGAAATGTCCAGAAAGGTTTTTGAGGGATTTGACCAATATTTTGGTCACGACCATGTGTTGAAACTCATATATATGGACAATATATGCCCACTGAGTCTCCCTAAATTTTCTCAAATATTTTTGAAATATTAAAATAATTTTAACCTATTCAAGACCATTTATGGCCTTAAGAAAAAGCCTTTAAATAAAATAGAAAAGTAACTTTTAAAATAATATTTTTGTGGTTTATGGGAGTCCTATATCTAATAGGATACAAATATAAAGATTTTTCACATCCCAAATTAAGTACTTGTAATTCAAGCCTTAACTCAGGGGTTTTTGGAAAGCCTAATTTAGAAAATACTTTTTGGCCAAATTATTATTGCAAGAAAATACTATTCTGTCCTATACACATGGCACGATCATTGGGAAAAGTTTTGGATCAAGGAGGAGGAGTATATGAGTTGGAGGATTCATTTGATTTTTAGAGCACTTGCAAATATCAAACAAAAATCCAAATCAAAGCAGAGACCAAATCAACACAAAAGTTTTTGTTGGACCCAATTTTTAGTCTTAATTAATCCTAAATGTTGTGTCATGAAAATCAGGGTGTGACAAGGGCTCGGGCTCATTTTCTTGCCTCTCGTACCTTAACGGCTGACTGGGCCTTCGGTGCCTCATTGCCGACCAGGACTTCGACTGCCAGAGCTGCTATGTGCTCGTCGGTTCAGATTGAGCGCTCCGTGTTGCCATTAACAGTGATGACACCCTTGGGTCCGGGCGTCTTGAGATTCAAATATGTGTAATGGGGGACGGCGGTCAAGCGAGCAAACACTGTACGGTCGAGACGTGCGTGATAGCTGCTGCGAAAAGGCACGATGTCGAAGATCAAGTCTTCTCTACGGAATGTGTGTAACCGCAGAATGCGGTGAAAGATGAATGTTCGGTTGCCCAAGACCGTCAATGAAGTCTACACGCTGGCAGAGAAATGTGCTCGTGCTGAAGAAGGGAGAAGGCTTCCTGGGGAAGAGTTTGGCATCGAAGTCGATTCAGAGGATGATGGCGACGCTGCTACCCCCAGGAAGAAGAACAAGAAACGCAACAAGAAGCGGAAGGTGAAGGCAGTGATGGCCGTCGAGAGTCTTGGAGATCTCAGCGCCAGCAAGAAGGCGAGAGATGTCCGACAAGGAAGTCGCCGCTTGCGAGGATTGACGGGCGGCAGCGGCCACTGAAAAGACCGGCAAGTCCGACAGGCCATATTGCAAGATCCACAAGACCAAGGGTCATGATCTCCAAGACTACAAGCAAGTCGAGCAGTTGGTAGAGAAACAGAAAGCTAAGTATGAATGGCGCGACAAGGAGAACAAGCAAAATGGCACTGTCGGAAGTGTCATGGCGATCGTAATGGATACCGCGGCAAGTCTGATCGGCAGAAAGAAAAACCCGCCATAGGCCATGAAAGGAAAGAAAATGAAGATGACAGTGAAGAGGAAGATGATGAAACTAGCGAACAGGAGTTCCAGAAGGCTACTGAAGCAATGTGCATTGACGGGGGTGCGTCTTTGCACTCCTCTCACCGCTAGCTCAAGCAGTGGGCATGTGAGGTTAATGCGGCAGAACGAGTAGCAAGCTCTCGAGAACGGCTCAAGTGGTCCCGCACGCCCATCATTTTTGACATAGAGAATCATCCAGACCGCACCACTACGGTATGATGTTTGCCATTGTTGGTCTCACCAACAATCCACAACCTCAAGGTCACTAAAATGTTGGTTGACGGTGGGGTATGCCTGAATCTGATTTCTTCGAGTGTGCTGAAGAAACTCCAGATTCCAATTGAGGATTTGAAGAAGACTGGCACTTTTCAAGGGATCAACTAAGGAAGGAGCCAGCCGAAAGAAAAAATTACCTAACATTTGGCAGGGAAATAAACTTCAGGATAGAAAAGATTGTGTTCGATGTTGTTGAACTTCCCCTGCCATTCAATAGGATTCTTGGCCGGCCCGTTCTGGCCAAGTTCATGGCAGCGTCCCACTATGCCTACAACACATTGAAGATGCCTGGTCCCATGGGAGTCATCACCATCCTGTCGGACAAGAGAGATGCAGTCATCTGTGCGGATCAGATGTATAGAGATGCGGTGGCCGCAGAGGCCGTCGAGGCCCCGGCTCTCGCCAAGAAGGAGAAGAAAGTCAAGGAAACAGGCATGTATCCTGTCAAGGACTCCGAGAAGCGCATCTCTTTGGAGTATGTGGCACCCGACAGCGACTTGCCGGAAAGTCAACAAGCAATAGGTCCAACGCTGTTCGCCCAGCAACCAAGAAAGTTCTGGTGCGGCAGGATGGCACTGATGGTACCTTCACCACTAGTGCTACCCTTGACGACAAATAGGAAAGCACGCTCGTTACCTTCCTGTGGGCGAATGTCGATCTGTTTGCCTGGCAACCATCTGACATCCCCGGTGTTCCCAGGGAGGTAATCGAGCACCACCTTGCTGTCTGTCCTCATGCCCACCCCGTCAAGCAAAAAGTCTGGAAGCAGGCCTTGGAGAGACAACAGTTCATTGCTGAGGAGATCAAGAAGCTAGAAGCAGCGGGTTTGGTCCGAGGAGTGTTGCATCTGACTTGGTTAGCTAATCCAGTGGTGGTGCGCAAGGCTAATGGGAAGTGGAGACTTTGCATCAACTTCACTGACCTAAACAAGGCTTGTCCAAAGGATCCCTTCCCCCTGCCGTGCGTCGATCAAATCATTGATTCCACCTTTGGATGTGATTTGCTTTCCTTTTTGGACGCATACTCTGGGTACCACCAAATCTTCATGGCCAAGGAAGATAAAGAAAAAACCGCTTTCATCACCCCATGTGGCACATATTGCTTCATGCGTATGCCCTTCGGGTTGAAGAACGCTGGTTCTATGTTCGCAAGGGCTGTGCAGATTGGATTTGAGCCACAGCTGCACAGGAATATTGAAGCATACATGGATGATATCGTGGTCAAAACCAGAGACAAATCTTCACTAATAGAGGATCTTCAAGAAACTTTTGCAAACTTGCAGAAGATGAACTTGAAGCTTAATCCAGAGAAATGTGTATTTGGCATCCCGTCTGGCAAGCTCCTTGGGTTCTTTGTGTCTCAGCGAGGGATAGAAGCCAACCCAGACAAGATCAAGGCAATAGAACAGATCCAAGCCCCAAAGACAGTAAAGGATGTGAGGCGTTTGACTGGCTGTGTAGCTGTAACACCCCAAAAATATTTCTTTTGGATTTTCAACATCTTTTCCTTAAAATAAAATACTTTGAACTAATTTGGCCTTATTCTCTTTCTAGTTCTTCTGTTCTGAATTTTTTTAACTGGGTTTCAAAATTTTTGAATGGTTCTGTTTTGGGTGAATTATTTATTGGGTAATTATTTTTGAGGGATCAAAAATATTTTTCTTTTAGAAAAGTTTTGGATAATTAAAACTATTTCAAAGAAAATGGCCATTTCACATCCTTCAAGCCTTCTAAAATCTCCCAATAATTTTTCTGCCACTCATAAATTATTCCTCAAGTCACTCACACCTTCTAGGACATTATCCAACTCCTTTCCACCTTACAAAAATATTATTTCAATACTTTATAAATTCCAAAGTTGGAATTTACAATATTCATGGTTTCTTTGAATTACAAAGGAACTATATTTTCTACAATTCACCTGCTCCCACCAAAATTATCCCAGTAACTAGATGGTACCCACAACCGATTTCACTAAAAACATTGGGTTCCACAGTTAAAAAATTTCAAATGCCATTCAATTCAAATTTGGACCAGAAACAATATTTCTGATACAAACCTATTTTTAATAGCTCAAAAAATTCTGAATCTTTGCCAGACCCTCTTTTATGCATCAACCACTCACCACAAATATTCCCACAAAATCCAAAAATGCCTAGTACCCTCTATCATTTCTTCATACAAGGGGTGGGTGTACTGTACCACTGCCAAAAAATTCAGTTAACTGAATTTTCTTCAGAAGCAGAGGCAAGCGGCGCCGTGCACTGCACTCCACCACCTCTCCTTCTCATCCACGCCACCCTCGACCATCAATGCATCACCATGGACCCCTCTCGTCAGTCGCTCACTATCAACTGGCCGGTGCAACAGCCGCCGCGCTCGGCCATGGCAGGCCGAGCGGATCAGCTCGCGCCACCCGCCACCATCACTGCGCCGCAACTTCCCTGCCTACCCTCCGGCCACACGGCAGTTCCTCCGCACCCTCTCCATGCCGACCACGCCGCTCATGGCCCGCTTGGAAGTCACCGGAGCTGGCGCGCACCGCCGCTCCGGTACGGGCCGCCTCACCACGGATAAGGCCAGGGAGCCCGAATTCATCCACGGGGAGGCTTCTGGAGTAATCTACCGTCCTCATAAATTCTTCACCGCCCCTAACCACCACCCTAACCTACCTTGCCGGCCGGAGTAACTCCGGCGTCCGCGTAAGCCACGGCCATCCTCGAATAGCCTATAAAAGGGACCCCCAAGCCTCGGCGATCACTCATCCCACCCCCACACCTTCTCTATCGACCCCCACTTCACTCCCCCGACGTCGAGGAGTTCGTCTTCCTACTCTTCGACCACCGCTCCACCGCCACTGTCCCCGATCCGTTCATCACCGTTACTCCACCTCCGCCATTCAAATCTTGCTATAAGCTCTCTCGTGCACCAACTCATCGATCTTCGTCTCCAATTTGACGCGAGAAGCTCTCTCCGGCGAGTCCCAAATCCACCCGAACCACCGTCCGCCGTCGCAGACCTCGCCGCCGTTCTGTTGCCCTCCGGCGAACTTCACCGCCACCCACCGACGCGGTCGTCTACCCCGAGCATGATCCGACCATCGCCGTCGCTCAAAACACCGGCAATCATCGCCGGCGATCGCCGCACCTCTTATGCCTTCGTGCGCGAGCGCGTTTGGGTTTGAACCTGATGGGTGGGGCCCTTCCATTAGCGTTTTATTCTTTTCTGTTTAAAACAAAAGCGTACACCGGCGCTTTACATTTTCTACTCTCGGGAAACGTATTTCTCCCCGAAGCATTTTTTATTTAAATAGCCCAGGGACTACTATTTTAGCGATAAGCCCCTGGTTTTAAAAGTTTAATAACTTTTAAACCACAACTCCGTTTGACTTGATTTTTTTTTTGAAATTCTTATTTTTATCTCTAGTTTTTTTAATATTTATTTCAAAATGTTTTGAGACAACTTTTTGTACTGTTGCCAAAAATTTTAATTTGAGTTTAAATTTGAATTTTTCAGAAAAAGAAGAGGGAAACTTTGTCGAGAATTTTGAAGGGTTTTCTCCTGACTACTTTGGACAAGGCAAGCATTTTTAACCTGGGATATGGTGATTGCATTTGCATTGCATGTTTGCATCGGTGTGGAGTTGCACCACTTATATCACAAGTGTTTGCATGCACGGTCATATCATTCTTGCTCATGGCTTGCACTTCACTCAAGCTGAAGAATCTCTCTAACTTGGTTAAAGGCTGAGAAAATTCAGGAGCGTGTCTCCTGCCTTGGACGTGTCGGTGGGCATGGGCCATTTTTGACACGGTGGTGTCACGTGACGTATGTGGAACATACCGGTGATAATGAGTAACACCTCCTGAGTCGGCCTAGATCGAGTCTTGTTCCGTTACACCTAGCTAGATACCGTGCTACCATGGGTCCTTCCGCAAGGAAGGTATGGCTTAGTAAGTTGTTAACCCCTGTCCGGGTACACACCACATAGAGGGCCACGATGAGGGTTTCCACGGCCATGGACTAAATCCTGTCATCGTGTCAGGGGGCATGGGTGTTTTCGGTTGTAGCCGAGAGCGTGTCCCCCCTTGGAATCCGCGTGCATTAATAGTGATCGCATGCTATTCGAGGTTGTTGTCTCCCTGACTTAGAATTTTTCTGGAACGATGCTTTGGGTGATTCCTGGCATCCGGACGGTTAATATGGTCTGTGCTGGTCAGGCGTGTTTTCATCCCAAAGACTGTAATGGGAATTAGTCAGTGTCACGGTACTGACTAAGGAAATCCCATACACGTGGGTAAAGAGTACACCCTCTTTAGAGTTTAAACCTATTCGAATAGCCGTGTCCTCGGTCAAGGGCATTAGCTGGGTGGGTCAAGTGTCGGTCCCGGTGTCGGTCTCCGGAGGAAATAATTAAAAGATGCCTAAAATATTTTTGCAGGATAATTATTGACACCCTGGTGTTACCATGAATATTTTGCTATGCTTATTAATATTATTGTGGTTATGCATATTATTGTGGACTAACCCGTTTCTCTTATTTTAATTTTCCTGAGTGTCTCAGGGGCTGGCTAGACTACCCCGGGAACACAATTTTATTTTCAAGACCTCTTCATGGCATCCCTCGAGTTCTTAGGTGGGCTATCACGCCACTACGCTTGTGGATACCCGATTGGCATTTCTTTTCAAGAACTCTCCGTGGCGTCCCTCGAGTTCTCAGGCAGTCTATCACGCCACTACTCTTGTGGATACCCAATTGGCATTTCTTTTCAAGACCTCTTCGTGGCGTCCCTCGAGTTCTCAGGCAGTCTTTCACGCCACTACTCTTGTGCATACCCGATTGGCATTTCTTTTCAAGACCAACCATGGTGTCACTTTTGACACCCGACTGGCATTTCTTTTCAATACATTTCATGGCATCGCTTGAGTTTTCGGGCAGTTGTCCGACACTCTTTTAGACACCCGATTGGCATTACTCTTATTTTTTCTAAATGTCACTTGGGCTGGCTAGACTACCCATGGCATTCATTAGCTTCTATTTTTAATAAGTTTGATTATGACTAACATGCTGTATTTACTTCCGCATCATTTTGTTATTGTCATATGTCGGTGTACTAGAATAGGGGTACCCTAGTACCCCGTACTTGTGCACGGGCAGTAGTAGCATCCCGCGGCCAGGCTTGCGGGAGGACAGCCAGAGAGAAGCTCAAGATTATTAAGCCATTCAAGAACAAAGTATACAAAGCAAGAGTTAAGGCCCCGGCAAGAGGAGCTTGCTGGGAGGGACAGCTGAGGCCCAGCCTGAGGTTTGCTGTAGCAGAGTACTTGCCGCGACAAGGTACTTGCCCCGGCAAGTCATTGGCTGCGGCAAGGTATTGGCTGCGGCAAGATAGCAGCTGTGGCAAGGTACTTGCCCCGGCAAGTTACCTTGCGCGGCAAGCTATGGGTTGCGGCAGGCTGTCAGGTGCGGCAAGGTTTTGCCGCGGCAAGCGTTACTGTACCACTGTGCTACTGTGCTGCTCCGGTGCCTCTGCCAGCGTGGCGCTCTGGGTCCTTCCAAGCGTGTGTGGCAGGGCACTGTGTAGACAGCGGTACACTGTAGCTAGCGATGCAGGAGCAGGTGGGATAGGCTTTTCCCACGTCCAAGACGTCCGGGTACATGCATCTGGACAGCTAGGGCATGGTCATTTAATGCCCTTGTCCCCTGCCGTCAGTGGTAGGTAGGACATGTCATCCTGGTAATAATGGCCTTACTGTAGCAACTTTCCACCTCTACCTTTACTGTTTGCCACCTGTTGGTGACCCCTTTGTGCGTATAAAAGGAGGCCCATAGGCAACATGGAGGAAAAAGGGGAACTGGGAGATGGAGAACTCCAGTATTGCACGCAACTACTCTATACTGTAGCGCTCCTGGAGCTAGAACAATCATACAGATAATAAACCAAAAAGCAGGAGTAGGGTTTTACGCATCCGTGCGGCCCGAACCTGGGTAAATCTCTCTCGTGCACTGTCGTGTTCTTCGCTAGATTTGCTCTTCGTGCGACCGTCTCTCCCTGCCGAACGTAAAGGGGTCCTTCCCTGGGTCCCATAGGTGATCGCGGATTCGTCCCCGACATCTTTGGCGCGCCAGGTAGGGGGAAGGAGGTTGTGTGAACCTAATCTAGCGATTTGCGCGTTAGTTTTTGGGCCATCCTCCGCCTTATGGCTCCAAAAAAGAAGACTTCGGCCATCGGTGCGTCTACGTCCAACCCGCCTGCTCCCATGCAGGAGGGTGCCGACGTGATTGCGGCTGCTGGGGGGACTAGAGAGCGAGAGCTCCTATTACCTCCACCTGTCCAAAACCGGGCTAGCAACGCCAATCTTGGCGCTGCTGGGTCTGGGAACGCAGCGCTGCTCGCTGCTGCTGGCCCTGCAAGCTCCAGAAACGGTGCTGCGCGTTCTGGAACACCTGCGCCGGTTCAGACGCCGCGGCCTTCGCAAGAAGCCCGTGACAGGCAGCGTCCTGACGCCCCAGGTGCCAGGCGCTCCCTGGATAATGAACTTGCGCATCGATCTCGAGATGCGCGGGGTCACCATATGCAACAACACGCTGGCGGGGTCGAGGTACGGTCGCCTGGGCGTGGAGATGCTCCTTCTAACACTGTTAGGAGTAAGAGCATCCCACAGTCCTCACGCCACTCGATACCTCCCTCACCAGCAGAAGCGTTGGCGCGTGCGCAGCTGCTCCTGAACTTCCCTCCACCAGCAGATAAGCTTGACGAGTGGAGGGCAACCATTCAGAGCCTTCTCAGCTTCGCTGATGCCGACCTGGTGCGCGCGGCTGACAAAAGAACTGGTGACAATGCTGTCACCAACAAGAACGGCGAGGGGGCAACAACCGTACACTCACCGCCCAGACGGCCTCGGTCGCCGACACGTCGAAATGACGCCCGTGGCGATGGTTCCACGGCGTCGTCTGACCCGCGAGCTCATTGTGACCAGCGCCTCGTTCTTCAGGAACGCAGAGGAGAAGACGCTCGTACCACTATCGAGCGAAGGAGAGAAGCGCATCGTCAGTCCGACAGACGCGCAGGGCCCGCTGTTGACATGCATGCGCCAGGGGATCCTGGCGACTTGCCATACGCGGTAAGTTATCCAGCGTTCACCCGTGAGCTGCGGTAGGTCCAGTGGCCCAATCGCAAGGCTTTCAAGCCTGACGTGCCGGAGAAGTATGATGGCAAGACACACCCGTCGGAGTTCCTCAGCATTTACACCATTGCGGTGCAAGCTGCCGGGGGACGAGACGACAAGATTCTTGCTAACTACTTCCCGCTCGTGTTAAAGCGCAACGTCGTCTCATGGCTCATGCACTTGCCGGAGAACTCCATTTCTTCATGGGCGGACCAGTGCCATCAGTTTGTTGGTGCCTTTACTGGCGGTCATCAACCTCATGGCCAGGAGAGTGATCTTCATCTCATCCCCCAGAAGGAAGGAGAGCCCTTGCGCAAATACATTCAAAGGTTCAGCCGCGTACATTACAATATCCCAGATGTTCACCCCGCTGCGGTTATTAGCGCGTTCCATCAGAACATGCGTAACCGCAAGATGCGGGAGGAAATGGCGATAACCAAGGTCAGAGACATTGGCCAGCTATATGCTCTCGTCGACAAGTGTGCGCGTGCTGAAGAGGGAAGGAAACTTCCCCGTGAAGGTGTTGGCCCAGGGGGGAGCTCTGACAGCGAAGGTACCGCCCCGGCAAAGAAGGGCCGGCGGCGGAACAACAGGAAGAAAAAGGGGAAAGCTGTGCTTGCCGTCGAGCAGCCCAGCGGCAACGGCAGCGCCGACAAGGCCAAAGTCGAGGGCTCCAGCAAGGAGATTGCCGCGTGCGCCAACTGTCAGGCCTTGGCGGCTGCCGACAAGCAGGACGGCTCCGACAAGCAATATTGCAAGATCCACCGCACCAAGGGACACGATCTCCAGAACTGCCGACGAGTCGAGCAGCTTGTCGAACAGCAGAAAGCTGAGTATGAGAGGCGCGACAAGGAGAAGGCCCCAGAAGGTGCTGGCGGGTCCGGCAAGAAGCGCACTGCCCGAGGAGGGCATCGCGGCAAGGCCAAGCAGCAGCAGAGAGACAGGCCTCCTCGTGGCCGCGACAAAGATGATGATGATGATGATGATCTAGATGATGAAGAATCCAGTGAGCACGAATTTCAGAAAGCCGCAGAAGTCTTGTGTGTTGACGGTGGTGCTTCGTTGCATTCTTCTCACCGCCAACTTAAACAGTGGGCGCGAGAGATCAATGCGGCGGAACCATCTGTTGACACCAGAAAGCTTCTGAAGTGGTCCGACACGCCTATCGTCTTTGACATTGAGGACCACCCTGACCGCACAACGGCGGTCGGGTGCTTGCCGATGTTGGTTTCACCAACGATCCGCAACCTCAAGGTCACGAAGATGTTAGTTGACGGTGGGGCCGGCTTGAATCTGATTTCGCCCGCTGTGCTCCGGAAACTTCAAATCTCTGATGGCGAGCTTGAGGAAACTGGTACTTTCCAAGGAGTCAATCCAGGAAGGAGCAAGCCGAAAGGGAAGATCGCGCTGCTAGTGACATTTGGCGGCGAGCTGAACTACCGGACCGAGAAGGTCACCTTTGATGTTGCCGATATTCCATTGCCTTATAATGGGATACTTGGCCGTCCAGCGCTCGCCAAGTTCATGGCAGCCTCTCATTATGCCTACAACGTGTTGAAGATGCCAGGCCCAGTAAGTGTTATCACAGTTCCCTGCGACAAGAAGGATGCGCTTATTTGCGCCGACAAGATCTACCGGGAAGCAGCTGCCGCAATTGCCGCCAAGGCACTTGCCGCTGAAGCTCTCGGGGGGGAGAACAAGAGGAAGTCCGGCAAGAGCTCCTGTGCCCACTCCGGCAAGCGCACCTCTTCGGAGTGCTGCGCTGCCGTCGAGGACGCACCAGAGAGCTCCACCGGCAAGTGCAAGAAGAACAAAGCCGCTCCGCCGGCGACAAAGAAGGTGCCCGCCAAGGAGGACGGCACTGGTGGTTCCTTCACCATCAGTGCCACACTTGACAACAAATAGGAAAGCGCGCTCGTTGCTTTCCTGCGGGCGAATGTCGACGTGTTTGCATGGCAACCGTCCGACATCCCCGGTGTTCCCAGGAAAGTAATTGAGCACCACCTTGACGTTTGTCCCCACGCGAGGCCCGTCAAGCAGAAAGCCAGAAAGCAAGCTGTGGAGCGGCAAGAGTTTATTGCGGAAGAAATCAAGAAGTTGGAAGCAGCAGGCCTCGTCAGAGGAGTGCTTCATCCTACGTGGTTGGCCAATCCTGTTGTCGTGCGCAAAGCGAATGGAAAATGGAGGCTTTGTATTGATTTCACTGATGTCAATAAAGCTTGTCCGAAAGACCCATTTCCTTTGCCCCGCATAGACCAGATTGCTGACTCCACGGCAGGATGTGATTTGCTTTCATTTCTTGACGCATATTCAGGGTATCATCAAATCTTCATGGCTGAGGAAGATGAGGAAAAGACCGCATTTATCACACGCTGTGGCACATACTGTTTCGTACGTATGCCATTTGGTTTGAAAAATGCTGGTTCGACATTTGCAAGAGCCGTCCAGATTGCTTTTGAGCCTCAGTTGCACAGAAATGTGGAAGCCTATATGGATGATATAGTGGTCAAAAGCAAAGACAGGGCTACTTTGGTTCAAGATCTAGAAGAAACTTTTGTAAATCTGCGCAAGATCAACCTGAAGCTCAACCCCGAGAAGTGCGTGTTTGGAGTTCCCTCCGGCAAGCTTCTCGGGTTCTTTGTGTCTCAACGTGGAATTGAAGCCAATCCTGACAAGATCAAAGCCATTGAGCAAATTGAAGCACCGAAGCGCGTCAAGGATGTACGACGACTTGCCGGCTGTGTTGCTGCTCTCAGTAGGTTTATCTCCAAGTCAGCTGAGCGCGCCCTGCCATTTTTCAAAATCTTAAAAAAGGCAGGTCCATTGAAATGGACTCCGGAGGCGGAGGCAGCGCTGCAAGACTTGAAGAGATACCTCTCCTCTCCTCCAATACTTGTCGCACCTAAACCACAAGAGAAGTTGTTGCTGTATCTAGCGGCAACCAATCAAGTGGTTAGTGCTGCGTTGGTAGCGGAGAGAGAGGTGGATGAGGAGGCAGTAACTGTGGCAAGCACGTCCAGCGACAAGCTGGGGGCTCTCCCGACAAGTTTTGCTGCCGACAAGGATTCGTCTGCACAGTCAGGCGAAGTAATACAAAAGAAGAAAATGGTGCAGCGCCCGGTCTACTTTGTGAGCTCTCTTCTGCAGGGAGCTAGGTCAAGGTATTCTGGTGTGCAGAAGCTGCTTTTCGGCCTTCTCATGGCCTCGAGAAAGCTGCGCCATTACTTTCAAGCACATGAAGTTACCATCATCACTCGCTTCCCGCTGAAAAGGATTTTGCAAAATCCAGAAGCGACAGGCAGGATTGTCGAGTGGGCGTTGGAGTTGTCGAGCTTTGGTCTCAAGTTTGAGAGTACATCAACCATACAGAGCCGAGTTTTGGCAGAGTTTGTCGCAGAATGGACACCAACGCCAGACGAAGAAATCCCAGAGACGACTCTCCCCGGTAAGGAGACAAGCAAAGAGTGGCTCATGTACTTTGATGGTGCCTTTTCGCTGCAAGGCGCCGGTGCTGGTGTACTGCTTGTCGCACCCACCGGAGAGCACCTCAAGTACGTGGTCCAAATGCACTTTCCCAAGGAACAGGCGACGAACAATACTGCAGAATATGAGGGGTTGCTTGCCGGTCTTAGGATCGCGGCAGACCTTGGGATTAAGAAGCTTATTGTCAGGGGAGATTCACAGCTTGTCGTCAGGCAAGTGAACAAGAACTACCAATGCCCATTGATGGAAGCTTATGTAGATGAGGTGAGGAAGTTGGAGGAACGCTTTGACGGCCTACAAATGGAGCAGGTCCCACGTGCTGAGAATGACATTGCCGATGGTTTGTCAAAGCGCGCCGCACTCAAATTGCCTGTGGAACCAGGCACTTTTGTGCTCCAACTAACTCAGCCATCCGTGACGCCATCAGTAGGGCTTCTGGCGACTACTTCCCGGCAGAGCTCCCCGAAGCCGCCGGCAAGAAGGCTGCCAAAGCCAGCGCCAAAGATGCAGAGGGGCAACTTGCTCCGACAAGGCCTCACGCTCTTGTCGTTGAAGCGGGTTCTCCTAGGCAAGAGGCAAAGGGGCAACTTGCTCCGACAAGACTTCGGGTCCTTGTCGCTGAAGCAGGCGCTCCTGATCGAAGCGCTGAGGAGCAAGATGCTCCGACGAGGCCTTGGGCTTCCGTCGTTGAAGCAACTGCTCCCGACGAGCTTGTTGAAGGACAGCACACTGCGGCTGTTCCCGCCAAGCTCGTCGGGGAACGGCCGGCTCTGGTAGAGCGACAAGCTCTTGCCGTAGGACCTGATGTTCCCGCAGCAGAAGAAATGCCTTTAGTCCTCGTTGTCGAGCCACAGGCTCCAGCATGGGCACAGCAGATCATCCGTTTCCTTCAGACAGGAGAACTTCCCGAAGAGCAGGAAGAAGCGGGGAAAGTAGCCCGACGGTCCAATATGTATCAATTTGTCGACGACATGCTATGCAGAAAAAGACCAAACGATGTGAAATTGAAGTGTATTCCCCGGGAAGAAGGACAGGAGCTGTTGGCGGAGATTCATGGAGGCATATGTGGTCACCACATAGGGTCAAGAGCCCTTGCTGGAAAGGCTTTCCGGCAAGGTTTCTTTTGGCCCACCGCCCTCCAGGATGCAACTGCACTAGTAACCAAGTGTGAAGCGTGCTAGTTTCATTCCAAGCAGATTCATCAGCCAGCTCAAGCTCTCCAGACAATCCCTCTCTCCTGGCCATTTTCGGTCTGGGGGCTCGACATCCTCGGCCCCTTCCCCCGTGCCACCGGGGGCTTCGAGTACTTGTATGTGGCCATCGACAAGTTTACGAAGTGGCCGGAAGTGGAAGCAGTGAGGAAGGTGACAGCACAATCAGCCATCAAGTTCTTCAAGGGAATTGTTTGTCGCTTTTGTGTTCCTAACAGGATCATCACCGACAACGGTACCCAGTTCACGAGCCACGCCTTCATGTAGTATGTCGAAGACCTTGGCGCCAAGGTCTGTTTCGCTTCTGTTGCTCACCCGCGAAGCAACGGACAAGCTGAAAGGGCAAATGCTGAAGTGCTGCGTGGGCTCAAGACGAGAACTTTCGACAGGCTGCGCAAGTGCGGCAAGAACTGGATCGAGGAGCTGCCAGTGGTTATTTGGTCGATCAGGATGATGCCAAATCGAGCTACTGGCCAGACGCCTTTTGCTCTAGTTTATGGAGCAGAGGCAGTTCTCCCCACGGAACTCGCATACGGGTCACCTCGAGTGCTCGCTTACGATGAGCTTGAGCAAGAGCAACTGCGGCAAGATGACGCTTTGCTCCTCGAGGAGGATCGTCTTCAGGCTGCTATGAGAGCTGCTCGCTACCAGCAAGCTTTGCGTCGCTACCATAGCCGCAAAGTTAATGCCAGAAGTCTCGAGGAAGGCGACCTTGTTCTTCGACGCGTTCAGTCGGCCAAGAATTCAAACAAGTTGACGCCGAAGTGGGAAGGCCCTTATCGGGTGAAACGAGTCACCAGGCCCGGCGCTGTCCGCCTGGAGACCGGGGATGGCATTCCAGTGATCAATTCCTGGAACATTGAGCATCTTCGTAAGTTTTTTCCATAAGGCGCGGTTGCCGGGCCCTTCCCCGGCAACCACCTTTTGTACAAGTCTTGCCGCTGTTGCATGTAATCCTTTGTACAAAGCCAGGCGCAGACCCTGTGCATAAATAAAGCTTTTGTATTTCGCAGTTTTTGACGATTTCATGTTTACTTTTATTTTGCATCATTATCTGACATACTGTGCAGTACAGCCTCCCCGGTAAGCATTAACGAGCCGCCAAGCTCTTATATCTTTATTTTCTCTTCTTTCTTTTTCTCAAAGAGACAGAAGCTTCCCTCACGCACAAGTTTGCCGGGGGGGATGTGATAATGATATGGACCAGGCGTCGTTCAAAGAAACTTTGCCTTGCCGGGAAGAAGGCAGCGGCAAGCAGTGACAAGACCTTGCCGCGGAGAGATCAGCGACAAAGCTAACGGCGGTAAGGAGGGAGAAGAATGGGATCTCTAATTGCGGTGCTCGCCTTCGACTCTCTGGATTTGGTCCACCCTCTCCACGATGGGCGCGACAAGGGCCTCTAGTGGCGCGGGGTCGTATCCCTTCGGCAAGCTTTTGAAGATGTGGCTGAAGTCGACGCCCGGGTTTCTGTATGCTATCTTCACCAACAACCTCCGGAGAACTCCCCGGCAAAGCCTACATGACTCGTCGGCCAGTTGAGCCTTGTGATTTACTTGGAGCTATTGGAGTGCTTCTACTACTCCGTCGAAGAACTCGGCTAGCTTGACGCTAGTTTGCGTGTTCTTGTCGGTGGAGTACCCGAAGTCCGGCACCTTCAGGGCAGTCAGCTCCTTGTCGATGTCCTCGGCGGCGCTGGCAAGCCTGTCTGTGAAGATCCCCATGTTATCCCTGAACTTCTTGTGGGTTGCAATAGCGTCTTGAAGCAGACCCTTTTCCTTCTGGAGCTCTGTCATTAGAAGCCCTTCGCGCTTTCTGGTGGTGTCGAGCGTCTCCTTCAGCGTGGTCAGCTTCAGCTTCAGGTCTGCTCTGGAGTCGTTGGCGGCGGCAAGCAGATTGTTCTTCTTGGCTATGGTAACTTGCATCTCCGCCAAAGTGTGGGTCACCTTTGCCCTCTCACTTTCAAGCGTTGAGAGCTTGTCACCGTTTGCCTTGAGGGCGGCCTCTAGTCTTGCCACTTTCTCCTCCGTTTCCTTCCTGTTCACTTCTGCAGCAGCGACAGCGTTGGTGGCCTCCACCAACTTGCTGGCGTACTCTTGGGCCAAGGCTTCGATTTCCTTCTGGTGTTTTTGTGACTGCCCCTGGGTCCGCTCTGCGACAAGTCTTGCCACCTCCTCGTCTTTCTGCTGGAGGGTTTCGGCAAGTTTCTTCTTGCGCTCGGCAAGTTCCTCTTCATGGGCATCAAGGTCCACTTTCCGCTGGTTCAGATCACCGGCCTGAGCAGACAACTCCTTGGCGGTCTCCTCCTGTTTTTGTTCAATGTCTTGCTTCATCAGGAGGAGGGCCTGCCGTTCTTCGGCCAGCTGTGCCCGCTTGACCTCTAACGCATTAAGAGATCGCGCGCGGACGTCCGCCAAGATCTCCGCGTGCCTCAACATGTCAGCTTCGGCCTTCTCGATGAGCGCCTCCCTGGAAGCTAGCTTCTCCCGTCGGGCGCGATGAAGATTCAGCAGCTTTTGGAGCAGTTGCTCCTCTTCAGACGTGCTGCTGCTGCTGGCGCCTGGCGCATCCACAAGCTGGAGCCCGGCAGCGGCAAGGATCTCCTCGTCCACAACATCCTAATCGGTTGACGCTCTGGAGCCCACCGTCCAGGGGAGGCTGACGTAGACGTTCTTGCCGACCCGGATGTATTTGCTTGGCGGAGGCGAGTTGGGCGCTGCCGCCTCGTCAGTGGTTGAGGGACCCGTGGTCGGAGTAGCGCCTGGCGCTCCTGTGGCCTCAGGGCCGTCAGTACGACCACCGGCTCCCTCGCCGGCCTCCTCAGCAGCCTTCTGGGCGGCCTCAGCTTCAGCAGCCTTGGCGGCTTCATCGGTGGGCACCTTGGCGGTATTATCCTCGGCGGCCTTGCCGGCCTCTTCGGTAGCCCTGGCAGCTTCTTCGTCGGCAAGCTTGTCGGCTGCCAGCTTGTCGGCCTTGGCAGCGGCGGCCTTGGCGGCCTCGTCGTCGATGGCCCCTGCGGTGTTCTCCTCGGCAGAAGAGTCAATGTTCATTGGCTCCACCGAGGAGGGCTCTGCCAACCCGAGAAGTAAAGCAAAAAGAGCTTCAGGAAGAAATTCAAGAAGCCAAAAGAAAGAAAGCAGAAAGAGTTTTGCGGCAAGTGGGTTTACCCGTGTTGAGCTCAGGAGCGGTGGGCTCCCCTCCCCCGTCAACGTTTGTCATTGGGGTGGGGTCGCCAGCGCTGGTGCTTGGCGCTTCGGCGCTTGCCGGCTCCTCTTCGTGGCTCGGCTCGCTAGTGGGAGCCCTTACTGGAGATCTTCTCCTTGGCGGTGTGGTCGAGGGGGGTGGTACTTCTGGAGCACCTTCAGATGGCTCCACTTGCTGCTCCTCTCCTACACGCCCAAAGATGTCAGTGACAAATGCTTGTTCCTCAGCGACCGTCAGTGAAAGGTAGTTGAAATACTTACGCTGGGGGCTGCGCTGGGGGCTACGACGAGGGCTGGGCTCCGAGCTGGTCGGGATGGTCTCAGACGCTCCCCCGGTGGTTGTCGTGGGCTCATCTTCGACGACCACCACGGTCTTGCTCGTCGAGACCTTAGCTCTCTTCCTTATCCTCTCCGCCAAGGTTTCCTCCCTACGGAAGCAGGGCCGGAGCGCGACAAGTGAGGACAGAAACAAAATCTTACAAAGATTGAGGGTCGCGGCAAGGGAACTTACTCTTCCTCGTCGTCCTCTTCGCTGAGAGCGGAAAAATCAAAGTCCGCCTCCGTGTGAGGAGGGGGAGAAGGGGGAGCTGGGCTCCTTGGCCGCTTGGCGGGGGTAGTAGCAGCGGTCTTTGATGACCCTGCTCCAGTTGCCGGGGCCGCGTGAGACGCTCCCGCAGCACCAGCCCTTGCCGCGGTCAAGCGCGTCGAACGGCGCTCCGGCGGTTGTTGAACTTCTTGCCGCTCAGCCACTTTGCCAAGCCTGCGAAGGCGTTTCCTCCTCAGAGGGGCTGAGGACTCTGACTGCGGTGGGCTTTTGGTGCCCTCCTCGGAAGAGGAGCCCTCATCCTCCGAGCTGCCTGACTCGTCGGCAGGCTGGCTTGGCCCGACATCCTTGCCGGGTGCGGCGAGCTCGCCCTTCCCGGCAAGCATCCCCTGCTCGGCAAGGCTCTCCTTTTGTGCCTCGTCGAGCTCCGCCAAAGTATAACCAAAATCGCCAGCTTCCCTGGCGAGCCTGTCCTCCTCCACTCTTCGAGCAATGAATTCTATTTCTTGCTCAGTGGTGTTGCGGACGAGCCACTCCTCCACCCGGACCTGCTTTTCGACCGTGGAGTCAAAAATCGCCGCATGTCTTGTTCGAGCGGCACGTCCCAAGTTGCTTCAACGCTGTGCGCATTGCAGAGCGGCATCATAGCGATGATTGCACTCAATGTGGAGTTGTTGCAAAGGGGCACGATGTGCTTCGGCAGCGTGAACGCCTTGTCGCGCTTCTCTGGATCTGTCTCTTGCTTGAACAGTTCTCGCATGAAGAAGTCGTGCTGCAGAACTGTGAAGTTGTTGATCTGTCCAGGGCGCAGCCGCATGATATCGGCTGGGTTCTTCCAATCAGAGGCCAGCCTTCCTCTCTGCTGCAGAGGAGCAATGCGGCGGCGGAGGAAGTCTGCGCCAACCATCCCTATGGTGAGCCCGGCCTCCCTGAGCCGTATGATCCTGGTAGCGGCAATCTCCAGCTTTTTGTCCTGGGGATCCAGATCGCTCCAGTCCGTGCCACGCGCTGCTGGGGTCTTGCGAAGCTCACAGTATGGTGGCGGCTCGTCGTCAATGACCCAACACCATTCAGACCGGATTTCTCCCCATCTTGGGCGGAGATCCCCCTTCAGATAATGCTCCTTGGCGCCCAATCTTGAAACGAACGAGACGCCAACAGTGAGAGGCTCCCCCTTTTCAGCACGGGGAGTGAAGTAATGCCTGAACAGCGCGGTGTTGGGTACGACGCCGACGAAGTTCTCGCACAGATGCGCAAATATTGCGATGGTGGACACGGCATTCGGTGTGAGATCCAGCAGACGGAGATTGAAGGTGTACATGACGTCGCTGAAGAAATCCGAGTACGGTGGGCAGAGCCCGCACCAAAAGTAGCAAGCGAAGAAGGGGTACTTGCTCACTTCGCTCTCATCGGTGGCTGGGCGAACGCGGGTGGCCGGATGCGCCTTGGTCCTCACGGCCCACATGCCTTGGAACTTGGCCTTCAGATCCGCCCCCGTGAGCGTCGGAGCGAAGAGCGCGTACTTCTGCCTTTTCAACTGCGCCTGGGTCTCCGTCCTTGAGGACTTCCCCGTCTTCCCCTTTTCTCCTTTGGGAGGCATGGCGAAGGCGGAGCTGAGGACCGAGGGAGATGCGGACGCGCGCGGTGGCGGAGGATTGGGAAACCGCTTTGTTTTGGAGCGGAGGAAGAAGAAGGCGGAGATTTGGAGATCGAGAATGGTGAGAGGGGTGTGTGAATGCTTCTGCAGGTCCCTCCTTTTATGGGGAAAGATGCGGAACCATTCGCCCCTTCGTCATTCGAGATAACTGCGCACGCTTCCCACGCTCCGCATTCAACGCGCGACGCGTGGGAGAGCGTGCAATTAAACAGCATAGAGACGTTCCGGCTTATCCCAGCCACGCGTGCCCGTGCATTGTTTGGGCCTGGACCAACAACGCCCGGCACCGTGTGTGGCCCACGCCCGGGGGCTCCTGTCGGTGTACTAGAATAGGGGTACCCTAGTACCCCGTACTTGTGCACGGGCAGTAGTAGCATCCCGCGGCCAGGCTTGCGGGAGGAAAGCCAAAGAGAAGCTCAAGATTATTAAGCCATTCAAGAACAAAGTATACAAAGCAAGAGTTAAGGCCCCGGCAAGAGGAGCTTGCCGGGAGGGACAGCTGAGGCCCAGCCTGAGGTTTGCTGTAGCAGAGTACTTGCCGCGACAAGGTACTTGCCCCGGCAAGTCATTGGCTGCGGCAAGGTATTGGCTGCGGCAAGATAGCAGTTGCGGCAAGGTACTTGCCCCGGCAAGTTACATTGCACGGCAAGCTATGGGTTGCGGCAGGCTGTCAGGTGCGGCAAGGTCTTGCCGCGGCAAGCGTTACTGTACCACTGTGCTACTGTGCTGCTCCGGTGCCTCTGCCAGCGTGGCGCTCTGGGTCCTTCCAAGCGTGTGTGGCAGGGCACTGTGTAGACGGCGGTACACTGTAGCTAGCGGTGCAGGAGCAGGTGGGATAGGCTTTTCCCACGTCCAAGACGTCTGGGTACATGTATCTGGACAGCTAGGGCATGGGCATTTAATGCCCTTGTCCCCTGCCGTCAGTGGTAGGTAGGACATGTCATCCTGGTAATAATGGCCTTACTGTAGCAACTTTCCACCTCTACCTTTACTGTTTGCCACCTGTTGGTGACCCCTTTGTGCGTATAAAAGGAGGCCCATAGGCAACGTGGAGGAAAAAGGGGAACTGGGAGATGGAGAACTCCAGTATTGCACACAGCTACTCTGTACTGTAGCACTCCTGGAGCTAGAACAATCATACAGATAATAAACCAAAAAGCAGGAGTAGGGTTTTACGCATCCGTGCGGCCCGAACCTGGGTAAATCTCTCTCGTGCACTGTCGTGTTCTTCGCTAGATTTGCTCTTCGTGCGACCGTCTCTCCCAGCCGAACGTAAAGGGGTCCTTCCCTGTGTCCCATAGGTGATTGCGGATTCGTCCCCGACATCATATCATGACCAAGATTTTAGTAAGCATGAGCATTTCAGCATGATCCAACATGAGCATATGCATTCGTTATATTTTTTGTTCATTATGTTTGCTAGTACATTCCAACGTACTCATTGGCTTGTCCCTGGCTATTTACTTGGCCAGACTTGGAGGAGGACGAGCTTGTGGAGGAGGATTGCGCTAGCGAGCCCGACGCTTAGAGGTGTCCCAGTCAGTCAACCCGTGATATTGTAGTCTACCACCTGTATCATCCGCTGAGCTTCGGCTACACAAATAAAATAGTCAAGCTTCACACTAATGCTTGGCTCTATTTTATTGTATCAGTATGAGAGTACCACCACACCACTGTCATATTCCACCATCGTAGTATGTTGTCAAGGTTGTAATATTTTGTTGAGTCACCCTGGCTCAACCCTGTGTAATAATATATTTGTACTGGTTATCTGTATCAAGGAAGTCAACCAGTGTGTTGATCTTGGGGCTGGTGTGACTTAGGGCTACTCTGGGATTTATTCTTAGAAATGGGCCCGACAGACCTTGGTACCAGAGCCAGGCTGACTGTAGGAAGCCCTAGGTGCGATCGCTAGCAGTAAGGTCAGTTCTAATTTTTTTAGTAGCGCGCTAAGCGGACAGAGTAGTATACTAACCTTAATAGGCGGCCATGTAGTATACCACTACGATGAGCATATAGTATAATTAAATCTTGCATGTATAATAAAATCTGGCATGTATAATAAAACTGCATGTGTAACATAGCCTGTTACCCTTTTTGTACTTACGTTTTGGGGGAAATTATTTTCAGTCTTTTAAAACTTTATTTTGTTTCTCTTAATTTCTTTTCTCATCGGTGTTACACAAATACCCCAGAAAGAAAATGCATCATCCCTGGACTCACTCTATGGCCAACCCACCTGAGGACAATTTTGGACAAATGGGAAATAATTTTACACAGGGACAGACAAGTCAACAGAGTAACGACTCAGCCTTTTCACAAGTATGCCGTCTGTACGAGCAAAGCCAGCAACAGCACCAAGAGATGATGCAGCACTTAATCAACATGGGGAATCACCAGGGACAACATCAACCTAGATCCAAATTATCTGAATTACAGAAGACCCACCCAACGGTCTTTACTCACACAGACAAACCATTGGAGGCAGACGATTGGCTACGTGATATTGAAAGGAAATTGGTTATTGTCCAGTGTACGGACCAGGAAAAAGTGCTATATGCTCCGCACTATTTTTCTGGAACAACAGCACCATGGTGGGAGAATTTATGTCACACGCACCCCAATGGAGCAAATATGACATGGGAACAATTGAAGGAAAACTTTCGGGGAGCACATATCTCCAACAGTATTATGAAATTGAAGAAAAGGGAGTTTGAGGATCTCAATCAGTGAGGTACCACAGTGACGCAGTACCTGGATCAGTTTACTCAGCTGGCCCGGTACGCCAACGATGAATACATGACAGAAGACAAAAAGATGGAAAAATTCCTCGATGGACTTATTCCGTCTCTAAAGTGCCAAGTGGTAGTCCACACCTTTCCTAATTTCAAGACACTGGTGGACAAGGCAATTATACTGGAGAACGAGCACCGCAACATGAATGAAATTCGCAAGCGCCGTATGAACCAGTCAGCTCAGGTTCGCAACAACAGGCCCAAGAATGAATCTCAGAGGCCTACGACACCCCGACCAGCAGCTCCTCTACCTCGACCAGCAGCTATAGCACCACAACAGAACCGGAGTGCTTTCAACAATAGGACCAAAGATACAACTTTCTATCCGGGCATCACCTGTTATGCCTGCGATGGAGAAGGGCATTACTCCAGGCAATGCCCGAAGCAAGGAAATAATACTCCCAAGCCCAACAACAATGGCCGCGGTACTAATACAGCTCCAAGACGCAACAATTTCAACCCCAATAACAACCAAAGAAAGGGACAGGTCAACCACGTGACCTTTGAGGAGGCACAAAATGCACCAGATATTGTGTTTGGTATGTTTCCTGTCAACTCAATTAATGCTACAGTCTTATTTGATTCCTGAGCTTCCCATTCATGCATCTCAAAAAGATTCGCTTCGAAGAATCAATTTTCTTTTTTGCCTTTGCAAAATTCCATGGTTATTCAGTCCCCGGGATCGAAGCAAAGCACACAATGGTACTGCAAGGATGTGAATATTGAGATCAAAGGAATGGTATTTTTAGCCAAACTTATTGTACTGGAGGCAGTCGACCTGGACATTATTCTGGGAATGGATTGGTTAACCAAAAATAAAGGTTTCATAGACTGCTACAATCGCATAGTGACTCTTACAAGCTGCCAAGGGAAAACAATAAAATTTGGCACAAGGAGGATTTCCGCATCACAAGGAAAATTAAATCAAGTGGATGAGGCAGAATTAAGTAAGGTTCCTGTAGTCTGCGAGTACCCCGATGTATTTCCTGAGGAGCTACCAGGAATGCCCCCGGACCGTGAAATTGAATTTGTTATTGAATTGTCACCTGGAACGACACCCATTTATAAGAAGCCATACTGAATGGCTCCGAAGGAATTGGCTGAGTTAAAGAAACAGATTAAGGAACTAATGGAAAAAGGTTATGTTCGACCCAGCTCATCACCATGGGGATCGCCAATTTTATTTGCTAAGAAAAAGGATGGTACCCTAAGGCTTTGTATTGATTACAGGGCACTCAATATGGTCACCATAAAAAATAAATACCCGTTGCCCAGGATAAATGACTTGTTCGAATAGCTAGCAGAAGCCAAGGTTTTCTCAAAAATAGATTTGAGGTCAGGCTACCATCAATTAAAAATACGATCATCAGATATACCCAAGACTGCCTTTACTACCAGATATGGATTATACGAGTTCACAGTGATGCCTTTCGATTTAACCAACGCTCCTGCTTACTTTGTGCATCTCATGAACAAGGTCTTCATGAAATATTTTGACAAGTTCGTGGTTGTATTTAGTGATGATATACTCATTTACTCCAAGACACCGGAAGAACATGAGGAACACCTACGAATAGTCCTGGACAAATTAAGGGGAAACCAACTATACGCCAAATTCAGTAAATGTGAATTTTGGCTACGAGAAGTAGGCTTTTTGGGTCACATACTAACACAGGATGGGATAGCAGTGGACACAAGTAAAGTAATGGCTGTCCAAGGATGGAAGCAACCCACAAACATGACAGAGGTCATGAGTTTTCTTGGTCTGGCAGGCTATTATCGGAGATTTATTGAAGGATTCTCCACCATAGCTAAACCCATGACCCAATTACTCAAGAAAGATAAGAAGTTTGAATGGACCAAAGCCTGTGAGAAAAGTTTCCAAGAATTAAAAAAGAGGTTAACAATAGCACCCATTCTGGTCGTGCCCGATGTGCACAAATTTTTTGAGATATACTGTGACGCGTCCAAGAAAGGCCTTGGATGTGTATTAATGCAAGAAGGAAAAGTCGTGGCATATGCCTCAAGACAGCTACGACGACACGAGGAGAATTATCCTACTCATGATCTGGAGCTAGCTGCAGTAATACATGCACTCAAGGAATGGCGACACTTTCTTCTCGGTAAACGATGTGAAATATACACAGACCACAAAAGTCTTAAGTATATCTTCACCCAGTCAGAATTAAACTTGAGACAGCGTCACTGGCTTGAGTTAATAAAGGATTACAACATAGGAATTCATTACCATCCGGGTAAAGCAAATGT
Organism: Thinopyrum elongatum; assembly: GCA_011799875.1. Lineage (NCBI taxonomy): Eukaryota > Viridiplantae > Streptophyta > Magnoliopsida > Poales > Poaceae > Thinopyrum > Thinopyrum elongatum. Next base: position 285,300,684 of record CM022298.1, on the reverse strand, counting down.
TGTGGCAGACGCCCTCAGCCGAAATCCCTGCACCATTAATAATAGTGTGCAATTCTCACAGCATGAGTTCAACCAGGAATTTGCCAAACTCAATATGGTCCTAGTCATAGAAGGAACCATTAATCAACTGGAAATAAAACCAACATTAGAGGATCAGATCAAAGAAGCCCAAAAAGGACACTCAAGCATTGAGGGGATTAAAAGGAAAATAAATTTGGGCAAGGCGTCCGAATTTACCATTGACAGCCAGGGAATCCTATGGTTCGGAAAAAGATTATGCGTGCCTAATTAGGAAGAATTAAAGCAACAAATTTTGGCAGAAGCCCATACCACTCCATATTCTATTCATCCAGGAGGAACGAAGATGTACAAGGATCTACAAGAAAATTTTTGGTGGCACGGGATGAAAAGAGATATAGCAGTATATGTCGCACGTTGTGATTCATGTCAGCGTGTACAAGAAGAACACCAGAGGCCAGCAAGACTATTAGAGCCACTCAGAGTGCCTGAATGGAAATGGGATGTAATAGGAATGGATTTTATCGTCGGATTGCCAAGGTCACGACACGGAAATGATGCTATCTGGGTTATAACAGATTATTTTTAACCAAGGTGGCACAATTCATTCCGGTAAAAACCACATACTCAACATAGAGGCTTGCCAGGTTATACCTCTCCCGGATTGTTTGCTTACATGGAGTACCCAAAACCATAGTCTCCGATAGAGGCACCCAATTTGTCTCTAGGTTTTGGGAGCATCTACAGCAAGCCTTAGGTACTCAACTGACATTTAGCACAGCATACCACCCGCAAACCGGAGGACAAACTGAGCGGGTAAATCAAATATTTGAGGACATGCTGAGAGCATGTGTGCTTACTTATGGAGTCAGCTGGGAAGATAGTTTACCATATGCGGAGTTCTCATCTAACAACAGTTATCAAGCCAGTCTGAAAATGTCACCCTTCGAAGCCCTGTACGGACGAAGGTGCCGTACCCCACTCAATTGGTCTGAAACCGGAGATAGCCGAATCTTCGGCCCAGAAATTCTTAAAGAGGCAGAAACAAAAGTGAAGCTTATTCAGGACAGACTGAGAGCGGCTCAGAGCCGTTAAAAGAGTTACTATGATAAAAAACACCGCCAGATCAGTTTTGAGCCCGATGAATATGTGTATCTCAAAGTATCTCCAACAAGAGGACTACAGAGATTTAAAGTCAAAGGGAAATTGGCACCAAGGTTTATTGGACCATTCAGAGTAATTGCAAGGAGGGGCAAGGTTGCCTATCAACTAGAGCTACCGGCAGAATTATCAGATGTTCATGATGTGTTTCACGTGCCACAACTAAGGAGATGTGTCAGTAACCCAGAAAAGCTAGTCCAGCATCAAGACCTGGATATCCAACCAGAACTTACCTATCAGGAACATCCTATAAAGATTTTGGAGGAGTCTGAACGGAGGACCCGGCAGAATGTGATAAAATTTTACAAGGTTCAGTGGAGTAATCACACCGAGGAAGAAGCAACCTGGGAAAGAGAGGATCACCTGAGGAATCAATATCCGTACCTGTTTGAGGGACAGCTGAAATCTCGGGGATGAGATTTTTCCTAAGGGGGGTAGGTGTTGTAACACCCCAAAAATATTTCTATTGGATTTTCAAAATCTTTTCCTTAAAATAAAATACTTTGAACTAATTTGGCCTTATTCTTTTCTAGTTCTTCTTTTCTGATTTTTTTAACTAAGTTTCAATTTTTTTGAATGGTTCTATTTTGGGTGACTTATTTATTGGGTAATTATTTTTGAGGGATCAAAAATATTCTTCATTTAGAAAAGTTTTGGATAATTAAAACTATTTCAAAGAAAATGGCCTTTTCACTTCCTTCAAGCCTTCTAAAATCTCCCAATAATTTTTCTACCACTCCTAAATTATTCCTCAAGTCACTCACACCTTCTAGGACTGTATCCAACTCCTTTCCACCTTACAAAAATATTCTTTCAATATTTTATAAATTCCAAAGTTGGAATTTACAATATTCATGGTTTCTTTGAATTACAAAGGAACTATATTTTCTACAATTCTCCTGCTCCCACCAAAATTATCCCAGCAACTAGATGGTACCCACAACCCGTTTCACTAAAAACATTGGGTTCCACAGTTCAAAAATTTCAAATGCCATTCAATTCAAATTTGGACCAGAAATAATATTTCTGATACAAACCTATTTTTAATAGCTCCAAAAATTCTTAAACTTTGCCAGACCCACTTTTATGCATCAACCCCTCACCACAAAAATTCCCACAAAATCCTAAAATGCCTAGTACCCTCTGTCATTTCGTCATACAAGTGGTGGGTGTACTGTAGCACTGTCGAAAAATTCAGTTAACTGAATTTTCTTCAGAAGCAGAGGCAAGCGGCGCCGTGCACTACACTCCACCACCACTCATTCTCATCCACGCCACCCTCGACCATCAATGCATCACCACGGACCCCTCTCGTCAGTCCCTCGCTATCAACTGGCCGGTGGCTGGCCAGTGCAACAGCCGCCGAGCTCGGCCACGGCAGGTCGAGCGGATCAGCTCGCGCCACCAGCCACCATCACTGTGCCGCAGCTTCCCTGCCTACCCTCCGGCCACGTGGCTGTTCCTCTGCACCCTCTCCACGTCTACCACGCCGCTCAGGGCCCGCCTGGCAATCATCGGAGCTGGCGCCGCCGTCGCTCCCGTACGGGCCACCTCGCCACGGATAAGGCCAGGGAGCCCTAATTCATCCACGGGGAGGCTTCTGGAGTAATCCACCGTCCTCATAAATTGTTCGCCGCCCCTGACCACCACCCTAACCTACCTTGCCGGTCAGAGTAACTCCGGCGTCCGCCGTAAGCCACGACCATCCTCGAATCGCCTATAAAAGGGACCCCCGAGCCTCGGCGATCACTCACCCCACCCCCACGCCTTCACTACCGACAACCACTTCACTCCCCCGACCTCGAGGAGGTCGTCTTCCTCCTCTCCGACCACCGCTCTGCCGCCACTGTCCTCAATCCGTTCATCACCATTACTCCACCTCCGCCGTTCAAATCTTGCCAGAAGCTCTCTCGTGCACCAACTCATCGATCTCCGTCTCCAATTTGACGCGAGAAGCTCTCTCCGACGAGTCCCAAATCCACGCAAACCACCGTCCACCGCCGCAGACCTCGCCGCCGTTCTGTTGCTCTCCGGCGACCTTCACCGCCACCCACCGATGCGGTAGTCTACCCGAAGCACGATCCGATCATCGCTGTCGTTCAAAACCCCGGCGATCGTCGCCGGTGATGGCCGCACCTCTTCTGCCTTAGCGCGCGAGCGCGTTTGGGTTTGAACCTGACGGGTGGGGCCCATCCATCAGCGTTTTATTCCTTTCTGTTTAAAACGAAAGCGTACACCAGCGCTTTCCGTTTTCTGCTCTGGGGAAACGTATTTCTCCCCGAAGCGTTTTCTATTTAGATAGCTCAGGTACTGCTATTTTACAGATAAGTCCCTGGTTTTAAAAGTTTAGTAACTTTTAAACCACAACTCCGTTTGACTTGATTTTCTTTTTTGAAATTCTTATTTTTATCTGTAGTTTTTTTAGTATTTATTTCAAAATGTTTTGAGACAACTTTTTGTACTGTTGCCAATTTTTTTAATTTGAGTTTTTCAGAAAAAGAAGAGGGAAACTTTGCCGAGAATTTCGAAGGGTTTTCTCCTGACTACTTTGGACAAGGCAAGCATTTTGAACCTGGGATATGGTGATTGCATTTGCATTGCATGTTTGCATCGGTGTGGAGTTGCACCACTTATATCACAAGTGTTTGCATGCACGGTCATATCATTCTTGCTCATGGCTTGCACTTCACTCAAGCTCAAGAATCTCTCTAACTTGGTTAAAGGCTGAGAAAATTCAGGAGCGTGTCTCCTGCCTTGGACGTGCCGGTGGGCACGGGCCATTTTTGACACGGTGGTGTCACGTGACGTATGTGGAACATACCGGTGATAATGAGTAACACCTCCTGAGTCGGCCTAGATCGAGTCTTGTTCCGTTACACCTAGCTAGATACTGTGCTGCCACGGGTCCTTCCGCAAGGAAGGTACGGCTTAGTAAGTTGTTAACGCCTGTCCGGGTACACACCACATAGAGGGCTACGATGAGGGTTTCCACGGCCATGGACTAAATCCTATCATCGGGTCAGGGGGCATGGGTGTTACCGGTTGTAGCCGAGAGGGGGTCCCCCCTTGGAATCCGCGCATATTAATAGTGATCCCATGCTATTCGAGATTGTTTTCTCCCTGACTTGGAGTTTTTCTGGAATGATGCTTTGGGTGATTCCTGGCATCCGGACGGTTAATCTGGTGTGTGCTGGTCAGGCGTGTTTTCATCCCAAAGACCGTAATGGGAATTAGTCAATGTCACGGTACTGACTAAGGAAATCCCATACAGGTGGGTAAAGAGTACACCCTCTGCAGAGTTTAAACCTGTTCGAATAGCTGTGTCCTCGGTCAAGGGCATTAGCTGGGTGGGTCAACTGTCGGTCCTGGTGTCGGTCTCCGGAGGAAATAATTAAAAGATGCCTGAAATATTTTTGCAGGATAATTATTGACACCCTGATGTTACCTTGAATATTTTGCTATGCATATTAATATTATTGTGGTTATGCATATTATTGTGGACTAACCCGTTTCTCTTATTTTAATTTTCCTGAGTGTCTCAGGGGCTGGCTAGACTACCCCGGGCACTCAATTTTATTTTCAAGACCTCTCCGTGGCGTCCCTCGAGTTCTCAGGCGGTCTATCACGCCACTACTCTTGTGGATACCCGATTGGCATTTCTTTTCAAGACCTCTCCGTGGCGTCCCTCGAGTTCTCAGGCGGTCTATCATGCCACTACTCTTGTGGATACCCGATTGGCATTTCTTTTCAAGACCTCTTCGTGGCGTCCCTCGAGTTCTCAGGCGGTCTGTCATGCACTACTCTTGTGGATACCCAATTGGCATTTCTTTTCAAGACCGCCCGTGGCGTCACTTTTGACACCCGACTGGCATTTCTTTTCAAGACCTTTCGTGGCGACGCTTGATTTTTCGGGCAGTTGTCTGACACTCTTTTAGACACCCGATTGGCATTACTCTTATTTGTTTTCTGAATGTCACTTGGGCTGGCTAGACTACCCGTGGCATTCATTAGCTTCTATTTCTAATAAGTTAGATTATGACTAACATGCTATATTTACTTCCGCATCATTTTGTTATTGTCATATCATGACCAAGATTTTAGTCAGCATGAGCATTTCAGCATGATCCAACATGAGCATATGCATTCATTATATCTTTTGTTCATTATGTTTGCGAGTACATTCCAACGTACTCACTGGCTTGTCCCTGGCTATTTACTTGGCTAGACTTGGAGGAGGACGAGCTTGTGGAGGAGGATTTGTGCTAGTGAGCCCGACGCTTAGAGGAGTCCCAGTCAGTCAACCCGTGATATTGGAGTCTACCACCTGTATCATCCGCTGAGCTTCTGCTACACAAATAAAATAGTCAAGCCTCACACTGACGCTTGGCTCTATTTTATTGTATCAGTATGAGAGTACCACCACACCACTGTCATATTCCACCACCGTAGTATTTTGTCAAGGTTGTAATATTTTGTTGAGTCACCGTGGCTCAACCCTGTGTAATATTATATTTGTACTAGTTATCTGTATCAAGGAAGTCCACTAGTGTGTTGATCTTGGGGCTGGTGTGACTTAGGGCTACTCTGGGATTTATTCTTAGAAATGGGCCCGACAGTAGCCGTATTGAGCAGATTTATTTCTAAATCCGCTGAGCGTGCCTTGCCATTCTTCAAATTCTTGAAGAAGGCTGGTCTAGTAAAATGGACCCCAGAGGCCGAGACTGCGCTACGGAATTTAAAAGCCTACCTTTCCTCTGCTCCAACCTTGGTCGCACCCAAGCCATAAGAGTTGTTGCTGCTATACCAGGCGGCAACAAATCAAGTGGTTAGTGCAGCCCTGGTAGCGCAGAGGGATTTGGACAGCGGAGAAGCTATTACAGCAGAACCTGCCAGTATAGAGCCAACTTCATCCCCGACAAGATCTGCCGGCGGCAAGGGGGAGAAACCACAGATCAGCGCTGACGAACAGGAGGGTGTGACAATAAAGAAAATTGTGCAGCGACCAGTTTACTTTGTCAGCTCCCTCTTGTAGGGGGCAAGATCAAGGTACTCTGGGGTCCGCAAGCTGATTTTCAGCCTTCTCATGGCCTCGAGGAAGCTGCGCCATTACTTTCAAGCACATGAGATCACTGTTGTGACTCGCCTCCCACTACAGCATATCTTGAGGAACACCGAGGCCACAGGCATCATAGTAGAATGGGCTCTGGAGCTGTCAAGTTTTGCCTTGAAGTTTGAGAGCGCAACAACTATTCAAAGCAGAGTGTTAGCTGAATTCATAGCAGAATGGACGCCAACCCCAGATGAAGAACCTGTGGAAACTATCATCCCCGGCAAGGAGGCCCCAAAGGAATGGATCATGTATTTTGATGGTGCTTTCTTGCTTCAAGGTGCTAGCGCATGACTATTACTCATTGCGCCCACCGGAGAACACCTCAAGTATGTCATCGAAATGCATTTCCCCAGGGAAGACGCCACAAACAACACGGCCGAATATGAAGGACTCCTTGCCGGGCTCCGGATTGCTATCAACCTAGGAATCAAGAAACTGATCATACGCGGCGACTCCCAGCTTGTCGTGAAGGAGGTTAACAAGGATTATCAGAGCCCGATGATGGAAGCATACGTGGAGGAGGTGAGATAGCTAGAAGAGCACTTCGATGGGTTGCAAATGGAGCACATACCCCATGCAGAAAACAGCATCGCTAATCACCTGTCGAAGTGCGCGGCACAGAAGCTTCCTGTGGAACCAGTCAGTTTTGTACTCCACCTCACCCAGCCAACAGTTTCTCCATCAGCCTTGGCCAGAAAATGAAGGAAGCTCAACTCCGGCAAGCATTTCCCGGCAGAGCTCCCTAGAGCCGCTGGTGAAAGGGCTGTTGAGGGAGGCACTGCACTAGATAAGGAGCCGCACTCTCAAGCCGAATCCCAGGTTCTTGCCATTGAAGAGAATGCTCCCACAACTGAAGAGATGCCTTTTGTCTTTGTCGTCGAGCCCCAGGCTCCGGGATGGGCACAACACATAGTCCAATTCTTGCAAACTTGAGAACTCCCTGACGATCCAGAGCAATCTGAGAAAGTAGCCTAGCAGTCAAGTATGTAACAGTTTGTGGACAACATTCTGTACAGAAAGAGGCTCAACGGCGTGAAGTTGAAATGCACCAGTCAAGAGAATGGAGTAGACTTGTTGGCAGAGATACGTGGAGGCGCATGTGGCTCACATCTGGGATCCAGAGCACTTGACGGGAAAGCTTTGCGGCAAGGATTCTACTTGCCCACCACCCTCCGGGATGCAACTGAGCTCATCACCAAGTGTGAAGCATGCCAATTCCATTCCAAGAATATCCATTAGCCAGCTCAAGCCTTGCAGACCATCCCTTTGTCCTGGCCTTTCGTGGTCTAGGGGCTCGACATCTTGGGCCCCTTTCCCCGTGCTACCGGGGGCTTTGAATTCTTGTACGTTGCAATCAACAAGTTTACAAAGTGGCCCGAAGTGGAACCAGTGAGAAAGGTGATGGCGCAGTCAGCTATCCAGTTATTCAAGGGACTGGTGTGTTGTTTTGGAGTGCCCAACAGGGTAATCACCGACAACAGCACCCAGTTTACAAGCCGTGCCTTCATGCAGTACATCCAGAGCCTTGGAAGCAAGGTCTCTTTCGCCTCCGTCGGCCATCCAAGGAGCAACGGCCAGGCTGAGAGGATGAACGCAGAAGTTTTGTGAGGGATGAAAGCAAGAACCTTTGATAGACTACGAATGTGCAGCAGGCACTGGATTGACAAGTTGCCGGTGGTTCTTTGGTCAATCAGAACGACACAAAATCGAGCTACTGGCTAGACTCCCTTCTCCCTAGTATACAGGGCAGAAGTAGTGCTCCCCACGAAACTCATATACGGGTCACCTCGGGTACTTGCCTACGATGAACTAGCGTAAGGGCAGCTACGGCATGACGATGCCATGCTCCTCGAGGAGAACCGTCTCCGGGCAGCTGTACATGCTGCACGATACCAGAAGGCCCTGCGCCGCTACCACAGCCGCAGGGTCCAAGCCCGGAGCCTTGAGGAAGGTCACCTTGTCCTGAGGAGCGATCAATCCGCCAAGGATTCCAACAAGTTGACACCGAAGTGGGAAGGCCCTTACCGGGTAGTACGTGTCACCAGACCCGGCGCAGTCCATCTGGAGATCGAAGATGGCATGCCAATGCAAAACTCATGGAATATTGAGCATCTTCGTAAGTTCAACCCATAAGGCGTGGAGCATAGTCCCCTGGACTTGTAACCCATTATACAAAGCCAGGCGAGGACCCTGTGCAAAGATAATAAAATGAAGTGCTGGCACAAAACTTGGATGCATGCTTTGTTAAGTATGACTTTGCTATGATAACTAATCCATTTAAGGAGGATTGTATGCTGTTTTATCCCCTATACTGACAATAGGGCCCCTGCCACGGATGAACTCCCCAAAGGGAAGAAGTGATAACAGCCTAGTATATTGATCCCCGACAGCTCCTTCTTGTCGGAGTGATAAGAATGACAACGAACACAGATAAGTTTCCCTCGCCATCCACAAATATGTTCCTGTATGGAAAGCTTGTGCGTAGGAAAACCTCATCACTCTCAACATTTGTGCTCCCGTCCATTGATTTGAAAGGTTTTCTTCAGTCAGGATGGTTATCGTAGCATTTGGAGAGGAGCTAACGAGGGACCAGTTTCGTTCCACGCTCCTAACCCGTCAGACCGGGTCCGGCATCAGCAACGGAAGGAACCTGCAAGATGTCTTGCCAGGGAACCTTGTTTACTTGGAAGTATTGAGGGGCCATCCCTCAGCATGGACATGATACAAGCACAAGTACCCGGCAGGCATATCTTTTTTCATTAATACGCGGATAAACAAGTAGGAACCATATAGGATACAAGCATTGATGGAGGATTACATAATTTGAACTAAAGTTTGGCAAATGCCTACATCTTCTGATTTGAAAAACTACAAGTGCTCCGTAATTCCTTTCTTGTCCCTCTCCTCCTAGGAGTTGCATCTAGAAGGAAAGAGAGCAAAAGGAGCGATTGGGCAGAAGCCCAGCCCGACCCCGTGAGGACCAGCAGGACGCAACCTGACAAGATCGGGAGGGCATCCCCCCGGCAAGGAAGAAGAGGCCAGGGACGGAGAGAGCAGCTAGGCGATGCCTTGGTCACCACCGCCAGGACCAGAGGAACACGGCAGGAGGGACATCGGCAGGGAAGACGAAGCCGAAGTTCATGAGGAAGCCTGCCGGGGTCCAGCTAGAGGAGGCGGAGACACCTACACCCAACACCCCGGCAAATCGCTCTGTCGGGGAGAAGGCCAGGTGCATATGATGGGGCCGCCGGCGCCTAGCTGACGATGATGGTGCATCCAATGCTCAGCTGTAGTCCGAGCCGCCGCCCTCCCGCTCGGTGCCGTCGTCTTCGCCGTCAGTGTCCTCTTCGTCACTGTCGCTCGAGGTGGAGCTTTCATCATCGGTCGAGCTCTCCATGCAGCACCCTAAGCGAGCACCCGAGCGCCCGAAGACTATGATGGAGAGTAGGTCAGCCTCCTTTAACTTAAAATGAAGGACGTGCCCCTCTGCCAAGCTATGGCCACGTGCAAAGGTTTTCCAGCCACGCCGGAGACGCATGACATGAGGTGCGGGGAACTCCACGTCCACTCGCATGTTGCCATTACAGCAACCCCTCGTGTGTAACTTCAACCCGTGCGGCTGTTCAACCTCCATTACCGTTACAAAAGGGGTGGGAAGCCGAAGACGACTACGTGGAGGCTCGCGCAGCCTAACAAGGAACTCCAGTGCCGTGTCTCCGACATGGCCCTCCAATAGACTCGAAGCGTCTGGGGGAGGAGTGGCCGAGCCACTACCGCGTCCTCCTCAGCCCCGAGCACCGCGCCGGTCGTGACCACGTCCCGCAGCTCCACCTTGTGCACTGGATCCTACCCCTGCGTCCCCAGCAGAGGCAGGGGTACGGTGCCGAGAGGAAGCCCTTGTCGTCGCTGCCGGAGCTCGACCACGCCCTCTTCCCTACACGATGGTGGAAGAAGGGTACAAGAAGAAGAAGATGCGTGGGTGAGCCTTTCTGTTCTCCTCCACGCTCCCTTTTATAGCGGAGCATGGCAGGGGGCTGGCTCCACACCACCCTGTGGTAACCGCCCTTCTCCTCCAATCCGGTTCATCTGCGTCACTGACAATGTCTAGATTCACCGGCCGCCCTCCTGCACCAATCCATGGCGCCGCGCCTTTTGCCATGGCACTCATTCCCGCGCCCCGCGCATCTGCCACCAACCCTGAGCAATGCATGCAGCGTACATGGCGGAAACAGCAGAGGTGGTGGGTGAGTAAAATGATAGTTACTTCCCCGAACCACGCAGACGCTTCAATCAACTCCCCATGAAGGTAGGCGTCCCACGATCCATTACGTGGGTAGCCCCACATCGTTCAGCATGACTCGTGGGGAAACCGGGAACTGATTCAATTCCTGAAGAAGTAAAGAAGATCTTAGAAACATGGATCCAGCCGCATCTTGGTCAGGATGCACGCCTGCGCAGTGTTTGGGCCTACCCCAACGATTCCTGACAGCACGTGTGGGACAGGCCCAGGGGCTACTGTCGGTGCAACAAACATTGGCATTTGTCGACCGAGCTCGTGCGCAGGCGTGCCGACGATCATACATCCAGCACCAATGCATGACACGAAACCAAGACAGAGAAGTCGCTCTTCGTGAGATCAAGGAGAGTATTAAGAAGAACAAGACAACAAGATATCACCTTGGGAAGACCTCCCTTGCCGGGCAGGAGAGCCTGCTTAGGTCAAGGCCGCCCCAAGGACAAGTCCAGGTTTGCCCCGGCAGGCCTGCCGGGGCCGCCAAGACCAACCCCCGCCAAGCTCTTTCAACGAGGAATCCCCACCAAGATGCCACCGCTCCACCTCATCACACCCAAGTCACTCATCCATGCGGTGTCAAGGTGTTAAGCTACCAGGTGTATCCTCTCGAGCACGTGGCAGCATCAAGGAGAAGAGATTAGCTTTATTGACACCCGTCCAGGAGGCGTGTCCAGCTGATAAGAAGAGGCAAATCAGTGGTGTAACTGGCTTGCTGGGATTCGCCCTCGACTCGACACCTAGCAGTGCATTTAATGCACTTTGTCCTAACTCCAAGAGTTAGGTATGATGGCACGGTTAGCTATCTAATCACACCCAAATGACTGTTTTGCCATTGTGGTTGCCCGTTAGCCTATAAAAGGAGGCCCGAGGTAACCTAGCAAGGGGTTCGAACACTTTGACCCCTAACATTTGTAAGCTCACATTGCTTTCCCCAAGGCATCCTTACCGGGCCAGAGATCTTCGAGCCTTCTTCCACCTCCAGATTAATCCACCAAAGCATGAGTAGGGTTTTACGCTGCAAAGCGGCCTGAACCTGGGTAAAAGAGAAGGAGTCCATCGCCGTGCTGTCCCCCAGTGCTTCTACTCTTTGTGCAACGTGGCCCTCCCCATGCCGAACCACAAAGGGGCACCCCCACCCCATAGGTGATCGCGCTTCAATGCCGACAGCGCGGTCTTGGCGCCATGCCGCCGTGACCTCTTGGGCGACCCGGTCCAGGCGATGGCGCTATTGCTCGAGGGGCGCACATGCGTCGAACGGCGTTCGGTGCATGATCTGGCAGCTAGCCTCATCTTAAGACGACACAGGTGCTCTGTGCGGCGGGTCACGCGCCCGCGCGTCGCTGCGGGGCCCGATGTCGTAGCGGCGCAAGGGAGGAGGCAGAGGCGCGCCATGCGCCACGTTGCCAGCATGAGCCACAGAGGACGGAGTGAGTGGGAGGGTGCCTGCGTCTCACCAGCGGTGTTGACGAGCTCGGTGAAATGGCCAAGCCAGGTGTCATAACCTTTGGCAATTGTGCAGTAGCTCATGCGCCATGAGCAGCATAGCCTGCGCATTCACCGGTCCACGGTGGGCTTGGGAGGATGAGGCCATAGCTGGGGTGATCGAAGGTGTGGTGGTGTGGCCGTCGGGCGGCATGGAAGGGTGCATGGACGAATCCTGCTGCTCGTACGCAGCGGGGTAAGTGGTAGCGTTGGCTGCGGCCGAGGAGGAGTGGCGGCGGCCGCCGGCCCATAGGCTCTGTCTGGTGACACTAGTTGCCCGACACTTAGCACAAACACAGTGAGCGTCGGCCATGGAGATGGTGGAGAAGGAACTGGAGTGAAGCGGAAGAACGGAGGCACACCCCTACCTGGCGAGCCAAATTTCAGAATCGGGGATTCGGGGGCCCAAGAAAGGTTCAAACTCTAGGGTGTGCTCGCCGAACTTCGCTAAGCCCTAATTCGCTGCCCACTACCTCACGGTGACGCTCCGACATGCTCGAGCGAGAGGAAAGACGAACTACAGACACATCAGTTTACCCAAGTTTGGGACACCTTGCGGTGTAAGACCCTACACCTTCTTGTGGATGGATTGCCTTGTGAGGTAGGATGAGTATGAGAGTACAAGGGAAAGTGTGAGGCCTCCGGAGAGTCTGGATCCGATCCCCTCCTATGGTCACACCTAGCCTATATTTATACTGGCCTCGGTCCTCTTCCCTCAAAAACACTCGGCGGGAAGGGTTGCCACAACAGCCAATTTTGAAGGGGAATAGGCGTACAACTTATCCTGACTAAAGGTGGTCTTCGCCTACTAAAGCTTCCTGCCATGACGCGCTGGTGGGCCTCCGTCCTAGTGAGCCTGTTGTCTTGGTCTTGTTGGACCAAAGAGGCAACCTTTGGGGATTGTTTCGGGAACTGGCGCACTGTCCTTGGTCCCTTAGCACGAAAGAGGAAAACCTCCTTATCCGCGCCTGCTGGCGCCCTTCTGGCTCCGCCCGTCTCCACGCGCGTCACCCATGTGAAGGCGCAGGGCCGCGTGGCTCCTCCATCTGATCCTTTGCCTGCACGCCTCTGCGAGGGTCGTCGGGAGGCAGCCTTGGGAACCTGCCTCGTGAGGTTACTAATGACGCTAGCTGACGTGCGCGTCACGAGGAGGAGGCCTCGCAAGGGCCTTGCTCGTGAAGTCCCGACGTTGGGCCAGCTTGGGCCTTAAGCCTCAGGATGCTCCCTGGGCCACAAGCACATGGGCCTGGGTACCCCCAGTCCCACGGGCCCGAGAGGCTGGTGTGCCTGGGTATGTCTGGTGGGTGTGGGCTCAAGAGCCTCATCATCGAATTGTGGCAGCAAACATGAGCGTGGGTAGCTTTTGTTTTGTTCTTGCCACTCGTTGCTGTACCCTTCTTCGGCTGCTAGGACATTCATCCATCTGTCGTTGAGGGTATCTTGTTTGGCTTTTAGCCGCTTTTGCATCTTCTTCAGGCTTCGGGCAGTGGCTATAAGTTGCCGCTTGAACCGTTCTTGATCCAGCGGGTTATCGAGGACGATGAAATCCTCGGCTCCGAGGCTAACCTCCTCTTTGGAAAGAGGAAGGTAGTTGCTATCCTCGGAGTCATTGAGGTCCTCGGGGGTATACTGATCCTCGTGCCCCTCCGAGACATCAAGTTGTTGTTCGGGGGCAGCGGGGTCACCGAGGTCTCCCATATTTTCCGGGGTATCATTTTATCCGGTGGCCGTGTTGCTTTCCCTACCCTTACATCCCCTGGATAATCTTTGCTGACGTCGGCATTTGGGAGGCACCTCGTCGAGCTTGTTGCCATTCTTTCTGGGGGTGCCGTCGCCGTTCTTCCTAGTAGTGTCATCACCCTTATCATTGGGGGTGTCCACCATATAGACATCATAGGTGGAGGTGGCTGTCCACCGTCCAGTGGTGGGATGGGAGTAGCAGTATGAGCCGTGGCGTTGACATCTTCATCCATGTCCTCGGCCTCCTCAGAAGCATAGTCCGGCATATCGGTTAAATCTTCAAAAGTGTCTACTAAGTGGGTGGTGAGTGGGATGTAAAATTCCCCGTGGCCTACCTCGAGACCGATCCAAGCATAGTTCGAGGACGGGTCATCGTAATGTTCATTGTCTAGATCCGGGCCAGCGTCTCGTTCTATAGCGAGAGATCGGCGGGATTCGTCTTCCGGAGTCTTTCGGAGTTAGCCTCCGGCATCCCTGTACAGGGAGCGTGTTTGGCCAAGGCTGACCCCTGGTTTTTGGACACTGTAATCGGGTCCGAGATCAAAGCTAGATCCAAAGTAAGGATCGACCCGGAGGTGGGGTCGAGGAGAAGGTCCAAAGTTAAAGCTTTGGGAGTTCTAGGCTCATTGAGCGAGGCTGAGAACCTAGTAAAGGCCAGATCGCCCCGAGCATCAGCAACATACTCTAAGTTGCCGAACCTGACTTCCTGTCCTGGGGCAAAGCTGCCAATCTGGTCGAGGTGACGGGCCGAATCGGCATGTTGGACGATACTGCCGAACAAAAAGGGCTGGTCGGGACAAAGATATCCCCGGTGTGGATGCCATCGCTGATGACTAAGTGAGCCATTGATCCTTTGGCGATCCCATAGCAGAACTCTCAATGAAAGCACCAATGTTGGTGTCAAAATCGGCAGATCTTGGGTAGGGGGTCCCGAGCTATGGATCTTGGATCAATGGGGAACAGGAAACACAGGGACAATATTTACACAGGTTCGGGCCCTCTCGAAGAGGTAAAACCCTACGTCCTGCTTGATTGTATTGATGTGTATATGAGGATTACAGAGTTGATCTACCACGAGATCCGATGAAGTAAACCCTAGATGAGTAGGATGATGGTTCTTCTTGGCTCTACGGACTAAACCCTCTCATTTATATAGACACCAGGGGTACCTAGGGTTACACATGGTCAGTTTCCATCAGGTAATAAACATGCCGATTCTTCCATCTTGACTTAGAGGACACGCCAAGGTTTCGGAGGTTTCCTTCCTGAACATGGAGTCGACTTATAGCTCGGCCTTCCAGTAATATCTAGAGAGTGGCCCACCTGTCCGGCCCATAAGAGATAGACCGGCAGCCCAAGGACCTCTTAGTCAAGGGCTCCCTCAGAGCCCGTACCCCTATTTAGGGTGGGGGAATACTTGTCCGAGGTCAATTTGCATGGCCTACGTAAATGTCGATGAGCTGGGGGTGCGCTTACCCGCATGGGTAGCCTCCTCGGATGCCTGCACCTCGGCTGCGAAAGTTGCAATCTGCTCCTCCATTCAGAGGGAGCGTTCAGTGTTGCCATTGACTGTAATAACATCATTTGGTCCTGCCATTTTTAGCTTTAAGTATGCATAATGCAGAACTGCGTTGATGCAAACAAATGCGGTGCACCCTAGAAGCGCGTGGTACCCACTGCAAAAGGGAACTATCTCGAAGATTAACTCCGTGCTTCTGAAATTCTCGGGCGACCCGAAGACTACCTCTAGTGTCACTGTTCCCGTGCAACGAGCTCCGACGCTTGGTATGAAACCTTTAAAGGTGGCGGTGCTAAGCTTGATCTGGGATGAGTTGATGCCCATCTTTCTGACCGTGTCTACGTAAATTAAATTGAGGCTGCTGCCTCCGTCCATGAGGACATGCATCAGGTGAAATCCATCCTCTATCAGATCCAAGACTTGAGCAGTTGACCCGCCATGCCTGATGCTTTTTGGATGGTCATGTTTGTCGAATGTGATCAGGTAAGCCGACCACGGATTGAACTTCGGGGCGATGGGCTCCAATGCATAAAGGTCCCGAAGTGCGTGTTTCCTCTACTTCTTGGGGATGTGGGTGACGTAGATCATGTTTACATCCTTTACCTCATGAGGAAACTGTTTTTCTCCTCCATTATTCGGCCGTCAAGGATCGTCCTCGTCTTCGCTGCGAGGCTAGGCTTTACTATTACCATCCATTGCCATCTTGCCAGCCTGCTTGAAGACCCAACAATTCCGGTAGGTATGGTTTGCTGGTTTTTCCGAGGTGACATGAATTTGGCACGACCTATCGAGGATCTTGTCGACCTAGCTGGGTCCATCTTGTTTGCTTTAAAGGACTTCTTTTTTTGACCGGATCTAGGTATTTTGAACCCTGCATTTACTAAGACATCCTTTGTGCCGCTCCCACTATTTTTATGCCTGAGCTAGTTTTTATTGCGTCAAGGCTTGCCATTGGCATCACAGGTCTCTGGGGTGACAGCCTCGCCATTGTGAGTGCTGCGGGCTAGACAACTATCCTCTCCCACGCAAAAGCAGGTTATGAGTGAGGTAAGGGCCGCCATGGTTGAGGGAGTCCTAGATTAAGGGGTCCTCGGTCCGTCGGACCGTCGCTTATGGGCTGGACTGATGGGCTACTGTGGAGCCAAGCTGGGCCATGGACCTGTGACCGGATAGGAGATCTTCGGAGCTGTGGTGTGCCCTCCAAGTCATGATTTAACATGATCTTTCCTTTGTTGTAACCGACCGTATGTAACCCTAACCCTACTGTTGTCTATAAAAACCAGAGGGTTTTAGTATTTAGGGCTAGAGCAACATTCGATCCCTCATCAACCTAGGGTTGAGCTCGCTTGATCTCGAGGTAGATCAACTCTGTAATCATACCATACACATCAAATACAATCAAGCAGGATGTAGGGTTTTACCTCTTAGAGAGGGCCCGAACCTAGGTAAACATCGTGTTCTTCGTCCCTTATTCCCCATCTATCCTAGATCCACAACTCAGGAGCCCCTACCTGAGATCCGCAGTTTTGTCACCGACATTGGTGCTTTCATTGAGAGTTCCGCTGTTGGGTCACCGAAGGATCGATGGCTCGCCTGATCATCGGAGATGGTGTTAGCTCCGGGGACCTCTTTGTCCCCGGCCAGCCCTTCGCGTTTGGTAGCATCGTGCTGCACGCCAACCTAACTGGTCATCTAGACCAAATCAACAATTTTGCCCCCGAGCACCAGATTAGATTTGGCAACCTGGAGTACGTCGTGGACGCTCGAGGCGATCTGGTCTTCGCCAGATTCGTGGCCTCACCCGGTACCCCCATGGTCCCCACAGGGCCTGCTCTAGAGTCTTCTCCCTATCCGATATATGGATCGGCCTCAACCCGTCAGCCGACCTCGAGCTCGGACACCTCTGCCTTCTCCGCGGACCAGGAATCCCCATCGGCCATGCCAATGACGCACGCCGAAGACTCAGCTTCAAGCCTCAGTACGGGAGCGGTGTTCAGATGCCAAGAGTCACTCTCGGCCGAACCCTCCCCCCATGTCATGGATCTGACCTCGAGCCCCAGCGACGGGTCAATGTTCGGAGACCAGGAATCATCCCCTACCGAACTCCCCCTCACCAACTCGGCCTCGAGCCCCAACACGGATGAAGCATCCGAAGACCAGGTTTCATCCTCGGCCCCTCCTGCCTACGCGGCCGCGCAGCTGACCATGACCCTTGAGGTTGACTCAGCCCTTGGAGACCAGGGTTCAGTCCGGACTTGGATCACTCCTCTCCCCTCTGCAATGGAGACCGGTTCTAAGTGGCCACCTTACGCCAGCTCGGTAAGCCCCGCTTCGTTAAACGAGGTGCTTGAATGAATCCGGATGATGGCCATTCGAGATGACTTGCCCTCGGCTTGTGTTCAGCAGCCCCCCGAGGCAAATTATATGGAATTTTACAACCCACCCACCACCCACCTAGTGGCCACAATAGAGGACTTAATAGACATGTTGTACTACACCTCGGAAAATGCCTATTCCATGGACGAGGACAGTGGAGCCATGGCCAACACCGACATCGCTCCCCCTGTCACTGGCCACTGGACGGCCACGTCCACCTACGACGTCTATATGGTGGACACTCCAAAAGACGACGACGGCTCCCCGAGGAAAGATAACGGCAAGCCCAGCGATGAGCCACCAAAACACCGCAGACAACGTCGCCGCTCTAGGGCACGTCAAAGCCATGCGAGCAACAGGGACACCGGAGAGAAGGCACTCCAGACAATATGGACAACCTCGACGACCACGGTGCCGACGAGCAACCACAAGATGATCACGGAGAGCATGAGGACCCGCTCAATCTCGTGGACCTCAATGACTCCAAAGATAGCAACTACCTCCCCCTTTCTGAAGAGGAGGTCAGCTTGGGTGACGAAGATTTCATCGTCCCTGAAGACCCGCTGGATCAAGAGCAGTTCAAACGGCAGCTAATTGCCACTCCGCATAGCCTGAAGAAACAACGGCAAAAAATAAAGGCTGAACAGGATACCCTCAATTACAGATGGACTAAGGTCCTAACTGTCGAAGAGGAGTACGGCCACAAATGACAGACCAAGAGCTACCCGAAGCGAAAGCTATTGCCGCAATTCGACGACAAAGCCATAGAGCAAGTACCTCCAAGGCACACTCAGGTGGAACAGCCAGACCGCCCCCCTTGAAGACGGGACAGGATAGCTGATAAAGACGAACAGCCTCCCGCTCCACCTCACCGTGGAGGCAAGGAGCCATTACGGCCAGTTTATGAGTATGACCTACAACGCGATCTGGACGCTCGGGCGGGTCTGACGAGGTCCATTTATGGACACAAAGATGACCCTCCCATTAGACGGGACGGTTACCAAGCCTGGCTAGACAGAAATGACAGAGCACGGGAACAACAATGAGCCCAGATGACAAACGATCTCGGGCGCGACGTAGCCCAAGTTAGGGGCGCCGCTCACTATCTGTGTTTCACGAACAAGGTGATGCAGCACCAATTTCCGGAAGGATTCAAACCCGTAAATATCGAGCCGTATGACGGGACAACAGAGCCGGCCGTATGGATTGAAGATTTTCTTCTGCACATTCATATGGCACAAGGAGATGACCTCCACGCCATCAAGTATCTACCGTTAAAGCTCAAAGGTCCAGCTACACACTAGTTAAATAGCCTCCCCGAAGACTCCATAGGATGTTGGGAGGAGCTCGAGGATGCCTTCCGAGCTAACTTCCAAGGCACTTATGTCTGGCCCCCGGACGCCGATGACCTGACCCACGTAATCCAGCAGCCCGGCGAGTCAGCCCAGCAATTTTGGAACCGGTTCTTGACCAAGAAAAACCAGATCGTTGACTGTCCGGACGCCGAACCTATAGCCGCCTTTAGGCATGGTATTTGAGACCATCGGCTAGCACATCAGCTCGGCCAGGACAAGCCAAGAACGATGGCAGCACTTACCTCCCTAATGACCCGCTTCTGCGCTAGAGAAGATAGTTGGCTGCCTCATAGAAGCACCAACCCAGAAGACCCCGGCACCTTTGAAGTTCAGGATGGGAATAGAAAGCCACGGCGCAACAAGAACGAGTGTCGCCACAATGACGGAGAAGTCGACGAGACGATAGTAAATGCCGGATTCCACAATCCGAAGTCTGGGTCATGGAAAAAGCCTTCTAAAGGCAACCAGGATGGACCAACCAAGTTTGATGCAATCCTCGACAGGCCTTGCGAGATACATGACACACCTGAGAAGCCCGCCAACCACACTAACCGTAACTGTTGGGTGATAAAATAGGCCAGCAAACTCACAGCAGAAGACTCTAGCAAAATCCCTCAAAGCAAGGACGATGATGAGACCCGTAGGCCGACTAGTGGAGGCCAAAAACCCTTCCCTCCTGAGGTCAAGATGGTGAACATGATCTACACCACCCATATACCGAGAAAGGAGAGGAAGCGCGCGCTAAGAGATGTTTACGCCGTCGATCTAGTAGCGCCAAAGTTTAACCCATGGTTGGCTTGCTCGATCACCTTCGACTGCAGGGACCACACCACCAGTATCCGTCATGGAGCATCGGCGGCCCTGGTACTCGGCCCCATTGTCAATGGGTACCACCTCACGAGAGTCCTTATGGACGGAGGCAGTAGCCTCAATCTGATTTATGCAGACACAGTGAGGAAAATGGGGATCGATCCATTAAGGATCAAACCTAGTAACACCACCTTCAAGGGGGTTATTCCGGGCATAGAGGCCCGTTTCTCAGGCACGGTGACTCTGGAAGTGGTATTCGGCTCGCTAGACAACTTTCACAGCGAAGACTTGATCTTTGATATTGCCCATTCTGTAGTGGCTACCATGCCCTCCTCGGCCGAACGGCGTTTGCCAAATTCAACGTCATCCCGTATTACGCATATCTCAAACTGAAGATGCCTGGTCCTTCGGGCGTTATAATGATCAACGGTAACATGGAGCGTTCACAACAGACCGAGGAACATACGGCGGCCCTGGCAGCCGAAGACCAATTCGTTGCCAATGGGCCCAGGTATCAGCCCGCCGTAAAGGAAAAAGATACAACTAAATGGGCTCGAGCCCGGTCCCTGTCATGGGAGCTCGCCTGCGTACGACGCAAATAGGGAAACGCTCCCCATGGCACACCCACCATCATTGCTCTACGTGCCTCATCAGCACAACTTCACTCTCAAGATACCATGGGCGGCCGTGGGGGCTTATATCA
Source organism: Thinopyrum elongatum (assembly GCA_011799875.1). Lineage (NCBI taxonomy): Eukaryota > Viridiplantae > Streptophyta > Magnoliopsida > Poales > Poaceae > Thinopyrum > Thinopyrum elongatum. The sequence goes on along the minus strand of CM022298.1, from coordinate 285,280,116 downwards.
AACAATAACACCATGTGTTCGGCTCAACCGAACTATGGCATCACCACGTCCTCGGACAGGCAACGGGTATGGCCCCCGGACTCACCTAGCATCAAGTTGTGACAACATGGCTACCTTTCAAGTTTCCTATTAAAGGCCCCCCTTGCCAACATGTGTTCTTCTACACGGACGCCCACCCACCCAGCAGAAGCAAAGGCGCAGACGTGCAGCAGGGCACAGTCGAGGCTTCGACCCACGAATCAAGGCCCTGTGTAAACCTTTCTCTGTAAAGTTTTCTTTTCTTACTCACAATAAACACCTCGATAGATTGAATTGTACGTATAGACGTCCCTAGTTTATGAAAAATAAAAACACCTTGTACGGTGTTTGGGCATTTGTATTGTCCGGTCTTTCTTCTTCCTTTTTCCGCTCTTCGAACAGCTTGGCATGCACACATTGTGTAGCAAGTACAAATCGGTTAATTGACCAAGGGCTTGATGTTTTCATCAGTTCTACGTACTAAGTCCGGCACCACTTTCCATTGTGTGTTAGGCATCTCGGATATTGCACTATATGCATTAGTTCCGAACTATGTCTTGGGGTCAATAGTTGGGTTGCCCGGCTCCTGTGATTGCCTTCTTACGTTCCGCATGTTCGGCTAAGAAGGTAAAGGGAGAACCCCTGCGACTGTACTTCTGGCTAGCTCAGCTAAGCCCCTCAGGGAGAAAGTCGAAAAATGACCATCCTAGTAAGCGTGAACTGGTCGGCGATCCGATGACAAGTGTTAAACGTAAGAATCGTTAGCGATTTATCCATGTCATATACAGGGTTTAGCCTAGCACAAACCATGTGATTACAAAAGGCATGCCTCGGCTTCCCCATACATCACAAAGCATTGGGGTCTAGTCATTAGCCTCCGCAGTCAAGCTCCTTTGCCTAAGTGAAAGTAATAAAGCCGCATAGTCCGATTGCCTAGTCTCTCTCATGCACTACCACCTTCGGGCACCGAGACATCGCCTAAGGGTAAAAGTGCGGAGAAGAAACACCCCTCGTAATATTCACTTGGGGGCTGAAGCCAACGACTGGTAACTTTCAGAATAATAAACGGCCACACAGGAGTTAAATAAAAACACCATAGTATATAACATACAAACGGGCCGCATTATAAAGCAAAAGGTCCAGTTGACAACTTAATACAATCACTCAATGATTACTTCTTTGGAACACTGGCCCTCTATCTCCCGAGCACCATCCATAACTTGTGCGAAGTAGTGTTCGGGGCGCCGATGCTCTTTCCCAACTGGCGGGGGGCCAGTGGCCATATCCATTGGCTTAATCTTAGGAAAATGAACCATGGTCTTCGCAAAGGCTAGCCTAGCTCCCTCAAGGCATGCAGAGCACTTCACGGCATCAATCCGGGGTGACTCATCACGCAACTTCTGCACCAGACCAAAGTAGCTGCTCGGAATCGGCTCTGAGGGCCATAGCCGGACACAAAGATCCTTCATGGCCGGCCCAGCCATCCAATGGAGCTCCATTAGTTGCTTCATCTGGTTGCTGAGGAGGGGAGGATGCTCGGGCGCTTGGAAATGCGCCCAATAAAGCCACTGATCGGAGTTCTCCTCCCGCTTGGCGTAGTGCTCTGCCGCATCCACCGCACTCCTGGGAAGCTCGGCAAAAACGCCTGTGGAGCGCCAGACCCGTGTCAGCAATGCGAACCTGTTGCTGCCAAAAACACTCTATAGTAAGTATGGCTTACCATCTGCGATCTACCTCAGTTGGCAAAGCTCTTCGTGGGTACCCTGCACTTCGGTCCTAGTCTCCGAGAGCTCTTTTTCCACCTTGGACAGCTCGGAGGACTGCTCTTTCTGTTTTTGCTCAAGGTCCTCACATTTCGTGACGGCATCCTTGAGCTCCAGTTGCACTTCGACTACTCAAGCCTCGTGCTTCTCACCGGCGGTCTTCACCATCTTGAGTTTGGCCACCGCCTTTTCGATAATCGCTTTCTTTTCGGCCGCCTCGGCCTCGGCCTTCTTCAGCGCAGCCTTGAGGACCTCGACCTACGCGGCGGTAGCTGCAGTAACCAAAGCACCATGTGCTCAGCATACAATCCGGAATGTAACTGTCCGACGGTGTTAACTATACATTCCGATAGGGGCTTACCTTGCGCCTCATCCAGCCGTTTGTTGACTAGGTCAAGCTCTTCATCGGAGCGTTTAAGCTTCCGATCCATCTCCTCCAGCGTAGCAGCATTAGCAGCCACGGCCAAGGATGATGCCTACCATATCAAATAAATCATGACACTTTAAATACTGGCCTACGGATATTTGACCCTCTGTAAGGTTTTTGCAATCCTCACAGAGCCTCGGGGGCTGTTATGGACAAGGCCTACTCAAACTCCAAGCTAGAGGCTAAAGCCGTTTTCGCGGGGAAAGAGCATTACTTGACTCACCTCGAAGCCTGTAAAAAGGCCTTGGATGGAATCATTCAGTCCGGTATGGACGGACCGAACACCTTGTAGAAACGCACCCATAAGGCCGCGGTGCTCGCTGATGATACGTCTCAAACATATCTATAATTTATGAAGTATTGATGCCATGTTTGCAACAATTTTATATGGTTTTGGTATAATTTTATTAGAACTAACCCGCACTGACGTTGTTTTCAGCAGAACTACCATGGTGTCGTTTTTTGTGCAGTAATAAAAGTTCTCGGAATGGGCTGAAAATTTACGGTGATTTTTGCCCATTTCTTTTTCTTTTGATTTTGGTCTGGATTTGCTTTTCTGAGGCTTAGTGGTCTTGAAACCTGGAGAGATCACCCTTTATTCTTCTCCCAAGTGGCTAGTCAAGCTCAAAACCATCCCAAGACCTTGTCATTTCCATCTTGGACCAATCCCAATATTCTTTTCCTTGGGAATATTCCTTTTTCTATTAAAGGAATAACCCTATTTGCCCTGGGTTGTGAAGCAACCAACATTTCCAGCATTCCAAAGATTACCAAATAATTCTCATAATTTTTTTGGGTCATATCTTCCTCAGATATGTCAAAATCCATCCTTGCCATGTTCAGAAATATTTCACTAATATTCCTTTTCTGATTCTGCCCCAGCTGGCAGTTTGAGAAGCAAGTACCCTTTATCTTTGCTTGCTTGCTCTCAAATTTTTGTGCACTCTTTCCTATCCAAATCATTGCCTCTTGCCAAAAATTCAACTCAAGAGGGCTAGTAAATCTTCCTTGGAAAATTTCCAAAGTTTCTGGTCAATTGGAAGCTTGATGAAGGAAGTACTAGCTAGGTTGATCCAATGAGCTGAAATTTTGCAAGCATCTTCATATGCTCAAATCATGACTCTCCACCAAATTTCAACCCTATACAATCAACTATGTGAGCATACCATCAAATCTTGGCTTCTGGTCATGTTTTCCTGTTGTGAAGCAACTATATTTTGTATTGCTTCATAATTGCTAAAAATTTACCAGAGCATTCTTTCACCCATATAACCTATCTCCACAAAATTTGGGCTAATTTTATCTAGCCATTTTTCCTCTGCAATCTTCTTAAGATTCTGGTCAGAGAGGTCCATTATGAAGGAAGTACCATTTTGGCTTGTCCAAACGGAATGAAATTTTTATGGCACTCTCATATAACCAAATCATCATCCTATGCCCATTTTCAGCCCAAGGCAACACTATATGTGAGTGCCAAATCAAGATCTGTTTTCTGGACCAGATTGGTCAGTTGCAAAGCAACTATGCTAAATACTTGTCCAAATCCTCTCTAATTGAACAGAATTATAGTCCTTATCAACCTAAACCTCCCAGACATCACATTTGGCTCTTATCACCTCCCTGTTGATCACAGTTGTTCAGTCAAGTTTGCTACAACAAACTTCTAGTAAAGCCTCACATCTACTCTTGGTCTCTTTTGCTGATCTATCACTTTTGTGATGCCTTGGGGAGCAAGGACTACACTCCAGACAAGGTGTGCCAGCCTCTCGTGTCCCCTCCGACTAGGTGCATGCAGTGATCACATGTTTGGATGCCTATGCACGTGCTCTGTACCGTTTGGCCGCGTCCAGAGCGCCGCCCAGCTCCTGTCCTCTCGGTCTCGTCGGTTTCCACCTCTCTCTCGACACCTAGCCATGTCTAGGAGCCTCTATATGCATTAGTTCCGAACTATGTCTTGGGGTCAATAGTTGGGTTGCCCGGCTCCTGTGATTGCCTTCTTACGTTCCGCATGTTCGGCTAAGAAGGTAAAGGGAGAACCCCTGCGACTGTACTTCTGGCTAGCTCAGCTAAGCCCCTCAGGGAGAAAGTCGAAAAATGACCATCCTAGTAAGCGTGAACTGGTCGGCGATCCGATGACAAGTGTTAAACGTAAGAATCGTTAGCGATTTATCCATGTCATATACAGGGTTTAGCCTAGCACAAACCATGTGATTACAAAAGGCATGCCTCGGCTTCCCCATACATCACAAAGCATTGGGGTCTAGTCATTAGCCTCCGCAGTCAAGCTCCTTTGCCTAAGTGAAAGTAATAAAGCCGCATAGTCCGATTGCCTAGTCTCTCTCATGCACTACCACCTTCGGGCACCGAGACATCGCCTAAGGGTAAAAGTGCGGAGAAGAAACACCCCTCGTAATATTCACTTGGGGGCTGAAGCCAACGACTGGTAACTTTCAGAATAATAAACGGCCACACAGGAGTTAAATAAAAACACCATAGTATATAACATACAAACGGGCCGCATTATAAAGCAAAAGGTCCAGTTGACAACTTAATACAATCACTCAATGATTACATCTTTGGAACACTGGCCCTCTATCTCCCGAGCACCATCCATAACTTGTGCGAAGTAGTGTTCGGGGCGCCGATGCTCTTTCCCAACTGGCGGGGGGCCAGTGGCCATATCCATTGGCTTAATCTTAGGAAAATGAACCATGGTCTTCGCAAAGGCTAGCCTAGCTCCCTCAAGGCATGCAGAGCACTTCACGGCATCAATCCGGGGTGACTCATCACGCAACTTCTGCACCAGACCAAAGTAGCTGCTCGGAATCGGCTCTGAGGGCCATAGCCGGACACAAAGATCCTTCATGGCCGGCCCAGCCATCCAATGGAGCTCCATTAGTTGCTTCATCTGGTTGCTGAGGAGGGGAGGATGCTCGGGCGCTTGGAAATGCGCCCAATAAAGCCACTGATCGGAGTTCTCCTCCCGCTTGGCGTAGTGCTCTGCCGCATCCACCGCACTCCTGGGAAGCTCGGCAAAAACGCCTGTGGAGCGCCAGACCCGTGTCAGCAATGCGAACCTGTTGCTGCCAAAAACACTCTATAGTAAGTATGGCTTACCATCTGCGATCTACCTCAGTTGGCAAAGCTCTTCGTGGGTACCCTGCACTTCGGTCCTAGTCTCCGAGAGCTCTTTTTCCACCTTGGACAGCTCGGAGGACTGCTCTTTCTGTTTTTGCTCAAGGTCCTCACATTTCGTGACGGCATCCTTGAGCTCCAGTTGCACTTCGACTACTCAAGCCTCGTGCTTCTCACCGGCGGTCTTCACCATCTTGAGTTTGGCCACCGCCTTTTCGATAATCGCTTTCTTTTCGGCCGCCTCGGCCTCGGCCTTCTTCAGCGCAGCCTTGAGGACCTCGACCTACGCGGCGGTAGCTGCAGTAACCAAAGCACCATGTGCTCAGCATACAATCCGGAATGTAACTGTCCGACGGTGTTAACTATACATTCCGATAGGGGCTTACCTTGCGCCTCATCCAGCCGTTTGTTGACTAGGTCAAGCTCTTCATCGGAGCGTTTAAGCTTCCGATCCATCTCCTCCAGCGTAGCAGCATTAGCAGCCACGGCCAAGGATGATGCCTACCATATCAAATAAATCATGACACTTTAAATACTGGCCTACGGATATTTGACCCTCTGTAAGGTTTTTGCAATCCTCACAGAGCCTCGGGGGCTGTTATGGACAAGGCCTACTCAAACTCCAAGCTAGAGGCTAAAGCCGTTTTCGCGGGGAAAGAGCATTACTTGACTCACCTCGAAGCCTGTAAAAAGGCCTTGGATGGAATCATTCAGTCCGGTATGGACGGACCGAACACCTTGTAGAAACGCACCCATAAGGCCGCGGTGCTCGCTGATGATACGTCTCAAACATATCTATAATTTATGAAGTATTGATGCCATGTTTGCAACAATTTTATATGGTTTTGGTATAATTTTATTAGAACTAACCCGCACTGACGTTGTTTTCAGCAGAACTACCATGGTGTCGTTTTTTGTGCAGTAATAAAAGTTCTCGGAATGGGCTGAAAATTTACGATGATTTTTGCCCATTTCTTTTTCTTTTGATTTTGGTCTGGATTTGCTATTCTGAGGCTTAGTGGTCTTGAAACCTGGAGAGATCACCCTTTATTCTTCTCCCAAGTGGCTAGTCAAGCTCAAAACCATCCCAAGACCTTGTCATTTCCATCTTGGACCAATCCCAATATTCTTTTCCTTGGGAATATTCCTTTTTCTATTAAAGGAATAACCCTATTTGCCCTGGGTTGTGAAGCAACCAACATTTCCAGCATTCCAAAGATTACCAAATAATTCTCATAATTTTTTTGGGTCATATCTTCCTCAGATATGTCAAAATCCATCCTTGCCATGTTCAGAAATATTTCACTAATATTCCTTTTCTGATTCTGCCCCAGCTGGCAGTTTGAGAAGCAAGTACCCTTTATCTTTGCTTGCTTGCTCTCAAATTTTTGTGCACTCTTTCCTATCCAAATCATTGCCTCTTGCCAAAAATTCAACTCAAGAGGGCTAGTAAATCTTCCTTGGAAAATTTCCAAAGTTTCTGGTCAATTGGAAGCTTGATGAAGGAAGTACTAGCTAGGTTGATCCAATGAGCTGAAATTTTGCAAGCATCTTCATATGCTCAAATCATGACTCTCCACCAAATTTCAACCCTATACAATCAACTATGTGAGCATACCATCAAATCTTGGCTTCTGGTCATGTTTTCCTGTTGTGAAGCAACTATATTTTGTATTGCTTCATAATTGCTAAAAATTTACCAGAGCATTCTTTCACCCATATAACCTATCTCCACAAAATTTGGGCTAATTTTATCTAGCCATTTTTCCTCTGCAATCTTCTTAAGATTCTGGTCAGAGAGGTCCATTATGAAGGAAGTACCATTTTGGCTTGTCCAAACGGAATGAAATTTTTATGGCACTCTCATATAACCAAATCATCATCCTATGCCCATTTTCAGCCCAAGGCAACACTATATGTGAGTGCCAAATCAAGATCTGTTTTCTGGACCAGATTGGTCAGTTGCAAAGCAACTATGCTAAATACTTGTCCAAATCCTCTCTAATTGAACAGAATTATAGTCCTTCTCAACCTAAACCTCCCAGACATCACATTTGGCTCTTATCACCTCCCTGTTGATCACAGTTGTTCAGTCAAGTTTGCTACAACAAACTTCTAGTAAAGCCTCACATCTACTCTTGGTCTCTTTTGCTGATCTATCACTTTTGTGATGCCTTGGGGAGCAAGGACTACACTCCAGACAAGGTGTGCCAGCCTCTCGTGTCCCCTCCGACTAGGTGCATGCGGTGATCACATGTTTGGATGCCTATGCACGTGCTCTGTACCGTTTGGCCGCGTCCAGAGCGCCGCCCAGCTCCTGTCCTCTCGGTCTCGTCGGTTTCCACCTCTCTCTCGACACCTAGCCATGTCTAGGAGCTTCCCATCGTCGTCCTCTTATCCCTGGACCCCTCTCCCCTCTCACGTCCCCTCCTATGCGGTGTGGCAGCCATACTCGTGACCTGCCGCCGCGGTCGCCGACGTGTCCGGTTGCCGGAGCTCTCCCGAGCCTTCCCAAGCTCGCCTGAGGTCTCCCGTGTCCTGGTGAAGCTCCAGGACGCGTCTCCCCTTCCTTCCCGTGGCTCTGCTCGTGCCAGCGCGGTGGCACACGCGTCACCGCACTCGCGTATGAGCACCGTGTTGCCAAGGCTATTTAAGCCGATCCCGAGCGCTCTTGTCCTCACCATCCTCCTCTCCCCGCTCCACTGGTCCTCCCCGGCCTTTCAATCCATCGCCGGAGGCCCTCCTAGCCCTCCAATGCCACCGTGGCCGCCATCGATGCTCAGCTAAATTCCGGCGAGCCTCGTCTCTTCTCCACCTCTAGCAAACACCATCACCTTCTCCAGTCGCCGGCGATCCTCCCCACCACCTCACCCTCTCGCCGGAGCTGCTGTGGCCTCGCACCCCCAAAGGTCGACCGCCGCCGCTGCTCTCTGTCTCCGTGCGGCGCCGCCATTCCAAGCCTCCCCGATGCCCGTGCCTAGTCCATACGACTGCGGTGTGGTCTCCCGAGGCCGCCGGTGGTCTCACCCTGGCCAGAAACGGCCGGAGCCGCCGGAACCATTCGCCGGCGCCCGCCCCTGCTCCCCACCGCAGTCATCGCTTCCACCCTTCCCCGCACACGGCTGAGACTACCTCTGGACGCGGCACTCGCCAGTGTGCCTGTCCGACCCCTCGCTGACCGGAGTAGCTCGCCGGAGCAGCGGCTCCCCTCGCCGGCCGCGCCCTTCCCTGCCTCCTCTGTTTCTTTTGTCGAGAGGAAGAAGATGGAGATGAGGAGGAGAGAGAAGCCGTGCAGGCCCCACCTGTCAGCGCCTCAAGGCCGGCCCCGCACCTGCCACGTTAGTTAAGTGGAAGCGTACTCCAATGGAGTATGTTTTCCCTGCTGCGGAAGCATATTTCTTCAGAATGCGCGATCTGTTTTGCAGCCAGGGACCTATTTGTATAATTTATTTTTACAGATTGGTCCCTGATCTTCGTCGAGTCGTATCTCTTCAACCACAACTCCGATCGAGGTGATTCCAAAGCCCACGTCTTCGTCTCTTCGAGCCCGTCATGTTGGTACCATTTTCATTGTGTTTTGACACAGTGAAAATAACCATTTTGCCCTTGCCCATAAACAGCCCCCTTCAAGAGAGAATTGTTTCCGGCGATTCTTTCCGCGAGCTTCTCGCACTTCTCCCTGGTGGATCCCTCATCCCCAGGAAAGCCACGACAGCCACTTGCATGATGGATTTGCAGTAGCTATGGTTTCCTACTTGAATAATTATGTAATGTGTACATGCTAATATGTTTGAGGATACTGTATATGCTCACGTTTCATGCTTATCCTTATATTCTGCCCATGTGCATCTTGCTAGTTATCAAGTACTCATTGGTAGCATTATGCTCATGGTTAATACTTGCAGTAGTTCATGCTAAGATGATGACATGTCTGCATGTTTCTTTATCGGTTGTTATGGACATACTGATGTTGTTCATGCTCACCGCTATGCCATGCTCATTTGCATTTAGCTGGTTAAATGCTTGCATGTTGTTGATGCTATGATTCAGATACTATGCTTCCCATCCCTGCTTAGGTTTTATCATTTTCATATGTAGTATGGTTTCATCCTGTTATCGTGACACAGATCATTTACATTCAAGTTAAACCGGATGTTAATCGAACTTGAACACCTGTTGGGTGAGTCATAGTGCGCCACCGACTCGAGCTCACCAGTGCAACCACACTTGCCGGGGTGGGGTGGCCCTAATTCGGTCTATTGCATGCCACTCGCTGGTACCTCCAACCAGGGGAAGGTTATGAGTCTGTGCTACCCTGATCAGGTAGGCGGCTAAAACCATGTGAACCCAGTTTCGGTATTGAGCTCAGGTCCCCGTTTGGGACAGTTTTGTTTGGCCACGACGGTGGCAGGTGTCCGAAGTGACATAGGGGTCACCCATGACATAGCCCAAAGGGGAGTTTGTCGGAGTGGCCAGGAGAGTGCCATGCAATAGATTGGGTTTTGTCGGAACATCGTTGGTCCACCCGAATGGGAGCACGAGGCCATGAGTTCCGTGGTGTGGGTACAGTGTACTAACCTCTGCAGAGTGTATGATCTATTGATAGCCGCATCCTCGGTCATGGGCGCAGTTCGTAGTAGGACACACTATGGGTCAATAGTATAATAATCTTGCTTATAAAACCCCGTTCGATGAGAAAGCAGTTGGTTGATCTTTATGTGATCGCGACAGGATCACCATGGTATCGAGGATACCGATGTTGGTTGATCGTAATCACGAGAGGATCAGTGTGGTATCATGGATACCGGATTTGGTTGATAATGTTATGTGGTGATCTCGGGTAAAGACCAAGCTCCTCGTGGTCATGTTATCACTACGGTATTGTAATACGAAGTTTGGTGGTCCCGAGGTTATCACGTGGCACACTCGGTGGTAAGTTCTTGCATGTGGTGGTTGCGAAGTAACCCCAGAATAGAGTAAGTTGCATCATGATAGTTTTAACCTGTTGCATCCTGCTCATATGCCATGCCATGCTTATATTATTCTAGCATCATCATGTTTACACCTGCTTAACCTATAAATGCCATACTGTTGCTTGTCTTGACTGCTTTTGGTTGCTGTGAGCTTGCGAGTACGTTCAAAGAACTCACCTGGCGTGTCTTGCCAGTTTGTAGGTCATGCCATGATTGCTTGCTTGTCGAGGATTCCGAGTTTGTGAGCTAGGATATGCGTTCCAACCAGAGTCCCTGCGGAATGGAGTTCACCACCATCATCGTTGTTCCGCTCCTTGATGTGACTCCGCTTTCTCGGGTTGTTCCACTGTTAGCATAGAGCTACCCTGGGCAGGCGTAGTGTCACTGTGCCGATGTAATCCATGTACCCTTGTAAACTTATCCATAGTAATAAAGAGTTGATTTGTTCTATGCCAACAGTGTCGTATTCCAGAAGACTTGTCTCTGGGCTAGAATACGGGGCGTTCCAGTTTCCTCTTAGCCGGGGTGCCACAGTAGTTGGTATCAGAGCAGGTCTGGCTGTAGGACGCCCTAGACCACGCGAGCGTTAGTAAATGGTAGTATGGAGTCTTATCGGTTTGCTGCACTTGTTTGTTGCATTTTTTGTTGCATAACATGCATATAGATTATTTATGTTGTCACTAGCGATTGATCTGGTGAGTGTAGTTGGCATCGGCTTCGATTCACCACCTGCACCCTCCTATCTGCATATTTGTTCCTTGGTGTGGTGTCATCTCCGTCCCAGCGGAGTGATGCCAAGGTGCTTGGTGGTGTCGATTCCTTGTCGGATTGATGCACCGGTACCACACCAATTATCCTATTCAGCCACCCCTATTGTTTCGGTGAAAGACATGTTTCTATCCTGGCTCATGCCATCCCACTAGCCGCATTGGCAACCCTTACTGATCTTAGTAATCCGAAAAGGGCAATGCCCGCAAGCCTTTCTTGTCATCGCTATCCTACCCTACCACCCATTCTCTGGACGAGTACGGTTTTCTTCTGTCCGCGTGATGATGATGTGGTCGTGACCTCTGTGTTTTGATACATGATCACCAAGTCCGTCCTCACCTCCGTGTCCGTCCAGCTGCAACCGGTGTTAAGCCCCTCTTTGGTGTAGCTTTGTTTACACCAACTATTTCCACACGTGGGTTCACTTTCATGCACATCGCCACAGCATGTTAGACCGTAATACCGGAGCTCTTGCGAGATTTGTGTGCTTAAGTAGGCATGCATACTATTGCTGTGAATAGCTGTAAGATATGATATTGCTTGTGTGTGATCTTGATGCTTTGTGTGTTTTTGTTTTAGTCGTTTCTTTTGCTTCTTTCTTTGGGCCCTTGGTGTTACCTCATGTCACCTTATGGAAGTTGCTCACTGACACCGCACTCAAAGAATCAGTGAAGAGGCAAGCATTTGGAAGCTCAGCTCAATAGTATGGAATTTTCCGCCAACTGCCTGATATTGGGAATATCTGGTCTGACTACAAATGGTATTCTGAATTGATTGTCAGCATCAAGTACACATCAGTGTGCAATCTTCACAGCAGTAATCATCAAAACAGCAAGAAGGCAAAGATGTGTGCATGATCAACAGTATATTTCGAGTCAAAGTGCTCAGCAAGAAGGATAGTCGAACAACGTTCTTCCTACAACAAGTAACCGACAGCAGAAACATTAAGGGATATATATATATATATGCACTCAGTCCGCATATGGCAAAAAGAAAGCTTCAAATGCAAGCAACCCAGTCTTTCTACGCAAGCTACCAGAGAATCTTACGACGCAAGGTTCCTCTGCCTTCCTCGATACGACACATGGATATCTTCCAGTACAAGGTACTCAGACTTCTTCAGTAAGATACCGTGGCAGTTTCTAGCATAAGGTACCGAGTCTTCCCCAGCAAGTCTTTAAGGGGAGGAAGCTTCTGAGGTACGGTACCTAGTCTTCTTCAGCATGCTATCCCAACAGAAGCTTCAGGCACAAGCTATTCATTCTTCCTCAGCAAGATAATCTCGATGGCTTCCAGCACAAGCTATGCAATCTTCGTCAGCAAGGCAACACATCGTCATCAGTACAAGATATTCCACCGACAGTTGGCAGCATATGACAATGCATTCCCAAGAGACAACAGTTGGTCAGAAGGCAAAAATCAGTCAGGACACAAGTCTGCATCAGAAATCAAGTGCTCAGCTACACATGTTTCCATAGATATGGTGGACATGCTGCCAAGGTCATACGAGTCAATCATACAATGATGTCAGCCCGATGAGAATCTGACTATCACCTGAGCTATGCAAGAAAGAGAAAGACAGTTATACACCTCAGTGTGATGCAAGATATGAAGCCAGACAATGTCGAGACAACAATTTTTGCAGTGATTATCAAGGAGTTCGGATGATCATTGCCCTATGAATAAAGCGTGGAGGACGATGAAACTGGTCCTGTGAGCAAAGATACCCTGTTAGGGGATCAGGATAAGACATGCCTGCCGGAATATTGTACCTGATAGCACCTATGGTCACACGAAGAATCAAGAACATATAAGGCCAAGTTCTTTCAGCAAAGGATCCAGGCAAAGAGAACCATAATGAAAAGAGCAAGATTGTCCATACAGGTATGGTAATGGTTGCATGGTATAGATACTCTGGACAGTCTGGTTCGGTATCGATCACCATGGGTGCACACCCACGGGGTCTATTCCATTTGCAAGAACCTCACAACAAGGTAACCCATTCAACCAGCTATACATGCTCAGAATCGTCAAAAGGGGGATATTCAAGTGTGCCAGGTCAATTCAACAGTTTGATTGCAGCGACACTGTTAAAGCATTACATGGCCTACTATTCACTTAAAGGTGCCGACAGACAGAATGATCAGAAGGTTGACAACTGTCTGGAAGCATGTGACCTCACCTAGGGAAATCAGTTAGAAGATAGCCGGCTGTGGACAAGATCTTTCTGTTAGGACCACCATTAGTCAAGTCTGCAGATAATACAGTTATAAGGTCATACACCGTTATGCTGGTCACGACAGGTGACAGTCAAATGTTTGGTAGGAATATGATACTCAAGACAGTGGAGATAGCCAAGATATTCCAGCCATCATTTCTAGAGGTCAGATTCCGTCAGGAGAGCGTTATGATTCACAGCACCATTTGAACCTGGAGGACACGCATTCCTTTTAAGCAGCACAATGCAATGAGTAAAAGATTTTCGTGTCCATCGAGAGAATTTGTTCACACCTCAATGGACGGTCGTCCGTACTGGACTTGATCACAACACGTCCATGAAGAACTACTCTCGGACTTGCGAGAAGGGCACGTAGTTCACTCGGGATAACTCATCGCACTCAGATAAGTCGGCAGACATAAAAGGATTAAAGTCAGAGTAATATATGAGGTAAGATCTGTCGAAATGAGGATCCAATGAAACAAACCACCCCGAAGCTAGGTAGTCAGTCATATGATATTTAATGGGAGTATTATTCAAAGGCAAAAAGGAAAACCGAGTTGGAAATGGTTTCTTTAAGCAAGAATATTCATGCTTAACACCTGAGCAACCAAATCTCGAGGACGAGATTTCTTTAAGGAGGGTAGGTTTGCACCACCCTGGATTTTGCCCATTTCTTTTTCTTTTGATTTTGGTCTGGATTTGCTTTTCTATGGCTTAGTGGTCTTGGAACCTGGAGAGATCACCCTTGATTCTTCTCCCAAGTGGCTTGTCCAGCTCAAAACCATCCCAAGACCTTGTCATTTCCATCTTGGACCAATCCCAATATTCTTTTCCTTGGGAATATTCCTTTTTCTCTTAAAGGAATAACCCTATTTGCCCAGGGTTGTGAAGCAACCCACATTTCCAGCATTCCAAAGATTCCCAAATAATTCTCATAAATTGTTTGGGTCATATCTTCCTCAGATATGTCAAAATCCATCCTTGCCATGTTCAGAATATTTTACTAATATTCCTTTTCTAATTCTGCCCCAGCTGGCAGTTTGAGAAGCAAGTACCCTTTATCTTTGCTTGCTTGCTCTCAAACTTTTTGTGCACTCTTTCCTATCCAAATCATTGCCTCTTGCCAAAAATTCAACTCAAGAGGGCTAGTAAATCTTCCTTGGAAAATTTCCAAAGTTTCTGGTCAATTGGAAGCTTGATGAAGGAAGTACTAGCTAGGTTAATCCAAATGAGTTGAAATTTTGCAAGCATCTTCATATGCTGAAATCATGACTCTCCACCAAATTTCAACCCTATCCAATCAACTATGTGAGCATACCATCAAATCTTGGCTTCTGGTCATGTTTTCCTGTTGTGAAGCAACTATATTTTATATTGCTTCATAATTGCTGAAAATTTACCAGAGCATTCTTTCACCAATATAACCTATCTCCACAAAATTTGGGCTAATTTCATATAGCCATTTTTCCTCAGCAATCTTCTTAAGATTCTGGTAAGAGAGGTCCATTATGAAGGAAGTAACATTTTGGCTTGTCCAAACGGTATGAATTTTTTATGGCACTCTCATATGACCAAATCATCATCCTATGCCCATTTTCAGGCTAAGGCAACACTATATGTGAGTGCCAAATCAAGATCTGTTTTCTGGACCAGATTGGTTAGTTGCAAAGCAACTATTCTAAATACTTGTCCAAATCCTCTCTAATTACACAGGATTATAGTTCTTCTCAACCTAAACCTCCAAGACATCACATTTGGCTCTTATCACCTCCCTGTTGATCACAGTTGTTCAGTCAAGTTTGCTACAGCAAACTTCCAGTGAAGCCTCACATCTACTCTTTGTCTCTTTTGCTGGTCTATCACTTCTGTGATGCCTTGGGGAGCAAGGACTACACTCCAGACAAGGTGTGCCAGCCCCTCGTGTCCCCATCGAGTAGGTACATGCGGTGATCACGCATTTGGACGACTATGCATGTGCTCTGTAGCATTTGGCCGCGTCTAGAGCACCACCCAGCTCCTGTCCTCTCGGTCTCGTCGGTTTCCACCTCTCTCTCTCGACACCTAGCCATGTCTAGGAGCTTCCCCTCGTCATCCTCTTCTCCCTGGACCCCTCTCCCCCTCTCATGTCCGCTCCTACGCGGTGCGGTAGCCATACCCGTGACCTGCCACCGCGGTCGCCGACGTGTCCGGTTGCTAGAGCTCTCCCGAGCCTTCCCAAGCTCGCCTGAGGTCTCCCGCGTCCCCATGAAGCTCCTGGATGCATCTCCCCTCCCTTCCCGTGGCTCTGCTCATGCCAGCGTGGCGGCACACGCGTCACCGTGACCGCATACGAGCACCACGTCGCCGCGGCTATTTATGCCCATCCCGAGCACTCCCGTCCTGACCATCCTCCTCTCCCCGCTCCACTTTTCCTCCCCGACCTTTCAATCCACCGCCGGAGGCCCTCCTTGCCCTCCAATGCCACCGTGGCCGCCGCTGATGTTCGGCTAAATTCCAACGAGCCTTGTCTCTTCTCCACCTCTAGTCACCACCATCATCTTCTCCAGTCGCCGGCGATCCTCCCCACCACCTCACCCTCTCGCCCGAGCTGTTGTGGCCTCGCACCCACAAAGGTCGACCACCGCCGCCGCTCTCTGTCTCCTCACGGCGCCGCCACTCCAAGCCTCACCGACACCCGTGCCTAGTCCAGATGAGTGCGGTGTGGTCTCCCGAGGCCGCCGGTGGTCTCACCCTGGCTTGAAACGGCCGGAGCCACCGGAACCATTCGCCAGCGCCCGCCCCTACTCCCCACCGCAGTCATTGCTTCCACCCTTCCCCGCGCACGGCCGAGACTCCCTCTGGACGTGACACTCGCCGGTGTGCCCGTTTGACCCCTCACCAGCCGAAGTAGCTCGCCGGAGCAGTGGCTCCCCTCGCCGGCCGCGCCCTGCCTGGCTTCCTTTGTTTCTTCTGTCGGGAGGAAGAAGATGGAGACGAGGAGGAGAGAGAGAAGCCGTGCGGGCCCCACCTGTCAGCGCCTCAAGGCCGGCCTCGCACCTTCCACGTCAGCTAAGTGGAAGCGTACTCGACTGGAGTACGTTTTCCCTGCTACGAAAGCGTATTTCTTCAGAATGGGTGATTTGTTTTGCAGCCAGGGACCTGTTTGTAGAATTTATTTTTTTAGATTAGTCCCTGATCTTCGTCGGGTCGTATCTTTTCAACCACAACTCCGATCGAGGTGATTCCAAAGCCCACGTCTTCATCTCTTTGAGCCCTTCATGTTGGTACCATTTTCATAGTATTTTGATACAGTGAAAATGACCATTTTGCCCTTGCCCGTAAACAGCCCCCTTCGAGAGAGAACTGTTTCCGGCGATTCTTTACGCGAGCTTCTCGCACTTCTCCCCGGAGGATCCCTCAACCCCGGGCAAGCCACGATAGCCTCTTGGATGATGGATTTGCAGTAGCTATGGTTTTCTACTTGAATAATTATTTAATGTGTACACGCTAATTTCTTTGAGGATACTGTATATGCTCACGTTTCATGCTTATCCTTATATTCTGCCCATGTGCATCTTGCTAGTTATGAAGTACTCGTTGGTAGCATTATGCTCATGGTTAATACTTGCAGTAGTTCATGCTAAGATGATGACATGTCTGCATGTTTCTTTATCGGCATGTCTGCATGTTTCTTTATCGGTTGTTATGGACATACTGATGTTGTTCATGCTCACAGCTATGCCATGCTCGTTTGCATTTAGCTGGTTAAATGCTTGCATGTTGTTGATGCTATGATTCATATACTATGCTTCCCATCCCTGCTTAGCTTATATCATGTTCATATGCAGTATGGTTTCATCCTGTTATCGTGACTCAGCTCATTTACATTCAAGTTAAATCGCATGCTAATCGAACTTGAACACATGTTGACTGAGTCATAGTGCGCCACCGAATCGAGCTCGCCAGTGCAACCACACTTGCCGGGATGGGGCGGCCCTAATTCAGTCTATTGTGATGCCTCTCGCTGGTACCTCCATCCAGGGAAGGTTATGAGTGTGTGCTACCCTGATCAGGTAGGCAGCTATAACCTTGTGAACCCAGTTTTGGTATTGAGCTCAAGTCCCTGTTTGGGCCAGTTTTGTTTGGCCACGATGGTGGCAGGTTTCCGGAGTGACACAGGGGTCACCCATGACATAGCTCAAAGGGGAGTTTGTCGGAGTGGCCTGGAGAGTGCCAGGTAATAGATTGGGTTTTGTTGGAATGTCGTTGGTCCAACCGAATGGGAGCATGAGGCCATGAGTTCCATGGTGTGGGTACAATGTACTAACGTCTGCAGAGTGTATGATCTATTGACAGCCGCGTCCTTGGTCATGGGCACAGTTCGTAGTAGGACACACTATAGGTCAACAGTATAATAATCTTGCTTATAACAACCCCGTTCGATGAGAAATAAGTTGGTTAATCTTTATGTGATCGCGAGAGGATCACCGTGGTATTGAGGATACCGATGTTGGTTGATCGTAATCACGAGAGGATCATCGTGGTATCATGGATACCGGATTTGGTTGATAGTGTTATGTGGTGATATCAGGTAAAGACCAAGCTCCTCGTGGTAACGTTATCACTACGGTATTGTAATACCAAGTTTGGTTGGTCCCGAGGTTATCATGTGGCACACTCGATGGTAAGTTCTTGCATGTGGTGGTTGCGAAGTAACCCCAGAATAGAGTAAGTTGCATCATGATAGTTTTAACCTGTTGCATCCTGCTCGTATGCCATGCCATGCTTATATTGTTTTAGCATCATCATGTTTACACCTGCTTAACCTATAAATGCCATATTGTTGCTTGTCTTGACTGCTTTGGTTGCTGTGAGCTTGCGAGTACATTCAAAGTACTCACCTGGCGTGTCATGCCAGTTTGCAGGTCATGCCATGATAGCTTGCTTGTCGAGGATTCCAAGTTTGCGAGCTAGGATACACGTTCCAGCCAGAGTCCCTGCGGAATGGAGTTCACCACCATCGTCGTCATTCCACTGGTAGATGTGACTCCGCTTTCTCGGGTTGTTCCACTGTTAGCATAGAGCTACCCAGGGCAGGCGTAGTGTCGCCGTGCCGATGTAATCCATGTACCCTTGTAACCTTATCCATAGTAATAAAGAGCTGATTTGTTCTATGCCAACAGTGTCGTATTCCAGAAGACTTGTCTCTGGGCTGGAATACGGGGCGGTCCGGTTTCCACTGAGCCGGGGTGCCACATTTTTTATGGACCAAAAGAGACCCCCGAAGCACCGGAGCTCGGCCAGGAAGTGACCGAGGAGGCCACAAACCTAGGGGGGTGCCCCCCAGCTTGTGGGCCCCTTGGGCACCCCCCCTGACTAGTTTTCGACGCCAAAAATTCTTATAAATACGGAGGAGGGAGTAGTTCACCCTCGGGGCTGAGGGTATGTACCAGTAACTATGTGTTTGATCTCTCTCTCTCTCGTGTTCTTGATTCGGCATGATCTTGATGTATCACGAGCTTTGTTATTATAGTTGGATGGTATGGTGTTCTTCCCCCTCTACCTTCTTCTGATGAATTGACTCTTGCTCTCTGATGTTTTGTTATGTTGGAATGAGTATTGGATTTGAGAACACTTGATGTATGTCTTGCGATGGGATATCTATGGTGAAAATGGGATGTTCTATTGATTCACTTGATGTATGTTTTGGTACTCAACTCGCGGATTCTCGAGGTGACATTGGGGTAATCTATGAATAGGGGTTAATGCATGTTTTCGTCCTACATTCTCCGATAGAAACTTTGGAGTGACTCTTTGTCGCACGTTGAGGGATTGCCATATGATTTAATTATGTTTGTCGGTGTAGTGAACAGGGGGTGTTCATTACCCCTGGACACGCACCGGCGAGTTGCAGCCCCCAGGCGGGAAGGGCATGGCAGGGGAGCGAGCCTTCCTGGGAGAAGACAACTGGGAACAAGCACAAGACTATCCAAAAAGCATTCGAGTCAATAATTGGAAGGCAGAAGACCAAAGGCCGAAGCCCCAGCAAGATTCTTGCTGGTGAGCCACGGCAAGATTCTTGTTGGTGAGCCCCGGCAAGATTCTTGCTGGTGAGGCCCGGCAAGATTCTTGCTGGTGAGCCCCGGCAAGATTCTTTGCTGGTGAGCCCCGGCAAGATTCTTGCTGATGAGCCCCGGCAAGATAATCCCGACAGGTTTGGCGCCCGGCAAGGCTTGGCGCCCGGCAAGTTTCGGTGCCTGGCGAGATTCTGCCACTGTGCCACCGCTCCAGCACAGCGACAAAGCCTGACATTCTGGGTCCTTCTCTGGATGCGTGGCAACGCGCCAGTGGAGGAGAGCTTAAGCGGTGCTGATGGGATGGCTCCTTTTTCCATCCCGAAGAAAGTGAGGACACCTAAACGGACACCTCACAGTGCATTAAATGTGCTTGTCCTAATCCATCAGGGGTTAGGTATGATACCCTGTAGCTACTTTAGACCTCAATGTATGTACATTTTGCCACTGTGGAGACCCCTTTGAGCATATAAAAGGAGGCCCAAGGCAACTGCTAGAGAAGAGGAGGACTTCTGGCCCATTCTGCATGTGTAGCTGCTCTTTGAACGTACTGTTCATTGCGAGCGCTCCTGAAGGCTGGGCTCAAGAACATCAATAAGAACACAAAGCAGGAGTAGGGTTTTACGCTGATTAGCGACCCGAACCTGGGTAAAAACCTCACGCGTCGATCATTGGTTCTGCTCTTTGCGTATACCTCTCCCCCCGCCGAATCGTAAAGGGGTCTCTCGGGATCCCATAGGTGTTAAAATAAGTGCAAGGACTGAATTAATCAAGGGTGAAGCATACATTCATTCAGCATAAAGTAACATGCATTGCATGCATAAAGATTGATTTAACTAAGATAAATTGCTTCTTTATATGCGCCATTGCAGCAACAGGCCGGCAAGACGGCAGTGAGACATTCGCGGTAGATGGCTGCGGCAGCAGGGGTGACTATGTGGATCAAGCACCACACCCGCAGTACCCTATATGGGGAAAGCTCGGGGACTGGCTCCTCATCGCACAGTGTGGCACTTCCTTTTGGGCACACGACTCCTGTTGCCGTCCTTCTCTGTCTGCCCAAGCTGCCGGCAATCCCAAGGCCCGGCAAACCACAAGCTCCCTTGCGTTATCATCAGCATGCAGTTAAAAAGTCAAGAGTAATGGTTACTTCTTGCCGCGCGTGTACCGGTGCATGTTTTTGGGCCTAGCCTAGACAAACACTGTGCGCATTTGTCCGGCCCAGGCCCAGGGGCTCCTATCGGTGTAGTGAACAGGGGGTGTTCATTACCCCTGGACACGCACCGGTGAGTTGTAGCCCCCAGGCGGGAAGGGCATGGCAGGGGATCGAGCCTTCCTGGGAGAAGACAACTGGGAACAAGCACAAGACTATCCAAAAAGCATTCGAGTCAATAATTGGAAGGCAGAAGACCAAAGGCCGAAGCCCCAGCAAGATTCTTGCTGGTGAGGCCCGGCAAGATTTTTGCTGGTGAGCCCCGGCAAGATTCTTTGCTGGTGAGCCCCGGCAAGATTCTTGCTGATGAGCCCCGGCAAGATAATCCCGGCAGGTTTGGCGCCCGGCAAGGCTTGGCGCCCGGCAAGGCTTGGCGTCCGGCAAGGCTTGGCGCCCGGCAAGGCTTGGCGCCCGACAAGTTTCGGCGCCTGGCGAGATTCTGCCACTGTGCCACCGCTCCAGCACAGCGACAAAGCCTGACATTCTGGGTCCTTCTCTGGATGCGTGGCAACGCGCCAGTGGAGGAGAGCTTAAGCGGTGCTGATGGGATGGCCCCTTTTTCCATCCCCAAGAAAGTGAGGAGACCTAAACGGACACCTCATGGTGCATTAAATGCGCTTGTCCTAATCCGTCAGGGGTTAGGTATGATACCCTGTAGCTAGTTTACACCTCAATGTATGTACATTTTGCCACTGTGGAGACCCCTTTGAGCATATAAAAGGAGGCCCAAGGCAACTGCTAGAGAAGAGGAGGACTTCTGGCCCATTCTGCATGCGTAGCTGCTCTTTGAACGTAGTGTTCATTGCGAGCGCTCCTGAAGGCTGGGCTCAAGAACATCAATAAGAACACAAAGCAGGAGTAGGGTTTTACGCTGATTAGCGGCCCGAATCTGGGTAAAAACCT
Source organism: Thinopyrum elongatum (assembly GCA_011799875.1). Lineage (NCBI taxonomy): Eukaryota > Viridiplantae > Streptophyta > Magnoliopsida > Poales > Poaceae > Thinopyrum > Thinopyrum elongatum. The sequence goes on along the minus strand of CM022298.1, from coordinate 285,258,642 downwards.
CACGCGTCGATCATTGGTTCTGCTCTTTCCGTATACCTCTCCCCCCGCCGAATCGTAAAGGGGTCTCTCGGGATCCCATAGGTGTCGTACCCCGACAATGTTATCATTGTTGAGAGAATTTGCACTAGTGAAAGTATGAACCCTAGGCCTTGTTTTCAATCATTGCAATACCATTTTTGTTCACTTTTGTTACTAGTTACCTTGTTGTTTTTATATTTTTAGATTACAAAAACCTATATCTACCATCCATGTTACACTTGTATCACCATCTCTTCACCGAACTAGTGCACCTATACAATTTACCATTGTATTGGGTGTGTTGGGGACACAAGAGACTCTTTGTTATTTGGTTGCAGGGTTGTTTGAGAGAGACCATCTTCATCCTATGCCTCCCACGGATTGTTAAACCTTAGGTCATCCACTTGAGTGAAAATTGCTACTGTCCTACAAAACTCTGCGCTTGGAGGACCAACACGAGTCGACAAGAAGAAGGTTGCGTAGTAGACATCAGCCAACGATAACAGAGCTGTTCACCAACTCCTCCATCGTGTCTGGCCAGCCCGTTGCTGCCTGGTTGTTGGTGTTCGGCGCGGGCGGCGGGACCTCAACCCCCCCCCCTCACTGGTATCGTAACGTGCTATACAAATGGTTTTTAACCCCTTACCGCGATGGCATTCTGAACCGTTGCCGAGTGAGTGTGTGCGACAGGGGGGTCCTTCCCACATGACCCAAAAATGATCGGGGATAGGCTAGCGGCTACTAACGATCGCCATAGAATAAACTTATGAGAAGTCGCCCCAGTCCCACACATTACATCTCGACGTTACGTTTCTGATCCGAGAGACATCCCAAATGATTATGCCGATATAGTCGTGTGAAAAAGGTGGACATCAACATTAAATCTACCAATATGTTTGCGATAGGTACGCTATCGCACACAGTTCAAGAATGTAAAATATGTGTGGTGCCTCTACTAACGCCATGGTGTCCATTTTCATAACTGTGTGTGTGATAGGTATTCCTATCACACACGCACACAGATTTGAAACATTTGCCGTATTACCATGAATTGCACACGCATATGAGACGAAACCGTGTGTGTGTCAGTCGGGCATCGCTAACGTTTCATGTCAACGAACCGTATGTTCTCTATTTGTCATCGCACACCCTGTTTTCTTTCTAAACCGTGTGCACATTATTTTATTCGCTCCTGTTTAATTTTATTTTTCCCTGTAATTTATTATTCGAATTGGAAGTTTTGAAATATGAAACATGGAATACAAATTCTCAGCACAATGGTTCAACAACCAATCCATAAATAAAATTCTCAGTATAATATGTTCAGTAATTATAGGATTAGGCATCAATTAACTATGATGAACCACAATATTTAGAGGCAGTAAAGGTGAAGAGACAAGTGTAAATCATTTTGGTTGCAGATGGTGTTGAAGAAGCGGAATGCCCATAATGTGCCCTCCTGCATGCCATAGGCACGAACAACTTTTGTCCAACCCCTTGTGACGATCGCCCGCCCATCCTTCACTACCTTCAGGAAAACTTCTAGAGCATTATCATGGTAGGATGAATTATATACTTTAACCTTAGTTTCCTCCACTCCAGTCATGTAGTTTGCAAGGTAATCATCAGCAAATTGCTTCGGAAACCACTGAAAAGAGAAGAAATTCAGATACTCAGGTCTAATAGAGTAACTTGTTATGGGTAGGGGGAAATGGTTACACATTACTTACCATCCTAAAGTTCACTGTTGTCTTGGACAAAGTGTAAATAAAGAGCTTAATTCCCATCACCCGTTTCTTTCGCCTAACAATCTTTCTTAGTTTCCTCACTTGACGCTTGTTCATGAATATCTCATTGCCCCATTCGCAAAAGGGATGGAAGTGTGGATCAGTGCCGCTCTTATATGTACCTACAAGCAACTAGTAAGTGTTAGAAGCTAAACTGAGATTGCACAAATGATGTAAAATACAACTACCTACGTTCCTAAGTACAAGTATTTTTTAGAGATTTCAATATGAACTACATACGGATGTATATAGAATTATAGACATAGTTTAGATTAGAATCTAGATTCACTCATTTTGTTCTGTATGTAGTCTATATTGGAATCTCCAAAAATACTTATATTTAGGAACAGATGGTGTATAAGACATGGGATGCAGCTAACCTCGACGGCAAACAACAGCATCGCCCATTGTAGCCCTGTGTAAGTACATGGAAAGGCAATGTTAACTACACCAGGGTTAACATCCACCAAAAAGAGAAAATGGTAATAAAACGACAACATCTGTAGTGATATCTTCATTGCGAAAGAGTAGCACGGTAGCAAAGGGACGGATTAAAAAATAGATAGAATTGTTTACTACAACAGACAACCTAGTATAGCCATTGAAACTAGTACTGATATAAATGAAATTGACAGAGTTAAACATCACAAGGCAGGTGCTGCTAGAGCAGAGAATGGCCCTGTTGTCTATAATAAGGTAGGGAAAATAGATAAGACGGGCTAGGCATGTTCACTACAACATGCTTAATACATGAACCGTACAAAACATGGCCATTGCAACTGGTATTGATAAGATTCAACTGGTCAGTTCATACTTGGTAAGTCCAAGGGGTAGTTGCTGGGGCACTTCATATGGACAAGAGCCCGCCCCAAGTCGGCCGCACTAGAGGCGAGGTGTTCCTCCGGGTCGAAGAGTGGATCAGTGTCGCTGACATGTGTACCTACAAGAAGCAAGTAAATGTTAGAAGCCAAATTGCAATTGCACAAATGATGTAAAATACTGTAAGACATGCGATGCAGCTAACCTCGACAGAAAACAACATCATCGCCCGTTATGGCCCCGCGTAAGTACATGGAAAGGCATGTTAAGTACAAAAGTGTTAGCATCCACTAAAAATAGCAAATGGGCAGCATCTCTAGTATATCTTCATTGCGGAGAATAGCACGGTAGCAAAGGGACAGATTAAAAAATGGATACAACTGTTAATTGCAACAGGCTTAACAGCATCCTAAGTCATGTTTTGTAAGTTTGTAGCCATTGAAATACAACTATTAAAAATGGATACCACTGTTAATTGCAACATGCTTAATAGCCATTGAAACCGGTACTGATAAAAATGCAATTGGCAGAGTTAAACATCGCAAGGCAGGCACTGCCAGAGCAGAGAATGGCCCAGTTGTCTATAAAAAGGTAGGGAAAATAGCTAAAACATGTTAGGCATATTTACTACAACATGCTTAAAACATCAACCATACAAAACATAGCCTTTGCAACTGGTATTGGTAAGACTGAACTGGTGAGTTCATACTTGGTAAGTCCTGAGAGGTAGTTGTTGGGGCACTTCATCTTGGCCAGAGCCTGCCCAAAGTCAGCGAAGGCAAGTTGTTCCTCCGGGTTGAAGCGTTGATTAGTGCCGCTGACATGTGTACCTACAGGCAACCAGTAAATGTTAGAAGATAAACTGCAATTGCACAAATGATGTAAAATATTGTAAGACATGGGATGCAGCTAACCTCGACGGCAAACAACAGCATCGCCCGTTATGACCCTGCATAAGTACATGGACAGGCATGTTAACTACAACAGGGTTAGCATCGACCAAAAATAGCAAATGGGAAGCATCTCTAGTGATATCCTGAGTCATGTCTTGTAAGTTTGTTGCTGGTATTGGTGAAATTGAGTTGGACAGTTAATACTTGAACATCACACAGTGTGCAGTACTGAAATAAACAAGGCACGAACATGCTTAATACATCAAACGTACAAAACATAGCCATTGCAAGTGGTATTGGTAAGATTGAGCTGGTCAAATCATACCTGGTAAGTCCTGGGGGGTAGTCGTTGGGGCACTTCATCTGGGACAGAGCCTGCACCAAGTCGGCGGCAGCGGAGGCGAGGTGTTCCTCTGGGTCAACACGCACAGCGGCCATCGCGCCATCGACCGCCATCAGCTCCTCGACCTCCATGTGATATGTGGTTGGGCTTGTGTGGTGATGCTCTGGAGGTAGGGGCGATGGGGATTTGGAGACATGCGGATGTTTCGCAGGCGCCATTGAAGCAATCAGGCTGGGGCGGTGATAGAGATCAGTGGATTACCTGGCTGGATCAGCGATGCTCGGGCATAACGTAGATGTGGTTGAAGCTATGGTTGCGGCAACGGCGGGTTGAGCTGTCGGGAGGGGGGAGGTGGGGGGTAGTACTGCGGAAATTTGATGGGTGGGGATGTGGTGGTAGAAATAAATTCTGCAATCACGCGCCTAATGAATGTTTCGCTAAGAAACTTGAAACTTGGGCGGGGAAGCACACAACACAGACGAAGTGCGTAAAATACTCGTGTGCGAGAAAAGAGAAAATTGGCAGATCCCGTCCCAAAAAAATGTACACGTGTAGTTGATTTTTTCGGTCAATGGTATGCTTGCTTTATGAGGATACATCGCACATGTAACTAACTTATGGATCATTAACACACAAAAAACGCACACAGGTATGCCATAGAAACCGTGTGTTTTGTGATCTTCAAATTATTCTTATATCTATCAACATCTCCATCCGCACCGAATTAAAAAAATCTCTTTCATTGTATCAGGATTATTCAATGTACATGAACGAGGCAAGGTGACACCCGATGTACAATCATCGGTATTTGAAATGCAATCAAGTGTCAACCTGCCTCGCTTGCATAGCCGGCGCGGCAATTTAAGCCAGTGTGCGGTCAACTCGCGTGGCGAGGTGGGACTAAAAACCAGCTGCGTCCAGCTCTAGTCTCTGGTGGCTTCCGGTGGCTGCGGGCGGACGTTTCGGGAGTATTTAGGGCCGGGGTGCAGCTACAAAACTTCAGTGAACACATGCTAATCAACGCTCAAAGCCCTCAAAGGATGCGCTTACCGACATTGTACATTAATAATAGATAGTACCAACTTAAAGTACTGCTGGTAATTTGCTCTAAAACTAGTACGTATGTAGTACTCGTAGATGCTCGTAATTAATTATACAAACTTACGGGCGACACATGCACTAACTACTTCTCATATGCTGGCATCGGGGCATGCCGGCCAGACGCCGTCATTCTCCTTCCTGGCCTTGTTAGCGGCAGCCCACCGTGCTTCGATCTCCACCGAGCTCTCCTCAGCACGGAGTGCGGCCTCTTCTTTCTTGCGGTGGCAGGTCATAACCCACAAGTATAGGGGATCGCAACAGTTTTTGAGGGTAGAGTATTCAATCCAAATTTATTGATTCGACACAAGGGGAGCCAAAGAATATTCATGAGTATTAACAGTTGAGTTGTCAATTCAACCACACCTGAAAGACTTAATATCTGCAGCAAAGTTTTTAGTAGCAAAGTAGTATGGAAGTAAGGGTAATAGTGGGAAAAGTAACGGTAGCAGTTTTGTAGTGATTGTAACAGCAGTAGCAACGAAAGTAACTTAGCAAAGATCAATATGTGAAAAGCTCGTAGTCATTGGATCGGCAATGATTATTGTGTTGGATAATATTCATCATGTAGCAGTCATAACCTAGGGTGACACAGAACTAGCTCCAATTCATCAATATAATGTAGGCATGTATTCTGTATATATTCATACGTGCTTATGGAAAAGAACTTGCATGACATCTTTTGTCCTACCCTCCCGTGGCAGCAGGGTCCTAATGGAAACTAAGGGATATTAATGCCTCCTTTTAATAGAGAACCGGACCAAAGCATTAACACTTAGTGAATACATGAACTCCTCAGACTACGGTAATCACCGGAAACAATCCCAATTATTGTCACCTTGGGGTATGCGGATCATAACTCGTAATAGGTGTCTACAACTTGCAAGATAGGATCAAGAACACACATATATTCATGAAAACATAATAGGTTCAGATCTGAAATCATGGCACTCGGGCCCTAGTGACAAGCATTAAGCATAGCAAAGTCATAGCAACATCAATCTCAGAACATAGTGGATACTAGGGATCAAACCCTAACAAAACTAACTCAATTACATGATAAATCTCATCCAACCCATCACCGTCCAGCAAGCCTACGAAGGAATTACTTACTCCCAGCGATGAGCATCATGGAATTGGCGATGGAAGAAGTTTGGTGATGATGATGGCGACGAATCCCCCTCTCCGGAGCCCCAAACGGACTCCAGATCAGCCCTCCCGATGAAGAACAGGAGGCGGTGGTGGCTCCGTATCATAAAACATGATGAATCCTTCTCTATGATTTTTTTCTCCCCGAATAGGGTTATATAGAGTTGGAGTTAGGGTCGGAGGAGGTACAGGGGGCCCACAAGTCCTCTAGGCGTGCCCCACAGGCTTGTGGCCTCTGGGTGGACCCCCTCTGGTTAATTCTTGCGCCAGTATTTTTTATATATTCCAAAAATATTCTCCATAAATTTCAGGTCAATCCAAGAACTTTGATTTCTGCACAAAAATAACACCATGGCAATTCTGCTAAAAACAACGTCAGTCCGGGTTAGTTCCATTCAAATCATGCAAATTAGAGTCCAAAACAAGGGCAAAAGAGTTTGGAAAAGTAGATACGATGGAGACGTATCAGCTGGACTCTCTTTTCTTGACTGCTTTCTGCCTTTGGCAGCAAAATGGGCAAGAACACGGGTTTGAGCAATGGTGGGATTTTTTCTGGAGGAAGACGAAGTGGATGGGTGCTGGAATAAGTGAGGGGGCCCCACGTGGTACCCACAAGCCTGCTAGGCACGCCCTGGAGGTGGGAGCGCCCTGTGGGCTTGTGGCCCACTGGTGCAACCCCCTGAGTTGTGTTCAGTGCCAAAAATTCTTAAGTATTGCAGAAAAAATCATACTAGATTTTCAGGGCATTTGGAGAACTTTTATTTTCTGGTCATTTTTTATTGCATGGAAAATTCAAAAAGCAGAAAAATAACAGTATTTCTACTTTATTTATTCTAAATAACAGAAAATAAAAAGTGGGTACAGAAAGTTGTGTTTACTAAATTCATCCATCTCATGCCCGTCAAAAGGAATCCATTAATAAGGTTGATCATGTCTTATTAACAAACTTCTTCCGAATGACATGAAACCAGAGAATCTTCGTATGACACTAGGTTACCTCAATGGGGATATGCATGTCCCCAACAATCAGAATATCGTATTTCTTTTTGACGGTAGGAAGAGGGAATTCAAAACCTCCAATTGCAATAGTTGAGATTTTTCCAGTAGAATTAGATACTATTCACTTGAGGTTGTTTCTTCGGAAAGTGTACCGTATGCTCATTTCCATTAACATGAAAAGTGAAATTGCCCTTGTTGCAATCAATAATAGCCCCTGCAATATTCAAGCAGGGTCTACCAAGGATGATCGACATAATGTCGTCCTCGGGTATATCAAGAATAACAAATTACGTTAAAATAGTAACATTTGCAACTACGACAGGCACATCCTCACAAATACCGATGGGTATAGCAGTTGATTTATCAGCAATTTGCAAAGAGATTTCAGTGGGTGTCAACTTATTCAATTCAAGTCTACAATATAAAGAGAAAGGCATAACACTAACAACGGCCCCCAAATGTCATAAAGCTGTTTTAACATAGTTTCTTTTAATGGAGCATGGTATAGTTGGTATTGCTGGATCTCCTAGCTTCTTTGGTATTCCACCTTCAAATGTGTAATTAGCAAGCATGGTGGAAATTTCAGCTTCCGGTATCTTTCTTTTATTTGTAACGATATCTTTCATATACTTAGCATAAGGGGACATTTTTAGAATATCAGTCAAATGCAAGCGCAAAAAGACAGGTCTAAGCATTTCAACAAAGCGGTCAAATTCTTCATCATCCTTTTTGTTGGATGGTTTAGGAGTAAAGGGCATGGGTTTTTGAACCCATGGTTCTCTTTCTTTACCATGTTTTCTAGTAATGAAGTCTCTTTTATCATATCTTTTATTCTTAGGTTGTGGGTTATCAAGATCAATAGCAGGTTCTATCTCCACATCATTATCATTGCTAGGCTAAGCATCAACATGAACATCATCATTATCATTATTACTAGGTTCATGTTCATCACCTGATTGTGTCTCAGCATCAGAAATAGAAATATCATTTGGATTGTCAGTTGTGTCTATAACAGGTTCACTAGAAGCATGCAAAGTCCTATCCTCATTCTTTTTATTTCTAGAAGGACCAAGTGCATCAGTATTAATCCTCTGAGAGTCTTGTTCAACTCTCTTAGGATGGCCCTCAGGATACAAAGGTTCTTGAGTCATTTTACCACCTCTAGTCATAACTCTAACAGCATGATCATTCATCTTATTATTCATTTCATTAAGCAAATCATTTTGTGCCTTGAGAACTTGTCCTACTTGAGTTTTTAATATGGAAGCATGTTTACTAATAATCTTGAGATCATTAATAGTTAGACACATATAGTCACCCAAGCACTCAAGCATATAAGCATTACGTTTTAACTGTCTACTAACATATGCATTGAAGTTTTCTTGTTTAACAATAAAGTTATCAAATTCATCCAAGCATTGACTAGCAGAATTATTATAAGGAATATCACCTTCATCAAATCTGTAGGGAGAATTTACCTCTACTACCTGTGTCGGAGTATTAAGACCATGTATTTCTTCAATAGGTGGTAAATTCTTAACATCTTCACCTTTAATACCTTTTTCTTTCATAGATTTCTTTGCCTCTTGCATATCTTCAGGGCTGAGAAATAGAATACCTCTTTTCTTTGGAGTTGGCTTAGGAGGTGGTTCGGGAAGAGTCCAATCATTATCATTCCTCAATATATTATTCAATAGTACTTCATCTTGCTCAACAGTTCGTTCCCTGAAAACACAACCAACACAACGAACTAGGTTGTCCCTAGAAGCATCGGTTAGTCCATTGTAAAAGATATCAAGTATTTCATTTTTCGTGAGAGGATGATCAGGCAAAGCATTAAGTAATTGGAGAAGCCTCCCCCAAGCTTGTGGGAGACTCTCTTCTTCAATTTTCACAAAGTTAAATATTTCCGGTAAAGCAACTTGTTTCTTATGAGCAGGAAAATATTTTTCAGAGAAATAATATATCATATCCTGGGGACTATGCACACAACCAGGGGTAAGAGAATTAAACCAGAACTTAGCATCACCCTTTAATAAGAAAGGAAACAACTTAATAAAATAGTAATAGTATTTTTTTCCTCATGAGCAAATAGGGTGGCTATATCATTCAATTTAGTAAGATGTGCCACAACAGTTTCAGATTCATAAGCATGGAAAGGATCAGATTCAACCAAAGTAATTAACTCACGATCGACAGAGAATTCATAATCCTTATCAGTAACAAAGATAGGTGAAGTAGAAAACTTTGGATCATATTGCATTCTAGCATTCAAAGATTTTTCTTTCCACTTCCATAGTAATTTCTTAAGATCATCTCTATCCTTACAAGCAAGAAATTCCCTAGCTACCTCTCCATCCATAACATAACCCTCAGGTATAATAGGCAATTCATATCAAGGAGAGCTAGGTCTAATGGGCGTTTCAAAGTTTTCAGTTTAAATAATTTCATCAGTTTCAGAAATATCATCAGTTTCAGCACTCTCAATATCTTTAGCTCTAGCAAGTTGTTCATCAAGAAATTTGCCCAGTGGCACAGTATTATCAAGCAAAGTATCATCATAAGCAGCATGCATAGCAGAAGTAGCATCATCAATTACTTGTGACATATCAGAATTAATAGCAGGTGTAAGTGTCGCAAGCTTACTCAAAACAGAAGGTGAATCAAGTGCAGAGCTAGATGGCAGTCCCTAACCTCCCCTCGTCCTAGAGGGAAAAATCTTGGTTTTGGTATCGTTCAAATTCTTCATAGTGATCAACAGATATAAATCCCAAGTGATTCAGAGAATTGAGCTATGTTCCCCGGCAACGGCGCCAGAAAAAGGTCTTGATAACCCACAAGTATAGGGGATCGCAATAGTTTTCGAGGGTAGAGTATTCAACCCAAATTTATTGATTCGATACAAGGGGAGCCAAAGAATATTCATGAGTATTAGCATTTGAGTTGTCAATTCAACCACACCTGAAAGACTTAATACCTGTAGCAAAGTTTTTAGTAGCAAAGTAGTATGGAAGAAACGGTAACAGTGGCAAAAGTAACGGTAGCAGTTTTGTAGTGATTGTAATAGTAGTAGCAACGAAAGTAGCTTAGCAAAGATCAATATGTGAAAAGCTCGTAGGCATTGGATCGGCAATGATAATTGTGTTGGATAATATTCATCATGTAGCTGTCATAACCTAGGGTGACACAGAACTAGCTCCAATTCATTAATATAATGTAGGCATGTATTCCGTATATAGTCATACGTGCTTATGGAAAAGAACTTGGATGACATATTTTGTCCTACCCTTCTGTTCCATCAGGGTCCTAATGGAAACTAAGGGATATTAAGGCCTCCTTTAAATGGAGAATTGGACCAAAGTATTAGCACTTAGTGAATACATGAACTCCTCAAACTACGGTAATCACCGGAAAGAATCCCAATTATTGTCGCCTTGGGTTATGTGGATCATAACTTGTAATAGGTGTCTACAACTTGCATGATAGGATCAATAACACACATATATTCATGAAAACATAATAGGCTCAGATCTGAAATCATGGCACTCGGGCCCTAGTGACAAGCATTAAGCATAGCAAAGTCATAGCAACATCAATCTCAGAACATAGTGGATACTAGGGATAAAACCCTAAAAAAACTAACTCGATTACATGATAAATCTCATCCAACCCATCACCGTCCAGCAAGCCTACGAAGGAATTACTCACTCCTGGCAGTGAGCATCATGGAATTGGTGATGGAGGATGGTTGGTGATGATGATGGCAATGAATCCCCCTCTCCGGAGCCCCGAACGGACTCCAGATCAGCCCTCCCGATGAAGAACAGGAAGCAGCTGTGGCTCCGTATCGTAAAACATGATGAATCTTTCTCTCTGATTTTATCTCCCTGAATAGGGTTATACATAGTTGGAGTTAGGGTCGAAGGAGGTCCAGGGGGCCCATAAGCCCTCTAGGCATGCCCCGGGGGGGCGCGCCCCCAGGCTTGTGGCCTCTGGGTGGACCCCCTCTGGTTAATTCTTGCGCCAGTATTTTTTATATATTCCAAAAATATTCTCCATAAATTTTCAGGTCAATCCAAGAACTTTGATTTCTGCACAAAAATAACACCATGACAATTCTGCTAAAAACAGCGTCAGTCCGGGTTAGTTCCATTCAAATCATGCAAATTAGAGTCCAAAACAAGGGCAAAAGAGTTAGGAAAAGTAAATATGATGGAGACGTATCAGCCGGACTCTCTTTTCTTGACTGCTTTCTGCCTTTTCTGCTCCTTCTGTGCGGCTTTGGCCGCCTCTAGATCCACTGCCCATTTGGCCATGGCAGCATCAAAGTCCGCCCATGTACTTGTGCGGCCGCGAGCGGCGATGAACTCAGCACGGCGGGATGCCATCGCTTCCTGACCATGTGTGCGATTGCGGGCGGCGAGGAACTCGGTGCGGCCGTATGCCATCGATTCCTTACCAATTACTATGCGCCACGATGCCATGAACAACGCTTGGAGAGAGCTCTGGGACGGAGTATCCGGACAGCCGTATAGTGCGGTGGTTTCATTTTTAAGAGCTCAACGACAAACAACGAAGGAAATTTGGCTTCCCTAACAATCTTGGTCATCCATTATCGCACATGATTCATCTCCATCGCCTCCGAAAATAGTGTGCGCTGAGCCTATTGTGTGTTGCATTATGATTGGTCGGAACCCCAGCCACGCAGATCACGTGTGTGCACCGTAGGATGCACCACGATCGAACGGCAATCCACGTCCCTCACATCACACCCGTGCAGCTGTAGCTGTATTGGATTTATATGCGCTAAATGCCTAGAAAATGCACATAATCCCCTAAATATGGTAAATGAGCCCAAAAAAGTGCCAAATTTGAACACCGTGATTTGCAGGGTGTATGTTCATCGTAGAAAAAAACTCAAGGGCAAAGAACGAAGAAAATTTGGATTCCCCTTCAATCTTGGTGATTTCCCTCTCGAAAGCATGGAACTTCCTCAGTGATGGTTCGATTTATGAAGGGCGTGCATGACGACATAAGCCAAACCTTCTCAAATTTTTACCAGGGCATGGTGAGGCAACCATGGCACCATGCGAGGCGTCATGTTTTTCAAGAATTTATTTCATTTTTCTATAGTTGAAAAACCAATAAACAAACATTTGTGGCTGAGTGTTGCCATACATCTCATCAAAATATATGCCCATTCCTTGTAAAAGGCATGAGAATTTACTAAATAGCACGACCATGGTTTTCCAGACCGTTCTTGTGCACCCTTTCATGCACCAATTTTTTGAATTTGAATTATGTGCATTAATGCATAGAAAATGCACATAATCCCCTAAATATCGTAAATGAACCCAAAAAAGTGCCAAATTTGAACACGGTGATTTGCAGGGTGTATGTTCATCGTAGAAAAAAACTCATGGACAAAGGATGAAGGAAATTTGGATTCCCCTTCAATCTTGGTGATTTCCCCCTCGAAACCATGAAACTTCCTCGGTGATGGCTCGATTTATGAAAGGCATGCATGACAACATAAGCCAAACATTCTCAATTTTTTACCAGGGCACGGTGAGGCCATACAATGGCACCACACCAGGCGTCGTGTTTTCCAAGCATGTATATCATTTTTGTATAGTTAAAAAACAATAAACGACACATTTCTGGTTGACTATTGCCACACATTTCCTTGAAATCTCTGCCCATTCCTTGTAAAAGGCATGAGAATTTACTAAATAGCACGAGTATGGTTTTCCAGAGCCTTCTTGTGCACCTTTTCATGCACCGATTGTTCGAATTTGAATTATGTGCATTAATGCCTAGAAAATGCACATAATCCCCTAAATATGGTAAATGAGCCCGGAAAAATGACAAATTTGAACACGTTGCATTGGAGGGGGTATGTTGATCGTTGGAAAAAAACTGAATGACAAACTAGGATGAAAATTTGGATTCCCCTTCAATCTTGGTGATTTCCCCGTCGAAACCATGAAACTTCCTCGATGATGGTTTGATTTATGAACGGCGTGCATGACGACATAAGCCAAACCTTCTCAAATTTTTACCTGGGCATGGTGAGGCCATACCATGGCACCATGCCAGGCATCATGTTTTTCAAGCATGCATTTCATTTTTCTATAGTTGAAAAACCAATAAACGACGTGTTTGTGGTTGACTATTGCCACACATTCCCTTGAAATCTCAGCCCATTCCTTGTAAAAGGAATGAGAATTTACTAAATACCATGAGCATGGTTTTCCAGACCATTGTTGTGCACCTTTTCATGCCCCGATAGTTGGAATTTGAATTATGTGGATTAGAGCCTAGAAAATGCACATAATCCCCTAAATATGGTAAATGAGCCCGGAAAAATGCCAAATTTGAACACGTTGGATTGGAGGGGGTATGTTGATCGTAGAAAAAAACTGAATGACAAACTAGGAAGGAAATTTGGATTCCCGACCCCTTCAATCTTGGTGATTTCCCCCTTGAAACCATGAAGCTTCCTCGGTGATGGTTCGATTTATGAAGGGCGCGTACGACAACATAAGACAAACCTTCTCAAATTTTTACCAGGGCACGGAGAGGACATACCATGGCATCATGCCAGCCGTCATGTTTTTCAAGCATGTATTTCATTTTTCTATAGTTGAAAACCAATAAACGACGCGTTTGTGGTTGACTATTGCCACACATTTCCTTGAAATCTCTGCCCATTCCTTGTAAAAGGCATGATAATTTACTAAAAAGCACGAGCATTGTTTTCCATACCATTCTCGTGCACCTTTCATGCATCGATTGTTTGAATTTGAATTATGTGCATTAATGCCTAGAAAATGCGCATAATCCCGTAAATATGGTAAAAGAGCCCGAAAAAGTGCCAAATTTGAACACGGTGATTTCCAGGGTATATGTTCATTGTAGAAAAAAAACTCATGGACAAAGGACAAAGGAAATTTGGAATCCCCTTCAATCTCGGTGATTTACTATCACACACGATTCATCTCCGTCACCTCTACGAACCGTGTGTGTTCACCCACACATGCAAAAGGAAAAAAGAAAACCCTCACCCCCCTGCCCACTTCGTCCCCACCCACTCGCCGCGGACTCCTCCACAACTCTGCACCTCATCAACTTCTATCACGGCGGCCACCCTAAGCTCGACGGCTGTCATCAGCGGGCGGAGGTCGCGCTCCAAATGGCATGGGATTTCGCCCCTACCGCTTGCCGCCGCCTATCTACACCGACTTGCACCAACATTCTAGACTCTGGTCGATTGGGGTTTTCTGCGGGATTGGGCCGGGGATTTTTCTCATGGAGAAGGTAATCAATTTAGTGAAATATTCACTCATCTCTTATCACAGTCCGTCCGTCGCTGTTAATCAATCAGCGGAAATCGCCGTGGATTCATTTTTCTTCTAGCTGATTGGAGAGTTTTCATTCATGTGTCCACAGTGCGAGCACAAATCGGGTAAGTGTGGTCGTGGCCAGTCGGAAATGAAGTTCTATCTCACCATTCTGGATGACTTCAGGGAGCGCTCAGTATGTTCAATCTCACCCTACCACGGTCGGCATGGCCTAAATTTGTGAACATATACCGTCTATTGCTACATTTGCATAAAAGGTACAATGCCACATGCAGCCTAGACGTCAAAGCCGATTTTTCCCCTATATTAGGCAAATTGATGATGTACTGTTCATTCAGTTACTCTCATATTTGCATCAAATCTTTGTTACATTATCTATTTTTAATTATATATTTTTGTACTTTGCTTTCAACTATATATTGTTCTGTTCTATCAGTTACTCCCATATTTGCATCTTGCTCTGTTATTTCAATATATCTAATTTATGGTCTTAATTTTCATTTCAAGCAGTACATCCCTTGCTTTGAAAGAACACTAGTAGAAGGAAATCTTGGGCTTTACTTTGTTGATGACTCCATGGATGTCATATTGACAACACAACATGGATTTACAATGACAGTTAGCGTAATCCCTGATAAATATGGTCACTCCTATTTTGATGCGGACCTTTGGAGAAAAATTTCTAAGTTTTATGAACTCAAAGCTAGCAATAAAATTCTACTGCGTGCACCACAGCCTGGTCTAATTAACATGGATGTTTACTTCCCCAACGTCATCAGCCGATCAAAGTATGATCGAGGTTAGTGTTCTTTCAACTTTCTCCATGCTGGCATATTACTTAGCAAAATCAGGCTATTTGTTCTGACTAATTGATCACTATTTAAGCAACCAATTGTGATTTCATTTTCTGACTCCGTTCCTAGGCAGTAACAAATTCTATTTACCAATTTATGCGCACTATATATTCTTCTGCCATGTTCTGAATAAATAATACCTTTCCACCTTTTAAGCATGATATGTTGGATGCATAGTTAATGATCTGTATGTTACTCAGTGTACCAAATTTCACTAGAAACACTTGAAGCATGTCATAAAATTTGTTGATAATCTGACAGAGATAGCATAGCGTATGAACACAAGATTTTCGATGGGATTAATTATACCTATGGTGCACACATTGATCAAGACCAATTGTGTGCACAAAACAATGGTAGGAAGTCTTATTTTTATGTTGATGCTCATAAACTATATATATCTCAACGATATGTTACAATTGGTTTTTATTCTACATTTCGATAGAAATTGCCCGTTGCAGCTCTTCCTGAATCTATTTCTCGGCATGGTCAAATTACACTTGTGCCTGCTAATAACGCCAAAGTGATTGCAAGGTACTGCATTTCCCGCAAAAATGGAACCATTCAAATTAATAAGTTCTTGCTTGTCATGGCAATGCATCCATAATGGAAAATTGGAGACACTGTTCTACTCATGCTCTACCAAGGCACAGGAGGGTTCTTCCTTTTCATTGACAAGATGCCGAGTCGCCGTGATCAAGCTGCTTCCAGCGGATAGTTGTGGTTGTTGGCCCTCAGCCTCTTAAAATGTGCTAGCTGTTACTATGTTAAGTATATAGATATGGACCATATGGTTGTTGGCCCTCAGCCTCTTAAAATGTGATAGTTGTTACTATGTTAAGTATGTAGATATGGACCATATGGTTGTCAAAACCGTGTTACGAAGATCCTCCTTTTGTCGAATGGTGTAACCACCATATATGTTACTCAAATGTTGTTAGCCAAGTTCTTAATTTTTATGGAAAGTATTAGTATCGTACACAATTCATTGAGTTTAAGCATGTGCCCGGTAGAGCGGTAGAGTAAAGAACGTCCATGTTTTCGACGTGGCGATCAGCACCGATGTCCAGAAGGCATTTGCATATTAATTGTCCATATTGCAAATTCATATAATATACAGACAGGCCAGCCCATACAATTGACATATTTGACATGCATGAAGAAATCTATTGAGTATATATATATATATATATATATATATATATATATATATATATATATATATATATATATATATATTGCTAATTTACAAGAATATAATGAACTGCGCATGCACAAAAGAGCTACATTGTGCACCTGACGCTGACCCAGCACACATATTAGTCATCGTCCATCAGCGTGTCAATCATGGGCTCAGTGGGAGCGAAGGCCGCCAAGTCGATGACCTACACACCTTGATCGATCGAGGCCGGGGCAGACTCGACATCGGCAATCGCCGGTACTGCCTTAGGGGCAGAGCTCAACAGGGCTACCGCGACTGCCGGGTCTGCCCCAGCGACGTCCGGCGAGACAACGTTGGCTCTCGCCAGGGCTGCCATGACGGCCCCAAGGCATGCCCCGGCGACGTGCGGCACTGTGCCCTCCTCCATCTAGGACATAAGCCTGCGCCTCATGCGGTGGCCACCACTGCCGCAGTTGTCCTTGCGTCATCGAGGTCCCTCCTCTGCCACCTGCACCATCCGCCGCACTCTGCGCCGAGCCAGCAGTATTGCCCGTTTGCGATCCCTGTTCGCTTTTAGGATGACCCTGGCTAACCTGGCGGCTTGCTTGTACCGCGTTTCCTGCTTCCTTTGGCCATCGTCGGGAGAGGCAGCGACATGGCCGTCGACCGCCAAGCCAACCATCATGCCTTCAGCCTCGATTTCACCGTCGCGCGACTCCAGCCCGTCGTCGGCCGTTGGGGGTTACCGGTATGTGTGGGTAACTAGCTAGCAACTGGATCAATAGCGAGTCACCACCAGCGGCCATTGTTGTGGTTATTTATAGCTTGCAGTTGGCTAGGGGATTGGGGATTTTACAATTCATCCATGTGGAGTGCGGGAACACTAAGTGGAGCACACAACCCGAATACCGTATGCGGTGTCACGTGTTATCTATCACACACGTGTTAACATAAGGAAACATATGTGTAACTTACAAATCATCGAACACGAGTACTCGCAGATGCATCGTGTGCGATACTCCTAGCCACCGCTAGCAACTAGTTTCCATTTTTCAAAGTTTTTTGTACACACAGAATCGCACACGAATTAACTGTAGTAACCGTTTGTGTTATAATTTCTCATCGCAAACAGTTCATCTGAGTGGGCTGTTTGCCGCGTATCACACACATCTTGTTTACACGAATCGTTTGTGTTCTTTTGGCTCATCGCAAACAGTTCATCTATGTGAACTGTATGCCGCATATCACACACATCTTTGTTAAGTTGAACCATTTCTGTTGTGTTCCCTAATCGAAAATAGTCCGTTCGAGTGAACCGTATGCCATATATCATAGACACTTTGATCTGGCTAACCATTTCTGTTTCATTCCCTAATAGCAAACAGTTCATCGGAGTGAACTGTATGCCGTATATTGCACACATCTTGATATGGTTGCCCATTTCTGTTGTTTTGTCTCATCGCAAGCAGTTCGTATGGATCAAACGTATGCCCCGCATCGCACACGCAACTAAAATCTAAACCGTGTTTGATGTATCCTTCATCGCAAACGTTTTGCATATTTTTTGGTGGGTTTTTTACATCACCGTTTGCGATTAATGCATCACACACAGTTTCGTTAAAGGGTCCCTGATCGTAGTGTCGCGTTAGCAACATCCTGCAGTAGTGCCTCATCGGAAGGCTGGACCAGCACCTCTGAGGGCCTTGGGGGCTTAGGTACGGCTGACTGGGAGGGCCCAGACGGTCCGGACTCCCCTCCCGTATTCGCCAAGGGGGACACACCCTCCTGGTCTTTGGTAACCGAGGCATCAACCTCAGCCATGAGTGCGTCGCCCCCTCCCCCGTGTTCGGACGGGGTGGGGTCCTTCGGGACAGCACCTCCCTGGCCTCTTTGGGTACCAGGGGAGGCTCGGAGTGCAACGCTGATCCGTTATCTGCCAACTCGCCGGGTGGAGAGGTCCCCTCCGAGGTCTGCTCGGCAGGGTGGCCGCGCGGTGGTCTGTGATATCACACGATCAGTTTCCGTTAGTAAGGGACTGGTAAAATGAAGTAAGCAAGAAATGTCGAGGTTCATACCTCATGGCGGGGGGCTTAACCCTGAGGTCCTTTTCCGGTACCTCTTCGGACGCCACGGACAAGACCAACTGTCTGGCAAGACCAACTTGGGCCTGCACTGCCTCTTCGAGGCCCGAGGAGGCTACTCCTCCTCGACGTCTTCAGACGTCGCCCTCTTCTTCGAGTGGGAGGAGGTTCTTTCCTCCTCGCCTTCTTCCTCCTCCCCATCTTGGGCAGACGGGGCCGCAGCATCTCCGGCCTTGGTGTCCGGACAAGCTCTTCGATGGAGGCCTTCCCTAGCCTCTGGCTGATCCTTCTTCTTCTTTCCTTTTTTCTCTGGCGCCTTGTAAGGCGCCACAACTAGCAGCTCCTCCAGTTGAGCTATCTAAGGTTCTTCGGGCAGCGGAGCCGGGCTACTGATCTTCTTGGCCTTCTCAAGCCAGCCCTATGAAGGCAACCGCGGGAGGTGGAAGAAGGCATGAGATGGTAACTGTAGTTTTTCCCCTTTTTATAGGCCGCGGAGAATCCAAGGGTTCCTTTTTCCCCGCTGCAGGACTTTCCACTTCCCGATATACTCATGACATTATGCGCGGGTGGGACAATCAAAATCGTTGATCATATCCCCCCAAAAGCGGGGCACGATCTCTACCTTGATGAGACATGCCAATGGAGGGGTGGCCTCGAGCCGCGTATTGAGAACTTCTAGCTGTTCGGTGTTATGATCGGATGCTACCCTTCACCAAAAAGTTGTCAGACAAGGACACTGTTCACACTAGAGCACCTTGGCCTTCAAGGCTAAGCAAAGCCAAATACTCCGGGTTCCCAACATCACACAACTCCGAACGCACAGGGGACAGGATGGAGAACTTGCCTCGCAAGCCGAAGACTGTGGGATACGCGGATGCCGGTCACACCCTAGCATTAGACGCTAGTTCGGGGGCAACGGAGGGATTCCTGGATTAGGGGATACTCGGGCCGTTGGACCATCGCTTATGCGCCGGACTGATGGGCTACTATGGAGCCAAGCTGGGCCGTGGATCCGTCACCGGATAGGAGATCTTCGGAGCCGTGGTGTGCCCTCCAAGTCAAGATTTAACGTGATATTTCCTTTGTTGTAATCGATCGTATGTAACCCTAACCCTACTGGTGTCTATATAAACCAGAGGGTTTTAGTCTTTCAGGCTAGAGCAACATCCAATCCCTCATCAACCTAGGGTTTAGCTCGCCGGATCTCGAGGTACATCGACTCTGTAATCATACCATACACATCAAATACAATCAAGCAGGACGTAGGGTTTTACCTCTTAGAGAGGGCCCAAACCTGGGTAAACACCGTGTTCTTAGTCCCTTGTTCCCCATCGATCCTACATCAACAGCTTGGGACCCCTACCCGAGATTCGCCGGTTTTGACACTGTCGGTGTACTAGAATAGGGGTACCCTAGTACCCCGTACTTGTGCACGGGCAGTAGTAGCATCCTGCGGCCAGGCTTGCGGGAGAACAGACAGAGAGAAGCTCAAGATTATTAAGCCATTCAAGAACAAAGTATACAAAGCAAGAGTTAAGGCCCCGGCAAGAGGAGCTTGCCGGGAGGGACAGCTGAGGCCCAGCCTGAGGTTTGCTGTAGCAGAGTACTTGCCGCGGCAAGGTACTTGCCCCGGCAAGTCATTGGCTGCGGCAAGGTATTGGCTGCGGCAAGATAGCAGCTGCGGCAAGGTACTTGCCCCGGCAAGTTACCTTGCGCGGCAAGCTATGGGTTGCGGCAAGCTGTCAGGTGCGGCAAGGTCTTGCCGCGGCAAGCGTTACTGTACCACTGTGCTACTATGCTGCTCCGGTGCCTCTGCCGACGTGGCGCTCTGGGTCCTTCCAAGCGTGTGTGGCAGGGCACTGTGTAGACGGCGGTACACTGTAGCTAGCAGTGCAGGAGCAGGTGGGATAGGCTTTTCCCACGTCCAAGACGTCCGGGTACATGTATCTGGACAGCAAAGGCATGGGCATTCAATGCCCTTGTCCCCTGCCGTCAGTGGTAGGTAGGACATGTCATCCTGGTAATAATGGCCTTACTGTAGCAACTTTCCACCTCTACCTTTACTGTTTGGCACCTGTTGGTGACCCCTTTGTGCATATAAAAGGAGGCCCATAGGCAACATGGAGAGGAGGAACTGGGAGATGGAGAACTCCAGTATTGTACGCAGCTACTCGGTACTGTAGCGCTCCTGGAGCTAGAACAATCATACAGATAATAAACCAAAAGGCAGGAGTAGGGTTTTACGCATCCGTGCGGCCCAAACCTGGGTAAATCTCTCTCGTGCACTGTCATGTTCTTCGCTAGATTTGCTCTTCGTGCGACCGTCCCCCCTACCGAACGTAAAGGGGTCCTTCCCTGGGTCCCATAGGTGATCGCGGATTCGTCCCCGACATCTTTGGCGCGCCAGGTAGGGGTAAGGAGGTTGCGTGAACCTAATCTAGCGATTTGCGCGTTAGTTTTTGGGCCATCCTCCGTCTTATGGCTCCAAAAAAGAAGACTTCGGCCATCGGTGCGTCTACGCCCAACCCGCCTGCTCCCATGCAGGAGGGTGCCGACGTGATTGCGGCTGCTGGGGGGACTGGAGAGCGAGAGCTCCTATTACCTCCACCTGTCCAAAACCGGGCCAGCAACGCCAATCTTGGCGCTGCTGGGTCTGGGAACGCAGCGCTGCTCGCTATTGCTGGCCCTGCAAGCTCCAGAAACGGTGCTGCGCGTTCTGGAACGCCTGCGCCGGTTCAGACGCCGCGGCCTTCGCAAGAAGCCCGTGACAAGCAGCGTCCTGACGCCCCAGGTGCCAGGCGCTCCCTGGATAATGAACTTGCGCATCGATCTCGAGATGCGCGGGGTCACCATACGCAACAACACGTTGGCGGGGTCGAGGTGCGGTCGCCTGGGCGTGGAGATGCTCCTTCTAACACTGTTAGGAGTAAGAGCATCCCACAGTCCTCACTCCACTCGATACCTCCCTCACCAGCAGAAGCGTTGGCGCGTGCGCAGCTGCTCCTGAACTTCCCTCCACCAGCAGATAAGCTAGACGAGTGGAGGGCAACCATTCAGAGCCTTCTCAGCTTCGCTGATGCTGACCCGGTGCGCGCGGCCGACAAGAGAACTGGTGACAATGCTGTCACCAACAAGAACGGCGAGGGGGCAACAACCGTACACTCCCCACCCAGACGGCCTTGGTCGCCGACACGTCGAAACGACGCCCGTGGCGATGATTCCACGGCGTCGTCTGACCCGCGAGCTCGTCGTGACCAGCGCCTCGTTCTTCAGGAACGCAGAGGAGAAGACGCTCGTACCACTATCGAGCGAAGGAGAGAAGCGCATCGTCAGTCCGACAGACGCGCAGAGCCCGCTGTTGACATGCATGCGCCAGGGGATCCTGGCGACTTGCCGTACGCGGTAAGTTGTCCAGCGTTCACCCGTGAGCTGCGGCAGGTCCAGTGGCCCAATCGCAAGGCTTTCAAGCCTGACGTGCCGGAGAAGTATGATGGCAAGACACACCCGTCGGAGTTCCTCAGCATTTACACCATTGCGGTGCAAGCTGCCGGGGGACGAGATGACAAGATTCTTGCTAACTACTTCCCGCTCGTGTTAAAGCACAACGTCGTCTCATGGCTCATGCACTTGCCGGAGAACTCCATTTCTTCATGGGCGGACCTGTGCCATCAGTTTGTTGGTGCCTTTACTGGCGGTCATCAACCTCATGGCCAGGAGAGTGATCTTCATCTCATCCCCCAGAAGGAAGGAGAGCCCCTGTGCAAATACATTCAAAGGTTCAGCCGCGTACAGTACAACATCCCAGATGTTCACCCCGCTGCGGTTATTAGCGCGTTCCATCAGAACGTGCGTAACCGCAAGAAGCGGGAGGAAATGGCGATGACCAAGGTCAGAGACATTGGCCAGCTATATGCTCTCGCCGACAAGTGTGCGCGCGCTGAAGAGGGAAGGAAACTTCCCGGTGAAGGTGTTGGCGCAGGGGGGAGCTCTGACAGCGAAGGTACCGCCCCGGCAAAGAAGGGTCGGCGGCGGAACAACAGGAAGAAAAAGGGCAAAGCCGTGCTTGCCGTCGAGCAGTCCAGCGGCAACGGCAGCATCGACAAGGCCAAAGTCGAGGGCTCCGGCAAGGAGATTGCCGCGTGCGCCAACTGTCAGGCCTTGGTGGCTGCCGACAAGCAGGACGGCTCCGACAAGCAATATTGCAAGATCCATCGCACCAAGGGACACGATCTCCAGAACTGTCGACGAGTCGAGCAGCTTGTCGAACAGCAGAAAGCTGAGTATGAGAGGCGCGACAAGGAGAAGGCCCCAGAAGGTGCTGGCGGGTCCGGCAAGAAGTGCACTGCCCGAGGAGGGCGTCGCGGCAAGGCCAAGCAGCAGCAGAGAGACAGGCCTCCTCGTGGCCGCGACAAAGATGATGATGATGATGATCTAGATGATGAAGAATCCAGTGAGCACGAATTTCAGAAAGCCGCAGAAGTCTTGTGTGTTGACGGTGGTGCTTCGTTGCATTCTTCTCACCGCCAACTTAAACAGTGGGCGCGAGAGATCAATGCGGCGGAACCATCTGTTGACGCCAGAAAGCTTCTGAAGTGGTCTGACACGCCTATCGTCTTTGACATTGAGGACCACCCTGACCGCAAAATGGCGGTCGGGTGCTTGCCGATGTTGGTTTCACCAACGATCTGCAACCTCAAGGTCACGAAGATGTTAGTTGACGGTGGGGCCGGCTTAAATCTGATTTCGCCCGCTGTGCTCCGGAAACTTCAAATCCCTGACGGCGAGCTTGAGGAAACTGGTACTTTCCAAGGAGTCAATCCAGGAAGGAGCAAGCCGAAAGGGAAGATCACGCTGCCAGTGACATTTGGCGGCGAGCTGAACTACTGGACCAAGAAGGTCACCTTTGACGTTGCCGATATTCCATTGCCTTATAATGGGATACTTGGCCGTCCAGCGCTCGCCAAGTTCATGGCAGCCTCTCATTTTGCCTACATCGTGTTGAAGATGCCAGGCCCAGTAAGTGTTATCACAGTTCCCTGCGACAAGAAGGATGCGCTTATTTGCGCCGACAAGATCTACCGGGAAGCAGCTGCCGCAACTGCCGCCAAGGCACTTGCCGCTGAAACTCCCGGGGGGGAGAACAAGAGGAAGTCCGGCAAGAGCTCCTGTGCCCACTCCGGCAAGCGCACCTCTTCGGAGTGCTGCACTGCCGTCGAGGACGCACCAGAGAGCTCCACCGGCAAGTGCAAGAAGAACAAAGCCGCTCCGCCGGCGACAAAGAAGGTGCCCGCCAAGGAGGACGGCACTGGTGGTTCCTTCACCATCAGTGCCACACTTGACAACAAATAGGAAAGCGCGCTCGTTGCTTTCCTGCGGGCGAATGTCGACGTGTTTGCATGGCAACCGTCCGACATCCCCGGTGTTCCCAGGAAAGTAATTGAGCACCACCTTGCCGTTTGTCCCCACGCGAGGCCCGTCAAGCAGAAAGCCAGAAAGCAAGCTGTGGAGCGGCAAGAGTTTATTGCGGAAGAAATCAAGAAGTTGGAAGCAGCAGGCCTCGTCAGAGGAGTGCTCCATCCTACGTGGTTGGCCAATCCTGTTGTCGTGCGCAAAGCGAATGGAAAATGGAGGCTTTGTATTGATTTCACTGATGTCAATAAAGCTTGTCCCAAAGACCCATTTCCTTTGCCCCGCATAGACCAGATTGTTGACTCCACGGCAGGATGTGATTTGCTTTCATTTCTTGACACATATTCAGGGTATCATCAAATCTTCATGGCTGAGGAAGATGAGGAAAAGACCGCATTTATCACACCCTGTGGCACATACTGTTTCGTACGTATGCCATTTGGTTTGAAAAATGCTGGTTCAACATTTGCAAGAGCCATCCAGATTGCTTTTGAGCCTCAGCTGCACAGAAATGTGGAAGCCTATATGGACGATATAGTGGTCAAAAGCAAGGATAGGGCTACTTTGGTTCAAGATCTAGAAGAAACTTTTGTAAATCTGCGCAAGATCAACCTGAAGCTCAACCCCGAGAAGTGCGTGTTTGGAGTTCCCTCCGGCAAGCTTCTCGGGTTCTTTGTGTCTCAATGTGGAATTGAAGCCAATCCTGACAAGATCAAAGCCATTGAGCAAATTGAAGCACCGAAGCGCGTCAAGGATGTACGACGACTTGCCGGCTGTGTTGCTGCTCTCAGTAGGTTTATCTCCAAGTCAGCTGAGCGCGCCTTGCCATTTTTCAAAATCTAAAAAAAGGCAGGTCCATTGAAATGGACTCCGGAGGCGGAGGCAGCGCTGCAAGACTTGAAGAGATACCTCTCCTCTCCTCCAATACTTGTCGCACCTAAACCACAAGAGAAGTTGTTGCTGTATCTAGCGGCAACCAATCAAGTGGTTAGTGTTGCGCTAGTAGCAGAGAGAGAGGTGGATGAGGAGGCAGTAACTGCGGCAAGCACGTCCAGCGACAAGCTGGGGGCTCCCCCGACAAGTTTTGCTGCCGACAAGGATTCGTCTGCGCAGTCAGGCGAAGTGATACAAAAGAAGAAAATGGTGCAGCGCCCGGTCTACTTTGTGAGCTCTCTTCTGCAGGGAGCTAGGTCAAGGTATTCTGGTGTGCAGAAGCTGCTTTTCGGCCTTCTCATGGCCTCAAGAAAGCTGCGCCATTACTTTCAAGCACATGAAGTTACCGTCGTCACTCGCTTCCCACTGAAAAGGATTTTGCAAAATCCAGAAGCGACAGGCAGGATTGTCGAGTGGGCATTGGAGTTGTCGAGCTTTGGTCTCAAGTTTGAGAGTACATCAACCATACAGAGCCGAGTTTTGGCAGAGTTTGTCGCAGAATGGACACCAACGCCAGACGAAGAAATCCCAGAGAGGACTCTCCCCGGCAAGGAGACACGCAAAGAGTGGCTTATGTACTTTGATGGTGCCTTTTCGCTGCAAGGCACCGGTGCTGGCGTACTGCTTGTCGCACCCACCGGAGAGCACCTCAAGTAAGTGGTACAAATGCACTTTCCCAAGGAATAAGCGACGAACAATACTGCAGAATATGAGGGGTTGCTTGCCGGTCTCAGGATCGCGGCAGACCTTGGGATTAAGAAGCTTATTGTCAGGGGAGATTCGCAGCTTGTCGTCAGGCAAGTGAACAAGAACTACCAATGCCCATTGATGGAAGCTTATGTAGATGAGGTGAGGAAGTTGGAGGAACGTTTTGACGGCCTACAAATGGAGCACGTCCCACGTGCTGAGAATGACATTGCCGATGGTGTGTCAAAGCGCGCCGCACTCAAATTGCCTGTGGAACCAGGCACTTTTGTGCTCCAACTAACTCAGCCATCCGTGACGCCATCAGTAGGGCAAGGCAGGAAGAGGAAGTTGGCTTCTGGCGACTACTTGCCGGTAGAGCTCCCCGAAGCCGCCGGCAAGAAGGCTGCCAAAGCTAGTGCCAAAGATGCAGAGGGGCAACTTGCTCCGACAAGGCCTCACGCTCTTGTCGTTGACGCGGGTGCTCCTAGGCAAGAGGCAAAGGGGCAACTTGCTCCGACAAGACTTCGGGTCCTTGTCGTTGAAGCAGGCGCTCCTGATCGAAGCGCTGAGGAGCAAGATGCTCCGACGAGGCGTTGGGCTTCCGTCGTTGAAGCAACTGCTCCCGACGAGCTTGTTGAAGGACAGCACGCTCCAGCAGGGCCCCAGGCTCTTGTCGTTGAAGCGGTTGTTCCCGCCAAGCTCGTCGGGGAACGGCCGGCTCTGGTAGAGCGACAAGCTCTTGCCGTAGGGCCTGATGTTCCCGCAGCAGAAGAAATGCCTTTAGTCCTCGTTGTCGAGCCACAGGCTCCAGCGTGGGCGCAGCAGATCGTCCGTTTCCTTCAGACAGGAGAACTTCCCGAAGAGCAGGAAGAAGCGGAGAAAGTAGCCCGACGGTCCAATATGTATCAATTTGTCGATGACATGCTGTGCAGAAAAAGACCAAACGGTGTGAAATTGAAGTGTATTCCCCGGGAAGAAGGACAGGAGCTGTTGGCGGAGATTCATGGAGGCATATGTGGTCACCACATAGGGTCAAGAGCCCTTGCTGGAAAGGCTTTCCGGCAAGGTTTCTTTTGGCCCACCGCCCTCCGGGATGCAACTGCACTAGTAACTAAGTGTGAAGCGTGCCAGTTTCATTCCAAGCAGATTCATCAGCCAGCTCAAGCTCTCCAGACAATCCCTCTCTCCTGGCCATTTTCGGTCTGGGGGCTCGACATCCTCGGCCCCTTTCCCCGTGCCACCGGGGGCTTCGAGTACTTGTATGTGGCCATCGACAAGTTTACGAAGTGGCCGGAAGTGGAAGCAGTGAGGAAGGTGACAGCACAATCAGCCATCAAGTTCTTCAAGGGAATTGTTTGTCGCTTTGGTGTTCCTAACAGGATCATCACCGACAACGGTACCCAGTTCACAAGCCACGCCTTCATGCAGTATGTCGAAGACCTTGGCGCCAAGGTCTGTTTCGCTTTTGTTGCTCACCCGTGAAGCAACGGTCAAGCTGAAAGGGCAAATGCTGAAGTGCTGTGTGGGCTCAAGACGAGAACTTTCGACAGGCTGCGCAAGTGCGGCAAGAACTGGATCGAGGAGCTGCCAGTGGTTCTTTGGTCGATCAGGACGACGCCAAATCGAGCTACTGGCCAGACGCCTTTTGCTCTAGTTTATGGAGCAGAGGCAGTTCTCCCCACGGAACTCGTATACGGGTCACCTCGAGTGCTTGCCTACGATGAGCTTGAGCAAGAGCAACTGCGGCAAGATGACGCTGTGCTCCTCGAGGAGGATCGTCTTCAGGCTGCTGTGAGAGCTGCTTGCTACCAGCAAGCTTTGCGTCGCTACCATAGCCGCAAAGTTAATGCCAGAAGTCTCGAGGAAGGCGACCTTGTTCTTCGGCGCGTTCAGTCGGCCAAGAATTCAAACAAGTTGACGCCGAAGTGGGAAGGCCCTTATCGGGTGAAACGAGTCACCAGGCCCGGCGCTGTCCGCCTGGAGACCGAGGATGGCATTCCAGTGATCAATTCCTGGAACATTGAGCATCTTCGTAAGTTTTTTCCATAAGGCACGGTTGCCGGGCCCTTCCCCGGCAACCACCTTTTGTACAAGTATTGCCGCTGTTGCATGTAATCCTTTGTACAAAGCCAGGCGCAGACCCTGTGCATAAATAAAGCTTTTGTATTTCGCAGTTTTTGACGATTTCATGTTTACTTTTATTTTGCATGATTATCTGACATACTGTGCAGTACAGCCTCCCCGGTAAGCATTAACGAGCCGCCAAGCTCCTATATCTTTATTTTCTCTTCTTTCTTTTTCTCAAAGAGACAGAAGATTCCCTCGCGCACAAGTTTGCCGGGGGGGATGGGATAATGATATGGACCAGGCGTCGTTCAAAGAAACTTTGCCTTGCCGGGAAGAAGGCAGCGGCAAGCAGTGACAAGACCTTGCCGCGGAGAGATCAGCGACAAAAGCTAAGTGCCAAAGTTTGAACAATCAAATTCTTTTTTATTTTCAAGGTTATTTTCCTTGAACGATACTACTCTTTGTATGGAAAACCTGTGCGCGACGGAACCTAAGCGTAATCGGTCGCGCCCTTACCTTGTTTCGAGTCCGCTCAACAACCTAAGTGGCTGCACTGAGCGCGACAAGGTTGCTTGCCGGCAGCGGCACCGCCAGCGGGCTGCTGAAGTCCCGCACCCAGCGCTCGCGGCAATGGTGCGCGCACTGGCAAGTTCCCTATAAGCGTAGGGCAAGTACACACAAAGAAAGAAATTGCTCAAGGGAGATGACATGCATTAACTCCAAAATATTGCAAGTTATATTACAAGATAAGTTGTCGCGGCTTAAACAGATTGTTCTTTAACATGTCTAGCGGCGGCAAGGAGGGAGAAGAATGGGCTCTCTAATTGCGGTGCTCGCCTTCGACTCTCTGGATATGGTCCACCCTCTCCACGATGGGCGCGACAAGGGCCTCTAGTGGCGCGGGGTCGTATCCCTTCGGCAAGCTTTTGAAGATGTTGCTGAAGTCGACGCCCGGGTTTCTGTATGCTATCTTCACCAACAACCTCCGGAGAACTCCCCGGCAAAGCCTGCGTGACTCTTCGGCCAGTTGAGCCTTGTGATTGACTTGGAGCTGTTGGAGTGCTTCTACTACTCCGTCGAAGAACTCGGCTAGCTTGACGCTAGTTTGCGTGTTCTTGTCGGTGGAGTACCCGAAGTCCGGCACCTTCAGGGCAGTCAGCTCCTTGTCGATGTCCTCGGCGGCGCTGGCAAGCCTGTCTGTGAAGATCCCCACGTTATCCCTGAACTTCTTGTGGGTTGCAATAGCGTCTTGAAGCAGACCCTTTTCCTTCTGGAGCTCTGTCATTAGAAGCCCTTCGCGCTTTCTGGTGGTGTCGAGCGTCTCCTTCAGCGTGGTCAGCTTCAGCTTCAGGTCTGCTCTGGAGTCGTTGGCGGCGGCAAGCAGATTGTTCTTCTTGGCTATGGTAACTTGCATCTCCGCCAAAGTGTGGGTCACCTTTGCCCTCTCACTTTCAAGCGTTGAGAGCTTGTCACCGTTTGCCTTGAGGGCGGCCTCTAGTCTTGCCACTTTCTCCTCCGTTTCCTTCCTGTTCACTTCTGCAGCAGCAACAGCGTTGGGGCCTCCACCAACTTGCTGGCATACTCTTGGGCCAAGGCTTCGATTTCCTTCTGGTGTTTTTGTGCCTGCCCCTGGGTCCGCTCTGCGACAAGTCTTGCCACCTCCTCGTCTTTCTGCTGGAGGGTTTCGGCAAGTTTCTTCTTGCGCTCGGCAAGTTCCTCTTCGTGGGCATCAAGGTCCACTTTCCGCTGGTTCAGATCACCGGCCTGAGCAGACAACTCCTTGGCGGTCTCCTCCTGTTTTTGTTCAATGTATTGCTTCATCAGGAGGAGGGCCTGCCGTTCTTCGGCCAGCTGTGCCCGCTTGACCTCTAACGCATTAAGAGATCGCGTGCGGACGTCCGCCAAGATCTCCGCGCGCCTCAACATGTCAGCTTCGGCCTTCTCGATGAGCGCCTCCCTGGAAGCTAGCTTCTCCCGTCGGGCGCGATGAAGATTCAGCAGCTTTTGAAGCAGTTGCTCCTCTTCAGACGTGCTGCTGCTGCTGGCGCCTGGCGCATCCACAAGCTGGAGCCCGGCAGCGGCAAGGATTTCCTCATCCACAACATCCTCCTCGGTTGGCGCTCTGGAGCCCACCGTCCAGGGGAGGCTGACGTAGACGTTCTCGCCGACCCGGATGTATTTGCTTGGCGGAGGCGAGTTGGGCGCTGCCGCCTCGTCAGTGGTTGAGGGACCCGTAGTCAGAGTAGCGCCTGGCGCTCCTGTGGCCTCAGGGCCGTCAGTACGACCACTGGCTCCCTCGCCGGCCTCCTCAGCAGCCTTCTAGGTGGCCTCAGCTTCAGCAGCCTTGGCGGCTTCATCGGTGGGCGCCTTGGCGGTATTATCCTCGGCGGCCTTGCCGGCCTCTTCGGCAGCCCTGGCAGATTCTTCGTCGGCAAGCTTGTCGGCTGCAGCTTGTCGGCCTTGGCAGCGGCGGCCTTGGCGGTCTCGTCGTCGACGGCCCCTGCGGTGTTCTCCTCGGCAGAAGAGTCAATGTTCATTGGCTCCACCGAGGAGGGCTCTGCCAACCCGAGAAGTAAAGCAAAAAGAGCTTCAGGAAGAAATTCAAGAAGACAAAAGAAAGAAAGCAGAAAGAGTTTTGCGGCAAGTGGGTTTACCCGTGTTGAGCTCAGGAGCGGTGGGCTCCCCTCCCCCGTCAACGTTTGTCATTGGGGTGGGGTCGCCAGCGCTGGTGCTTGGCGCTTCGGCGCTTGCCGGCTCCTCTTCGTGTCTCGGCTCGCTAGTGGGAGCCCTTACCGGAGATCTTCTCCTTGGCGGTGTGGTCGAGGGGGGTGGTACTTCTGGAGCACCTTCAAATGGCTCCACTTGCTGCTCCTCTCCTACACACCCAAAGATGTCAGTGACAAAATGGTTGTTCCTCAGCGTCCGCCAGCGAAAGGTAGTTGAAATACTTACGCTGGGGGCTGCGCTGGGGGCTGCGACGAGGGCTGGGCTCCGAGCTGGTCGGGATGGTCTCAGACGCTTCCCCGGTGGTTGCCGTGGGCTCATCTTCGACGACCACCACGGTCTTGCTCGTCGAGACCTTAGCTCTCTTCCTTGTCCTCTCCGCCAAGGTTTCCTCCCTGCGGAAGCAAGGCCGGAGCGCGACAAGTGAGGACAGAAACAAAACCTTACAAAGATTGAGGGTCGCGGCAAGGGAACTTACTCTTCCTCGTCGTCCTCTTTGCTGAGAGCGGAAAAATCAAAGTCCGCCTCCGTGTGAGGAGGGGGAGGAGGGGGAGCTGGGCTCCTTGGCCGCTTGGCGGGGGTAGTAGCAGCGGTCTTTGATGACCCTGCTCCAGTTGCCGGGGCCGCGTGAGACACTCCCGCAGCACCAGCCCTTGCCGCGGTCGAGCGCGTCGAACGGCGCTCCGGCGGTTGTTGAACTTCTTGCCGCTCAGCCACTTTGCCAAGCCTGCGAAGGCGTTTCCTCCTCAGAGGGGCTGGAGACTCTCACTGCGGTGGGCTTTTGGTGCCCTCCTCGGAAGAGGAGCCCTCATCCTCCAAGCTGCCTGACTCGTCGGCAGGCTGGCTTGGCCCGACATCCTTGCCGGGTGCGGCGAGCTCGCCCTTCCCGGCAAGCATCCCCTGCTCGGCAAGGCTCTCCTTTTGTGCCTCGTCGAGCTCCGCCAAAGTATAACCAAAATCGCCAGCTTCCCTGGCGAGCCTGTCCTCCTCCACTCTTCGAGCAATGAATTCTATTTCTTGCTCGGTGGTGTTGCGGACGAGCCACTCCTCCACCCGGACCTGCTTTTCGACCGTGGAGTCAAAGAATCGCCGCACGTCTTCTTCGAGCGGCACGTCCCAAGTTGCTTCAACGCTGTGCGCATTGCAGAGCGGCATCATAGCGATGATTGCACTCAATGCGGAGTTGTTGCAAAGGGGCACGATGTGCTTCGGCAGCGTGAACGCCTTGTCGCGCTTCTCTGGATCTGTCTCTTGCTTGAACAGTTCTCGCATGAAGAACTCGTGCTGTAGAACTGTGAAGTTGTTGATCAGTCCAGGGCGCAGCCGCATGATATCGGCTGGGTTCTTCCAATCAGAGGCCGGCCTTCCTCTCTGCTGCAGAGGAGCAATGCGGCAGCAGAGGAAGTCTGCGCCAACCATCCCTATGGTGAGCCCGGCCTCCCTGAGCCGTATGATCCTGGTAGCGGCAATCTCCAGCTTTTTGTCCTGGGGATCCAGATCGCTCCAGTCCGTGCCACGCGCTGCTGGGGTCTTGCGAAGCTCACAGTATGGTGGCGGCTCGTCGTCAATGATCCAACACCATTCAGACCGGATTTCGCCCCATCTTGGGCGGAGATCCCCCTTCAGATAATGCTCCTTGGCGCCCAATCTTGAAATGAACGAAACGCCAACAGTGAGAGGCTCCCCCTTTTCAGCACGGGGAGTGAAGTAATGCCTGAACAGCGCGGTGTTGGGTACGACGCCGACGAAGTTCTCGCACAGATGCGCAAATATTGCCATGGTGGATACGGCATTCGGTGTGAGATCCAGCAGACGGAGATTGAAGGTGTACATGACGTCGCTGAAGAAATCCGAGTACGGTGGGCAGAGCCCGCACCAAAAGTAGCAAGCGAAGAAGGGGTACTTGCTCACTTTGCTCTCGTCGGTGGCTGGGCGAACGCGGGTGGCCGGATGCGCCTTGGTCCTCATGGCCCACATGCCTTGGAACTTGGCCTTCAGATCCGCCCCTGTGAGCGTCGGAGCGAAGAGCGCGTACTTCTGCCTCTTCAACTGCGCCTGGGTCTCCGTCCTTGAGGACTTCCCCGTCTTCCCCTTCTGTCCTTTGGGAGGCATGGCGAAGGCGGAGCTGAGGACCGAGGGAGATGCGGACGCGCGCGGTGGCGGAGGATTGGGAAACCGCTTTGTTTTGGAGCGGAGGAAGAAGAAGGCGGAGATTTGGAGATCGAGAATGGTGAGAGGGGTGTGTGAGTGCTTCTGCAGGTCCCTCCTTTTATGGGGAAAGATGCGGAACCATCCGCCCCTTCGTCATTCGAGATAACTGCGCACGCTTCCCACGTTCCGCATTCAACGCGCGACGCGTGGGAGAGCGTGCAATTAAATAGCATAGAGACGTTTCGGCTTATCCCAGCCACGCGTGCCCGTGCACTGTTTGGGCCTGGCCCAACAACGCCCGGCACCGTGTGTGGCCCAGGCCCGGGGGCTCCTGTCGGTGTACTAGAATAGGGGTACCCTAGTACCCCGTACTTGTGCACGGGCAGTAGTAGCATCCCGCGGCCAGGCTTGCGGGAGAACAGACAGAGAGAAGCTCAAGATTATTAAGCCATTCAAGAACAAAGTATACAAAGCAAGAGTTAAGGCCCCGGCAAGAGGAGCTTGCCGGGAGGGACAGCTGAGGCCCAGCCTGAGGTTTCCTGTAGCAGAGTACTTGCCGCGGCAAGGTACTTGCCCCGGCAAGTCATTGGCTGCGGCAAGGTATTGGCTGCGGCAAGATAGCAGCTGCGGCAAGGTACTTGCCCCGGCAAGTTACCTTGCGCAGCAAGCTATGGGTTGCGGCAAGCTGTCAGGTGCGGCAAGGTCTTGCTGCGGCAAGCGTTACTGTACCACTGTGCTACTATGCTGCTCCGATGCCTCTGCCGGCGTGGCGCTCTGGGTCCTTCCAAGCGTGTGTGGCAGGGCACTGTGTAGATGGCGGTACACTGTAGCTAGCGGTGCAGGAGCAGGTGGGATAGGCTTTTTCCACGTCCAAGACGTCCGGGTACATGTATCTGGACAGCAAAGGCATGGGCATTTAATGCCCTTGTCCCCTGCCGTCAGTGGTAGGTAGGACATGTCATCCTGGTAATAATGGCCTTACTGTAGCAACTTTCCACCTCTACCTTTACTGT
The DNA here is from genome assembly GCA_011799875.1 of Thinopyrum elongatum. Lineage (NCBI taxonomy): Eukaryota > Viridiplantae > Streptophyta > Magnoliopsida > Poales > Poaceae > Thinopyrum > Thinopyrum elongatum. The sequence continues at coordinate 285,225,091 of CM022298.1, read as the reverse complement.
TTGCCACCTGTTGGTGACCCCTTTGTGCATATAAAAGGAGGCCCATAGGCAACGTGGAGAGGAGGAACTAGGAGATGGAGACCTCCAGTATTGTATGCAGCTACTCGGTACTGTAGCGCTCCTGGAGCTAGAACAATCATACAGATAATAAACCAAAAGGCAGGAGTAGGGTTTTACGCATCCGTGCGGCCCGAACCTGGGTAAATCTCTCTCGTGCACTGTCGTGTTCTTCGCTAGATTTGCTCTTCGTGCGACCGTCCCTCCCTGCCGAACATAAAGGGGTCCTTCCCTGGGTCCCATAGGTGATCGCGGATTCGTCCCCGACAGACACTGACAATGGTCCTCGGCTTATCCTGCCCGAGCTGGCGGGCGAGCCATTCATCTCGGATGTTATTCATGAATGATGCGAGGACCTTGGCATCGAAGCAGTCTATGATCGGGTTCTTTTTAGTAAGGAACCGGTTCCGAAATTTCTAAGTTGACTCACTAGGTTGCTGAATGATGTGGCTGTGGTTGTCGGTGTCTGTGCCATGGAAATTTGGCCTGAAGGCATCCTTGATTGCTTCCCAGCTCCCAATGGAGTGAGGTTGCAGGCTATTCAGCCAATGCCTTGCCGGCCCCTTTAACTTGAGCGGAAAATACTTGATAGCATGGAGGTCATCTCCATTGGCCATATGTATATGTAGGAGGATATCCTTGATCCATACCGCTGGATCAGTCGTGCCATCATATGATTCTACGTTAATGGGTTTAAACCCATCCAGGAACTGATGTTCCATTATCCTGTCTATGAAACAGATCGGGTGAGCAGGGCCTCGGGTCCGAGCAATGTCACGCTGGACACCGGGAGAAATCCATGCATAGGCTTGGTCCTGAGCTCGGCCATTCCTATCCCGCCAGGCCTTGTACCCATCGAGTCCCGCAGGTTCACGTCTTCTTGATCCATAAATGGACTAAGACGGTGCCCGGTTTGCCTATATCTGGCATGGAACATCATGAGGGTCTAAGTAGTCAGCAGGATCCTTGCCGTGACGGCCAGGCACTAGTTGGGTGTGGAAACTTTCCCATGCTGGCCTGTCGCGTCCTCTACGGGGTCGGTCGGGTTGATCCGCCCGGCCACACGTAAAAGGCACGTCATCGGTCAGTTCTTCATCAAACTCTGGCAGCAAAAGACTGCACGGATAAGATTTAGGTGCACTATGGTGCCACTCTTCGAGATCTTGCTCGGCCGAGAGTATTTCGACCCACTTGTCATTCAGTTCATTTTCGTTGGCATGCAGTTGTTGCTACTTCAATTTCATGCTTCGTGTGGTGGCGACAAGGTGCCACTAGAAGCGTTCTTGCTTGACAGATTCTTTGGGGACAATGAAGCCCTTGGTACCGAGGCTCTTGTGTTCTTCGGATTCAGGCATATAATTGTCGTCGGCACCTTCAAAGAGGTCGTCCGGGTACAGGTCCTCGGGGATTCCTTCGGGGCTGGCGTGTTGCTCTGGGGAGGCTTGAAGATCCTCTCCTGGATCGTCAGCCTTGTCGGCTGCCGCGCCACCGTTATCGGTGGTGGCACAGTTCCCGCTGGGGTCCCTGTTGGTGCTCCGTCTATGTCTGCACCAACATCTGGACGGGTTTCTAGGAGTGTCAACCATATATACATCGTAAGCTGATGTTGCGGTCCACCTGCCGGTGTTTACGAATGGCGAAGTGTTTTTCGTAGGGCTGTCGACATCTTCATCCATGTCAGTGGCCTCGTCATAGTCTAGCATGTCAGTTAAATCATTGACCGTGGTGACTAGGTGGGTGGTGGGTGGGACATAAATTTCCCGATCTATGTCTTTAACTCCAATCTTGTCATAAACCGAGGTTTGACCGTCCGAGATTGACAGGCTCTGGATACGGTTGAGCATCTCATGTAGCTGAGATTCCTTGGGGTCCATGGCCTGGCTGTAGGTAGGGCTAACTCAAAGTACACCCGGTGTATAGCCTGGCATGTCTTCAACATGGTGAGGATCTGAAGTCAACTCCAGATTCGGCACAAAGGTCAGTTCTAATCTGATGTAGTTTTCGAGATGGGGGCCGGACTAGCGTCCGGGCTTGATGCCGTGACGAGATCGCCCATGGTTGACATGTCTGGTTCCTCCAGTGTGCCGGGGAGCTTTGTCTGACATCCTCGAAGGAGATTGGTTCCGGAGTCGAGCCCCTAATGTCATATAGGCCCCCAATCCGACCAGGCGTCCAGCCAGACTGAACGAGCTCGCCGCGGGAACCCGCGGTGTATTCCAAGCATCCAAAAGTCATGATCTAATCCGGAGCGTAGTTCTCAATGGAGGCCAGATGTCCCGCTGAGTCGGCGCAAAAGATCATGCTCCCGAACATGAAAAGTTGGCAGGGGAGGTATTCGTTCCCGTAGCCGGCACCACAGTTAATCTACAAATGAGCCATCGATCCTCTGTCGATCACAGAATGGAACTCTCAAGGAAAGCACCTGTCTCGGTGTGAAAACCGGCAGACCTCGAGGTAGGGGGTCCCGAGCTATGGATCTCGGATCGGTGGTAACAGGAACAAGGGAGACGATATTTATCCAGGTTCGGACCCTCTTGATGGAGGTAAAACCCTACGTCCTGCTTTTGTTTATATTGATGGAGATGTATCAAGTACAAGCTTGGTCTACCTCGAGATCATAAGTTGTGTTCTAACTCTAGGGCTAGGTGAAGGTATATGTGATTTGGTCCCCTCGACGGGCTTAACCCCCTGGCTCATATACACGTCAGGTAGGGCATCTAGGGTTGCATGGTCGGTATCCAGGGGATCGCGTGGAGGCGGCAGGAGATGTCTTGGAGCATACATCAAGTCTTCGATAAAGGCAGTCTTTGTCTCATTCAGGCATGTAGCTTACAGAGTCCACCTTAATGGGAATGAGGGCCCACTGGCCCGGCCCGAGGACCACGAGCTGACTAGGTTAGTACCTCTAGTCCAGGACACCGTCAACTATGTTCTGAGAATGATGTTGCTATGACTTTGCTATGCTTAATGCTTGTCACTAGGGCCCGAGTGCCATGATTCCAGATCTGAACCCTTTATGTTTTCATGAATATATTTGAGTTCTTGATCATATCTTCAAAGTTATATGCACCTATTATGTGTTACGATCCGCATACCACAAAGTGACAATAGTTGGGATTCTTTCCAGTGATTACCGTAGTTCAAGGAGTTCATGTATTCACTACGTGTTAATGCTTTGTTCCCGTTCTCTATTAAAAGGAGGCCTTAATATCCCTAAGTTTCCTTATGGACCCCACTGCCACGGGAGGGTAGGACAAAAGATGTCATGCAAGTTCTTATTATAAGCACGTATGACTATATACGGAATACATGCCTACATTACATTGATGAATTGGAGCTAGTTCTGTGTCGCTCTTGGTTGTGACTATTACATGATGAATGTCATCCAACACAAATATCCATCACTAATCCAATGCCTATGCTTTTCATATATTGATCTTTGCTAAGTTACTACTACTACTGATGTTGTTACAATCACTACAAAACTGCTACTCTTACTGTTAGCATTATTGTTACTACTGTTACCACTGCTAACAAAATATCATATTACTGTGCAACTGATCACTCTGCTGTAGATATTTAGTTCTCCAAGTGTGGTTGAATTGACAACTCAACTGCTAGTACTTGCGAATATTCTTTAGCTCCCCTTGTGTCGAATCAATAAATTTGGGTTTAATACTCTACCCTCGAAAACTGTTGCGATGCCCTATACTTGCGGGTAATCAAGACCTTTTTCTGGCGCCGTTGCCAGGGAGCATAGCTCTATTTGCTGAGTCACTTGGGATTTATATCTGTTGATCAGTATGAAGAATCTAAAAGATGATAGAACCAAGATCGTACCTTCTAAGACGAGGGGAGGTAAGGAACTGCCATCACACTCTGCACTTGATTTACCTTCTGTTTCGAATAGTCTTGCGACACTACCACCTTCTATTAATTTTGATATGTCACAAGTTATTGATGATGCTACTTCTGCTATGAATGATGCTAGTACTCTTCTTAATGAAACCGTGCCACTACGTGAATTCCTTGATGAACAACTTGCTAAAGCTAAAGAAATTGAAAATGCTGAAACTGATGAAATTTATGATTCACCTATTAGACCTAGCTCTCCTAGAATAGAAATTCCTAAGATACCCGAGGGTTATGTTATGGATGAGGAGATAGCTAGAGAATTTCTTGCTTGTAATGATAGAGAGGATGTTAAAAAACTACTATGTAAGTTGAAAGAAAAATCTCTGAATGCAAGAATGAAATATGATCCTAAGTTTTCTACTTCACCTATCTTTGTTATTGATAAGGATTATGAATTCTCTCTCGATCCTGAGTTAATTACTTTCGTTGAATATGATCCTTTTCATGGTTATGAATCTGAAACTATTGTGTCACATCTTGCTAAATTAAACGATATAGCCACCCTATTTGCTCATGAGGAAAAAATTCTCTACTACTATATCCTTAAATTGTTTCCTTTTTCATTAAAGGGTGATGCTAAGATATGGTTTAATACTCTTGCTCCTAGTTGTGTGCGTAGTCCCCAGGATATGACTTACTACTTCTCTGAAAAATATTTTCCTATTCATAAAAAACAAGCTGCCTTACAAGAAATATTTAACTCTGTGCAAATTGAAGAAGAGAATCTCCCTCAAGCTTGGGGAAGGCTTCTCCAATTACTTAATGCTTTGTCTGATCATCCTCTTAAAAAATTGAAATACTTGATATCTTTTGTAATGGACTAACTGATGCTTCTAGGGATTACCTACATAGTTGTGATGGTTGTGTTTTCAGGGAACAAACTATTGAACAGGCTGAAGAACTATTGAATAATATATTGAGGAATGATAATGATTGGACACTTCCTAAACCACCACCTAAACCAACTCCGAAGAAGAGAGGTATTCTATTTCTCAGTCCTGAAGATATGCAAGAGGCAAAGAAATCTATGAAAGAAAATGGTATTAAAGCTGAAGAGGTTATGAATTTACCACCTATTGAAGAAATACATGGGCTCAACACCCCGACACATGTAGTAGAGGTAAATTCTCTTATAAGATTTGATGAGGGTAATATTCCTTATAATAAATCTTCTAGTCAATGCGTGGATGAATTTTACAATTACATTGTTAAGCAAGAACACTTTAGTATGTATGTTACCAAGCAAATCGAATGTAATGCTTTCATGATTGATTGCTGAGTGACTTAATGTTCAGAATTGCTAATGATGTTAAAGGTTTAGGTAAACATGCATCCATGGTCCAAACTCAGTTAGAACAAGTTGCTAAGTCTCGAACCGATTTGCTTAATAAGATGAATAATAATATGAATGATCATGCTATTAGAGTAATTACTAGGGGAGGTAAAATGACTCAGGAGCCACTTTATCCTGAAGGTCATCCTAAAAGAATTGAGCAAGATTCTCAGAGAATTAATATTGATGTATCTAGTTCATATAAGAAGAAAAAGAAAAAGAAAATGATAGAACTATGCATGCTTCAATTGAACTAAGATAGAAAAACCTCCTAAGAATAGTAATGATGTTTCTATATGTGATGTCGAGACACAATATGGTAATGAACATACACCTAGTGATAGTGATAATGATAATGACAATATTCACGTTGATGCTCAACTAGACAATGATAAAGAACCTGATAAAGATGTTGAAATAGAACCTGCTGCTGATCTTGATAACCCACCCCCAAAGAATAAACGATATTATAAGAGAGATTCCATTGCTAGAAAAGATGGTAAGGAAAGAAACCCATGGGTTAAAAACCTAAGTGTTTTCCCACTAAACCACCTAAGAATAAGGATGAGGTAGAATTTGAACGCTTTGCTGAAATGCTTAGGCCAGTCTTTTTGCGCACTCGTTTGACTGATATTTTGAAGATGGCCGCATATGCTAAGTATATGAAAGATATTGTAACTAATAAAAGAAAGATACCTGAAGCTAAAATTTCCACCATGCTTGCAAATTACTCTTTTACGGGTGGAGTACCTAAAAAGTTAGGAGATCTAGGAATACCTACTATACCATGCTCCATTAAAAGGAATTATGTCAAAACTGCTTTGTGTGATTTGGGAGCCAGTGTTAGTGTTATGCCTTTCTCTTTATATAGAAGACTTGATTTGAATAAGTTGTCACCTACTGAAATATCTTTGCAAATGGCTGATAAATCAACTGGCTACCTATTGGTATTTGCGAGGATGTGCCTGTTGTAGTTGCAAATGTTACGATCTTAACAAACTTCATTATCCTTGATATGCCCGAGGACGACAACATGTCGATTATCCTTGGTAGACCCTATTTGAATGCTGCAGGGGCTGTTATTGATTGCAACAAGAGCAAGGTCACTTTTCATATCAATGTTAATGAGCATACGGTGCACTTGCCTAAGAAACAATTTCAAGTGAATGGTATCAGTATTATTGAAAAGGTTTCGACAATTACTATTGGAGGTTTTCAATTACCTCTTCCTTCTGTCAAAAATAAATATGAAACTCTTATTATTGGGGAGATGCATATCACCGCTGAGGTAACCTAGTGTTATACGAAGATTCTTTGGTTTCATGTTACGCAGAAATAGTTTGTTAATACGACTTGATCCTTATTAATGGATTCTTTTTTAGGGGCATGAGGTCGATGAATCTAGTAAACACAACTTTCTGTACCTACTATTTGTTCTCTGTCATTCTTAGTTAAATAAAATAAAATGCCATGATTATCCTATTTTCTGAATTATCTGTGCAATAAAAAATTGCCCAAAAATAGAAGTGCTCAGAATGACGTAAAATTTTAACATGATTTTTTCTGGAATATTTAAAAAAAAATTGGCACTGAATACAACCCAGGGGGTTGCCCCTGGTGCTCACAAGGCACCAGGGCGCGGTAAACCCTAGGGCACGCCAAGATGCCTTGTGTGTCCCACAGAGACCCACTCACTTATCCATTCAGCCCACTTCATCTCTTACCTCCAGAAAAAAAAATCCTGGTTGCTCTCTCCCTCGTGTTCTTGCTCCCAAACTTGAGATTTTTAATCTCTTTGCTAGGAGCTCTATTTCTGAAATTGTTTTAGGGGATTGCTCCTTGGTATGTGGCTCCTCCATTGCTCCAATTAGTTTTTGCTTTAGTGGACTATATTTTGCATGATTAGCTCTCTTGGTGCTACTGAAAATGAGCTTGCATGTTAAATTCTTTGAGTTCCAAGTGGTTTGAATTCTTGATATAGCCTCTAGACATTCATATGAGTAGTCGCTATCGATCTTGTGAAGTTTTATTGACATCATTTTGTGGCCAAATTATTTAGAAATTTGTTCGTAGGAAATATGAACTTCTTTTGGAGAGGTTCCTCGAGGCGAAGTGCCAAGGTAGTCATTGGGGATGCCCAGGATAGTGACCTCAACATTCCGCAAAGGACGGAGATCCGGCCGTGCGAATGGCCACACAATGCCTTCATGAACAAAGTCGGATTGCACCAAGATTTTGCACAATTCATTGCAAATACCGGGTTGACCGACTTCCTCACAGATGAGTGCCATCAGTACCACACTCTTACAAATTCCTTTGTGCAAAATTTCCATTTCTTGCATACACTTGAGCCTCCTATGGTCCGTTTTGACTTATATGTTCAACATCATGAGATACCGCTTACTGAGTTTTGTGAGATATGTTTGATTCCCTCTGATTGGGAATTGAGAGAGCCCGACTGGAGGAGTTTTGAGGGCTTCCTCTGCACTCTAACTGTGGGAGAGGAAAGGGGCATGTCGAAAGCCTGAGTTACTAGTTTGCATTTTCCTGTTGTGCACTACTTTGCTTTATTCATAGGGAAATGTTTGACTGCTAGGGAGGAAGGTGGTACGCTAAGTGCACCTGACATCGCCGTTTTACGCCGCACACTTTTTGCTGATAACACGTATAGCTTTGGAGCTATCATTGCACGCCACTTGCGCAATAACAGAACTAGGGGTAAAGTTCATGGTGGTATTTATGTCACTCTCTTTGCGAGACGTTTTAATGTTAACATATGCCACAATGATTACCTGCTGCCTAGGATTTACTTAGATCACCAGGCTATGAAAGATCACCATTTTATTGATGAACCTGAGCCTCCTCATCACATTCGCTATAACTTGGTATATAGTGAGGATACTCGTGATATTATTCTGTTGCCTGCACCTTGTTTGTTTGACTCTCATGCCAGGAATGGATATACCATTATGCCACCGGACATCACTGATTACTGGAACGCGTTGGCTATGGCAGAGAACGAGGCCCAGGGTTGGGACACACAACTACTGCCACATCAGCACATTCATATCAGACGAGATGGCCACTATGGATGGTGATTACCAAGCTCGGCCAAAAGCCTAAGCTTGGGGGAGTACGTTTTCTCACTAACATTACATTCATGTTCACACATTTCATTCCAGTTGTCGGTGTTCATCCTTTTTCCTTGTGTATCCATGTTAGTTTTATTTCCGCTTTCTTCTTGTGTGTTTGAAAAACTTTGAGAAAATCCAAAAATATTTCTCGCTTCTTTTCAGCTTTTCTTTCTTGTTTAATTAATTTGTAGTATTAAAAGAAAACCCAAAAAAATTTCTCATTTCTTCTTTTACTTGTTGGGAGCTTTCCCGTGTAAATAGTTTTTCTCGCCTTCTGTATTTCCTTCGTTATTTTGCTTTCTTTGGAAAAACTAAAAACTCCAAAAATATTTCAGTGTGTTTCTCTGAAATTCCTTTCCTATTTGATGAGTCGTTGTAAGGAGAAGACCACGATGAAAATGTGGAGTGTCTCTGATATGCACTATTGTTAATCTAACGAAGAACCCATATTACCTTGTCTTCTCGTTTGAATAAAATGTTTGCATATTCCATCTTAGTCCATGGCACTCTTGCACTATTATTATTTCCATATCATTCAGTCATGCAAGTGACAGACAATAATGACAATAATTTGATGAAGTGATTGTGGCAAGGAAAAGTGGGTACGAACACAACTTGTTTTTGTTTTTGTAAATATGTTTAACTCAGTATCCATGATTCAGCATATTATGAGTAAACATGTTTATGATGACAATTAGAGATTATAGTTGCTCATGCCATGCTTAATTAGCTAGGAGTGGATAATGATTTATCTTGAGTGTCAACATGCATTAAAATGGTTATGATGTAGTATGGTAGTATTGTATGCTCCTCGAAATGTTTCAACTGGCTTGTCTTGGCACATGTTCACGCATGTAGGTGATTTAAAACCAACATAGCCTCCACGATATTTGTGTTCATGGTGTTTATATCCTACTCATGCTAGTATTCAATGTTAATTATTCATAATGCATGATTATGACTGTAGTAAGCGGGAATACTGCTTATGCCCGTAGTAAGCGGGAATACTGCTTATGCATCCAAATCCCTAAACCAAAGTTGTTCCAGATGAGTCCACTATATCTACCTATATGCGGTATTACCCTGCCGTTCCAAGTAAATTTTCATGTGCCACCTCTAATCCTTCAAATAATCATATGTTTTGTGTGCCTGTACCGCTCATGGAGCGAAAGGGGGTGGTCAGTATCTTCCATGCTAATTGGGTTATTCTCACGATGGGTGTTTATTCATCTGTCATTGCACGAGAGAAGCTGGTAATTGGGATGCCCAGTCCTACAATCAAAACAAAAAATATATAATGAAAACAAACTCCCCCGGAAAGCTGTTGGTATGGATGGCACCAATGGATTCGGCTAGCCATGGCATGTGTTTGCTGGTGGAGGGGGAGCAAACTTTACCTTTCTTCTTGGGAACCGCCGATAATGTGTTTAGCATGGAAGATATTGAAAATTCTTGGTCGTGACATTGACTGATGACCCACAAGTATAGGGGATGAATCATAGTCATTTCGATAAGTAAGACTGTCGAACCCAACGAGGAGCAGAAGGAAATGAAAAGCGGTTTTCAGCAAGGTATTTTCTGTAGGCACAGAAATTATAGGTAACAGATAGTTTGGTAGTAAGATAATTCGTAATGGGTAACAAGTAACAAGTGTAGCAAAGGTGCAGCAAGGTGGGAAAATCCTTTTTATAGCAAAGGGTAAGCCTAGACGAACTCTTATATAAAGCAAAGCGCTCCCAAGGACACACGGGAATTATTTTCAAGCTAGTTTTCATCATGCTCATATGATTCGCGTTCGTTACTTTGATAATTTGATATGTGGGTGGACCGCTGCTTGGGTGCTATCCTTACTTGGACAAGCCTCCCACTTATGATTAACCCCTCTCACAAGCATCCGCAACTACGACAGAAGAATTAAGATAAATCTAACCATAGCATGAAACATGTGGATCCAAATCAGCCCCTTACGAAGCAACACATAAACTAGGGTTTAAGCTCCTGTCACTCTAGCAGCCCATCATGTACTTATTACTTCCCAATGCCTTCCCCTAGGCCCAAATCATGGAGAAGTGTCATGTAGTCGACATTGACATAACACCACTAGAGGAAAGACAACATACATCTCACCAAAATATCGAACGAATACCAAATTCACATGATTACTTATAACAAGACTTCTCCCGTGTCCTCAGGAACAAACATAACTACTCACAAAGCATGCTTAGAGGGGTATTGAATATCATTAAGGATATGAACATATTATCTTCCACCAAATAAACCAACTAGCATCAACTACGAAGAGTAATCAACACTACTAGCAACACACAGGTACCAATCTGAGGTTTTGAGGCAAAGATTGAATACAAGAGATGAACTAGGGTTTGAGAGGAGATGGTGCTGGTGAAGATGTTTATGAAGATTGACCCTCCCTCGATGAGAGGATCGTTGGTGATGATGATGGCTCCGATTTCCCCCTCCCGGAGGGAAGTTTCCCCGGCAGAATCGCTCTGCCGGAGCCCTAGATTGCTTCTGTCCAAGTTCCGCCTTGAGACGGTGGTGCTTCGTCCCAAGCTGGACATTGGGGGCTGGCCATGGGGCCCACAAGCTCGGGAGGCGTGCCCTGGGGGGTAGGGCGCGCCCCCAGGCTTGTGGCCACCTGGTGGGTCCCCCTCTGTTGTTTCTTCGCACAATATTTTTTATATATTCCAAAATAATTCTCCATAAAGTTTCAGGATATTTGGAGTTGTGCAGAATAGGTATCTCAGATTTGCTCCTTTCCGGTCCAGAATTCCAACTGCCCGCATTCTCCCTCTTCATGTAAACCTTGTAAAATAAGAGACAAGAGGCATAAGAATTGTATCTTAAAGTGAAATAACAACCCATAATGCAATAAATATCAACAATACCTTCAGTAACCATAAAGTGGCACTTCTCCTAATTCAAGACAAGATTAGTTTCTTCACATCTCTACAAAACTTGATCAAGGTTGCTTAAGCAATCATCAAAAGAAGTTCCATAAACAGAAAAATCATTCATGAAAACCTCAACAATCTTTTCACAAAAGTCAGAGAATATAGTAGTCATACATCTTTGAAAGGTAGCAGGTGCATTGCATAAACCAAAAGGCATATGTCTATAAGCAAAACTACCAAAAGGGCATGTAAAAGTAGTTTTTCTTGATCCTCTTGTGACACAGGTATTTGGGAAAAACCAGAGTATCCATCTAGAAAGCAGAAATGTGTATGTTTTGAGACTCGTTCTAGCATTTGATCAATGAAAGGTAGAGGATAATGATCTTTTCTAGTAGCTTTGTTTAGTTTTCTAAAATCAATTACCATTCTATAACCTGTAATAATTCTTTGTGGAATAAGTTCATTTTTATCATTAGGAACAACAGTAATACCTCCCTTCTTAGGGACACAATGGACAGGACTTACCCATCTACTATCAGCAATAGGATTAATTATACCTATTTCTAGAAGCTTTAATATTTCATTTCTTACGACTTCTTTCATGTTTGGATTTAACCCTCGCTGGTGATCAACAACTGGTTCAGCATCAGGTTCCATATTAATTTTATGCTGACATAGAGTGGGACTAATGCCCTTTAGATCATCAAGAGTATATCCAATAGCGGAACAGTGCTTCCTCAGAGTTTTCAATAATCTCTTTTCTTCATGCTCTGAAAGGTTACCACTAATAATAACAGGATATATCTTCTTTTCATCAAGATAAGCACATTTCAAAGTATCAGGTAATTGCTTAAGCTCAAACACGGGATCACTCTTGGGAGGAAGAGGATCTCCAAGACTCTCTGCAGGCAAGTTGTGTTTCAAAATAGGCATTTTTTTAAAGAATATCTCATCTATTTCATTTATTTCATTCATATGCATATCATTTTCATGGTCTAGCAAATATTGTTCTAAAGGATCAGTAGGAGGCATGGCAATAGAAGCAAGACCAATAATTTTATCCTTACTAGGCAATTCTTTATCATGGGGTTGTCTACGAAATTTGGAGAAATTAAACTCATGAGACGCATCACCGAAACTTACACTAACAGTTTCTTGCTCACAATCTATCTTAGCATTGACAGTGTTTAAGAAAGGTCTACCAAATTTAATGGGACAAAACTGATCTTATGGGGAACCAAGAACTAGAAAATTAGTAGGGTATTTTATTTTCCCACACAAGACTTCGACATCTCTAACAATCCCAAGTGGTGTAATAGTGTCTCTATTAACAAGCTTAATAGTAACATCAATATCTCCTATCTTAGAAGGTGCAATATCATTCATAATTTCTTGATATAAAGTAAACGGGATAACACTCACACTAGCACCCAAATCACATAGGCCATGATAACAATGATCTCCTATTTTAACAGATACAATAGGCATACCAACAACAGGTCTATGTTTATCTTTTTCATTGGGTTTAGAAATTCTAGTGGCTTCATCACAGAAATAAATAACATGCCATCAATGTTGTCAGCTAAGAGATCTTTAACCATAGCAACATTATGTTCAACTTTAATTTGTTCAGAGGGTGTAGGTGTTCTTTTATAACTCTTACGAACCACAGCTGAAGCTTTAGGATGTTCTTTTATCCTAACAGGAAAAGGTGGTTTCTCAATATAAGCAGTAGGAATAACAGGATCAACATTATAAGTGGTGGTTTATTCTCTACCTTCAATGGGTTCTACTATTTTTACTTCAATGGGAGGATGATATTTAAACACCTTCTCCTTAGGGAGATCAACATGAGTAGCAAATGATTCACAGAAAGAAGCTACTATCTCAGAGTCAAGTCCATATTTAGTGCTAAAATTATGAAAAGCATCGGTATCCATAAAAGATTTAACACAATCAAACTCAAGCTTTATACCTGACTCCTTACCTTCATCGAGCTCCCAATCTTCAGAGTTGCATTTAATTCTTTCCAAGAGATCCCATTTGAATTCAATAGTCTTCTTCATAAAAGAACCAATACAAGAAGCATCAAGCATGGATTGATTATTATGAGAAAGCGGAGCATAAAAATTCTGAATAATAATTTCTCTTGAGAGCTCATGATTGGGGCATGAATATAACATTGACTTAAGCCTCCCCCAAGCTTGAGCGATATTTTCTCCTTCACAAGGCCAAATATTATATATATAATTCCGATCACGATGAACTAGATGCATAGGATAAAACTTCTAATGAAATTCTAATTTCAATCATATGTAATTCCAAGCCCCAATATCATCACATAGCCTATACCATGTCAATGCCTTTCCCTTCAAAGATAAAGGGAAGACCTTCTTCTTGACTTCATCTTCGGGCAAACCTGCAAGCTTAAATAATCCACAAACTTCATCCACATAGATAAGATGCATACCAGGATGTAGTGTTCCATCTCCTGCATAAGGATTAGCTAGTAGTTTCTCTATCATACCCAAAGGAATTTCATAATAAATATTTTCAGTAGGTGCAGTAGGTTGAGGAGAAACTCTTTGTTCCTCCGGTCAGGGTGAAGATACCACGAACAAGCCCCTCAAAGGATTATTTTCCATAGTGACAAGTGAGAATAAATTTCAGCATGTAATATAAATGTTTCCTTACCAAATTCCACTCACCAAAGGCGCTTCACTCCCCGGCAACGGTGCTAGAAAAGAGTCTTGATGACCCGCAAGTATAGGGGATGAATCATTGTCCTTTCGATAATAAAAACTTTCATATACAGAGCATTGAATAAGATGAGAAGTTTGATTCCTTGCATTTTTTTTGAGATATGAAGATGGTGATATTAGAGTCATGCTAGTGAGTAATTGTGGATTTGTAGAAATACTTGTGTTAAAGTTTGTGATTCCCGTAACATGCACGTATATGGTGAACCGTTATGTGATGAAGTCGGAGCATGATTTATTTTTTGATTGTCTTCCTTATGAGTGGCGGTCGGGGACGAGCGATGGTCTTTTCCTACCAATATATCCCCCTAGGAGCATGCGTGTAGTACTTTGTTTCGATAGCTAATAAATTTTTGCAATAAGTATGTGAGTTCTTTATGACTAATGTTGAGTCCTTGGATTATACGCACACTCACCCTTCCACCATTGCTAGCCTCTCTAGTACGGCGCAACTTTCGCCGGTGCATTAAACCCACCATATAGCTTCCTCAAAACAGCCACCATAACTACCTATTATGGCATTTCCATAGGCATTCCGAGATATATTGCCATGCAACTTCCACCATTCCGTTTTATTATGACACGCACCATCATTGTCATATTTCTTTGCACGATCATGTAGCTGGCATAGTATTTGTGGTAAGGTCACCGTTCATAATTTTTATACATGACACTCTTGATCATTGCACATCCCGGTACACCGCCGGAGGCATTCATATAGAGTCATATCTTGCTCTAGTATCGAGTTGTAATTCTTGAGTTGTAAGTAAATAAAAGTGTGATGATCATCATTATTAGAGCATTATCCCATGTGAGGAAAGGATGATGGAAGCTATGATTCCCTCACAAGTTGTGATGAGTCTCCGGACTTTACAAAAAATAAAAGAGGCCCAAAGAAGCCCAAATAAAAAAAGAGAAAAAAATGAGAGAAAGGAGAGAAGGGGTAATGTTACTATCCTTTTTCCACACTTGTGCTTCAAAGTATCACCATGATCTTCATGATAGAGAGTCTCCTATTTTGTCACTTTCATATACTAGTGTGAATTTTTCATTATAGAACTTGGCTTGTATATTCCAATGATGGGCTTCCTCAAATTGCCCTAGGTCTTCGTGAGCAAGCAAGTTGGATGCACACCCACTTAGTTTCTTTTTGAGCTTTCATACACTTATAGCTCTAGTGCATCCGTTGCATGGCAATCCCTACTCACTCACATTGATATCTATTGATGTGCATCTTCATAGATCGTTAATACGCCTAGTTGATGTGAGACTTTCTCCTTCCTTTTGTCTTCTCCACAACCACCATATTCTATTCCATCTATAGTGCTATATCCATGGCTCATGCTCATGTATTGCATGAAAGTTGAAAAAGTTTGAGAACACCAAAAGTATGAAACAATTGCTTAGCTTGTCATCGGGTTTGTGCATGATAAAATACTTTGTGTGATGAAGATGGAGCATAGCCAGACTATATGATTTTGTAGGGATAACTTTCTTTGGCCATGTTATTTTGAGAAGACATGATTGCTTTATTAGTATGCTTGAAGTATTATTGTTTTTATGTCAATATTAAACTTTTGTTTTGAATCTTATGGATCTGAATATTCATGCCACAATAAAGAAAATTACATGCATAACTATGTTAGGTAGCATTCCACATCAAAAATTCTGTTTTTATCATTTACCTAATCGAGGACGAGTAGGAATTAAGCTTGGGGATGCTTGCTACGTCTCCAATGTATCTATAAGTTTTGATTGTTCCATGCTATTATATTATCTATTTTGGATGTTTTATATGCATTAATATGCTATTTTATATTATTTTCGGGACTAACTTATTAACCTAGAGCCCAGTGCCAGTTTCTATTTTTCCTTGTTTTTGAGTTTTACAGACAAGGAATATCAAACGAAGTCCAAACGGAATAAAACTTTACGATGATTTTTCTTGGACCAGAAGACATCCACGGAGCTTGGAGAGGGGGCCAGAAGAGTCCCGAGGGACCCACAAGCCCTCACCCTAGCAGGGCGCCTCCCTGGCTTGTGGGCCCCTCAAGAGTCCTCCAACCCTAATTCTTGCACTATAAATTCCCAAATATTCCCAAACCAACAGAAGTGTCCAACAAAATACTTCTTCACCGCGGCAAGCCTCTATTCCCGTGAGATCCCATCTTGGGGCCTTTTCCGGCACCCTGCCGGAGGGGGATTCGATCACGGAGGGCCTCTACGTCAACCTTGCTACCCTTCCAATGAAGCGTGAGTAGTTTACCATGGACCTATGGGTCCATAGCTAGTAGCTAGATGGCTTCATCTCTCTCTTTGATCTTCAATACAATGTTCTTCTCGATGTTCTTGGAGATCTATCCGATGTAATATTCTTTTGCGGTGTGTTTGTCGAGATCCGTTGAATTATGGATTTATGATCAGATTATCTATGAATATTATTTGAGTCTTTTCTGAACTCTTTTATGCATGATTTAATATCTTTATATTTCTCTTCGAATTAACAGTTTGGTTTGGCCAACTAGATTGGTTTTTCTTGCATTGGGAGAGGTTCTTAGTTTTGGGTTCAATCTTGCGGTGTCCTCAACCAGTGACAGTAGGGGTAGTGAGGCACGTATTCTATTGTTGCCATCAAGGGTAAAAAGATGGGGTTTTCATCATATTGCTTGAGTTTATCCCTCTACATCATGTCATCTTACTTAAAGCGTTGCTCTGTTCTTATGAACTTAATACTCTAGATGCAGGTAGGAGTCGGTCGATGTGTGGAGTAATAGTAGTAGATGCAGAATCATTTCGGTCTACTTGACACGGATGTGATGCCTATATTCATAATCATTTCCTTGGATATCATCATAACTTTGCGCTTTTCTATCAATTGCTCGATAGTAATTTGTTCACCCACCGTATGTTTTCTTTCAAGAGAGAAGCCTCTAGTGAAACCTATGGCCCTCGGGTCTATTTTCCATCATATATTTTCAGATCTATAAACCAAAAAACCCAAAAATACCTTGTTGCAATTTATTTGTTTTTTACTTTGTTTTATTTTTTAGTAATCTTTTATACCTATCTCTATTAGATCTCGCTCTTGTTCGAGACCGTGAAGGGACTGACAACCCCATTTTCGCGTGGAGTGCAAGTGTTTGTTAGTTTGTGCAGGTGCATAGATTGGAGACTTGCTTGTGCCTCCTACTACATTAATACCTTGGTTCTTAATTGAGGGAAATACTTATCTCTACTTTGCTGCATCACCCTTTCCTCTTCAAGGAAAAAATCAACGCAAGCTCAAGAAGTAGCAAGCAGCCAACATCGCATCGAATGATTTGTTGGTCATCAGCTCAGATGTCTTCACCTAAAGAAAGGTGACCATTGCTGAGAATACCGACAGCTTATTTCCTGCGGTGACTGCCACGTTGCATTGTTCCAACATGCGGGCCCACCGTTTTTCTTGTGCAGGTGTAAGTTCTCGAAATGTGTGAGCATTTCATAGCATTGTTTCAATGTTGGTCAGAATCAAGGGCTCCACCGCCACCTCCTCCTGCTCTTCCTCCCGAGCATCAGGCAAATCAAGATGATGGTCTGCTGCTTCCACATAGTCAGTAACATTAAAGCTTCACCATGATGAACCCACCTAGTATATGTGACTGACATCCCATACAACTGTAGATGATTTTGCACAGTTTACTGGGGTCTTGAAACTAAATTCATACAACTGCTACACGGGCAACGCACATCTGATTTTGGACCACCATACTCAGCTCTGACAAAGTTCATGAAGTTTTCAACCCCCTCGACATATGCATGGGAGAATCTTCGAGCAGAAGTTATCCAAGTCATGTCCATCTGTTGGACATAAAAATTAGTTCTTCTACTAGATATTACAGGAAAAACATATATGTTTTTATAAAGTTTAGAAAAAATACCTAGGTCGATGGCTAAAGCTATGGCAAGATATTTGGACAAGCAGATCTAAGTAACGAAATATATGTAAAGCTAATTCAGCAAACAGATTGAGTGCTAAATTATGGCAGGCTATTTCAACAATCAATGAGGTCGAGCACACAGTCATCAAAGGCCATCTCAGCAACAAAGATTGAGGGTAAAATGGTGTCGAGCTATTTCACCTAACAGATTGGCTACTAGACCATGGCAATCTACTTCACAATACATAAATGGTCCTCATATATGGCAGGATATTTTAGCAACTAATTGGGCGTGGCATGCCATCTCATCAAAGCAAATTGACTGCAGAACAGGGCAAGGAAGCTTCTTAAGCAGAGCATATTGACTGTAAAACTATGTTGGCAAGTAGTGAGATTAACAGCGTGTATCAGGCTATCAGCTAAGATTCAGCGCTACTACAATATGCACGGTACCATGAGAGAAGCTGACTGATGCGGCTTGAAACTGCGTTGGTATTTCCCCAAAGAGGAAGGGATGATGCAGTACAACTACGGTAGGTATTTCCCTTAGTTATGAAACCAAGGTATCAATCCAGTAGGAGAACCAAACAACACTACATAAAAGGTACCTGCACACAAAGAATAAATCCTCGCAACCCAACGCGTAAGAGGGGTTGTCAATACCTCCTTGGTAAAAAGATAGATTGTTTTGTATGTGTTTGGATAAATAGATCAGAATAAAAAGTAAGGTAAAAGATGCAAATAAAAAGTGCAGCAGACTATTTTTGGGTTTTTGGAATAATAGATCTGAAAACAAATGTGATAAAAAATAGATCAGAAAGCAATATGATAAAACATACACCCGGGGGCCGTAGATTTCACTAGTGTCTTCCCTCGAGAAAATACCATACGGTGGGTAAACAAATTACTGTTGGGCAATTGATAGAAGATCGAATAATTATGACGATATCCAAGGCAATGATCAATATATAGGCATCACGTCCAAGATTAGTAGACTGACTCCTGCCTGCATCTAATACTATTACTCCACACATCGACCGCTATCCAGCATGCATCTAGTGTATGAAGCTAATGGAGAAATGGAGTAATGCAATAAGAATGATGACATGATATAGACAAGATCTATTCATGTAGGAATAGACCCCATCTTGTTATCCTTAATAGCAACGATACATGCGTGCCTTGCTGCCCCTTTTGTCACTGGGAGAGGACACCACAAGATCGACCCATCACAAAGCACATCTTCCCATGGCAAGAAAAATTGACCTAGTTGGCCTAACTAAACCATAGATTCAAAGAAGAAATACGAGGATATAAATAATGATGCATATAAGAGATCAAAGAAAACTCAAATAATATTCATGGATATAGATCTGATCATAAACTCAAAGTTCATCGGATCCCAATAAACACACCGCAAAAAGGTTTACATCAAATAGATCTCCAAGAGACCATTGTATTGAGAAGCAAAAAGAGAGAAGAAGCCATCTAGCTACTGCCTACGGACCCTTAGGCTATGGTGGACTACTCACGCATCATCGGAGAGGCACCAATGAGGATGATGAACCCCTCTGTGATGGTGTTGTATTGCATCTCGTGGTTCTGGAACTTGCGATGGCTGGAATTGTGTTTCATCGACTCTCGTGGGATTTCTGGAATATTTGGGAATTTATAGGGCAAAGAGGCGGTGGAGGAGACCTCAGTGGGCCCCAAGATACATCAGGGCGTGCCAGGGGCCTCTGGCGCGCCCTGGTGTATCTTGGGCCCCACGGGCCTCCTCCCAGGTGCTTTCTTGATCCCCAAGGTGTCTTCTGGTCCAAAAAAATCTCCAAAAAGTTTAGCTGTGTTTGGACTCCGTTTGGTACTAATATTCTGTGAAGTAAAAAACAAGCAAAAAACAGCAACTGGCACTGGGCACTATGTCAATAGGTTAGTCCCAAAAAATTATATAAAATTGCTATAAAATGATTCTAAAACATCCAAGAATGCTAATATAACAGCATGGAACAATAAAAAATTATAGATACGTTGGAGACGTATCAGCATCCCCAAGCTTAATTCCTGCTCGTCCTCGAGTAGGTAAATAATAAAAAAATAATTTTTGATGTGGAATGCTGCCTAACATGTTCATCACATATTCTTTTCTTTTGTAGCATGGATATTTGGACTTTTATATGGTTCAAAGCAATAGTCTATATTTGACATGATAACTTCAATACTCAAGCATATCAACAAGCAACCATGTCTTTCAAAATATCAACACTAAAGAAAGTTATCCCTAGCCCATCATGCTCAATCATTGATCCATTCATGAAACACACTCAATTATTAGCTACATCTAATGCAAAAGTATGATCATAGTGCTCCCTAGTTGGTGCTTTATAAGAGAAGATGGAGACTCAAATAAAAATAAAAATTACATAAAGTAAATAGATAGGCCCTTCGCAGAGGGACGAAGTAGGGATTTGTAGAGGTGCCAGAGCTCAAAGGTTGAATTCAGAGATAATTGTTTTTGAGAGGTATGCTTTTCCCGTCAACGAAAATGGCCGAGTAATTCCCAACACTTTCCATGCTAGATATATCATAGGCGGATCCCAAACAGAAAATAAAGTTTATTCCTTTTTCCACCATACTTTCACACTCCACGGCTAGCCGTATCCACGGGTACCGTCCATACCAACACTTTCCAAGGAATTTATTATTTGACAACATAAAGTAAATTTCTTTTTCATTTCGGGTCTGGGCATCCCTATTACCGCCATACTCTCGTGCAATGACAAGTGAATAAACACTCATCTTGAGAATAACACTTCTAACATGGAAAATATTGGCCACCCCCTGTCGCTTCATGAGCGGTACGGGCACACAAAAAGGAAATTCATTTTGAAAAATTAGAGTTGGCACATACAAATTTGCTTAGAACGGCATGGAAATACCGCATATAGGTTGGTATGATGGACTCATATGGCAAAACTGGGTTTAAAGAGTTTGGATGCACAAGTAGTATTTCTACTTAGTACAAGTGGAGGCTAGCAATAAGATTTAGAAGCAACCAACCATGAAACGAAAATTCACATAAGCGAGCATTGAGCATAACTAACACCGAATAATGCACCACACATAGGATGTAATTTCATTGCATAACTATTGACTTTCGTGCTTGCATAGGGAATCACAAACCTTAACACCAATATTCTTACTAAAGCATAATTACTCATCAACATGACTCATATATTACTATCATCATATCTCAAAACTATTACAACGAATCAAGTTTATTTTGTCCAATGATCTTTAGGAAAGTTTTTATTATATCCCTCTTGAATATCTATCACTTTGGGACTAGTTTCATATGTTGCAATGTCTTTTGGCAAGCTCAAATAAATTTAAGGTAAGAACATGAGCATAAAATTTTCATCTCTCAAAATAATATAAGTGAAGCATGAGAGGATTTCTTCAAAAAACTCTACTAACTCTCAAATTAATCTAAGTGAAGCATGAGAGGATTTCTTCAAAAATATTAAAGCACACCGTGCTCAAAAAGATATAAGTGAAGCACTAGATCAATTCCATAGCTCAAAAAATTTAAGTGAAGCATATAGAGCAATTCTAAAATAGGTGTGTCTAGCAAGGATACTTCTGACAAACTAAAAAGCAAAACATGCAAAGACTCATATAATACAAGACGCTCCAAGCAAAACTCATGATATGTGATGAATAAAAATATAGCTCCAAGTAAAATACCGATGGTCGTTAGAAGAAAGAGGGGATGCCTTCCGGGGCATCCCCAAGCTTAGTTGCTTGGTTCTCCTTGAATATTAACTTGGGATTCCATGGGGCACCCCTAAGCTTAGGCTTTTGACACTCCTTGTTCCTTCATCCATCGTGATCTCACCCAAAACATGAAAACTTCAATCACACAAAACTTAACAAAACTTTCGTGAGATCCGTTAGTATAAGAAAACCAATATTTACTTTAATTACTATTGCAAACCCATTCAAATTTTGTTAATGCATTATATCTACTGTATTCTAACTTTTCCATTGCTTATACCCCCCGATACAATCCATAGATTCATCAAAATAAGCACACAATGCAAAGAAAACAGAATTTGTCAAAAACAGAAAGTCTGTAAAGATGCGAATTGTTCTCATACTTCTGAACTCCAAAAAATCTGAAAATTAGGACAATAGAGGAAATTTTTATATCAATCTTGTGTAAAAAATTCATAATTTTTCGTCGCTTTTGTGAATTTAAACAATTCTGTTACTGGACGCAAAAGTTTCTATTTTTCAATAGGATCAAATCAACTTCACCAAAGCTATCCCAAAGGCTTTACTTGGCACAAATACTAATTAAAACATAAAAATACAATCATAACAGAGGCATAATTGTGCAAACAATCAAGAACTGAAAGAAAAAGGCAAAAATAAATTTTATTCATTGGGTTGCCTCCCAACAAGCGCTATCATTTTATGCCCC
Source organism: Thinopyrum elongatum (assembly GCA_011799875.1). NCBI lineage: Eukaryota > Viridiplantae > Streptophyta > Magnoliopsida > Poales > Poaceae > Thinopyrum > Thinopyrum elongatum. The sequence continues at coordinate 285,202,578 of CM022298.1, read as the reverse complement.
TAGCTAGGCATACTGCATAGATTCAAGTATTGTCATATTTAGCATACATATTTTCAATAACAATACTCCTAGGAACAAGATTGAAGAATTCATTCTTGCAAGTAGGGTTTTTTATCACTTTAACAAAATTGGGATGAATACTAATCATTTTAAGATCCTCCTTGTTGCTATTAGAAGTGGTGCCCTTGTTTTTAGTAATTTGTGTCTTGCTAATTTTTACAGGAGTTTTTCAATAGTTTAAACAGAAGAAAAGGTCGTGCTTAAGTTACTAAAAATTTCTTCCAACTTATCAGTCCGCGAAGGACTTACTTCAATTCTTTCGTTAACTACGGTTTCCTTGTCCTTTAGTAACTTAAAAACTGTTGGAAATATGCCCTAGAGGCAATAATAAAGTGGTTATTATTATATTTCCTTGTTCATGATAATTGTCTATTGTTCATGCTATAATTGTGTTATTCGGAAATCGTAACGCATGTGTGAATACATAGACCACAACATGTCCCTAGTGAGCCTCTAGTTGACTAGCTCGTTGATCAATAGATGGTTACGGTTTCCTGACCATGGACATTGGATGTCGTTGATAATGGGATCACATCATTAGGAGAATGATGTGATGGACAAGACCCAATCCTAAGCATAGCACTAGATCGTGTAGTTCGTCTGCTAAAGCTATTCTAATGTCAAGTATCATTTCCTTAGACCATGAGATTGTGCAACTCCCGGATACCGTAGGAATGCTTTGGGTGTATCAAACGTCACAACGTAACTGGGTGACCATAAAGGTGCACTACAGGTATCTCCGAAAGTGTCTGTTGGGTTGGCACGAATCGAGACTGGGATTTGTCACTCTGTATGACGGAGAGGTATCTCTGGGCCCACTCGGTAATGCATCATCATAATGAGCTCAATGTGACTAAAGAGTTAGCCACGGGATCATGCGTTACGGAACGAGTAAAGAGACTTGCCGGTAACGAGATTGAACAAGGTATAGGGATACCGACGATCGAATCTCGGGCAAGTATCATACCGGTAGACAAAGGGAATTGTATACGGGATTGATTGAATCCTCGACATCGTGGTTCATCCGATGAAATCATCATGGAACATGTGGGAGCCAACATGGGTATCCAGATCCCGCTATTGGTTATTGGCCGGAGAGATGTCTCGGTCATGTCTGCATGGTTCCCGAACCCGTAGGGTCTACACACTTAAGGTTCGGTGACTCTAGGGTTGTTATGGGAAATAGTATGTGAATACCGAATGTTGTTCGGAGTCCCAGATGAGATCCCGGACGTCACGAGGAGTTCCGAAATGGTCCGGAGGTAAAGATTTATATATGGGAAGTTGTTATTGGGGTTCCGGAAAAAGTTCGGGTTTTTTCGGTATTGTACTGGGAAGCTTTCGAAAGGTTCCGGAGGATTCCGGAGGGGTCCGGAAGTCCGGAAAGTGTTCCACCACGTCCAATACAGCAGCATGGGCTGTAAGGGGGCGCCCTAGCCTTAATGGGCTAGGGGAACCAGCCCCCCTAAGGCCCATGCGCATGGGAGAGGGGAAACCCTGAAGGGGGAGGGCCTCCACTTGACTTGGGAGGCACTCCTCCCCCCCTTGGCCGCCGCCCCCAACCCTAGATGGGATCTAGGGGGCCGGCCCCCTCTCCCCCCCAGCCTATAAATAGTGGAGGGTTGGGAGGGAGGCCACCACCTATCCCTTGGCACAGCCCACCCCCTCTCCAACACCTCTTCCTCCTCCGTTTGAGCTTGGCGAAGCCCTGCCGGAGAACTGCAAGTTCCACCACCACGCCGTCGTGCTGCTGGAGCTGTCTTCCCCAACCTCTCCCTCCTCCTTGCTGGATCAAGGCGCGGGAGACGTCACAGGGCTGCACGTGTGTTGAACGCGGAGGCACCGTTGTTCGGTGCTTAGATCGGAATCGACCGCGATCTGAATCGCTGCGTGTACGACTCCTCCAACTGCGTTCTTGCAACGCTTCCGCATCGCGATCTTCAAGGGTATGAAGATGCACTCCTCTCTCTCTCATTGCTAGTCTCTCCATAGATTGATCTTGGTGATGCGCAGGAAATTTTTTGATTTACTACTACGTTCCCCTACAGTGGCATCATGAGCTAGGTCTATGCGTAGTTTCTTGCACGAGTAGAACACAAGTTGTTGTGGGCGTCGATTTTGTCAATTTACTTTCCGTTACTAGTCTTATCTTGATTCGGCGGCATCGTGGGATGAAGCGGCCCGGACCGACCTTACACGTACGCTTACGTGAGACAGGTTCCACCGACTGACATGCACTAGTTGCATAAGGTGGCTAGCGGGTGTCTGTCTCTCCCACTTTAGTCGGATCGGATTCGATGAAAAGGGTCCTTATGAAGGGTAAATAGAAATTGGCATATCACGTTGTGGTTGTGGCGTAGGTAAGAAACGTTCTTGCTAGAAACCTATAGCAGCCACGTAAAAAAAAATTTTGCAACAACAATTAGAGGACGTCTAACTTGTTCTTGCAGCATATGCCGTGTGATGTGATATGGCCAAAAGGATGTGATGAATGATATATGTGATGTATGAGATTGATCATGTTCTTGTAATAGGAATCATGACTTGCATGTCGATGAGTATGACAACCGACAGGAGCCATAGGAGTTGTCTTAATTTATTGTATGACCTGCGTGTCAATGAAAAACGCCATGTAATTACTTTACTTTATTGCTAACCATTAGCCATAGTAGTAGAAGTAATAGTTGGCGAGGAAACTTCATGAAGACACGATGATGGAGATCATGGTGTCATGCCGGTGACGATGATGATCATGGTGCCCCGAAGATGGAGATCAAAAGGAGCAAAATGATATTGGCCATATCATGTCACTATTTGATTGCATGTGATGTTTATCATGTTTACATCTTATTTGCTTAGAACGACGGTACCATAAATAAGATGATCCCTCTCTAAAATTTCAAGAAAGTGTTCCCCCTAACTATGCACCATTGCGAAGGTTCGTTGTTTCGAAGCACCACGTGATGATCGGGTGTGATAGATTCTAACCTTCGAATACAACGGGTGTAAGCCAGATTTACACATGCAAAACACTTAGGTTGACTTGACGAGCCTAGCATGTACAGACATGGCCTCAGAACACGGAAGACCGAAAGGTCGAACATGAGTCGTATAGAAGATACGATCAACATAGAGATGTTCACCATTGATGACTAGTCCATCTCACGTGATGATCGGACACGGCCTAGTCGATTCGGATCATGTAACACTTAGATGACTAGAGGGATGTCTGTCTGAGTGGGAGTTCATTGAATAATTTGATTGGATGAACTTAATTATCATGAACTTAGTCTAAAAATCTTTACAATATGTCTTGTAGATCAAATGGCCCACGCTAATGTTGCCCTCAACATCAACGTGTTCCTAGAGAAAACCAAGCTGAAAGACGATGGTAGCAACTACACGGACTAGGTCCGTAACCTGAGGATTATCCTCATAGCTGCCAAGAAAGCATATGTCCTTGAAGCACCGCCAGGTGACGCACCGGTTTTCCCAGCAACTCAAGACATTATGAACGCCTGGCAGTCCCGTAGTGATGATTACTCCCTGGTTCAGTGCGGCATGCTTTACAGCTTACAACCGGGGCTCCAAAAGCGTTTTGAGCAACACAGAGCATATGAGATGTTCCAAGAGGTGAAAATGGTTTTCCAAGCTCATGCCCGGGTCGAGAGATATGAAGTCTCGGACAAGTTCTACAGTTATAAGATGGAGGAGAATAGTTCTGTCAGCGAGCATATACTCAAAATGTCTGGGTTGCACAACCGCTTGTCTCAGCTGGGAGTTAATCTCCCGGATGACGCGGTCGTTGACAGAATCCTTCAGTCGCTTCCACCTAGCTACAAGAGCTTTGTGATGAACTTCAATATGCAGGGGATGGAGAAAACCATTCCTGAGATTTATTCAATGCTGAAATCAGCGGAGGTGGAGATCAAAAAGGAACATCAAGTGTTGATGGTGAATAAAACCACTAAGTTCAAGAAAGGCAAGGGTAAAAAGAACTTCAAGAAGGATGGCAAGGGAGTTGCCGCGCCCGGTAAGCAAGCTACTGGGAAGAAGCCAAAGAATGGACCCAAGCCTTAGACTGAATGCTTTTATTGCAAGGGAAACGGTCACTGGAAGCGGAACTGCCCCAAGTACTTAGTGGATAAGAAGGCCGGCAATACCAAAGGTATATGTGATATACATGTTGTTGATGTGTACCTTACCAGCGCTCGTAGTAGCTCCTGGGTATTTGATACCGGTGCGGTTGCTCATATTTGTAACTCAAAACAGGAGCTGCAGAATAAGCGGAGACTGGCGAAGGACGAGGTAACGATGCGCGTCGGGAATGGTTCCAAGGTCGATGTGATTGCCGTCGGCACGCTACCTCTACATCTGCCTACGGGATTAGTTTTAAACCTCAATAATTGTTATTTAGTACCAGCTTTGAGCATGAACATTGTATCAGGATCTCGTTTGATGCGAGATGGCTATTCATTTAAATCCGAGAATAATGGTTGTTCTATTTATATGAGAGATATGTTTTATGGTCATGCCCCGCTGGTCAATGGTTTATTCTTATTGAATCTCGAACGTGATGTTACACATATTCATAGTGTGAACGCCAAAAGATGTAAGGTTGATAATGATAGTCCCACATACTTGTGGCACTGCCGCCTTGGTCACATTGGTGTCAAACGCATGAAGAAACTCCATGCAGATGGACTTTTGGAGTCTCTTGATTATGAATCATTTGACACGTGCGAACCATGCCTCATGGGCAAAATGACCAAGACTCCGTTCTCCGGGACAATGGAGCGAGCAACCAACTTATTGGAAATCATACATACTGATGTGTGCGGTCCAATGAGCGTTGAGGCTCGCGGTGGTTATCATTATGTTCTCACCCTCACTGATGACTTAAGTAGATATGGGTATGTTTACTTAATGAAACACAAGTCTGAGACCTTCGAAAAGTTCAAGGAATTTCAGAGTGAGGTAGAGAATCAACGTGACAAGAAAATAAAGTTCTTACGATTAGATCGTGGAGGGGAATATTTGAGTCACGAGTTTGGCACGCACTTAAGGAAATGTGGAATTGTTTCACAACTCACGCCGCCTGGAACACCTCAGCGTAATGGTGTGTCCGAATGTCGTAATCGCACTCTATTGGATATGGTGCGATCTATGATGTCTCTTACCGATCTACCACTATCATTTTGGGGTTATGCTTTAGGGACTGCCGCATTCACTTTAAATAGGGCTCCGTCGAAATCCGTTGAGACGACACCGTATGAATTATGGTTTGGGAAGAAACCTAAGCTGTCGTTTCTGAAAGTTTGGGGATGCGATGCTTATGTCAAGAAACTTCAACCTGAAAAGCTCGAACCCAAATCGAAAAAATGCGTCTTCATAGGATACCCTAAAGAAACTATTGGGTATAACTTCTACCTTAGATCCGAAGGCAAGATCTTTGTTGCCAAGAATGGATCCTTTCTAGAGAAAGAGTTTCTCTCGAAAGAAGTAAGTGGGAGGAAAGTAGAACTTGATGAGGTAGCCCCTCATGAACCGGAGAGTAGCGCAGCTCAGGAAGATGTTTCTGTGGTGCCTGCACTGACTAGAGAAGAAGTTAATGATGATGATCATGAAACTTCGGATCAAGCTGTTAATGAACTTCGTAGGTCCACGAGGACACGTTCCGCACCAGAGTGGTATGGCAACCCTGTCTTGGAAGTCATGTTGTTAGACAACGGTGAACCATCGAACTATGAAGAAGCGATGGCGGGCCCGGATTCCAACAAATGGCTTGAAGCCATGAAATCCGAGATAGGATCCATGTATGAAAACAAAGTATGGACTTTGACAGACTTGCCCGTTGATCGGCAAGCCATAGAGAACAAATGGATCTTTAAGAAGAAGACAGACACAGATGGTAATGTGACCATCTATAAGGCTCGACTTGTCGCTAAGGGTTATCGACAAGTTCAAGGGGTTGACCATGATGAGACCTTCTCACCCGTAGCGAAGCTGAAGTCTGTCAGAATCATGTTAGCAATTGCCGCATACTATGATTATGAGATATGGCAAATGGACGTCAAAACGGCATTCCTTAATGGTTTCCTTAAGGAAGAGTTGTATATGATGCAGCCGGAAGGTTTTTTCGATCCTAATAATGCTGACAAGGTATGCAAGCTCCAGCGCTCAATCTATGGGCTGGTGCAAGCATCTCGGAGTTGGAACATTCGCTTTGATGAGATGATCAAAGCGTTTGGGTTTACACAGACTTATGGAGAAGCCTGTGTTTACAAGAAAGTGAGTGGGAGCTCTGTAGCATTTCTCATATTATATGTAGATGACATACTATTAATGGGAAATGATATAGAATTCTTGGAAAGCATAAAGGCCTACTTGAACAAGTGTTTTTCAATGAAGGACCTTGGAGAAGCTGCTTACATATTAGGCATCAAGATCTATAGAGATAGATCGAGACGCCTCATTGGTCTTTCGCAAAGCACATACCTTGACAAGATATTGAAGAAGTTCAATATGGATCAGTCCAAGAAGGGGTTCTTGCCTGTATTACAAGGTGTGAGATTGAGCACGGCTCAATGCCCGACCTCGGCAGAAGATAGAGAAAAGATGAGCGTCATCCCCTATGCCTCAGCCATAGGGTCTATTATGTATGCCATGCTGTGTACCAGACCTGATGTGACCCTCGCCGTAAGTTTGGTAGGAAGGTACCAAAGTAATCCCGGCATGGAACACTGGACAGCGGTCAAGAACATCCTGAAGTACCTGAAAAGTACTAAGGATATGTTTCTCGTTTATGGAGGTGACGAAGAGCTCGTCGTAAAGGGTTACATCGACGCTAGCTTCGACACAGATCTGGATGACTCTAAGTCACAAACCGGATACGTGTATATTTTGAATGGTGGGGCAGTCAGCTGGTGCAGTTGCAAGCAAAGCGTCGTGGCAGGATCTACATGTGAAGCGGAGTACATAGCAGCCTCGGAGGCAGCACAGGAAGCAGTCTGGATGAAGGAGTTCATCACCGACCTAGGAGTTATTCCCAATGCGTCAGGCCCAATGACTCTCTTCTGTGACAACACTGGAGCTATTGCCCTTGCCAAGGAGCCCAGGTTTCACAAGAAGACCAGGCATATCAAGCGTCGCTTCAACTCCATTTGTGAACATGTTCAAGATGGAGACATAGATATTTGTAAAGTGCATACGGATCTGAATGTCGCAGATCCATTGACTAAACCTCTTCCACGAGCAAAACATGATCAACACCAGAACTCTATGGGTGTTCGATTCATCACAATGTAACTAGATTATTGACTCTAGTGCAAGTGGGAGACTGTTGGAAATATGCCCTAGAAGCAATAATAAAGTGGTTATTATTATATTTCCTTGTTCATGATAATTGTCTATTGTTCATGCTATAATTGTGCTATCCGGAAATCGTAATGCATGTGTGAATACATAGACCACAACATGTCCCTAGTGAGCCTCTAGTTGACAAGCTCATTGATCAATAGATGGTTACGGTTTCCTGACCATGGACATTGGATGTCATTGATAACGGGATCACATCATTAGGAGAATGATGTGATGGACAAGACCCAATCCTAAGCATAGCACTAGATCGTGCAGTTCGTCTGCTAAAGCTATTCTAATGTCAAGTATCATTTCCTTAGACCGTGAGATTGTGCAACTCCCGGATACCGTAGAAATGCTTTGGGTGTATCAAACGTCACAACGTAACTGGGTGACCATAAAGGTGCACTACAGGTATCTCCAAAAGTGTGTGTTGGGTTGGCACGAATCGAGACTGGGATTTGTCACTCCGTATGATGGAGAGGTAACTCTGGGCCCACTCGGTAATGCATCATCATAATGAGCTCAATGTGACTAAATAGTTAGCCACGGGATCATGCGTTACGGAACAAGTAAAGAGACTTGCCGGTAACGAGATTGAACAAGGTATAGGGATACGGACGATCGAATCTCGGGCAAGTATCATACCGGTAGACAAAGGGAATTGTATACGGGATTGATTGAATCCTCGACATCGTGGTTCATCCGATGAAATCATCATGGAACATGTGGGAGCCAACATGGGTATCCAGATCCCGCTGTTGGTTATTGGCCAGAGAGATGTCTCGGTCATGTCTGCATGGTTCCCGAACCCATAGGGTCTACACACAAGGTTCGGTGATTCTAGGGTTGTTATGGGAAATAGTATGTGAATACCGAATGTTGTTCGGAGTCCCGGATGAGATCCTGGACGTCACGAGGAGTTCCGGAATGGTCCGGCGGTAAATATTTATATATGGGAAGTTGTTATTGGGGTTCCAGAAAAAGTTCGGGTTTTTTCGGTATTGTACCGAGAAGCTTTCGAAAGGTTCCGGAGGATTCCGAAGGGGTCCGGAAGTCCGGAAAGTGTTCCACCACGTCCAATACAGCAGCATGGGCTGTAAGGGGGCGCCCTAGCCTTAATGGGCTAGGGGAACCAGCCCCCCTAAGGCCCATGCGCATGGGAGAGGGGAAACCCTAAAGGGGGAGGGCCTCCACTTGACTTGGGAGGCACTCCTCCCCCCCTTGGCCGCCGCCCCCAACCCTAGATGGGATCTAGGGGGCCGGCCCCCTCTCCCCCCAGCCTATAAATAGTGGAGGGGTGGGAGGGAGGCCACCACCTATCCCCTGGCGCAGCCCTCCCCCTCTCCAACACCTCCTCCTCCTCCGTTTGAGCTTGGCGAAGCCCTGCCGGAGAACTCCAAGTTCCACCACCACGCCGTCGTGCTGCTGGAGCTGTCTTCCCCAACCTCTCCCTCCTCCTTGCTGGATCAAGGCGCGGGAGACGTCACCGGGCTGCACGTGTGTTGAACGCGGAGGCATCGTTGTTCGGTGCTTAGATCGGAATCGACCGCAATCTGAATCGCTGCGTGTACGACTCCTCCAACCGCGTTCTTGCAACGCTTCCGCATCGCGATCTTCAAGGGTATGAAGATGCACTCCTCTCTCTCTCGTTGCTAGTCTCTCCATAGATTGATCTTGGTGATGCGTAGGAAATTTTTTGATTTACTACTACGTTCCCCTACAAAAACATCTCCCTCTTTTGTCCCAAATTTATTAGCAATATTATGCATTCTTTTATCTAAGTTTTCAATATGTTCTTCGGCGAGCATTTTCTTTTCAATAGCATCAAGCATTTGCATAACATGCTCAAGTGTTAAAATAGTTTAATTGATAGTGAGAGGTGCTGCACCCACTAGATCTCCCATAGCATTAAAAGCATCCAAAGATGGACACATCAAGAAATTCCCATCGGTAATTGTATCAAGGATGAATATATACCAAGTGGTGATACCCATATAAAAACTGCGAAGAAGAACAACGGTAGATTGCTTACGAATAGATCTATTATGAGCATTGCAAATTCTATACTTGGCATCTTTTAGATTCTCCCCTCCCCTTTGTTTAAAATTAAGAACCTCATTCTCGGGGGTACACGCAATAGAGGAAGAACTAGCCATAGCAACAAAGTAGGCAAACGAGATTGCAAGCAAAAAGATAGATCTAACGAGAAAAAGGCGAACAAAAAAGAGAAGGCAAATAAAACAGGAAATTTTGTGAAGTGGGGGAGATGAAAATGAGAGGCAAATGGCAAATAATGTAAATTGCATGGAGATGAGATTTGTGAGTAGGAAGCTGATAGATGTTGATGATGTCTCCCCGGCAACGGTGCCAGAAATTCCTTTTAATGCGGCTTGAAACTGCGTCGGTATTTCCCCAAAGAGGAAGGGATGATGCAGTACAACTCCTGTTGGTATTTCTCTCAGTTATGAAACCAAGGTATCAATCCAGTAGGAGAACCAAGCAGCACTATGTAAACGGTACCTGCACACAAAGAACAAATCCTCGCAACCCAACGCGTAAGAGGGATTGTCAATCCCTCCTCGGTAAAAACATAGATTGTTTTGTTTGTGTTTGGATAAATAGATCTGAATAAAAAGCAAGGTAAAAGATGCAAATGAAAAGCGCAACAAAGTATTTTTGGGTTTTTGGAATAATAGATCTGAAAACAAATGCGATAAAAAAATAGATCAGAAAGCAATATGATAAAAGATAGACCCGGGGCCATAGATTTCACTAGTGGCTTCTCTCAAGAAAATAGCATACGGTGGGTAAACAAATTACTGTTGGGCAATTGATAGAAGATCGAATAATTATGATGATATCCAAGGCAATGATCAATATATAGGCATCACGTCCAAGATTAGTAGACTGACTCCTACCTGCATCTAATATTATTACCCCACACATCGACCGCTATCCAGCATGCATCTAGTGTATTAAGTTCATGGAGAAATGGAGTAATGCAATAAGAACGATGACATGATGTAGACAAGATATATTCATGTAGGAATAGACCCCAACTTGTTATGCTTAATAGCAATGATAAATGTGTGCCTCACTGCCCCTTCTGTCACAGGGAGAGGACATCGCAAGATCGAACCCATCACAAAGCACCACTTCCGATGGCAAGAAAAATCGATCTACTTGGCCTAACTAAACCAAAGATTCGAAGAAGAAATACGAGGCTATAAATAATCATGCATATAAGAGATCAAAGAAAACTCAAATAATATTCATGGATATAGATCTGATCATAAACTCAAAGTTCATCGGATCCCAACAAACACACCGCAAAAAGGTTTACATCAAATAGATCTCCAAGTGACCATTGTATTGCGAAGAAAAAAGAGAGAAGAAGCCATCTAGCTACTGCCTATGGACCCGTAGGTTTATGGTGGACTACTCACGCATCATCGGAGAGGCACCAATGAGGATGATGAACCCCTCCGTGATGGTGTTAGATTGGATGTCGTGGTTCTGGAACTGGCGATGGCTGGAATTATGTTTCGTCGACTCCCCTAGGGTTTCTGGAATATTTGGGAATTTATAGGGCGAAGAGGCGCTAGAGGAGACCTCCGTGGGCATCAGGGCGCGCCAGGGGCCTTTGGCGTGCCCTGGTGTATCTTGGGACCCACGGGCCTCCTCCCAGGTGCTTTCTTGATCCCCAAGGTGTCTTCTGGTCCGAAACAAATCTCCAAAAAATTTCGCTGCGTTTGGACTCCGTTTGGTACTGATATTCTGTGAAGTAACAAAACAAGCAAAAAACAGCAATTGGGACTGGGCACTATGTCAATAGGTTAGTCCCAAAAGATGTTATAAAGTTGCTATAAAATGATTGTAAAACATCCAAGAATGATAATATAACAGCATGGAATAATAAAAAAATTATAGATACATTGGAGACGTATCACTGACCGCCGTGCGTCTCCACAAGATTGTCGAGAGTGGTAGCGGCACGGCTGGAGGACGGCAGTCTACAAGAGCGTACTGTGGGGGCGAGAGAATCATTGTGCGTCCCCTCGATGAATCACGGTGCTGACGTATCGTCACGGAAGGGAGGGCGGCTTTGGCAGAGCGAATGGAGTGGAGGGGGCAGGGGGAGGAGGATTTGCGGAATACTATTGGCTAGTTGGCCGAAGGGGGAGTTGAATTTGTGATTTGGGGGGAATTATCACGCGGTGGGCAGGGGAGTCTGGTGCATGGTTGGTTTCTCCGAATGCGATCCCATGTGTTAGTGAAGAGGCAAGCCGAAGCGCGTTTCGTTTGGGTGAGCGGTGTGCAGGACCGACCGTGTGAGGGAAGCAATGCAACCGTGACAAGCGTGCTATGAGTGTACCGCCTTTTCCTATTAAAATTGGTGCTTCACTCGATCCATCGATACAATTCCTGACTAAACCGGCGCGGCCGGGTCTTTTCCCGCGTGATATGCTCGGAGTTTGGCTTTGTTGGTTTGACAGACAGAGTGAGAGAAATATGTGAAATGCGTGAATGTGTAGTGGACGTACTATCGAAGGGCCTCAAAGAAATTGTGTATGTAAACCCTATGTTTTTATTTACTTCGCATATTAGCTTTGTCTTGGGTCAAACCGTCTAAACTTTGACCAAGTTTATAGGTACAAAAACAATGACAACCATAATACTAAGTAAATACGATTAGAATCATCATTCAATATATTTTCATACAATATATCTTACTATTATTGTGGAAGTTCATATACACTGGGCGAGATTCATGCAAACACGACATATTTTCAATACATTTCGAACTTTTAGGACAAAAAAAGAAAAAGAAACCAGACCCTAAACCTATCCTACGGCAGCGACTGACATCCACTTTCCTTTGTACCTCCGCATCGGCGACGACGTCCTCCATGTGCCGTCTCAATGAACAGCGGCAGGGTTCAAGACCCATGAAGTGATGGTGCGGTCTCCGGCGAGGAAGAGTAGAACACGGGAGATGGACCGGCCAACTTGGCACACTATGCCCTGCCGCCTTCCGTGCCATACTCATCCTCGGAGGAGTCCCCGACCTCGGTGGTGCTGGTGGATCTGAGGTTGATGATGATGGATGTGGATGGTCTGTCAATGTTCACCTGCCACATGTGCCACCGAATGTTGCACGGCGGCACATAGGACGCGTGGCTGGCAGTGCTCTCATTGTCGGCCGCCGGTGTGGCCACTGCTTGTGTGGCCGCGTCCGTGTCCGGCTACGCCAGCATTGCATTGCAAGCGGCGAGTTGAGCAAGGGCAGCGACCTCGAGCTTCATCCTTGAAGAAAAGCTCTCCCACAAAGCATTCCCGCTCGCAGTCATGCTAGATGTGGTGCGAAGGAGGAGGATGTGCTCTGGTGTGGAGTTTAGCAGGGTGTTGCCACTTTAAGTAGAACAATCCGGTGAGGCCAAGCTTCCGGGTGCGTCAATGAGTCACCGGAGTTGGCTCCTCGGGCGGTGAGCCTGCTTAATGACGTCATACGGACGGACGACATGAATGCGTGCAGCTGGCGCCAGTTCGAAACGCATGTGGCGAGGGACGAGGGTTTTTTGTGGGCCAGGGTAGTCAGCTACGGGCGTGGCAACGTTGGAGATGCCCTTTGCTCACATGTGATCCCACATGTCATTGAAAAAGCAAGACGGCCTGCGTTCCCTTGGGTTAACAGCATGCCGGACCGACCTTCTCGGGGTGTGACTTGAACGCGACAGGGGTGCTGCCAGTGTACCGCCTTTTCATTTCAAACTTTTAAACCGAACACTTGAACTAGAGCGTAACACCGAAAGCATATATGTAGTTGGCACCTCACCTATAGCCAGCCTAGTAGCCCACATGTACAATAGTTATTCATACTAGCATAAGTAGCATTATAATAAGTGTACCGCCCTTTACTTTTCAACTCGTGAAAGCGTAACACTTGATTAAGTAGCTGGAAGATGTGTGTTGCCTGTCTTTGAATGGCTTTGAGGCGTGCTAATTGAGGTGTTCGGCTATTTGAAGGAATGATTGAGGTGTGCCTGGTCCGTGCCCGCATTTAGTGGTCCAACTTACCATGTTCTGGTTGTAGTCCTATACTACTCGCTCCGTATCTTACTCCGTGACCAAGGCGGAGGGGAAAACGAGAGAGCTTCATGTTTATTTGCTAATTAGTATCATTGCATGCAATGAACCAACCACTGGATGTTGTGTTAGGTAGCCTCAAGTCATTAAAAACATACACGCCTCACGTCCCTTATTGGTTGATTCATTTATTCATGTCAAAACACAAGAAACAAAGTGGGAGTTAATGCACCACGCCTAAGTGTTTTTGGATTTATTTGGATATCGTAAGATAACTTATGCAATGGTATGAAGGGAGTATATAAGTAGCTTGGAAAAATAGTAGTTACCTAGGTCGATTTTGTGAGCCGTCCAAATATAATCATGTGGCTTTGTTTCTTTCTCATTCCTCTCCAACCCTCTTCTCCATCGATCATGCCACCCAATGATCATGTGGGGTGGAGAGAAGGGGAGTTCTGTGTGGGCCCGTCGTTCATGTACCATCTAGCTATGGATCGATTGAAAGAGGACTAGTGTGGGCCCGGAGATCGACCGATCGACCGATCTCGAGAAGAGCGGAGAGAAAGATGAATGTATGCTTAAAAAAAGATAGATGAAAGGCTTGGTTACAATTAATGCATGGTCGAGTGATCTAGGCGTGTGTCGAAGAGCGACATGACAAGCGAGATACAATCCCGATACCTCAGGAGATCGATTATGTGTGACATGCACAAAGAGGAAGAGAGGTGGTATGTGTGTGTGCACGCGCGCGTGTGTGTGTGTGAGAGAGAGAGAGCGAGAGTGCGTGAGATGAAGCCGAGAGAGATCGAGTGGGTGCATGTGTGATACAGAGAGATGGTGTGTCAAAGAAATAAACCGTGACAACACTCTATGTTGGATGTGTGAGACACATTATGAATCCCTAAAAAAGTTTCAAATATTAGAATTCAACCTAAAGTGGATAATTTTTTAACCTATGATCATAGCATCTGCAAATCATATGTAAAGGGCATTCAATATCTCTTTTGGTCTTGAACGTACAATATACTCCCTCCGTTCCTTTTTAGTCCACATATAAGTTCTGTGTGTAGTCAAAGTATCTCTACTTTGATCAAACTTACAGAAAAAAATATCAACATTCAACAACGCCCAATCAATATTGTTAGATTCGTACATACTCCTCGAATTGTATTCAAACAAAAAATGGTTTCCAGTTTGTATTCAAACACGTGAATGCTTGTTCTCGCGCATGCTCTTGCTACTAGGATTTTGCCACGTCTAGCTGGTCCAATAGTAGTATTTTTATTTTTGAAGCTCCCAGTCCAATGGTACTAGGAATAGTAGTACTAGTGGAGTACAGACAACATCTGGAGTAGAGTATGGAGTGCTCCTAGTGCTAACACACAGCCCACCTCACCCTCAACAAATTTCTTGGAATTCATGCTACAATCTCCCCATCCAGCCATCCTCGTCTCTCTCTTCTAAATTCAGCCGACGTGGGTGGGGGAGGGGAGGGATGTCCGAGGGGGAGAGGGAGGGGGAAAGTTTTCCTACTATCGGTTTGCTCTCAACTGCGGTCCCACAAGCGAGCGAAAACACAAGACAAAGCGCGTTCCATTCGGTAAGCGACGTGCAGGGTCCACCATGCCGGTGTGCAACGCAAACGCGACAATATTGATCTACACCATCTATTCCTTATGAACTTGAATACTTCGAGTACTCCTTTTTTAACACATTATAGAGGCAAGCGATCATACATACGCGCATACACCCACCCCTATGAATGCACACACGCACACCCTGCCCCTATGAGCACCTTCTAGAGACTGAGACGGGAACGATGGGGAGGTCGAACATCTGCCACATGAAACTCTGAATCTTTGGTCCCATCCCACCCCACCCCACCCCACAACTCTCCAGGCTCCAGCCGTCCGGCTTTGCAAACTCCGCACAGTCAAAACCGATTGACCGGTCGTCATCGGTACCACTATTCATGTCGGAACCTTCGCTGCTCGGCCTATGTTAGCTACTTGTCGGCCGGTCACCAGTTCCCCAAAACCACACCTCCTCTCCAACCCATTCTCCCACCTTTTGATCCCCTAGACCGCATCAGCCGTCCCTTAGTTTACCGAAAAGCCATGGTGCGCAGCACGATCACAATCCTATTTTTCGTACATATTACATCTGCCTATCATGTGGTTGTCTAACATCAATGTTCAGTTCGTATGTATCACGCATCAATTAGTTCTGGAGAACTAAATTTTTATTCCTTTTTCTTGTGGGCTTGACTTGACATGGCAAAGAAAAAGAGCAAGGAACACAGAATGGTAGGGGATGGTGTTAGTACTCGGGACGCATGGAGACAGAAGCAGAAGTGTTATGTAGATTCTGCTGGTACTGATAGTTCAATAGAAGGTCGAAGTCCACCGGGTAAATGTACAAACATGGTATCCCCTGCTACACCTGCTACAAAACAATTAAAAGGCAAACCAAAAGATGCCACCAAACAAGCAACAACGGCCCTAGTTGTTGCAGCACCTTCTTCCAGAGTACCAACATCTGCACGAGTTACTCGTTTGGCAACTCAGCTGGCGGCAAGTTCCCAAGCTCCATTGACACTACTTCCGAAGCACTCTTGACACAAGAGGACTTGGCAAGATTAGATGAACCTTGTGAGCTTCAACAACAAGAACGTAGTTGCTCGAGTCAATTTACAGTTGCATGCTTCTTTATATGTAGTCTCACAGTTTGATGTACACTAACACTTCCCATGTTCGTTGTTGAACTAGCACATAGGTGCAAGAGGAAATAGATATCAGGGATAATGCTCGACAGGTTAACTAAATCTAGAGGAGGAAGAATGGAGATCCATTTTGAGGCAGGTTTTAAAAGGCCACGTGATGCTACAGAGTCAGCCAAGTTAGTATCAGAGGTAGCCGTTGATGTTAGGTGTCATGCACGTATCCTCCCAACATGGATTCAGTACAGGAATGACAAAGAAGAAACCCAGTTTAACACCTTCCTCGACCATTTATCTGTAAGTATGGTTATGTATGGAAATTAGTAATATCGTCTTGCTTTGTCCCATACTTTCTAGGTTGCTGGTAATGAGACTCCCATAATTTTCAACAGATGAGGTTCAAGTTGGATCGCCAAGATGATGGAACCAAACAAGAGTGCACCCATATTTTCAAGTCTGCTCTACAACAGTATCAGTATAACTTGAGGAAAACTCGCTTTGAAGGCAAAGCTAACAGTGAACTTGCCCAAACATCTCCAGTGGAAAATATAACGGATGAAGACTGGAGAGGCCTTGTTAAACACTGGTCTGATCCAAAGTATGAAGTACATTATATATATGTGATCAGATCACATGTTGAACTCCTATTTACGCTTGTGACTCACAAATCTATCTTCTTCTAGGTCAACTGTTCAAATAACAAGGCCAACCGTACGAAAGTGAAATTCTGACAGACGACGGGATCTCGTAGCTATATTGCACAATGCGAGGCTCTTGTAACTTGCTGTTGTTTCACTCTTTTCATTGTGCCATATTATCAAATCTATATTGACTTGTTCCAAATGCAGAGGAAGGCCCACAAGGACCAAAAAGTACCTGAACCAAATGATATGGAAATCTTCAAGGACTATCACACCAGCAAGACGAAGGGCATGACTACACTAGTCAAAGCGGTTGTTGTATGTCCTTAATCCCATGCCTTTTAACTACACGGTTTGCAGCCAATGTCTATTACTCTTTTCAATTTTATACATAGTTTTCTTCGGGTATCATTGCACCTTACAAGGTTTAAAAGAGAGGAGTGATGTTCCTTTGATCTTGATCTGTAATCTAGTTCCGTGCTGGACTTGCCAACACAACGTTACAATTGCCTACTTGTCTGCTCTCAGTTGTTTTGTGATATGAATGATGGCATACTATGCTTACTGTATTATAAACTTTGTCTCTTTATCCTTAGCTGTCAATACAATGTGAAGAAATAGACAATACATTAGCCATGGCACATGGTCATATGTTTGGAACCTGGTTTTATTATGTACTTTGCAGTAAAATACAACTAATATTTTACAAGGGTTCACCAAAATAAGTTCTGTATATAGACCAAACCTATTCTGTTTGGTTTTGTTGCCTCCTTAATAACTTCTATTCTGGTACTACTAATGTACAAACTCAACTTTTCAGCAAGCTATGGAACAGATGGTGGAACCGCCACCTTCTGAAGGTGACGAGACAACCATAACCGCAATGTCACCTCTTGCTGCAGTGGGTCAGTACCTGTCCACTAACAGTGCCAAAAGCACCTTTCCGCGTAATACTGGATTGGTTGTTAAGCCAATATCGTACAAACTGCCTCACGATCAAGATATGCAAGCTCAAAACAATGTTATATCTGTGCTCCAGACACAAGTCCAATCCCTAACAGAGACCCTTTGTGAAACAAGGACAACCATTGTTCGATGTCATCAAGATATGCATGATTTTGAAACCAGACTATCAGACATTTGCTATGTTGTTCAGGAGCCTAGGAAAAATGAAGGCGAAGGTTATGGTGCTCCATCGTAAAGTACAACATGAAAACTTAACAGTCAGGTCAAATGAACTGAGCTTCTGAACTTCTGATGGTGCATTTCTCTGTCATACTGTTGACTTTTATGCCAACCCTCCTTTTGTATATGGCTGTAATTTGTTTTGTTGCGACACAACATTTGTTCTTAACAAGCAGCGACCGTTTGAAGAAAACAGCAAGCCATTTTTGTATAGTCTAGGGTGTTCCCTATATTTGCACTGGTGGCGAACTTTGATGCCCAGTGGATTTAATCCTTGCAATTGCCTTACTAGCCTAGCGTTAGTTTCTGGCTAATTCATTTCCTTAGTCTTCTTTTTCCTTGGTTTGCTAGTAGCCGCAACAACCATGGGCCATATATGGACCGTGGTAACCATGAGCCTTCTATGGGCCGTAGGATCAATGGGCCTCCTATGAGCCATATGATAAATGGGCCTCCAATGGGTCGTAGGATCCATCAGCCACAAATGGGTCCAATTCATGGGCCAAAACCGGACCGCGACATGGTTCATAAATGAGCATAATTGCTATCGGGCCGGCACGGTAACAGTCCATTAATAGGCCGGAAGACAGCAAAGGCTTAATTCTATCACAGGCATAACGGGTCATTAATGGGCCTGAATACATGATGGGTTGGAAACGGCCCAATGGGTTAACATGCCATAGACGGGCCGATTCTAACCACGGGCTGAATTTGGCCCACTAGGAGAACATGCCAATAATAGATCGGAACTAATCGAGGGCTAGAAAGGAGCCCAAGAATTTATGGTCCCTCAGTAGGCCGAAAGCTAACATGGGCTGGAAATGGCCCATGTGAATCATGGCCCGTTAATGGGTATAAAGAAATTTACTGTTTATTATGGACCAGAGTCACCACGGGCCATTAAAGGGCCCAAAGATACGAAATGCCTCATATGAGCCGAAAGACATCATGGGCCATTGATGCGGAGCATCCTACGGACATCACCATGTCAAGAGTCCATTTGGCAAGTGACACGTGCGACCTCTACTTCACATACAAAAAGGTGAATCATCTCCTTTACACGTGCTCACTTGACCCCTTCGAGGATGGTATACTACTTGACATTCTTCTCGTATGCATCCATAGGTATTGTCGAAGCTAAACGAACGACGACGAGGAGTGCAAGCGCCAGGGAACACCTACACCATCCGCGAGGGAAGCGTGGAAGCGAAGACAGAAGAAGACGGAGCTGCAGCAAAGCTATAGTCACCGAACGTCCGACGCGACCACGCCCAGGCCAGCCAGAAGAACCGCAACCGATGCACGCTACAGTGGCTGGACGACCGATGAGACGCCGCACTTGCGACACACTATAGCCACCGGATGAACGACTGCTATTGGAAATCCAGTGACACCTGTCCAGAGAAGAAACATCGGAAGTCTGACGCCCTCCGGACGTCTGGACCCTCGCGAACCACTGGACGACCGATGTCCCATGGACATCCGATGCCTGCCAGTGCGCAGCCGGGCCTTTGGCCTTGTATCCCTCTCCCACTTACCCCTTCGTGGCTTAGACTATAAATAGACCTCCCTCTCCTCCTTTCTAGGGTCAGCAAATATGATAGCTCATCTTAGTTGATCTTTGCTCCTACCTACTCTTCTCTTGAGAGAGAGAGACCACTCCCACGGAGTTCAAGACCTCCACGTGAGAAGATCCCTTGTGGATTCAAGATCCCATCTAGGGAAGATCCTCCAAGGATTCAAGACCTCAACTCCTCCAAGGATTGGGACAAACTAGTTACCTCTTGTATCTTCTTGTATTGGATTTGGACCTTTGTATCCCCTTTGTGTATGTGGATTTAGCATATGTGTGATTGGATCTTGTCTATTGGAGTGTTTCCTCTCTTGTGTTCATCGTGTTCTTAGGGAAATCTCCTCCATTTCATGAAAGATCGGCCCCTAGGGTTCCACCCTACATCATCTTGGTATCATGAGCCAGGTTGATCACGAACTTTGAGTCCCTACCCCCATTTTCTAGCCTTATTTTGTGTGTTTTGTCCAATTTCAAAAATCCCCACAAAAATAGCCATACCAATTTTTTTGTGTTTTGTTGGTTTGATGATGTTTTGTTGAATTTGATCCATGGATTTGTTGTGTTTCGAGTGGATCTATCATCTCCATAAGTTTCCCCACTTTCCATCCATAAAATCTTTTCAATTTTGACCCCAAAATCCCCAATTTCCACCCAAAATCGTGTTCCGGATCTCAAATCCCGCGTTGACCCCGACCCACGTGACGACCGACACTTTACGGACGTCTAGACCCTTCCGAAGCATCGGACGTCCGACCTTTACCGGACGACCGGAACCACCAAACAGAACCGAAATCATAGATTTCCGGACTTTCCGGACGTCCGTCCGTCGGACATTCGTCCTTTTCCGGATGTGTGTAACCTGTAGAAACTGACTCGGCTGGAATATTGTTTCGGCCATAACTAATTCATCCGAACTCAGATTTTGACGTTCTTTAGCTTGTTTTGAAGCTATTGACATCCCCCATCCCACAAAAATACTACCATCATCATTTGACTTCATCAAAGTTTTAGAACTTTAGCATCTTTGCCTAGGGCCCCCACCATATCATCCGCATAACCATCATAGCTTTCCGCAACCTCACCCATTTTGTTCCTCATAGCATTAGTGGTTGCTTGAGTAGTGATTCGAGTCTCCTAAGGTGTTTTGGCTACTTAGGGATGGTTACTTATTCATCAACCACCACCATAACTTCCGCATAACCTTGCCCACCATACACTTCCGCCACCCCAACTTAACCTAATTTTGTTTGCATTGTGAGTTGTGTCTCCTAAGGTGTTTCGGCTACTTAGGGACGGTGACTTCAACAGTGGGGCTGACCAGGTCAAACCTGACCAGTGGGGCCCACATGTCATACACTGTGGCTTTAATCAGAGGGGTTAAATTAACTAATTAGATCAATTAGCAGGTGGGGCCCAGCAGTCAGTGACAGGTTAGGCAAATTTAATTATTTTTATTAACCTAATTAGTTAATTAGGTACCTGACAGGGGGGCCCATATGTCATAGACACAGGGAGAGGGGCCCCACGAGTCAGTGACTGGGCAGTACCCAGTCAGCCAGTTGACCAAGTCAACTGGTCAACTGGGGCTGGCCTGGCCCACTGGCAGTGACCCAGGGGTGGGCCCCAGGTGCGCCACATTGGTGGTCGTCGCCGGAGCAATGCCGACGACCCAAAACGCGGCGGCGCGGCTCAGGTGAGCTTCGGGTTTTGCCCACAAGGCGTCTCCGGGGCTGGGGGAGGGCGCGTTCGACGCGGCTCGACGTCCTGTGTCGAATGGCGGCGGTGCGGTGTGCTGGGGAGGCCGAAGTGGAGCGCCAGGAGCTCGTCGGTGGCGAGGCTTCACGGGCGAGCTACGGGAACGGTGCCACGACATGTTTTACGGGCGAAGCAAGGGGTAGGCGAGGCCTATGCGAGGCGGCGGAGTGAACGGGCAGCAACACATGACCAAATGGTCACTGGACGGTCGCCGGCGACGAGGTCCGCGGCGGTGGGCTCTGGCATCTTGAATGTGATCACTACGGCGTCGATAGTGAGAAGAAAAGAGAGGGGGACGGCGTCGACTGCTCACCGGGCCCTGTAGGTGTGGAATAGCGGGCTCGGGGAAGGCTTGCCGGAGCGAATGGACGACGGAGTGCGGCGGCGATCTGAGGAAGAAGATGACGGCGTGGGGCGATGCAGGGCTCCCGGGGCTTGGACGTGTGGTCGAGGAGGACGGGCTCGACGCGGCGGAGCTCATGGACACGTCGGCGGGGCGAAAGGGTGGCGGTGGTCGCGCGGTTTAGCCGTGGCCGTCCATGGCGGCGTTCGGGTGAAGTGGGGGAGCGAGAGAGAGAGAGCGAACGGAGCGGCTAGGGTTCGTCCGCGGGGTGCGGGGAGTTGCTCTTTATCGACGGCGCGGGCGCGGCGCGTTGTCGAGCGGCGGGCGAGGGGGGCCGGGTGCGTGCGCGCGCGTGCTTGCGGTGTGTTCGACAGTGGGGCGGCATGAGTAGTGCGGGAGGAGGGAGGAGGTGCGGGGTGGGCTGGGCCGGCGCTGTAGCGATAGTCTCAAGTGCACAGTAGCTTCTTTAGGCCTTTTCCTTTTTCTCTTTTTCTGTCTCTTTTCTTTTCTGGTAGCTAATTGTTTGGGCACTATATGCATTTTGTAAAAAGTGTGACCTAGTCCATGATTAGCAGTGCACTATACCCTAACACCAAAAATTAGTTTGGGCAAAACATCATTTCACATTTGATTTAGATTAATTAAAAGGTTATTAAATATTATTTTCAGCCACTGTTAGAGGAGGTTTGGGTTACTTAATTAATGTATTAAATGTTGGTTACAATTTTAGCATAGTCTCTAGAATATTTTTCATTTATTGAACATTTTAGTTTATATGTTGAACAACTTTTATTTTCCACTTTCATTTAACTTTGTATCTTGACTTAGGAGTTGAAATGCAACATGATGCTAATAATGATTTGGCACTGTTAATCATACTGACTTGTCATTACCAAAAGTGATTACTGTCGCTAATGACAGGGGGTGTTACAATTCTCCTCATCTATCAAGAATTCTCGTCCCGAGAATTAAGAGGAAGACTGAAAGAAACCGGGGTATTCTTCACGAAGACGATCCTCGCGTTCGCAAGTGGCTTCATCTTCAGAATGATTTGACCACTGAACCTTGAGGAATTTGATTGACTTTTGGTGAGTTCGGCGTTCAGCTTGATCAAGAATACGGATGGGATGTTCTGGATAAGACAGATCTTCCCATAATTCAAGCATTTCATGATCCACAGCTCAAATAGGATCCTTGAAGCAACGACGGAGTTGGGATACATGAAAGACATCATGTACTTGTGAAAGATTAGGCGGCAATTGCAACAGATATGCCACTTCTCCTCGATGGGCAAGAATACGGAACGGGCCAATGTAGCGAGGAGCTAACTTGCCTTTGATTCCGAACCGATGAGTGCCTTTCAACGGAGTGACGCGGAGGTAAGCTTGTTCGCCAGGTTGATAGACCATTTCCTGGTGCTTTCGGTCATAGTTGCTCTTCTGACGAGCCTGAGCAGATTTCAAATGTTCATGGACAATGCGGAATTGTTCTTCAGCTTGTTGGATAATGTCCGGTTCAACGAGTGAGCGTTCCCCAGTTTCTGACCAATTCAGAGGTGTTCGACACTTACGTCCGTAAAGAACTTCAAACGGTGCCATCTTCAAACTAGCGTGATAGCTATTGTTGTAAGAGAATTCGGCATACGGGAGAGATTCCTCCCATTTCTTACCGAAGGAGATGACGCAAGCTCGAAGCATATCTTCGAGCACTTGATTAATTCGTTCGACTTGACCTTGTGACTGAGGGTGAAAAGCGGTGCTGAAAGATAGATGAGTTCCCATAGCTTCTTGGAAACTATTCCAGAATCTTGAGGTGAAGAGGCTGCCATGATCAGAACTGATCTCCAACGGAACACCGTGGAGTGACACAATTCGGGAAACATACAAGTCTGCTAAATGGCTAGCAGTGATTGTCTCCTTAACTGGAAGAAAGTGAGCAACCTTGGAGAATTGGTCAATGACGACAAAAATAGCATCATGACCCTTCTGAGATCTGGGAAAACCAGTAATGAAATCCATTTGGACCTTGTCCCATTTCCATTCAGGAATTTCAAGGGGTTGCAGAGTTCCAGCAGGCCTTTGATGTTCTGCTTTAATGCGTCGGCAGACATCACACTCAAAAACGTAACGAGCAATATCTCGCTTCATATTAGGCCACCAGTATCTCTGACAAATGTCACGGTACATCTTTGTGCTACCAGGATGAATTGACAGAGGAGTGTCATGAGCTTCCTTCATAACGTGTTCTCTCTCATCCCTGAACTTGGGTACAAAGAGACGGTGATGGAAAAATAGGATCCCATCCTTATCAAGATGGAACTTCGACGGCTTTCCTTTTTCGAGGTACCGCTTAATCCTTTGAACTTCAGAGTCATACTTTTGTATAATCTTAATGATGTGCTCTAAATCTGGTTCAACAACCAGGGTATTGAGATAACCCTGTGGAACAATATGGAGGTTCAACTTGCGAAGCTCTTCATAAAGCATAGGTTGTGCTTCCTGAACCATAAGATTGTTGCAGCAAGCCTTGCGACTCAAAGCATCGGCCATTACATTAGCCTTGCCAGGGGTATATGAGATATTCATATCATAATCGGCAATTGTTTCGAGCCATCTTTGTTGACGAAGGTTCAGATCTGGTTGGGTATATAAATACTTCAAACTTTGATGGTCCGTATTTATCTCGCAACGATTACCGAGAAGGTAATGTCGCCATAGCTTCAGGGCATAAATAACCGCAGAAAGTTCGAGATCGTGCATGGGATAATTTTCTTCGTGAGGATGTAATTGTCGAGAGGCGTAAGCAATGACTTTACGCTCTTGCATTAGGACACAGCCTAATCCTTGACGAGATGCATCATAGTATATTACGAAATCCTTTTGGGAATCCGGGGGTGCTAGCACTGGGGCAGATGTTAACTTATCTTTCAGTGTCTGAAAGCTTTCTTGACATTTTTCTGTCCACTCAAATTTAACACCTTTGTGAAGAAGATTCGTAAGTGGCTTTGCAATGTTGGAAAAGTTCTCAATGAATCGACGACAATAACTAGCAAGTCCGAGAAAACTTCTGAATTGCTTGACATTCTTCGGGGGAGTCCAGTCAAGAATAGCCTGAACTCATTCGGGGTTAACAGCAATTCCATCCTTGGAAATCACATGACCAAGATAGGTCACTTCAGATAACCAGAATTCGCATTTGGAGTACTTGGCATACAACTTGTGTTCTCTAAGCCTCTCCAGAACAAGGCAAAGATGTTTGGCATGTTCTTCTTCAGCATAGCGGGAGAGATCAAGAAATTCCCGCTGATAAGCTTTGACAGTCTTGTTGCCCTGCGTGAGGTTGCGGAACTGGGTCTTCATCTATTCCATAATTGCCTGAGGGATATAACGGACACGGAAAGCAGCCTGGAACTCATACCAGGTAATGACTGTTCCAGCAGGCAGTGAATGCTTGTGGGTGTCCCACCATTGAGCAGCGGGACCCTTTAGGAAAAAGGCTGCGAAGGTGACGAAGTTGACAGGGGCGATATTAGCAGACTCCATCTCGTGAGTGATGTCGCGGAGCCAGTCATTAGCATCCAGTGGCTTGTCAGAGTTTCGGAACTGAGTGGGGTTAAGCCGCATAAACTCCGGCAGAGTTATTGAAGAAGGTTTCTGGTTCTGGTTCTGGTTGTTCTGATGCGGAAACTGAGCCATAATTCCAGTCATGAACTGGCAATTGAGCTCGAATTGTTGCATCATAGCTGCCATATAGTCTGGCGGTGGTGGACGTTCAGGGGAACGACCACGACCACGACCACCTGGTCTAACCATCCTGCTAAGTATCAATAGGGGTAGTTTAGTAAAAGCAATTGCGAGTGTTTAGCGACAAGCATGATGTAACTCGACAATAATTAAGCAGTGTAACAAATACATAACAGTAGTCAATTAAGAGATACAGATCCATACACATAGTCGGGTACATGCGGACAGCATAACGGCGCAAATTAAAAGCTAGACATACTAGGCAGCGCGCAGGCACGCGCTAAGGAAGTACACAACGAGACATAGCAAAGGCTACATCAACGTCGGGGAAAACCACTGTAACGGGGTAACTGCGAGTGCGGACGACGAATGTTCATCGCGGAAGGATCTTGCACTCCATGTGCACTCTGATGCAGAACCCGGTCTCGAGCTGTAAGAAGAGGTCCACGTGCGGGTGTGTGACCTCCAACAACAGGCCAATCAATACCAGCATACATCTGAGTCCTGCGCGGATAAAGGATGTGCTCCGGATGTATCCCTGCGCGAATAGCGGGTAGCAACTGGGTCGTAGCATCGTAGAGACGTGCTCGAGTGGCAACCAACTCGACGGCAAGAGCCCGAACAGTGCGATCCAGAGCCTGAGTGCACTGAATCAGAACGCGCTGGTCGTAGCGACGAGGCTCATACGGGGCACAGATAGCTGTGTAGTATCCAGTAGCATCTCCGGCAGGGGCATATGGAATGTATCGGAACTCAGAGTCATCCAAGATATCGCTGAACTATCCTTGGAGACGTGCCACAGCAGAGTAGGCGGCATCATGTACTGCCATCTCAATCGTCACGCCAATACCGTGGAAAAGGTGCAGCTCGGTGTCTGAGTCATTCTGCTAATCATAAATACGAACATCGGCATGGTACTGCTCCTGGTTGAACTCGCGGTAATCCTCGTAGACCATGTACTCGGGGTACGAACGGTAGCCAAGTCTGGTCAGGAGGGCGATCAGGAAAGCTGGAAACCAAGGGGCATCACGAGCCCAAGTGCAAAGCACAAGCTGTGTCATAGGACGCGGTGGAAACAAACGATCCATCTGAAACAGAGGGAAAATTCAGAATTGTCAAATGACAATGAGAAGTTTAACACAACTTAGAGAGAAAGGTTAATAAAAACAATGGAAAGGAAAATGATTATCAGACTAATCAGATCAATGACAGGGAAATCGCACAGATATCCAGCTCTCCGGGTAGACGGGATTTACGAGATCCTAAATGTCGGTGTTAGTAAAATTTATTTAACCCGAATAGAAGAGAGATCAGAGTCCCAGAGTATAGACGAGGGATAAAAGATCCTAATACCACCCAGTTGGTGACGTGGGCCCGTAAGCCACACAGCCAAGTTAGTAAATTAGTTTTTGGGTTTCTAGACTCAACTTCGGCCAAGGAATTGGAAGGGGGCTTCCTACACGTAGTCGGCTCTGATACCAACTTGTGGCGCCCCCGGCTCAATCATGCACTAATCATACACGCAAACATGCACGATCAAGCACAGGGACTCACGGGAAGATATCACAACACAACTCTAACACAAATAAACAGAGATCCACATTATTACAGACCAGGGATCACGAAGATCCGAATACATAAGTCAGTCATACAAATATTATCTGAGTACAGACATAGTTAGACAAGTTTTGCCTTAAGAAGGCTAGCATAAAAAACGACTCTAGATTGAAAGGCGAAGGCCTCCTGCCTGGGAGCCTCTGATCCTAATCCTGGTCAGCTGGCTCGATCCAGTAGTACATGCCCTCTGGACCCTCCTGGTAGTAAGCTCCTAAGGTGGCATCTGGCTCTGGGCTCCATCGTCTGGTGTATCATCAAGGTGGGGTATGGGGAAAAAGAAAGTAAAGCAACCGTGAGTACTCATCCGAAGTACTCAGCAAGCAAGGATCTATACTACATTTGCAACATTATCAATGGAGAAAGGCTGTATATGTGGACTGGGTTGCAGAAATGCCAGAATAGAGAGAAGGCCTAGTCCTATCGAAGACTAGCATCTTCACGAAGCCATCATCTTGCAGCAGTAGAAGAGAGTAGAATAGCATTTTATTTAGCAGACATGTTGAAGCAAGCCTAGAGATCCTTCCTCGACTCCCAGCGAGAAAGCGATCCTGAAGCTTCAATTAAGTACAAGTATCCAGTTCAAGTATAGATCGGGATACACAAACTGAGCGTCCTTTACTGTTACCCAACACGCTCGATCAACTCTGGCCGGAAACACTTGCTGGGTAATGCCCGGCCTCGGTAGATCAACACGAAGCAACGCCCTACCTAGGCTCAGCAGAGAGGTCAGCACGCCGGACTAACCTATGCACCCAGAGGTCTTGGGCCATCGCCCTGGGCACCCTGCGTGTTGCGTGGCTGGCCGGGGTGCAGGCGCGACACTGAACTCGTCAGTGAAGTATCCAGCCCATTCCCGGCGATCAGCCCGCACGATGAACCGTGACGTCTGAAGAGCTTTCGGGAGAAACGTATGACGTAGAGGGCCCCATAACCATAATCCTGTGTGGTGGTAGTGCGTATAGGGCACGTCGACCCACTCAGATCACACACCCTAATCCAATAGGCTCATTTAGTATCACGCAGAGACAATCAGAGTCTCTGAAGCTCCGGCACAATATCACACTCGAGTGCCCTTCCGGCACACTCGACATCACAGATCCCTAGCGGGTACCCACCAGGGTGGACCCGCCTGTAACGAAGGTCAAAGTAACCGTGTGGTCATAACATCAAGGGGGAAACCCGAGGAATCACCCTCGGTGGATTCCACTCGATGAAATCATCAGGGTGAACGTATGAGGCATCACCCTCGAGGTTCACACTGAGGGGTTGCATGACAGAGTCGTATCGGAAGTGGAGAAGGAGGAATCACCCTTGATGACCACGACCGAACTGCTACGTTGCAAAGTATTCATCAAGAGTGCGTTACGAGGTATCACCCTCGGCACTCGACATTACTATGCAGAGTCGTACATCTAAGGGGGGTGAGGTGATGTGTCGGTCTATGGTCGACGATCACATTGATCGAATCATCGATGATCAAGCAGGGGCAACAAGGGTAAGGTGGTGGGGTCACTGGTGGTTCACTACCAACCTATACTAAACAGTTTATCTTAGGCAGGTAAGGTAACGATGAACAGGTTACAACAGCAGGCTATGCATCAGAATAGGAGCATACATTAACAGTAGCAAAATCTAATGCAAGCTGGAGAAAAGGAATGGGCGATATCTGGATGCTCAAGGGGGGGGCTTGCCTGGTCGCTCTGGCAAGAGAGAGAGGTCGTCAACGGGCTGCTCGTCTGTAGTGTAGTCGTACCCAGCGGCAGCGTCGTCGGTCTCGGCGTCTATCAAGAGAGAAGGAGGGGGAGAGAAACAATAAATTCACTGCAATAATGCAAACAATATGTATGACATGCCTAAATGATATGCCGGGGTGTTCTACTGCCTAACTAAATGATTTAGTAAATTTAGGAATTTATTCGGATTTATTTAAATAAAGTTGGGCACTATTCATTTATCAAAATCGGTCTTAGAGTTCAATGTTCATATAGCTAGGGGCATCTGACAGGAATACGGAGGGCATATTCGGGATTGTATCGAAATTCTTAGCAACTTTCATATATAAATTATTTTCATCAGAGTTACGGTTTAATTTATATGATTTTCTAAAGTTTTAAACATTTTCTGAATTTAATTATTTATTTAAATTCGAATTATCCAGAATAGTGAATGATGTCGTTAGCCTGGGGTCAGCATTGCATCAGCAGTCAACAGTGGGGCTGACGAGGTCAAACCTGACCAGTGGGGCCCACATGTCATACACTGTGGCTTTAATCAGAGGGGTTAAATTAACTAATTAGATCAATTTGTAGGTGTGGCCCAGCAGTCATTGACAGGTTAGGCTAATTTAATTATTTTTATTAACCTAATTAGTTAATTAGGCACCTGACAGGGGGGCCCATATGTCATAGACACAGGGAGAGGGGCCCCACCAGTCAGTGACTGGGCAGTGCCCAGTCAGCCAGTTGACCAAGTCAACTGGTCAACTGGGGCTGGCCTGGCCCACCAGCAGTGACCCAGGGGCGGGCCCCAGGTGCGCCACGTCGGTGGTCGTCGCCGGAGCAACGCCGGCGACCCAAAACATGGCGGCGCGGCTCAGGTGAGCTTCGGGTTTTGCCCACAGGGCGTCTCCGGAGCTGGGGGAGGGCGCGTTCGACGCGGCTCGATGTCGCGCGTCAAATGGTGGCGGTGTGGGGTGCTGGGGAGGCCGGAGTGGAGCGCCAGGAGCTCGTCGGCGGCGAGGCTTCACGGGCGAGCTACGGGAACGGCGCCACGGCGTGTTTTACGGGCGAAGCAAGGGGTACGCGAGGCCTATGCGAGGCGGCGGAGCGAACGGGCAGCAGCACATGACCAAATGGTCGCCGGACGGTCACCGGCGATGAGGTCCGCGGCGGTGGGCTCGGGCATCTCGAATGCGATCACTATGGCGTCGATAGTGAGAAGAAAAGAGAGGGGGACGGCGTCGACTGCTCACCGGGCCCTGTAGGTGTGCAATAGCGGGCTCGGGGAAGGCTTGCCGGAGCGAATGGACGATGGAGTGCGGCGGCGATCCGAGGAAGAAGACGATGGTGTGGGGTGATGCAGGGCTCCCAGGGCTTGGACGTGTGGTCGAGGAGGGCGGGCTCGACGCGGCGGAGCTCGTGGACACGTCGGCGGGGCGAAAGGGTGGCGGTGGTCGCGCGGTTTAGCCGTGGCCGTCCATGGCGGCGCTCGGGTGAAGTGGGGGAGCGAGAGAGAGAGAGCAAACGGAGCGGCTAGGGTTCGTCCGCGGGGTGCGGGGAGTTGCTCTTTATCCACGGCGCGGGCGCGGCGCCTTGTCGAGCGGTGGGCGAGGCGGGCCGGGTGCGTGCGCGCGCGTGCGTGCGGTGTGTTCGACAACGGGGCGGCATGAGCAGTGCGGGAGGAGGGAGGAGGTGCAGGGTGGGCTGGGCCGGCACTGTAGCGATAGGCTCAAGTGCACAGTAGCTTCTTTAGGCCTTTTCCTTTTTCTCTTTTTCTGTCTCTTTTCTTTTCTGGTAGCTAATTGTTTGGGCACTATATGCATTTTGTAAAAAGTGTGACCTAGACCATGATTAGCAGTGCACTATACCCTAACACCAAAAATTAGTTTGGGCAAAACATCATTTCACATTTGATTTAGATTAATTAAAACGTTATTAAATATTATTTTCAGCCACTATTAGAGGAGGTTTGGGTTACTTAATTAATATATTAAATGTTGGTTACAATTTTAGCATAGTCTCTAGAACATTTTTAATTTATTGAACATTTTAGTTTATATGTTGAACAACTTTTATTTTCCACTTTCATTTAACTTTGTATTTTGACTTAGGAGTTGAAATGCAACATGATGCTAATAATGATTTGGCACTGTTAATCATACTGACTTGTCATTACCAAAAGTGATTACTGTGGCTAATGACAGGTGGTGTTACAATTCTCCTCATCTATCAAGAATTCTCGTCCCGAGAATTAAGAGGAAGACTGAAAGAAAGCGGGGTATTCTTCACGACGACGATCCTCGCGTTCCCATGTGGCTTCATCGTCAGAATGATTTGACCACTGAACCTTGAGGAATTTGATTGACTTTTGGCGAGTCCGGCGTTCAGCTTGATCAAGATTACGGATGGGATGTTCTGGATAAGACAGATCTTCCCGTAATTCAAGCATTTCGTGATCCACAGCTCAAATAGGATCCTTGAAGCAACGACGGAGTTGGGATACATGAAAGACATCATGTACTTGTGAAAGATTAGGCGGCAATTGCAACTTTTATGCCACTTCTCCTCGACGGGCAAGAATACGGAACGGGCCAATGTAGCGAGGAGCTAACTTGCCTTTGATTCCGAACCGATGAGTGCCTTTCAATGGAGTGACGTGGAGGTAAGCTTGTTCGCCATGTTGATAGACCATTTCCTGGTGCTTTTGGTCATAGTTGCTCTTCTGACAAGACTGAGCAGATTTCAATTGTTCACGGACAATGCGGACTTGTTCTTCAGCTTGTTGGATAATGTCCGGTCCAACGAGTGAGCGTTCCCCAGTTTCTGACCAATTCAGAGGGGTTCAACACTTACGTCCGTAAATAACTTCAAACAGTGCCATCTTCAAACTAGCTTGATAGCTATTGTTGTAAGAGAATTCGGCATATGGGAGAGATTCCTCCCATTTCTTACCAAAGGAGATGACGCAAGCTCGAAGCATATCTTCGAGCACTTGATTAATTCATTCGACTTGACCCTCTGACTGAGGGTGAAAAGCGGTGCTGAAAGACAGATGAGTTCCCATAGCTTCTTGGAAACTATTCCAGAATCTTGAGGTGAAGTGGCTGCCACGATCAGAACTGATCTCCAACGGAACACCGTGGAGTGACACAATTCGGGAAATATACAAGTGTGCTAACTGGCTAGCAGTGATTGTCTCCTTAACTGGAAGAAAGGGAGCAACCTTGGAGAATCGGTCAATGACGACAAAAATAGCATCATGACCCTTCTGAGATCTGGGAAAACCAGTAATGAAATCCATTTGGACTTTGTCCCATTTCCATTCAGGAATTTCAAGGGGTTGCAGAGTTCCAACAGGCCTTTGATGTTCTGCTTTAATGCGTTGGCAGACGTCACACTCAGAAACATAACGAGCAATAGCTCGCTTCATATTAGGCCACCAGTATCACTGACAAATGTCACGGTACATCTTTGTGCTACCAGGATGAATTGACAGAGGAGTGTCACGAGCTTCCTTCATAACTTGTTCTCTCTCATCCTTGAACTTGGGTACGAAGAGACGGTGTTGGAAAAATAGGATCCCATCCTTATCAAGATGGAACTTCGACGGCTTACCTTTTTCGAGGTACTGCTTAATCCTTTCAACTTCAGAGTCATACTTTTGTATAATCTTAATGTTGTGCTCTAAATCTGGTTCGACAACCAGGGTATTGAGATAACCCTGTGGAACAATATGGAGGTTCAACTTGCAAAGCTCTTCATAAAGCATAGGTTGTGCTTCCTGAACCACAAGATTGTTGCAGCAAGCCTTGCGACTCAAAGCATCGGCCATTACATTAGCCTTGCCAGGGGTATATGAGATATTCATATCATAAACGTTAATTGTTTCGAGCCATCTTTGTTGACGAAGGTTCAGATCTGGTTGGGTATATAAATACTTCAAACTTTGATGGTCCATATATATCTCGCAACGATTACCGAGAAGGTAATGTCGCCATAGCTTCAGGGTATAAATAACCGCAGAAAGTTCGAGATCGTGCACGGGATAATTTTCTTCGTGAGGACGTAATTGTCGAGAGGCATAAGCAATGACTTTACACTCTTGCATTAGGACACAGCCTAATCCATGACGAGATGCATCACAGTAATCTTTCAGTGTCTGAAAGCTTTCTCGACATTTTTCTGTCCACTCAAATTTAACACCTTTGTGAAGCAGATTCGTAAGTGGCTTTGCAATCTTGGAAAAGTTCTCAACGAATCGACGGCAATAACTAGCAAGTCCGAGAAAACTTCTGACTTGCTTGACATTCTTCGGGGGAGTCCAGTCAAGAATAGCCTGAACTCGTTCGGGGATAACAGCAATTCCATCCTTGGAAATCACATGACCAATATAGGTCACTTCAGATAACCAGAATTCGCATTTGGAGTACTTGGCATACAACTTGTGTTCTCTAAACCTCTCCAGAACAAGGCGAAGATGTTTGGCATGTTCTTCTTCAGCATAGCGGGAGAGATCAAGAAATTCCCGCTGATAAGCTTCGACAGTCTTGTTGCCCTCAGTGAGGTTGCGGAACTGGGTCTTCATCCATTCCATAATTGCCTGAGGGATATAACGGGCACGGAAAGCAGCCTAGAACTCATACCAGGTAATGACTGTTCCAGCAGGCAGTGAATGCTTTTGGGTGTCCCACCATTGAGCAGCGGGACCCTTTAGGAAAAAGGCCGCGAAGGTGACGAAGTTGACAGGGGCGACATTAGCAGACTCCATCTCGTGAGTGATGTCGCGGAGCCAGTCATCAGGATCCAGTGGCTTGTCAGAATTGCAGAACTGAGTGGGGTTAAGCCGCATAAACTCCGGCAGAGTTATTGAAGGAGGGTTCTGGTTCTGGTTCTGGTTCTGGTTGTTCTGATGCAGAAACTGAGCCATAATTCCAGTCATGAACTGGCGGTTGAGCTCGAATTGTTGCATCATAGCTGCCATATAGTCTGGCGGTGGTGGACGTTCAGGGGCACGACCACGACCACGACCACCTGGTCTAACCATCCTGCTAAGTATCAACAGGGGTAGTTTAGTAAAAGCAATTGCGAGTGTTTAGCGACAAGCATGATGTAACTCGACAACAATTAAGTAGTGTAACAGATACATAACAGTAGTCAATTAAGAGATACAGATCCATACACAGAGTCGGGTATATGCGGACAGCATAATGGCGCAAATTAAAAGCTAGACATACTAGGCAGCGCGCAGGCACGTGGTAAGGAAGTACACAACGAGACATAGCAAAGGCTACATCAACGTCGGGGAAAACCACTATAACGGGGTAACTGCGAGTGCGGACGACGAATGTTCGTCGCGGAAGGATCCTGCACTCCATGTGCACTCTGATGCAGAACCCGGTCTCGAGCTGTAAGAAGAGGTCCACGTGCGGGTGTGTGACCTCCAACAACAGGCCAATCAATACCAGCATACATCTGAGTCCTACGCGGATAAAGGATGTGCTCCGGATGTATCCCTGCGCGAATAGCGGGTAGCAACTAGGTCATAGCATCGTAGAGACATGCTCGAGTGGCAACCAACTCGACGGCAAGAGCCCGAACAGTGCGATCCAGAGCCTGAGTGCACTGAATCAGAACGCGCTGGTCGTAGCGACGAGGCTCGTACGGGGCACAGATAGCTGTGTAGTATCCAGTAGCATCTCCAGCAGGGGCATACGGAATGTATCAGAACTCAGAGTCATCCAAGATATCGCTGAACTGTCCTTGGAGACATGCCACAGCAGAGTAGGCGGCATCATGTACTGCCATCTCAATCGTCACACCGATACCGTGGAAAAGGTGCAGCTCGGTGTCTAAGTCATTCTACTGATCATAGATACGAACATCGGCATGGTACTGCTCCTGGTTGAACTCGCGGTAATCCTCGTAGACCATGTACTCGGGGTACGAACGGTAGCCAAGTCTGGTCAGGAAGGCGATCAGGACAGCTGGAAACCCAGGGGCATCACGAGCCCAAGTGCGAAGCACAAGCTGTGTCGTAGGACGCGGTGGAAACAAACGATCCATCTGAAACAGAGGGAAAATTCAGAATTGTCAAATGACAATGAGAAGTTTAACACAACTTAGAGAGAAAGGTTAAACAAAACAATGGAAAGGAAAATGATTATCAGACTAATCAGATCAATGACAGGGAAATCGCACAGATATCCATCTCTCCGGGTAGACGGGATTTATGAGATCCTAAATGTCGGTGTTAGTAAAATTTATTTAACCCGAATAGGAGATCAGAGTCTCAGAGTATAGACGAGGGATAAAAGATCCTAATACCACCCAGTTGGCGACGTGGGCCCGTAAGCCACACAGCCAAGTTAGTAAATTAGTTTTTGGGTTTCTAGACTCAACTTCGGCCAAGGAATTGGAAGGGGGCTTCCTACAGGCAGTCGGCTCTGATACCAACTTGTGGCGCCCCCGGCTCAATCGTGCACTAATCATACACGCAAGCATGCACGATCAAGCACAAGGACTCACGGGAAGATATCACAACACAACTCTAACACAAATAAACGGAGATCCACAATATTACAGACCAGGGATCACGAAGATCCGAATACATAAGTCAGTCATACAAATATTATCTGAGTACAGACATAGTTAGACAAGTTTTGCCTTAAGAAGGCTAGCACAAACAATGACTCTAGATCGAAAGGCGAAGGCCTCCTGCCTGCGAGCCTCCGATCCTACTCCTGGTCAGCTGGCTCGATCCAGTAGTACGTGCCCTCTGGACCCTCCTTGTAGTAAGCTCCTGAGGTGGCATCTGGCTCCGGG
Source organism: Thinopyrum elongatum (assembly GCA_011799875.1). NCBI lineage: Eukaryota > Viridiplantae > Streptophyta > Magnoliopsida > Poales > Poaceae > Thinopyrum > Thinopyrum elongatum. The sequence goes on along the minus strand of CM022298.1, from coordinate 285,166,953 downwards.
GCTCCATCGTCTGGTGTATCATCAAGGTGGGGTATGGGGAAAAAGAAAGTAAAGCAACCGTGAGTACTCTTCCGAAGTACTTAGCAAGCAAGGATCTATACTACATATGCAACATTATCAATGGAGAAAGGCTGCATATGTGGACTGGGCTGCAGAAATGCCAGAATAGAGAGAAGGCCTAGTCCTATCGAAGACTAGCATCTTCACGAAGCCATCATCTTGCAGCAGTAGAAGAGAGTAGAATAGCATTTTATTTAGCAGACATGTTGAAGCAAGACTAGAGATCCTTCCTCGACTCCCAGCGAGAAAGCGATCCCGAAGCTTCAATTAAGTAACAAGTATCCAATTCAAGTAGTAGATCGGGATACACAAACTGAGCGTCCTTTACCGTAGGACCGGCTATCGATAGATCATTCATCCCTGCAGGGGTGCACTACAGTTACCAAACATGCTCGATCAACTCTGGCCGGACACACTTGCTGGGTAATGCCCGGCCTCGGTAGATCAACACGAAGCAACGCCCTACCTAGGCTCAGCAGAGAGGTCAGCACGCCGGACTAACCTATGCACCCGGAGGTCTTGGGCCATCACCCTGGGCACCCTGCGCGTTGCGTGGCTGGCCGGGGTGCAGGCGCGACACTGAACTCGTCAGTGAAGTATCCAGCCCATTCTCGGTGATCAGCCCGCATGGTGAACCGTGACGTCTAAAGAGCTTTCGGGAGAAACGTACGACGTAGAGGGCCCCATATCCATAATCCCGCGTGGTGGTAGTGCGTATAGGGCACGTCGACCCACTCAGATCACACACCCAAATCCAATAGGCTCATTTAGTATCACGCGGAGACAATCAGAGTCTCTGAATCTCCGCCACAATATCACACTCGAGTGCCCTTCCGGCACACTCGACATCATAGATCCCCAGCGGGTACCCACCAGGGTGGACCCGTCTGTAACGAAGGTCAAAGTAACCGTGTGGTCATAACATCAAGGGGGAAACCCGAGGAATCACCCTCGGTGGATTCCACTCGATGAAATCATCAGGGTGAACGTATGAGGCATCACCCTCGAGGTTCACACAGAGGGGTTGCACGACAGAGTCGTATCGGAAGTGGAGAAGGAGGAATCACCCTCGATGACCACGACCGAACAGCTACGCTGCAGAGTATTCATCAGGAGTGCGTTACGAGGTATCACCCTCGGCACTTGACATTACTATGCAGAGTCGTACATCTAAGGGGGGTGAGGTGATGTGTCGGTCTATGGTCGACGATCACATTGATGGAATCGTCGATGATCAAGCAGGGGCAACAAGGGTAAGGTGGTGGGGTCACTGATGGTTCACTACCAACCTATACTAAATAGTTTATCTTAGGCAGGTAAGGTAACAATGAACAGGTTACAAGAGCAGGCTATGCATCAGAATAGGAGCATACATTAACAGTAGCAAAATCTAATGCAAGCAGGAGAAATGGAATGGGTGATATCTGGATGCTCAAGGGGGGGGGCTTGCCTGGTTGCTCTGGCAAGAGAGAGAGGTCGTCAACGGGCTGCTCGTCTGTAGTGTAGTCGTACACAGCGGCAGCGTCATCTATCGAGAGAGAAGGAGGGGGAGAGAAACAATAAATTCACGGCAATAATGCAAACAATATGTATGACATGCCTAAATGATATACCGGGGTGTTCTACTGCCTAACTAAATGATTTAGTTAATTTAGGAATTTATTCGGATTTATTTAATTAAAGTTGGGCACTATTCATTTATCGAAATCGGTCTAAAAGTTCAATGTTCATATAGCTAGGGGCATCTGACAGGAATACGGAGGGCGTATTCGGGTTCGTATCGAAATTCTGAGCAACTTTCATATATAAATTATTTTCATCGGAGTTACAGTTTAATTTATATGATTTTCTAAAGTTTTAAACATTTTCTGAATTTAATTATTTATTTAAATTCGAATTATCCAAAATAGTGAATGATGACGTCAGCCTGGGGTCAGCATTGCATCAGCAGTCAACAGTGGGGCTGACCATGTCAAACCTGACCAGTGGGGCCCACATGTCATACACTGTGGCTTTAATCACAGGGGTTAAATTAACTAATTAGATCAATTAGCAGGTGGGGCCGAGCAGTCAGTGATAGGTTAGGCTAATTTAACTATTTTTATTAACCTAATTAGTTAATTAGGCACCTGACAGGGGCGCCCATATGTCATAGACACAGGGAGAGGGGCCCCACCAGTCAGTGACTGGGCAGTGCCCAGTCAGCCAGTTGACCAAGTCAACTGGTCAACTGGGGCTGGCCTGGCCCACTGGCAGTGACCCAGGGGCGGGCCCCAGGTGCGCCACATCGGTGGCCGTCGCCGGAGCAATGCCGGCGACCCAAAACGTGGCGGCGCGGCTCAGGTGAGCTTCGGGTTTTGCCCACAGGGCGTCTCCGGGGCTGGGGGAGGGCGCGTTCGACGCGGCTCGAAGTCGCGCGTCGAATGGCAGCGGTGCGGGGTGCTGGGGAGGCCGGAGTGGAGCGCCAGGAGCTCGTCGGCGGCGAGGCTTCACGGGCGAGCTATGGGAACGGCGCCACGGCGTGTTTTACGGGCGAAGCAAGGGGTAGGCGAGACCTATGCGAGGCGGCGGAGCGAATGGGCAGCAGCACATGACCAAATGGTCGCCGGACGGTCGCCGGCGACGAGGTCCGCGGCGGTGGGCTCGGGCATCTTGAATGCGATCACTACGGCGTCGATAGTGAGAAGAAAAGAGAGGGGGACGGCGTCGACTGCTCACCGGGCCCCGTAGGTGTGCAATAGCGGGCTCGGGGAAGGCTTGCCGGAGCGAATGGACGACGGAGTGCGGCGGCGATCCGAGGAAGAAGACGACGGCGTGGGGCGATGCAGGGCTCCCGGGGCTTGGACGTGTGGTCGAGGAGGACGGGCTCGACGCGGCGGAGCTCATGGACACGTCGGCGGGGCGAAAGGGTGGCGGTGGTCGCGCGGTTTAGGCTTGGCCGTCCATGGCGGTGCTCGGGTGAAGTGGGGGAGCGAGAGAGAGAGCGAACGGAGCGGCTAGGGTTCGTCCGCGAGGTGCGGGGAGTTGCTCTTTATCCACGGCGTGGGCACGGCGCGTTGTCGAGCGGCGGGCGAGGGGGGCCGGGTGCGTGCGCGCGCGTGCGTGTGGTGTGTTCGACAGCGGGGCGGCATGAGCAGTGCGGGAGGAGGGAGGAGGTGCGAGGTGGGCTGGGCCGGCGCTGTAGCGATAGGCTCAAGTGCACAGTAGCTTCTTTAGGCCTTTTCCTTTTTCTCTTTTTCTGTCTCTTTTCTTTTCTGTTAGCTAATTGTTTGGGCACTATATGCATTTTGTAAAAAGTGTGACCTAGTCCATGATTAGCAGTGCACTATACCCTAACACCAAAAATTAGTTTGGGCAAAACATCATTTCACATTTGATTTAGATTAATTAAAAGGTTATTAAATATTATTTTCAGCCACTGATAGAGGAGGTTTTGGTTACTTAATTAATGTATTAAATGTTGGTTACAGTTTTAGCATAGTCTCTAGAATATTTTTCATTTATTGAACATTTTAGTTTATATGTTGAACAACTTTTATTTTCCACTTTCATTTAACTTTGTATTTTGATTTAGGAGTTGAAATGCAACATGATGCTAATAATGATTTGGCACTGTTAATCATACTGACTTGTCATTACCAAAAGTGATTACTGTGGCTAATGACAGGGGGTGTTACAAATGGAAATGGCTCGCGGGCCTCTAGCAGGCCGAAATAAGTGTCAGTTTTGTCTCGGTCCATTTACATGTCGGGCCGTTAAGAGGCCTAAAGCGTTTTAGGCCAAAAGAGTCCCAATGTACAACATAGGCTTTTAACAGGCAGAAAGTCGGGTCGGGCTGGAATTGTGCCATTGAGAATGTGGGCCGCTAATGGACGCAAAGTCAGGTGGGACTGTCAATGGCCCAACTGTTGTGCGGGCCGTTACAGGCCAAAAGACACAATGGGCTAGAAACTAGCCCAACTACAGAATGGGTCGAGAAAAGGCCGAAAGACGTACCGGCATGATCATAGCCCTTATCTATAATGTGGTGCTAACAGGCCGAAAGAAGCTCAGGCCGCAATTGAGCCCAAAGACATAGCAGGCTGTTAAAGGGTTGTAACTGACGATGGGCCGGAATGGTGTCAAATCTATAAGGGGCCTTTGACGGGCCGATTTTACATAACTTGTATGGGGGGGCCATGGTTGTGAGTGGGCCAGACGCAAGTAGGCCGCTAATGGGCCATGCCGCTTATTTTGACAGGCCCGACCTTTTAACCTAAATGGGCCACAGTTGAGTCGTGCCACGTGTTGACGTATCATAGGCGCCTCATGTCCATTGGACGGCTGATATCTATCACAGCGCAGAGCTAACACATGGTTCCTTCGGCCAATGGGAATTTTACACATGGAAAATCTCCATTGGTTGTGGTTGTTAATGGGTTATTGGATCCAAAACCAGACCCGATAGCTTAACGGCGACCCATTACGGTGGATGCCATGTGTCGGTTACCCTTGACGAAACCACTTCCATGACGCGCCATTCATCGTCATGGAAGTGGACACTTCCGTGATGATAATTTTAGTTTTGTCATGGAACAATTCTACGACAGCACAAGTATGACTATCTTGATTCTGTCATAAAATCGTCATGGATATACAAGCATGACAGAAAACATGACCTACTGTGACAAACACGTATCATCACAGAAGTGTTTTTTTCGTAGTGACTCTAGGCCCTGCTTTTGCCAGGACATTAGCTTCCTCGGAGGCGTACCTGCGAAGACGGGAGCCGCAGTGTGGACCGCTGCGAGGGGCTCTCTGATGTAGAACCACTTGCGCTACTAGATCTTTCACGGTCTTGATGAAGGTGCCTTCCATCCAGTCTGGCTTTTGGAGTTTGCGGATCATGGCGCCTCCGCACTTGGTGAACTCGGCGCCGCTACTTTTTGGCTTAACGCGGAACGTCTTCAGCCACAGGCCGAAGTGCGGCTCTATGCGTAGCAATGCCTCATAGAAGATGATAAAGGTGGTGAGGTGAATAATGGAGTTTGGGGCTACATTGCGGAAATCTAGCCCGTAGAAGAAGAGAATCCCCCACACAAAAGGGTGCAGGGGGAACCCCAGACCTCGGATGAAGTGGGGGATGAAGATGACCCACTCCCCAGGCTTGGGAGTGGGGACGTGTTGGACGGGATATGGGATCCTGTAGGCGGCATCAGCAGGAAGGTGATACAGGCAAAGGTGTCCCGTCTTTCGATGAGATGGTGGCTATCGTTTTTGTGGAGTAGACTTTGACGATCCGACCACAAACATGCAAATTGAGAGCTTTAGAGCATATTGACAGTACAGATACTTGGAGCTACATTTGCAGATCAACAAAATTCTCTACAGACAAAGCATACAGAGTTATGATTGGGATAAAACAGGTACCACCCCAGTTTTAGTAGATTTGGAATTGCTCCTGTCATCGCAAGCACAAAATATTTTTCTGGATGGTGCTACATGATAGCACTAGTGCAAAAAACGCTAGTGCCGGCGTTCTAAAAACCACATTGCTGGCGTGAGGGGTCGACGCCACCAATATGGCGCCACTGTTAAAAAATATCGATGGCATTCGGGCCCCACGTCATCGGTATTTTACATACTGGTGGCGTGGCACTATTCACTCACGCCACCACTATTTAAAATAGCAATGGCGTGGAGATGAACCCATGCTAGTAGTATCCACTACTAGTAGCAACGTTGAACTAGCCTCCCACGCCACCACTAGGTGTGTATTGATTTAAAAAAAATCATTTATACAATTCATTCATGCGTCCAAATATTTATACATTCATCCATATATTCAAATACATACATATATTTCATCCACTAGTATATTTTGGAATGTAAGAAAAAGTTGCAGCGTCGTTCGTCGCTGGCGGTGCCTCTAGTTGTTGTCGTTGGTCCTCTTCCGAGCTCCTTGTGGACGTCGTCGTGGCTGCAGCCACGTGTGGATGTTGGTATCAGAGCCGACTGCCTGTAGGATCCCCCTTTCCAACTCCTTGGCCGAAGTTGAGTCTAGTCATGAAAACCGTTTTACTAACATGGCTGTGTGGCTTATGGGCCCACGTCGCCAATTGGGTGGTATTAGGATCTTTTACTCCTCGACCTTTACTCTGGGACTCTGATCTCTCTTCCTTTCGGGTTAAAATTTTACTAACTCCAACATTAGCTTCTCGTGATCACATCCACCCGGAGTTCTGAAATTACCCCCCCCTTTTTCTTCGAGATTGTGGGCCAGGTTCTGCTTACAGGATCCTTTTATCGAGGACACCCTGTGTTGTCACTTGTAGATTCCTCACTCCAGTAGTTTTCTCCGACGTTGATGTAGCCTTTGCTATGTCTAGTTGTGTACTTCCTTACCACGTGCCTGCGCGCTGCCTAGCATGTCTAGCTTCTAATTTGCGCCATTATACTGTCCGCATGAACCCGACCCAGTGTATGGATCTGTACGTCTTAATTGACTACTGATAAGAATCTATTACACTGCTTAATTATTGTCGTGTTACATCATGCTTGTTGCTAAACCTTGCAATTGCTTTTACTAAACTACCCCTATTGAAACTTAGGAGGATGGTTAGACCAGGTGGTCATGGTCGTGGTCGTGCCCCTGAACAACTACCACCGCCAGATTATATGGCAGCTATGATGCAACAATTTGAGATCAACCGTCAGTTCATGACTGGGATTATGGCTCAGTTCCTGCATCAGAACAACCAGAACCAGGACCCTGCTGCAATAACTCTGTCGGAATTTGTGCGGCTTAACCGCACTCAGTTCCGCAACTCAGATAAGCCACTGGATGATGATGACTGGATTCGCAATATCACTCACGAGATGGAGTCTGCAAATGTCTCCCCTGCCAACTTTGTCACCTTCGCGTCCTTTTTCTTAAAGGGCCCCGCTGCTCAATGGTGGGACACACACAAGCGTACACTGCCTGCTGGAACAGTCATCACTTGGCCTGAGTTCCAGGCTACTTTTCGTGCCCGATATATTCCCCAGGGAATCATGGACCGGATGAGAACCCAGTTCTGCAACCTCACTCAGCGCAACAAGACTGTCGAAGCCTATCAGCGGGAATTCCTTGATCTATCCCGCTATGCTGAAGAAGACATCGCCACCGATGCTCGTAGACAAGAGAAATTCTGTAGTGGACTCCACCCAGACATCGAGCTTGCACTTGCTGCTCAAGACTTCACCGACTTTGCTACCCTTGTGAACAAGGCTATTCTGGTTGAGACTGCTCAGATCAAGCACAAGGAGTCACACAAGCGCTATCGTTATGCTGGCTCATCTTCGGGCTCGTCTTCACAGAAGCGTCGTATCTGGATTCCCCACAGCATGTATCGTCCAACTGCACCTGCACCAAGGCCATACCATGCTGCACCTCGTCTGCCTCCTCCACCACCGAGGCAGCTTCTTCGAGCTGCACCACCCCGAGCTCCTGCTCCCAATCCCAATGATGGGCTGTGTTACAAGTGTGGTAAACCAGGTCACCTTGCCAGGAACTGCTATCAAAATCAGAAGCAACTGGCTCTGCCTTCGAATACCCGCAACAATAATGCCAGGCCTGCTTATGGTCGTGGTCAGGCTTATCATGTCAACATGAATGAAGACCCGGACCAGCCAGCTACTGTGATGGGTACACTTCCTGTTAATTCAGTACCAGCTTCTGTTTTATTTGATTCTGGAGCATCTCATTCATTCATGTCAGAACATTTTGCACTCATGCATGATATTAAATGTGAAACGCTGCACCATCCTTTAGTGGTAAACACTCCTGCGGGTCAATGCCGAACTTCTATATTCAGCCCCCGAGTAACTATTGAGATTGAAGGGTTGGACTTTCAGGCATTCCCCATTATTCTAAAGTCTTCCAAGATTGACCTCATTCTAGGAATGGATTGGTTGAAGGCTCATTACGCCTCAATCAATTGTGCCACCGAAGTCATACATCTTCTGCACCCATCAGATGAACTAGTAAATTACCATGCTCACTTAACACAAAATGCCAAGGCTCAATTTTATGCCTTGAATGCGTTGAACGCTTCTCCTCTTGAGGGGATCGAAAAGATTCCAGTCGTTCGTGATTTCCAGGATGTTTTTCCAGAAGAACTTCTAGGAATACCTCCTGTTAGAGCTGTCGAGTTTGTCATCGACTTTAAACCAGGCACAACTCCTATTGCGAAGCATCCTTATAAGATGCCTCCGCACCACCTTCTCGAGCTTAAGGAGGAAATCGACAAATCCCTCCGCAAAGGCTTTATCCGTCCAAGTTCCTCTGCCTGGGGAGCACCTTCTCTCTTTGTCAAAAAGAAAGATGGTACGAATAGGTTGGTTCAAGATTACCGTCCTATAAACCAGGCAACCATTCAGAATAAATACCCGCTTCCTAGATCAATGACTTGTATGATCAACTTGCTGGATCATCGGTGTTTTCTAAACTCGACTTGAGGTTGGGTTATCACCAGATCCGTGTCTGCGAAGAGGATATTCCCAAGACTGCATTTGTTACTCGCTATCGCTCTTATGAGTACACTGTCATGTCATTTGGTTTAACAAATACTCCAGCCACATTCTCCCGTGTGATGAATTACATCTTCATGGATTACCTCGACAAGTTCATCGTGGTATATCTAGATGATATTCTAGTATATTCGAAGAATAAGGAAGAACACACTGAACACCTTCGTCTTGTTTTGGAAAGGCTCCGAGAACACCAGCTCTATGCCAAGTATTCCAAATGCTAGTTCTGGCTTTCTGAAGTAACCTACCTTGGACATGTGATTTCCAAGGATGGAATTGCTATTAACCCAGAGCGGGTTCAGGCTATTCTTGACTGGACTCCTCTGAAGAACGTCAAGCAAGTGAGAAGTTTTCTCGGCCTCGCAAGCTACTGCCGTCGATTTGTCGAGAACTTTTCCAAGATTGCTAAGCCTCTGACGAACCTGCTTCACAAAGGCGTTAAGTTTGAGTGGACAGACAAATGTCAGGAAAGCTTCCAGACTCTCAAGGACAAGCTAACTTCTGCTCTAGTTCTTGCTCCTCCGGATTCTCGCAAAGACTTTGTGATATATTGTGATGCCTCTCGTCAAGGATTAGGCTGTGTCCTAATGCAAGAATGAATAGTAATTGCATATGCTTCGCGCCAATTGCGTCCACATGAAGAAAATTATCCAGTGCATGATCTTGAACTTGCTGCTGTGATTTATGCATTGAAGCTGTGGCGGCATTACCTTCTGGGTAACCGGTGTGAGGTATATACTGATCATCAAAGCTTGAAGTATTTGTTTACTAAGCCGGATCTTAATGTCCGTCAACAACGATGGTTGGAAACAATTACGGACTATGACTGTGGTATTTCTTATACCCATGGCAAGGCTAATGTCATGGAAGATGCCTTAAGCCACAAGTTCTATTGCAACAACCTCATGGTTAAGCGAGCTCAAACTCGTCTTTATGAAGAACTGCACAAACTGAACCTGCGTATTGTTCCCCAGGGTTCTCTTAATAACCTTGTGGTACAACCAGATCTTGAGAAAGTTGTTAAGAATGCGCAAACTAAAGATGCTGAAATTGATCTGATGAAGAAAGATCTTCACCTGGAAAAGTACAGGGATTTCTCGCTGTCAGAAGATGGAACCTTGTATTGCAGAGACCGCATTGTGGTACCTCGCTTAGAGCTTATGACTGACAAGGTCATGAAGGAGGCACATGATACACCGCTGTCTATTCATCCGGGTAGTACCAAGATGTATCGTGATCTCCGTCAAAGGTACTGGTGGTCCAAATTGAAGCAGGATATTGCTCGCTATGTTGCTGAATGTGATGTTTGCCGTCGCGTTAAAGTAGAACATCACAAGCCTGCTGGAATTCTACAACCACTTCCTATTCCTTTGTGGAAATGGGATAAAGTGCAAATGGATTTCATCACTGGCCTGCCCAAGTCACAGAAGGGTCATGATGCTATTCTTGTCATCGTCGACCAACTCTCTAAGGTTGCACACTTTATGTCTGTCAAGGATTCCATCACTGCTAGTCAGTTAGCAGAGTTGTATATCTCCAGAATTGTTTCGCTCCACGGTATTCCAAAGGAGATTAGTTTGGACCGTGGCGGCCTTTCCACTTCAAAGTTCTGTGAAAGTTTCCAAGAAGCTATGGGAACTCATATTACCTGCAGTTCGGCTTATCACCCCTAGTCCCAAGGCCAAGTCGAGCGAGTTAATCAAGTGCTTGAAGATATGCTCCGGGCTTGTGTTATATCGTTTGGTAAGAAATGGGAAGAATCTCTCCCGTATGCGGAATTCTCATATAACAACAGTTATCAAGCCAGCTTGAAAATGGACCCCTTCGAAGTACTTTATGGACGTAAGTGTCGAACCCCTTTGAATTGGTCAGAAACTGGGGAACGGCCGCTCGTGGGACCGGACATTATCCTACATGCCGAAGAGCAAGTCTGCATTGTCCGAGAAAATCTCAAGGCGGCTCAGGACCACCAGAAGAGCAACTATGATCGCAAACAATGGGGTTTGACCTATCAGCCTGGAGATCAAGCTTATCTACGTGTCACTCCTATGAAGGGCACTCGTCGTTTAGGAATCAAGAGCAAGCTAGCTCCATGCTACATTGGCCCTTTTCACATTGTTGCTAGATGTGGTCAGGTTGCGTATAAATTGGACCTGCCACTGCAATTCTCTCATATCCATGGCGTCTTCCATGTGTCGCAACTTCGTCGTTGCTTCAAGGAATCTCTGCACCGCGCAGTGGATCACGAGATGCTCGAATTGCAGGACGACCTTTCTTATAAGGAGCATCCAATCCGTATTCTCGATGAAGCTGAACGTCGGACCCGTCAGAAGATGACCTAGTTCCTGAAGGTGCAGTGGTCAAATCATACAGAAGATGAAGCCACTTGGGAACGCGAGGATAATCTTCGGGAAGAATATCCCGACCTCTTCCCTTCTACCTCCGAAATTCTCGGGACGAGAATTTCTTTTAGAGGAAGAGAATTTGTAACACCCCCGTGTAATAATCACTATGACATTCTGCTAATAATGCCAAGTCATCTTCATTTGCAGTGCTTAGTCACAGTGGTTAAAGATTCAATTCAAATCCTTCTCTGAAAATCAATTCAAATTCAAAGTGAAAATTTAAGTTGATCAAAACTTGTTGGAAAAATGTTCACTTTATAGCAAATAATCCAAAAGCATTTGCTGTTAAGGAACACATCATCATCATCAACCATAGAATGGGCCTAAGCAGTTGAACAGTGCCAGAACAGCACCATAAATGCCTATTTCAATTTTGAAAAAAATCCAAATCAATTCCAAAATTGCTCAAACTTTTTGTGGCAGTGCTGGATATTGCAATGTACTTATGTGAGCAAGTTTCACATTTTTGCAAATTCATTTGGTGGCTCAAAATAATACAAAACCCTTTCCGTAAAAAAAAATGCAGAAACAGAAAAGGAAAAAAGGAAAAGGCACTGTGCACTGGGCCTAAGTGCACAGTGCCCCGAACCAGCCCACCAGGCCCATCTCTCTCTCTCTCTCATCTATGTGTCGTCGCGCCCGTGGTCGCCGCGCACGCGCCGGCAAGAGGCCGACAGCGCGACGCCACTGACGCCCCACCGACACGGGGAGGATAAGGCCGAGGCCGTTTGTTCCCCCTGGCCTCCTCCGTCACTTCTCTCCCTCTCCCTCCAGATCCGACGACGCCGAACGCCACCGCAGCCACTCGCCGTCGTTCTAGTGGCCACCAGCCTCGCTTCGACCCGCCAAGATGCCGTAGCGGTTCACCGTCGTCATCTACCTCGTCCTCAACCACGAACGCGGGCCGGGAGCCGCTGCAGGGGACGAATCGGGTCGCCCCCTTCCGCCTCTGCTCCGGTGATCTTCCACCTCTCCGGCGACACCTGCTGCTCCTAAACCTTCAAGGGCCACCGTGTGTGCCGCTCGGTGAGCTCCGCCTCTCCTCCCTCCTCTTCTTGCTCGCCTTCGGGCCCGTGCGCGGCCAGCACCGCAACCGTGCTCCGGCCGTCGCCATTACCGTAGTTGCCATGCTCCCGAGCCACTACACGCTCGTCCGACCGCTCCAGCGTGCTCCTCGTGTGCCGTAGACCCCGTGTAGCTAGGTAGGTTGCCCATTCGCGCACCTAAACGACGAACCCAACGAGCTCGTGCTTCGGCCTCCGCCCTAGCTCGTCGCCGCCGTCGTCTCCGGCCACCTCCGGCCCGAAGACCACCCGCGTTGGACGCGGCTCTGCTCACTCGTTCGAACACAAGCAAAACCACGCGAAATGGTGCCCTGTGGCGATTTTCCGACGCGCTCGGGTGAACGGCCGCCGCGTTTTTGGTCACCGGCGACGCTCCGGCGCCGCCCGCCGATGTGGCTGGGCGGGCCCCACCCTTGGCTCGCTGCCAGTGGGCCCTGCGGGCCCCGTTGATTGGGTTGACCTAGTCAACGTGCTGATTGGGCAGCCCTGAGTCCCTGACGTGCGGGCCCCACCGCATTTTTGTTAAATAAAATGTTTTTAAAAATAAAGTTAATCAGTTAAATTGATTAGACACTGACAGGTGGGGTCCAGTAGTTAATTAACTCTGTTTAGGTTAAAATAAACTCTGTTAAGAAACAGAGGCTGACATGTGGGACCCACTGGTCAGGTTTGACATGGTCAGTGCGGCTGCTGACTGCTGACATCATCCCCACATCATGCTGACATCATAAATCATTTATGCTGTTTTATTTAATTTTTGAAAATATTTAAAATCTTTGAAAATTCGTATAAAATAAACCGTAGCTCAGATCGAAAAACTTTCTACGTGAAAGTTGATCAGAACGGCGATACGAATCCGACCGTGCTATCTATTTCTGTGTCGGGACCCTCTACATAGGTAAACCCGCAAACTTACGCCCGTTTCCGATAGATGAATAGTGCATATACACCGGTTAATAAATCCAACTTAAATCCTAAAATAACTAAAATGATTTAGACATGTCTTTTGGCAACCCTGCACTGCACGTTAGCATAGCATGCTCTGTGTTGCATATGTTTTGCTGTGTATTTATTTGTTTCCTCCCCCTCTTCTCTCTCGGTCGACCCCGAGACCAACGCAGCTCAGGAGCCCGACGACACCATTGATGACCTTGTCTTTGCCGCCGAGCAACAAGGCAAGCACCCCCCCTTTGAACATTCCGATATCGCCTATTCTCTTCTCTCTTGTGCTTGCATTAGAATTGCTACTGCTACTGCTTTACCTATTCTGATGCATAGCCTGTTTATTGTAACCTGCTATTGATACCTTACATGCTTATCCTAAACTGCTTAGTATAGGTTGGATAGAGACCCCAATGACCCCACTTGTCCCGGTTGCCCCGCTGGATTATCGGAAGACTCGACGACCAGGCCCCAGCACCGCACATCACCCCCCTTAGTTGTACGACACTGCAGCGTTACCATCGAGTGCCGAGGGTGATACCTCGTATAGCACTTCTGATGTTAACTCTGTAGAAAAGCTATTTGGACGTGGTCGTCGAGGGTGATTCCTCCTTCTCCACTCCCGATAACGACGCCGTCGTGCAACACATCAAGTGTGAACCTCGAGGGTGATTCCTCCTAAGTTCACCTTGACGACTACATCAGGTGGAATCCGTCAAGGGTGATTCCTCAGCTTTCCTCCAGGTGTTTGGACACACAGTTACTATGACTTTAACCATGAACCATGACAAAGTTGGGTCAGCCCTGAGGGGTAACTGCGCGAGCATAAGATGCGATTGATGTGTAGTCGGGTGACCAGAGAGAGTACACGCGAGATAATTACGAGGCGTGGCCGGGCATTCCTAGCCCTTGCCGCAAGTCCTTGAGACGGGGCGACGGGGTCACATTGATCATGAGTCTCTACTCGTTATCGCGCGCTCCTAATTCACTAACGGTTTGGATATTTGATCCGAGTGGGCCTCTGGCCCGATAGCACTAACCATCACGTGGGAACAGTTATGGGCACTCTGCGCCGTATGCATCAGCCAAAGCTTAATGGACGTCAGCAATTGAGCGGCGCGTGCTGGGTTGGACCGCGTTAAGCACCCTCCGTTGTACTGGAGGCTGCTAGGTCTACTCACCGGCCGCGTACGTAACATGCAGGAGCGCCCGGGGCGATAGCCCAAGACCCCTGGGGGCATAGGTTTATTCCGGCATGCTGACCTCTCTGTTAAGCCTAGGTCGGGTTTCGGCGTACCGTTTGGCCGAGGCCGGGAATGACCCAGAAAATTGTGTCCGGCCGGAGTTAATCAAGCATGGTGGGTAAGTTGGTGCACCCCTGCAGGGAAGAACTAATCTATGCATAGCCAATCCTCGGTAACGGACGCTCGGAGTTGTATCCCGATCGATACAACTAGAACTGGATACTTGTGATGAGAAATGGATAGTAGGGCTCTGGGATCTCTTTCCCGCAGGGAGTCAAGAAAGGATCTCTGGCCGAAGTGGATACTGATTACTGCTACTACTTTATATTGTACTAATCTACACTCTTCTAATGCTGCAAGACCGCTGAAGATGCTAGTCTTCGATAGGACTAGGCCTTCTCTCTATTCTGGCATTTCTGCAGCCCAGTCCACATATACAGCCTTTCTTTGACAATGTTGCATATGTAGTGTAGATCCTTGCTTGCTGAGTACTTCGGATGAGTACTCACGGTTGCTTTGCTTCCTCTTTTTCCCCATATATCTGTTTGATGCACCTAGATGACGGAGCCCAGGAGACAGCTACCCCCGCCGACGACTACTACTACCACCCTGAGGGTGGTTATTACTATGAGTTGGCTGACGACCAGGAGTAGGATTCGGAGGGTCCCAGGCAGGAGGCCTGCGCCTTTCGATCGTAGCATTTGATTTGCCCCAACTATTTAAAGGCTTATCTGTTTTCTGTTTCATAACTGTACTCAGATATCTGATGCTTCCGCTGACGCTTGTATGCGAGCTTACGTATTCGAGCCCTCGAGGCCCCTGGCTTGTAATATAAAGCTTGTATGACTTTATTTATGTTTTAGAGTTGTGTTGTGATATCTTCAAGTGAGTCCTTAGGCTTAATCGTGTGCATTTGCGTGTATGGTTAGTGCACGATTAAGCCGGGGGCGTCACATCATGGGCGGTGACACTTCGAAAAAGTTGTCAGTAATTGACTGTCGAACACACCTTTGCTTCTGGCCTTCAAGGCTAAGCAAGCCACGCACTTCGGACAAATGAAGATACATTTTGGTGTGGCATGCGCATATTAGGATTCACCGTGGAGTTTGTGTGTACTCCCAGTATATCTATTAGGTTTGGCATGTAAAACCTAGATGGCAACCGACCATGTGTAACCCTAGATACCCCTGGTGCCTATATAAACCGGAGGGTTTAGCCAGTAGAGGGACATCGATCATCATCATCATCAGCCTTAGGGCTTTGCCCACAGCTTACAATCTCAAGGTAGATCAACTCTGCACGTTGATATATCCACAATATAAACAACAGCGGGATGTAGGGTTTTACCTCGTTGAGAGGGCCCGAACCAGGGTAAACACTATGTCCTTTGTCTCCTGTTACCCAACAATCCGATCTCCCAGCTCGGCCCCCCCTACCCGAGGTCTGTTGGTTTTGACACCGACATTGGTGATTTGATTGAGAGCCCGCTGTTGAATCACCACTATCCGGCCCGTTCTTGGGGAATTCATTCCGGGATGGCTTGAAGAGAGTCGTCCACATGCAATCTATGTTGGTGTGAAAGAAATTCCGCAATATTGGTATGTCTTCGGTCTTGTAGAGCCACATGGGGCTAGCCCGAAGCAGGAGTGGAAGGATGTGGCAATGCAACATCACATCCACCAGCTTCACTTTCTTTTGGAGGGCCCAGATCCTCTCCTGAAGAGAGATGACTTCATCCAGATTGCCCCACTCCAGGCGCTGCTTCTACTAGGACACTAGCTTCCTCGAAGGTGTACCTGCAAAGATGGGAGCCGTGGCCTGGCCCGCGGTGAGGGGCTCTATGATGTAGAACCACTCGCGCTGCCAGATCTTCACGGTCTTAATGAAGGTGCCTTCCACCCAGTCCGGCTTTTGGAGTTTGCGTGGCAAACTCGGTGCCGCAACTTTTTGGCTTGACACAGAACGTCTTCAGCCACGGGACGAAGTGCAGCTCCACGCACCTCATAGACGATGATAATGGTGGTGAGGTGCATAATGGAGTTTTGGGCAAGATTGTGGAAACCAAGCCCGTAGAAGAAGAGAATCCCCTGCACAAAAGGGTGCAAAGGGATCCCTAGACTTCGGACAAAATGGAGGATTTAGACGACCCGTGCCTTGCGCTTGGGAGTGGGGTTGCGTTGGTCAGGCTATGGAGCCCTGCAGACGGTGTCAGCAGGAAGGTATCCCGCCGCCCGGAGCTCGCTGATGGTTGTATCGGTGACCTTGGAGGCCACCCACCTCCCCTTCAGATTCACAGTGGCCATGGGCACGAGATGCAGAAGCTTGGGGATGGCTTTAGGACTGAAAATGGGATTGGGGGTATGAGGTCTTTGGAGATTTGGGCGCTGGAGGAGAATGAGAGAGTAGGGGAGAAGATTCGTTGCCCCTGCTCTCTATAAGTCAGCAAAAGACAGGCGCACCTCCGCTGCACCGTAAAAATTGCCACGTTTCAGCTGATCATGTCATTATGGCCGTATTGGGTGAACCAATTGATTGATGATATCCCCCAAAATGTGGGGCATGATGACTGTTTGATAAGCCGTGCCAATAAGAGGGTTACCTCGAACTATGATTCAAATAAGCAATAACTGACGTATGTGATGTCATGGGCGGTGACGCTTCGAAAAAGTTGCCAGTAATTGACTACCATACACACATGTGCTTCTGGCCTTCAAGGCTAAGCAAGCCACACACTTCAGACAAAAGAAGATGTGTTTTGGTGGCACACGGTCTGCTAAGCTTATCTCCTTTTAGAAGGGTGATATCAGCCGATTGGGGACTACAAGATTTTTGCGGATTCTTAGCCCGGGGCGTTGAGAGGAAGTTGCCTGCTAAGCCGAAGACTCTCAAGCTGAAGACATTTATCCGAAGAAGATTGCCATCCATGGCTTTGAAGACAAGTTTGGGGCCTACTAACGGTGTCATGGACTAGGGGGTCCCGGCCTAGCCTGTCTAGTCCATGGGCCGGACTGACATCCCGTTGATGAGGAAGGGCTCCGGATGCCTCGAACCCATGGCATGAGCATATCAGGGTTCAGCGAGGACTTGGCGTGTACTCCAAGTATATCTATTAGGTTCGGCATGTAACACCTAGATGGCAACCGACCATGTATAACCCTAGATACCCCTGGGGCCTATATAAACCGGAGGGTTTAGCTAGTAGAGGGACATTGATCATCATCGTCATTAGCCTTAGTGTTTAGCCCACAACTTACGATCTCAAGGTAGATCAACTATATACTTTGATACATCCACAATATAAACAAGAGCAGGACGTAGGGTTTTTCCTCCTCGAGAGGACCCGAGTCTGGGTAAACACCGTGTCCTTTCTCTCTTGTTACCCATCGATCCAATCTCACTGCTCGGAGCCCCCAACCCAAGGTCTGCTGGTTTTGACACCGACATTGGTGTTTTCATTGAGAGCTTGCTAATGGATCACCATTGTCTAGTCCATTCTCGGGGAATTCATTCTAGGACGGCTTGAAGAGAGCCGTCCACATGACATCTATGTTGGTGGGAAGAAATTCCGCAGTATTGGTATGTCTTCGGGCTTGTAAAGCCACATGGGCCTAGACCGAAGCAGGAGTGGAAGGATGCGACAATGCAACATCACATCCACCAGCTTTACTTTCTTTTTGTCGCCTGGATTCTCTCCTGAAGAGAGAAGACATCATCCGAATTGCCCCACACCAAGCCCTATTTCTGCCAGGACACTAGCTTCCTCGGAGGCGTACCTGCAAAGATGCAGCCGCAGCCTGGCCTGCAGTGAGGGGCTCTGTGATGTAGAACCACTCGTTCTGCCAGATCTTCACGGTCATGAAGAAGGTGCCTTCCAGTTAGTTCAGCTTTTGGAGTTTGTTGATCAATGCACCCCCAAACTCGGCGAACTCGGCATCGCTAATTTTCGGCTTCATGCAGAACGTCTTCAGCCATAGGCCGAAGTGCGGATCCATGCGCAGGAATGCCTCATAGATGATGATAAAGGTGGTGAGGTGCATAAAGGAGTTTGGGGCTAGACTGTGGAAATCTAGCCCGTAGAAGAAGACAATCCCCCACACAAAAGTGTGTAGGGGGAACCCCAGACTTTGGACGAAGTGGGTGGTGAAGACGACTGGTTCCCCGGGCTTGGGAGAGGGGACGCGTTGTCCGGGCTCTCGGGCCCTACAGGCGGCGTAGGAAGGTATCCTGCCGCCCAGAGCTCGCTGATGGTGGCATGGGTGACCTTGGAGGACACCCACCTCCCCTTCAGATCTGCATCGGCCATGGGAACGAGATGCGGAAGCTAGGACATGGCTTTAGGCCTGGAAATGGGATTGGGGGTATGGGAGCTTTGGAGAATTGGGCACCCGAATAGAATTAGTGCGTAGGGGAGAAGATCTGTAGCCCCTGCTCTTTATAAGTCTACAAAAGACGAGGGCCCCCCTCTGCTGTGCCATAAAAATCGCCATGTTTCGGCTGATCATGCCGTTATGGCCGCAAGGGGTGAACCAATTGATTGATGATATACCCCAAAATGCATGGCATGATCTCTTTTTTGATAAGACATACCAATCAGAGGGTTACCTCGAACTGCATTTTGAATAAGCAATAACTGACATATATGATGTCATGGGTGATGACGCTTCGAAAATGTTGTCAGTAATTTACTGCCGAACACGCCTGTGCTTCTGGCCTTCAAGGCTAAGCAAGCCACGCACTTCAGACAAATGGAGATGCGTTTCGATGGCACATGGTAGGCTAGCCTTATCTCCTGTTAGAAGGGTGGTATTAGCTGATTGGGGATCTACAAGCTTTGTGCGGATGCTTAGCCCGGAGAGTTGAGAGGAACTTGCTTGCTAAGTCAAAGACTCTCAAGCCAAAGACATCTATCTGAAGAAGATTGCCATCCACGGCTTTGAAGACAAGTTCGGGGCCTACTGACGGTGTCGTGGACTAGGGAGTCCCGGCCTAGCCTATCTAGCCCATGGGCCGTACTGACAGCCCGTTGACTAGGAAGGACTCGGAGGCCTCTAACCCGTGGCATGAGCATTTCGGCCTTCACCGAGGACATGGCGTGTACTCAAAGTATATATATTAGGTTCGGCATGTAACCCATAGATGGCAACCAACCATGTGTAACCCTAGATACCCCCGGTGACTATGTAAACCGGAGGGTTTATCCCGTAGAGGGACATTGATCATTATCATCATTAGCCTTAGGGTTTAGCCCACAACTTACAATCTCGAGGTAGATCAACTCTATACTTTGATACATCAACAATATAATAAAGAGTAGGACATAGGGTTTTACCTCCTCGAGAGGGCCCGAACCAGGGTAAACACTCTATCATTTGTCTTCTGTTACCCATCGATCCAATCTCACAGCTCGGGCTCCCTACCCGAGGTCTGCCAGTTTTGACACAGACAAATTGTAGGGACCGGGAGTATATTGACCTGAGGGGGGTGAATGGGAGATTCAAAAATTCTTTTGAATGTAATGCATCTGGCCCAAACACAGTAGCGGAAAAAGCTTGAACGAAATGAATCTTAGGCAGGTTCCTACTGAGGAACAAAATTTCGATGTAGGTAGCAATGATAGCACGATTATAGTTGACTATGGGCTTGACTATCACGATGTAATGCAACACACAAGCAATTGCAATAGCATGAGAGAAAACTATAGGCAAACAGTGAGGTAAATGTAGGTAGAGGTGAATGTTCTAGAATACTGCTCAAAAGATAAGAGAGATATGGAGAAATTTACACATGAAGGATAAATTATCAAATCATGAGAAAATACATGATTATCGCAGAGCACGAAGGATAATTCCTGAATGAAATACTGAGTCAATAGAAAGGACCAGTGGTGCTCGATGGCGACAAGTGTATTTGGTAGACCAGTTGATCCTTCTGCCAAAGGACTACATCTAGTTGGAGGGACTTGTGATTGAACACAGGAGAAAACCTCTCTCCGTCCTATTCTCCTTCAACTATGAACTGATCAGAATCCATTTGATTTCACTTGTGGTAGATGCTGATCCGCGATCTCCAAACCTTCGATAGACTTCCTTCGCAAACCACAATTACTCTTGCTGGCTGAAGATCTTGCTCGGTGAAGACAACAACTCTTCAACTCTTGAGCCGACACCTATGTGTCTAGAGAGTGCGCAACTCTCAAGAGTTATGGGTACAAGAATTCTAACTCAGAACTACTGTGATGCTCAACAACTGTCTATGTTTTGGTTCTTGGTTTTCTTTCGGTGCATTTTAAACTCAAATCTCTCGGAGAAGGGATGCTCAATCAATCTTCTAAAAAATCTTAACTAGAGAAGCCGACGGACAACGTTGGAGTGGGCTGGCTATTTATAGCCGCATCCTTTCCTGATGGGAAATGACCAAACTAGACATGTGGAACAGCCAATGGCCGAACGACACGAGTCCAACAATCGGAATTTGAGCACAACGGTAACATTCCATGCAGAGCAAGAAATGCTAGCTCCTCAGTCCTAAAGATATCTCCTGCACCACCAAAGAACTTCATCTTCTGCTGACAGGTAATGATTCAGAGCATAAAGAGATTTCACTCAGTCCTTCATATGTTTTGGCTAAGCATCACAACAGATCTAAGCTTCGAGAACCTATACCCATCTTAATAGTATGAAGGTCCTAAGACTCAAGAAAGAGAAGAAGAACAACAAATTGAATTCTACATCTTCGCTTCGCCTTTGGTCTTCTCAGTCAATTCTCTTCGGATTACCACCGAACCAATTGCTTCACATCAGCAACAGATTTTAAGGGTTCAATTTCTTCTCATCAATCTTCTTGCCTGAACGGCCTTGAGAGATATGACAAATATTCTCTCCATCTAAAATATCCTTCGATGAAGTTCCTCGAACTTGACACCAAAGTTGGCATTCTTCTTCAGTTATGTATGGACTATTTCTCTTTGTGTGCACTAGCAAACAAATCAGTCCACACCTGTTTCTATCAACAATCTCCAAAACATAAGATGGTAAGGATTGCACCAATAGGAAGAGAGGCTTCACATATAAGTACACTATCTTGGACATCTTTTATGATTGTGAGCCCCATCAAATATTATCACTTAGTCAAATAGTTGATGTTGGACAAGGAAGACAACGTAATGAGTTATGTTTGCTTATATTCACATAGAAGTTATATTGTCATGGATCCTCTAACATGTGGTACTTGCTTATAATCTTTTGCTATCCAAAACTTCATACTAAGCAGAGATACTACTTGTGCATCCAAAAACCCCTTAAACCCAAGTTTCTTTCCATGAGAGTCCACCATATCTACCTATGTATTGAATAAGATCTTTCAAGTAAGTTTTCATTGATGCCAAAAAGCAATAAAAATAGCTCCTAAATATGTATGATCTTTTATTGTAAGGGAAAATAAGCTTTGTACGAACTTGTGATAGCAAAGAAATAAAAGCGACAGACTTCATAATAAATGTTGCGATCACAAGGGGCAATATAAACTAACGTTCCTTTTCATTAACAGCTCGCACGTCCAAATGAAAAAGCGCATGGCAACCTCTGCTTCCCTATGCTAAGGGCCTAGATTTTACTTTTCAGTCTTTACTTTTATGCAAGAGTAAATAATGTTCATCCCTATTCCATTCTTAATATTCTCTACTTGGCAAGCATCATGTGGCGGGGAATGATCCAAGCACATATATCTAGTTGGATGTAGGTAATCATGAGTTATTATTGTTGACGTTATCCTTGAGGTAAAAAGTTGGGAGGTGAAGCAATAAACCCCCATGTGTCTGACGAAAACGTTTACTCCAGAAATATGACTTGAGTGTTAGCAATCATGGAAGACTATAAGATAGTTGAGTATGTGGAACTTGCTAAAACAAAAAGTCATACATAGACTCTTCCCGGAAATATGATGAATTGTAATTGTTTCAATAACTAAGAACACGGTTTATTGGTTTTAGAGAAAGTTTATGCTTCATACTTTACCTTTGTGAATGAATTTTTACTTGATTATGAGAAGTTATATGAAAAATAAATGCTATTATGATAATGATCATGATGCTTCTATGTTCGTATTTTGTTTTATCGGCACCTCTCTCTCTCTAAACATGTGGTCATGACTTTTGAGTTCGAGTTTCGCTTGAGCACAAGCGAGGTCTAAACTTGGGGGAGTAGATACGTCCATTTTGCATCATGTTTTCCTACTGTTATTTGTAATGTTTTTTGTCATTATTTCACTTTATGATGCAATTCTAATGCCTTTTCTCTCTTAATTTGTAAGATCTACATGAAGAGGGAAATTACCGACAGCTGGAATTCTGGACCTAAAAGAGCTACAACAGAGATAGCTATTCTACGGAGCTCCAAATGACCTAAAATTTCATGGGGATTTTTTATTGAATACATTAAAAATATTGGAATGAAGAAGCACCAGAGGAGGCCCACCTACTGCTCATAAGGAAACAGGGTGCGCCTACCCCCCAGGGCGCGCCCTAATGCCTTATGGGGCCCGCAGCAGCCCTGTAGTGCCCTGCTTATGCTATATGAGGCCTTTTACCCTAGAACAAAATAATAGAATACTTTCGGGATGAAGCTCCACTGTCTCGAGGCAGAACCTGGGCATAGGCACTTTTTCTCTCCAACAGAGCGATCCAGCTGGGGATACTTCCCTACGGGAGGGGGAAATCAAAGCCATCAACATCACCAATGATCCTATCATCATGGGAGGAGCAATCTTCATCAACATCTTCACCAGCACCACCTCCTCTCAAACCCTAGTTCATCTCTTATATTCAATCTTTGTCTAAAAACTTCAGATTGATACCTATGGGTTGCTAGTATAGTGTTGACTACATATTGAATTTGATGCTAGTTGGTTTATTTGGTGGACGATTATATGTTCAGATCCTCAAGCATATTCAATGCAGCTCTGATCTTGAACATGAATATGATTTGTGAGTAGCTACTTATGTTCTTGAGGACATGGGAGAAGTCTTGATGTAGAGCATCCTACGGACATCACCATGTCAAGAGCCCATTTGGCAAGTGACACGTGCGACATCTACTTCACATACATAAAGGTGAATCATCTCCTTTACATGTGTTCACTTGACCCCTTCGAGGATGGTATACTACTTGACAACCCTCTCATGTGCATGCATAGGTATTGTCGGAGCTTCACAGATGAGGAGGAGGAGTGCAAGCGCTAAGGAACGACTACTCCATCCGCGAGGGAAGCGTGGAAGAGAAGACGGAAGAAGACGGAGCTGCTACAAGCTATAGCTCACGGACGTCCGACGACCTCCGGACGATCGACGACCTCCGGATGTCCGATGCCTAGAGACTTCACCAGCCAAAAGAGCTACAACCGACGAGCCCTACAGCGACCGGACAACCAACGCGACACCAGACGTCCGACAACCTCCAGCGATCGGACGACCGACATCGTCAGAAAATCCGACGCCACTTCAACAGAGCCAAAACGTCGGATGTCCGACCTGCACCGGACGTCCGGTCCCTCACGAGTCATCGGACGTCCGACACCGACTAGACATCCGGTACCTCCTGTGCGCAGCTGTGGGCCATGGGCCTTGTATCCCTCTCCCACTTACCCCTTCGTGGCTTAGACTATAAATAGAGCACCTCCACCTTCGTTCTAGGGTTAGCAAATATGATAGCTCATTTGTATGTGAGCTTTTCTCCTACCTACCTCTACTCTTGAGAGAGAGAGACTACCACTCCCATGGAGTTCAAGACCTCCATGTGAGAAGATCCTGTATGATATCATCAAGGCCCCTCACGGGAAGATTCGTCTAGGATATCATCAAGACCTCCTCATGGAGATGAACTTTACTTTGTATCTTTCCTTTTGTTGTTCAGGTACCTTGTGGATCTTGTGTGTTTGATTGTCTAGTGGATGTGTGATTGGACTTATTCTTGAGTGTTTCCCCTTGTGATTTCTCTCCGTTCTTCCCCGTGTTCATTGTGTTCTTCGAGGGAATCCACTCCAATCGTGAAAGATCGGCCTGCACCGGGTTAGCCCCGTATCATATGGAATCAGAGCTTAGGTTCATCACAATTTTGGAGGGATCATGCTACCATATGGTATCATGAGCCACATTGATCACGAATTTGGAGTCTCCCCCACCATTTTCTAGCCTTCTTTTGCTTGATTTCATCCTAAATTTCAAAAATCCCCAGTAAAAATAGCCCCATATGTTTTTGTGATTTGTTGGTAGGATGAAGTTTTATTGATTTTGATCCATGGATTTGCTTGGTTTCGAGTGGATCTAGCATCTCCCCAAGTTTCCCCACTTTCCATTCACGAAATCTCATCAATTTTGACCCCAAAATCATCAATTTCTACCCAAAATCGCGTCCCGAATCTCGGATCTCGAGTTAACCCCGACCCACTGGACGACCGACGTTCATCGGATGTCTGGAGCATCCCGAACCGCCGGATATCCAACACTTTACGGACGACCAGTGCCACCCAACAGAAAGAAATTAACGGATTTCCGAGACTTCCTGATGTCCGACCACCGGAAGTCCGACACTTCTCGGACGTCCGACACCTGTAGATTTTAACTTTGGCTGATTTTTGTTTCACCCGTAACTAATTCATCCGAACTCCGATTTTGACGTTCTTTAGCTCGTTTTCAAGCTATTGACATCCTCCTTTCCACAAAAATACTTCCAGCATCATTTGACTTCATCAAAATTTTGGAACTTTGGTATCTTTGCATAGGGCCTTCACCACATCATCCGCATAACCATCGACTTCCGCAACCTAACCCTATTTGTTCCCTATAGCATTAGTGGTTGCTTGAGTAGTGATTTGTGTCTCCTAAGGTGTTTCGGCTACTTAGGGACGGTTGCTTCTTCATCAAGCACCAACATAACTTCCGCATAGGCTTGCCCACCATACACTTCCGCCACCCCAACGTAATCCAATTTTGTTTGTGTTGTGAGTTGTGACTCCTAAGGTGTTTCGGCTACTTAGGGACCGTGCTTTCAACTCCAACACCACGTATAGCCCACATACCATTCTACCACCATAACCCATTTTGACTGGGTTTCCGCCAATACTTCTGCAACCACCACCGCTTTTCCTCTATCATCTTTTGACATTTGACGTTTGAGATTTTGAGTACGCGGTTTTTTCGTTTCCTAAGGTGTTTCGGCTAATTAGGAGTGGTTCGACATCGAGAACACCGCCACTCATCATCGCCACGAGGTCATCATCATACATAAGGACGGTAACCTCGACGACACCATTGTATATTCCCCTTGCAATTGCATTGATAACCCCTAGCCCTTTTTGCATCACTTGCCTATCGAGACTAGCCATTTGAGTATTGCTGGCAACGTTACTTTTGCACATTAGTGATCATCGGTCTGCCCTTCCATTGCATACATACCATATCATCTTGGTATCATCATGTCATCTCTTGTGCCACAAGATTGTTCCCGCATATACACAATTGCTATCTTGGTTTGTGCAGTTCGCATAAGTGGCCATATCCAAAAAAAAGGAGTAAGCTTTTAAGCAAAAAGAGAAAAACAAAGAGCTTGTAAGCAAGAGCCATAGCATACCACACTGCATATAATATTGTCATATCAGATCATCTTGGATCATCTTGAGAGGATCACCGGGAACCATACATACATAGTATACTTGTGATAGAAAGTCCATACATTTTGCATCTTATAGGTTGTGCACAAGTGTCGTATCCGCCTATTGACAAATCGTGCTAGTGTCTCTCTTGATTTGTGCAACACGAGCGTTTTCCATGGATCTCACATTTTGTGCTCATTCCTTGGTTGCATGACCCCATTTATCTATCCGTGTGTGCGTTTTCGTGTCCCATTCATTGCTATTGGTCTACTTGTTTCACTTGCGAATTTGTGAATCTCTTTCAACATTATTGACTCTTGCTAACATTTTGCATCAAATTTTTTGTGCCACTATCCTCACCGAGCCACTCCATAAGCTTTACTTTTAGGTGTGATACCAATTCCACTATTCTTTTATTTCACATTGAGTGAAACAAGATACATCCTCAACTTTGGGAAAAGGTAACTTGGTATTGTTTATCTCATTTCCTACTCACATCTACTCGAGTCTTGTGATGGATAGGCAAAGCACACCACTTTCGGTCTACAACAACAACGACGAGTTTGGTGTGTAACACCCTAGATTTTGCCCATTTTCTTTTGCTTTTAATTTTGGCCTGGTTTTGCTCTTGTGTGACTTAGTGGTCTTGCACCCTGGATGGATCACCCTTCATTTTTCTTCCCGAATGGCTTGCCAACATCAAAACCATCCCAAGACATTGTCATTTCCATTTTGAACCAATCCCAATATTCTTTTCTTGGGAATATTCCTTTTTCTATTAAAGGAATAACCCTGTTTGCCCTGAGTTGTGAAGCAACTCATATTTATATCATTCCCAAAATTCTCAAATAATTCCCATAAATCCTTTGGGACATATCTTATACAGATATGTCAAAATATTCCTTGCCATGTTCAAAAATATTCCACCAATATTCCTTTTCTGATTCTGCCCCAGCTGGCAGTTTGTGAAGCAAGTACCCTTTATCTTTGCTTTCTTGCTCTCAAACTTTTTGTGAACTCTTTCCTATCCATATAATTGCCACATGCCAAAATTCAACTTTATTTTGATATTAAATCTCTCTTGGCAAATTTCCAAAGTTTCTGGGCAACTGGAATCTTTGTGAAGCAAGTGCTAGCTAATAGTATCCAAATGAGTTGAAATTTTTCAAGCATCTTCATATGCTCAAATCATGACTCTCCACCAAGTTTCAACCCTATCAAATCATCTATGTGATCACAACATCAAATCTTTGTTTCTGGTAATTATTATGGGTTGTGAAGCAACAATAATTTTTATTGCTCCATAATTCATGAATAATTTCCTGAACATGCTTCTACCCATATATCACTTCTCCACAAAATTTGGGCTCATTCCATTTCACCAATAATTTCCTAGAATTTTTCAAAGATTCTGTCCATTTGGAAGCTGTGTGAAGGAAGTACCATTTTGGTTTATCCAAATGGTATGAAATTTATACAGTACCTTCATATGCCTATATCAATCATCTCCTCCAAATTTCACCCCAATCCCATGTGATGTGTGAGTGCTACTTCAAGATTGGCAAACCTGGTCAGTGAGGCCATTTGAACAGCAAGTGTTATCTACACTCATCTATCTGGGCTGAAACTTGGCCACAAGACTCATCTTAGCAGGTGATCACACTATGCCAAAGATCAGAGCCAATCACTAGACGAGTCTTCCTCACCAAGTAACAAACACCTTGCTGTTCTGGATAGAACTTGCTAGCTGTGGTCACCTCGAGTGCCACTATGCTTGTTTCCTTCTTCGTTGACCTCATCCTCTGAGTGACTAGTCGAGTTGACATGGTGGAGTTGACCAGGACACGTGGAAACGCCGCGTCCACGCGGTGACCGCCGCCCTGGCATGCCATGGACGCGAGCTGCGTACTGGTCAGCTTGGGCGCCTCTTCTCCTCGTCGGTTCCGCGCGAGTAGTCATGTCCAACAGCATTCCCTCGTCGTCGCCTTCCTCCCTGGATAAATCTCCCCCTCTCCCGTCCCGTCCCTCGCGGTGTAGCCGCCGCGCCCGTAATCTGCCGCCGTTGAATCCTATCGCCTGTGAGCTCCCGAGCTCTCCGGAGCCTGCCCGACTTCAGCCGAACCCTCTCCGCTCCTCCGCGAAGCTCCTCGACGCCGCAAACGACAGCCACGTCGCCTCGTCACTCCAGTGCAACGATAAGGACGCCATGGCGGCCGTCCCGATCGCCTCATCCGCCCTGGCTATAAATAGGCCTCGGCCCGAGCCCCTCCCGAGCATACCAGCAACCTCCCCATCCTCCTCTGGTCCCGCCCAGCCTTTTCCCCCAGCTGGAGAAGCTCTCCTCGCCGCTCTCTGGTCGCCATTGCCACTTCGGCCTCCTCCTAAATTGGAGATGGCCGAGCCCCCTCTCGCCCTCCTACCATCACCAAGGCTCTCCCCGGACCTCCACGACCCTCCTCCGACCTTCGGGCCTTCCTCCGGTGGCCGGTAGCCGTCGTGCCCTTTGGCACCCGAGCCGCCGTCCGCCATGACCAGGGGCGCTCGTGCTCCGGTCCTCCCCGAGCGCCGCCACCTACGGGGATGGATGCGGCCCGTCGCGCTGGTCATCCTGGTAGGCGGAGCGCCACCAGAGGTGGCCCGTGTCGCCGGCGGTCGCCGTCGGGGCCGGCCCCTGCCTCGGCCAGGCAGGAGACGTCGCGGGGAAGACGACCCTGAGCCCCTGCTCGTGGGCCCCGCACGGTAGTGACACGGAGAAGTCAACACCCGGGCCCGTGGGATTTTAAGTGGAGGCGTATTTCTATAAATACATCTCCCTATTTGGAAAGCGCATTTTCACCTAACTGCGGCCAAGTTTACATTTTCTGTTTTAGAAAACGTACTCGGCCTGAAGGCGCTTTCGGTTTTAACCACCAGGGGCTTGTCTGTGAATAAAATATTTACAGATCGGTCCCTAGACTTCAAATGGCTATAACTTTTCATCTGAGACTCCGATCAAGGTGAATCCAACGCCCACGTCTTCAGTTCATCGAGCCCGTCCCGAGGGTATCATTTTCACTATGTGGTTCTACTATGAAAATGACCATTTTGCCTTTGCCCATAAACAGCCCTCCGAGAGAGAACTGTTTCCGGCAATCACTTCCGCGACCATTCCGCACTTCTCCCCGGTGTATCCCTTCACCCCCAGGCAAGCCACAACTCTCATCTGCATCATTGCATTGCAATATCATAGTTTAACTATTTACTTTAACAACAAATATGAGTTATTTGTGAAATGAATTGGATTATGCAATGTCGGAGTTATTTCTTGGATAGGTGACTACCGTGTTGAATACCAGATTGTTAGTGACTAGTAGCTTACCCACTTGTTGATACTGTGATGTTGAGATCACTGTCTATGATTATTTTGGAGTTCATCCGGCAGTTCGTAGAAATGAATTAGTAACAGTGGCTTAAGCATATTGGTTTTTGGATTGCTATGATATCGGAGTGTCAGCCATGACAGAGATTGTTCGAGGATTAGATATTTCATGGTTGACCTTGAGTCACCTGTCCGGACTTATCCGTGCAACCACATTTGCCAGTATGGGACAGCCTTGACTTGGTCTGATCGCATGCTCTTTCACTGGTAGCGCCCGACAGGGAAGGTTATGCGTGCGCGCTACCCTGGCCCGGTAGGCGGCGATAACCTTGTGAGCCCAGTTGAGTTTTGTGCCGGCGTCCCCGTTTGGGATAGTATAGTTTGGCCAGGATGGTGGCAGGTGTCACGAGTGAAAAGGGGCCACCCAAGGCTTGACTCCGAGGGAGTACGATTGCCGGTGGTACGATGGGAGAGTCACGGGTCATGCAGGTTTCGTTGGAGCAACGCTGGTCCACCCGAATGGGATCACGAGGTTAGTGCTCCATGGTGTGGGTAAAGTGCGCAACCTCTGCAGAGTGTAAAATCTATTCGAATAGCCGTGTCCACGGTATTGGACATTCCGACCAGACCTCACTAGGTGTTCAACCATGGTAGTGATGATAATGATGGAAGAACTCATCGTATGATCAGAAGTACTCGATGGATCGTGAGTATTCTGAGGGTTGTGAGATAACCCGGAAGAGAGTATGTTTGACTTGTGGTGCAGACGGAATCAGGTATATGATATGATAGCCATGGGATGGCTATGAGTTGAGTGGTCGGATGACCTCATGCTTGGGAATTGGGATTTGGCACAGGTTTGGATTGCATCCTGAGATTATTTGGAGTACAAAATTAAATATGCTTTACCTTACTGCATTTACTTCAGAAGTTATCTTGCTGGATAACCCTGCTTGTTAATTTTGACCGCTATGATGTTGTCTTGCCTTAATGCTGATGTTTGTTGTGAGCTTGCAAGTACATTCAAAGTACTCACCTGGCGTGTCATGCCAGTTTGCAAGTCATGCCATGATTGCTTGCTTGTTGAGGATCCTGAGTTTGCGACCTAGGAGACGCGTTCTAGCCAGAGTCCCTGCGGAGTGGAGTCCATCACCGTCATCGTTGTTCCACTGCCGAGAGATGTTACTTCGCTGTTAGCATAGAGCTACCCCGGGCAGGCGTAGTGTCGCCGTGCCGATGTAATCCATGTACCCTTTGTAACCATATCCATAGTAATAAAGAGCTGATTTGTTCTATGCCAACAGTGCCGTATTCCAGAAGACTTGTCCTTGGGCTAGAATACGGGGCGTTCCGGTTTACTCTGAGCCGGGGTGCCACAGAATTTGGTATCAGAGCAGGTCTGGCTATAGGACGCATGGTCGAGGCGCGAACGTTAGTAACCGGTAGTTTAGGATCCAGTTGGTTTGCTGCACTTGTTTGTGCATTTGTTTGTGCATAGCATGCATATAGACTAGATATTTTATCACTAACGATGGATCCGGTGAGTGTAGGTGGCATCGGTTTCGATTCCCTACCTGCGCTCTCCGGTTTGCATTTTTGTTCTTTGGTGTGGTGTCATCTTCGTCCCAGCGGAGTGATGCCAAGGTGCTTAGGGGTGGCGATCACTAGCAAGATTGATGCACCGGTACCACACCAATATATTCTCTTCCGTCACCCTATCGTTTTGGTGATAGACAAGTTCTATCCCGGATCATGCCATTCCTTTAGCCGCTTCGGCAACCCTTACTGACCCTTGTTATCCGAAAAGGGCAATGCCTGCAAGCCTTTCTCTCCACCACTATCCCATTCCGCCACCTATTCTTTGGACGTGTACGATTTTCTTCCGTACGCTTGATGATGATGTGGTCGTAACTTCCGTGTTCCGACCCCGATCACCAAGTCCGTCCTCGCCACCGGTTCCATCAGTGTTAAGCTCATATTTGGTGTAGCCTTGTTTACACCAATTTTCTTCCACACATTGATTCACTTTCATGTACATCGCCACAGCATGTTAGACCGTAATACCGGAGTTCTTGCGAGATTTGTGTGCTTAAGTAGGAATGCATATTATTGCTGTGAATAGCTGTGGTATGTGATATTGCTTGTGTTGTGATCTTGCTGCTTTGTGTGCTTTTGTTTAGTCATTTCTTTTGGTTGTTTTGCGCCCTTGGTGTTACCTTATTTCCCCTTATGGAAGTTGCTCCTCGACACCGGACTCAAAGAGTCAGGGAAGAGACAGTCATTTGGAAGCTCAGCTCAGCACTATGGAATCTTCAGCAGACTGTGTTATATCAGGAATATCGGGCCTAAATACAAATGATATCCTGACTGGATTGGTTATCAGCACCAAGTATACATCAGTGCAACTTTCACATCGGTAATGAGCAAGAAGGCAAATAGTGTATATGATCCACAGTGCATTCTGTGCCAAAGGTATGATTCATATATATACAAGGTTTGAGTCTACTACGAGTACAATTTGAACCCTGCTATGTCTTGGAAGCAAGCCAGCATGAGCTATGTAAGAAGAGGAGAATGCCAGTTATACACTTTAGTGTGATGACCAACAACTTATGGAGCAAGCCGACCATTTGATATATGCCGTACAACATTGCTCTTTGTTATTCCGGTATGTTCAAATTATTATGCTCATACCTGTATGCATAATAGTGAGCTGTATGGGACGCGGATGAACCCTTGCCCGTCTTTCTTTGGTAACGGCACCACGCCTGTGTTCTGAGCTGTTTCCGGCCGTCCGGGGAGGATGCCGATTTTTATTTCTCTTGTCAGCAACTAGCCCGTGTTCTGAGCTGCTTTTCGGCCGTCTCGGGCAGCTGTTGAATTTCTCTTCATAGCAATGACCCTATGCTCTGAGCTGTTTTTCGGCCGTCTTAGGGAGTTGCTACTTTCTTCTTATCGACACTGTCTCATGATCTAAGCTGCTTTTCAGCCGTCTTGAGTCGGGGTTGAGTTATTCCAGTAAAAGTCCAAGATCTGAGTTGTAAAGACCGTTCTGGTGGCTACTGGTTTATTTGCCGGTTTTATCCAAGGGTTCAGACGGTCGTTACCCTACAGCTACAACTTGTAAAGTAATATGCCTACCGGAATATTGCACCTGACAACACCCATGGTCACACGGAGAATCAAAGAACACATAAGGCCAAGCTCCTTTGATAAAGGATCCAGGCAAAGAGAACCATAATGAAGGAGCAAAGATTTGGCCATAAAGGTATGATAATGGTTGCAAGATCAACATGGTACAAATACTCAGAGTAATCGGGTTCGATACCGATCACCATGGGTACACACCCACGGGGTTTATTCCGTTTGCAAGGACCCCATATCGAGACAACCCGCCTAGCCAACCAGATATGCTCAGAATTGTCAGAAGAGGGCAACTAAGCTGGTTAGGTCAGCCGAAAGATTAACTCAGCAGTTCGAATTCAGCCACCATGTTAAAGCATTACTCGACCTACCATCCATATAGAGATACCGACAGACTGAATAATCAGAAGGATGAACAACAGTCTCGAAGCATGTGCCCTCACAGATGGGAATCAGTTAAAGACTAACCTGCCATGAACAAGATTTTGCTGCCAGGACCACTGTCAGTCAAGTCTATGGATAATATCACTATAAGACTATACACCTTTATGCTGGTCACGACAGGTGACAATCAAATATTTGGTAAAAGCGCTATACCCGAGACAGTGAAGATACCCAAGATGACCCAGCTATCCGTGCGAGAAGTCAGATTCCATCAGGAGAACGATGCGATTCATAGTACTGTTTTGAGCCTGGAGGACATACATCCATTTGAAGTCACCCAATCCAATGAGTAAAATATTTCGTGTCCACCAAGAGGATCTGTTCACAACTCAGTGAACGGTCATTCGTATTGGACTCTGTCACGACACGTCCATGAGGAACCACCCTCGGATTTACGAGAAGGGCACATAGTTCGGTCCGGATAATTTATTGTCTCAGACAAGATAGCAGACATAAAAGGATTGGAGTCAGAGTAACCTATGAGTAAAGATTTGCCAGAAAAGGGTCCAGTAAAGCAAACCACCCCGAAGCAAGGCAGTCAGTCATATGAAACTCAGTGGGAGCATTATACAAAGGTAAAAAGGAAACCTGAGTTGGAAACGGTTTCCTTAAGTGGAAATATTCATGTTCGATCCCTGAGCAACCAAATCTCGAGGACGAGATTTCTTTAAGGGGGGTAGGTTTGTAACACCCTGGATTTTGCCCATTTTCTTTTGCTTTTAATTTTGGCCTGGTTTTGCTTTTCTGTGACTTAGTGGTCTTGAAACCTGGATGGATCACCCTTCATTTTTCTTCCCGAATGGCTTGCCAACCTCAAAACCATCCCAAGACATTGTCATTTCCATTTTGGACCAATCCCAATATTCTTTTCTTGGGAATATTCCTTTTTCTATTAAAGGAATAACCCTGTTTGCCTTGAGTTGTGAAGCAACTCATATTTCTATCATTCCCAAAATTCTCAAATAATTCCCATAAATCCTTTGGGACATATCTTATACAGATATGTCAAAATATTCCTTGCCATGTTCAAAAATATTCCACCAATATTCCTTTTCTGATTCTGCCCCAGCTGGCAGTTTGTGAAGCAAGTACCCTTTATATTTGCTTTCTTGCTCTCAAACTTTTTGTGAACACTTTCCTATCCATATAATTGCCACATGCCAAAATTCAACTTTATTTTGATATTAAATCTCTCTTGGCAAATTTCCAAAGTTTCTGGGCAACTGGAATCTTTGTGAAGCAAGTGCTAGCTAATAGTATCCAAATGAGTTGAAATTTTTCAAGCATCTTCATATGCTCAAATCATGACTCTCCACCAAGTTTCAACCCTATCAAATCATCTATGTGATCACAGCATCAAATCTTTGTTTCTGGTAATTATTATGGGTTGTGAAGCAACTATAATTTTTATTGCTCCATAATTCATGAATAATTTCCAGAACATGCTTCTACCCATATATCACTTCTCCACAAAATTTGGGCTCATTCCATTTCACCAATAATTTCCTAAAAAATTTCAAAGATTCTGTCCATTTGGAAGCTGTGTGAAGGAAGTACCATTTTGGTTTATCCAAATGGTATGAAATTTGTACAGTACCTTCATATGCCTATATCAATCATCTCGTCCAAATTTCAGCCCAATCCCATGTGATGTGTGAGTGCTACTTCAAGATTGGCAAATCTGGTCAGTGAGGCCTTTTGAACAGCAAGTGTTATCTACACTCATCCATCTGGGCTGAAACTTGGCCACAAGACTCATCTTAGCAGGTGATCACACTATGCCAAAGATCAGAGCCAATCACTAGACGAGTCTTCCTCTCCAAGTAACAAACACCTTGTTGTTCTGGATAGAACCTGCTAGCTGTGGTCACCTCGAGTGCCACTATGCTCGTTTCCATCCTCCTTGACCTCATCCTCTGAGTGACCAGTCGAGTTGACATGGTGGAGTTGACCAGGACACGTGGAAACACCGCGTCCATGCGGTGACCGCCGCCCTGGCATGCCATGGACGCGAGCTGCGTACTCGTCAGCTCGGGCCCCTCTTCTCCTCGTCGGTTCCGCGCGAGTAGTCATGTCCAACAGCCTCCCCTCATCGTCGCCTTCCTCCCTGGATAAATCTCCCCCTCTCCAGTCCCATCCCTCGCGGTGTAGCCGCCGCGCCCGTACTCTGCCGCCGTCGAATCCTATCGCCTGTGAGCTCCCGAGCTCTCCCGAGCCTGCCCGACTTCAGCCGAACCCTCTCCGCTCCTTCGCGAAGCTCCTCGATGCCGCAAACAACAGCCACATCGCCCCGTCGCTCCAGTGCAACGATAAGGACGCCACGGCGGCCGTCCCGATCGCCTCGGCCGCCCTGGCTATAAATAGGCCTCGGCCCGAGCCCCTCCCGAGCATACCAGCCACCTCCCCATCCTCCTCTGGTCCCGCCCAGCCTTTTCCCCAAGCTGGAGAAGCTCTCCTCGCCGCCCTCAGATCGCCATTGCCACTTCGGCCTCCTCCTATATTGGAGATGCCCGAGCCCCCTCTCGCCCTCCTACCCTCACCAAGGCTCTCCCCGGATCTCCACGACCATCCTCCGACCTTCGGCCCTTCCTCCGGTGGCCGGTAGCCGTCATGCCCTTCGACACCTGAGCCCCGTCCGCCATGACCAGGGGCGCCCGTGCTTCGGTCCTCCCCGAGCGCCGCCACCTACGGGGATGGATGCGGCCCGTCGCGCTGGTCATCCTGGTAGGCAGAGCGCCACCAGAGGTGGCCCGTGTCACCGGCGGTCGCCGTCGGGGCTGTCCCCTGCCTCGGCCAGGCAGGAGACGTCGCGGGGAAGACGACCCCGAGCCCCTGCTCGTGGGCCCCGCGCGGCAGTGACACGGAGAAGTCAACGCCCGGGCCCGCGGGATTTTAAGTGGAGGTGTATTTCTATAAATACATCTCCCTATTTGGAAAGCGCATTTTCACCTAACTGCGGCCAAGTTTACGTTTTCTGTTTCAGAAAACGTACTCGGCCTGAAGGCGCTTTCGGTTTTAACCGCCAGGGGCTTGTCTGTGAATAAAATCTTTACAGATCGGTCCCTAGACTTCAAATGGCTATAACTTTTCATCTGAGACTCCGATCAAGGTGAATCCAACGCCCACGTCTTCCGTTCGTCGAGCCCGTCCCGAGGGTATCATTTTCACTATGTGGTTCTACTGTGAAAATGACCATTTTGCCCTTGCCCGTAAACAGCCCTCCGAGAGAGAACTGTTTCCGGCAATCACTTCCGCGACCATTCCGCACTTCTCCCCGGTGTATCCCTTCACCCCCAGGCAAGCCACAACTCTCATCTGCATCATTGCATTGCAATATCATAGTTTAACTATTTACTTTAACAACAAATATGAGTTATTTGTGAAATGAATTGGATTATGCAATGTCGGAGTTATTTCTTGGATAGGTGACTACCGTGTTGAATACCAGATTGTTAGTGACTAGTAGCTTACCCACTTGTTGATACTGTGATGTTGAGATCACTGTCTATGATTATTTTGGAGTTCATCCGGCAGTTCGTAGAAATGAATTAGTAACAGTGGCTTAAGCATATTGGTGTTTGGATTGCTATGATATCGGAGTGTCAGCCATGACAGAGATTGTTCGAGGATTAGATATTTCATGGTTGACCTTGAGTCACCTGTCCGGACTTATCCGTGCAACCACATTTGCCGGTATGGGACGGCCTTGACTTGGTCTGATCGCGTGCTCTTTCACTGGTACCGCCCGACAGGGAAGGTTATGCGTGCGCGCTACCCTGGCCCGGTAGGCGGAGATAACCTTGTGAGCCCAGTTGAGTTTTGTGCCGACGTCCCCGTTTGGGACAGTATAGTTTTGCCACGATGGTGGCAGGTGTCACGAGGTGACAAGGGGCCACCCAAGGCTTGACTCCGAGGGAGTGCGATTGCCGGTGGTACGATGGGAGAGTCACGGGTCTGGCAGGTTTCATTGGAGCAACGCTGGTCCACCCGAATGGGATCACGAGGTCAGTGCTCCATGGTGTGGGTAAAGTGCGCAACCTCTGTAGAGTGTAAAATCTATTCGAATAGCCGTGTCCATGGTATTGGACAGTCCGACCAGACCTCACTAGGTGGTCAACCATGGTAGTGATGATAATGATGGAAGAACTCGTCGTATGATCAGAAGTACTCGATGGATCGTGAGTATTCTGAGGGTTGTGAGACAACCCGGAAGAGAGTATGTTTGACTTGTGGTGCAGACGGAATCAGGTATATGATATGATAGCCATGGGATAGCTATGAGTTGAGTGGTCGGATGACCTCATGCTTGGGAATTGGGATTTGGCACAGGTTTGGATTGCATCCTGAGATTATTTGGAGTACAAAATTAAATATGCTTTACCTTACTGCATTTACTTCAGAAGTTATCTTGCTGGATAACCCTGCTTGTTAATTTTGACCGCTATGATGTTGTCTTGCCTTAATGCTGATGTTTGTTGTGAGCTTGCGAGTACATTCAAAGTACTCACCTGGCGTGTCATGCCAGTTTGCAGGTCATGCCATGATTGCTTGCTTGTCGAGGATCCTGAGTTTGCAACCTAGGAGACGCGTTCTAGCCAGAGTCCCTGCGGAGTGGAGTCCATCACCGTCATCGCTGTTCTGCTGCCGAGAGATGTTACTTCGTTGTTAGCATAGAGCTACCCCGGGCAGGCGTAGTGTCGCCGTCCCGATGTAATCCATGTACCCTTTGTAACCATATCCATAGTAATAAAGAGCTGATTTGTTCTATGCCAACAGTGCCGTATTCCAGAAGACTTGTCCTTGGGCTGGAATACGGGGCGTTTCGGTTTACTCTGAGCCGGGGTGCCACATGGTGCCATGAAAAATAACTTGGACGCCAAGATGGATGCTCAAATGGAGGAGATCAAAGCCCTCATCAAGTCCTACAAGCGGTCTTCCTCATCTTCGAGAAGACGCTCAAGAGCACATGCCTCCGAGCTACCATCTCTAGCAAGATCACATCGGCATCGACACCACCACCGACAAGAACATGAAGGTCAAGAGCTCAACACCAACAACCGCTCAACGACTTCACCATCTCCCTTGGCATCTTCGCCAAGCGACTTCAAGGCATCTTTGCCTACGGACATACAGCATCTTCGCCAACAAGCACCCCAAGACTACGCTCAAGAGAAGCTACCCAAGATCAAGTCCGCGACTTCCACGAGCTACTATGACCTCGACACCGACCACAAGATTCCTTTCTATGGGACTCAAGAACCCGAGGAGTTTCTCGAGTGGGAGAACCTAATGGACGACTACCTCAAGCTACATCAAGTTCCTCCCGAAGATCAAGTGAAGTGCGCCACAACAAACTTCCACAACTACGCGTCAGCATGGTGGCTTCACACACCTTCGGAGGGCTACGATATGAGTTGGCCCAATACAAAGAGAGCTTTGCGGCAAGAGTTCGTGCCTCCAACCTACACGGAACAATTTCTATGCCAATTGGAGAACACCACCTGTTGGGAATATAGCTATTGGGTATGACCCGCCCAGGAGGGGCCGGGTCATGCCACTGGCGGTTCATAATGATGAGGCCCAAGAAGAGATGGCGGTTCACGAAGCAAGCTTATTGAAGGCCCAAGACCCGGAGGAGACTTGAGGCCCGCAGGCATAAACCGCCATATGTTTAACTTATACGTTAAGGAAAGTGTAGTTCTGTTACCGAGCCGGACACGTTGTGTATGAGCCGGCCGGGACTCTGTAAGCCGCCGGGCATCAGCCTGTGTATATAAAGGGGTGACCCGGCGGCGGGTTAGAAGGAGGAGAACAAGTCGAGAACTAGGTTAAGCGGATTCGCTCCCTGGTAATCGAAACTCAAGCAATACAACCTAAAGCAGGAGTAGGCCTTTACCTCGCTGTGAGGGGCCGAACCTGGGTAAATCCTGTGTCCCTTGTCCCATTTAACCCCTTCAAGCTAACCTCGTAGCGATGGCTCCACACCTAGGTCCTTCTACTAGGACATCTGCCATGACAATTCCACGACACCACCCAAGGACCCAAGTCCATCGACGCGTACTTCAAGGAGATAAAGAATGCCTTGCGACGAGCCGGCGTGGACGACCCCATTTCGATGAAGTTCCCCTTCATGATGGGATTGCACAACGACATCTCCAAGACTATCTTCCTCGAGAACTACAAGTCCCTCGACGACAACTACATTGGTGCTCTCAAGGCAGAACAAGAACTCATGAAGGCTAAGGCTTCTCCACCACAAGCACACTTCTCGAAGACCAAGCTCCAAGACGGCGAGCATGAGGATAGTACCACCAAGATGTCCAAGCCCGATGAGCTCCAAGACGATGCTCCCAAGTTCGACTTCACCGCCATCCCTCTTTGTGGCATTGATGATGCCGAGTCTACTTTGACTCTTTTTCAAGATGGCACGGCGACGACTACGGCTACAGAGCCTCTCAAGGAACATGCTTTGGAGGTGTGCGACATGGTGACAAGCACGGTGGATGCTTCCATCTTAGGAGGTGAGAGTGATGATGTGCCATCTTCGGCCTTCATCCATGGCGACGGTGATGAGATGATCGAGCATGGGATTTTCCCTTCGACCACGGTGACGTAGGATGACTTGAGTGACTTGTGCCACCATATTGAGAGTGAGAGTGAGTTCACCACTAGCCCCATATATGACGAGTTGCCCCAATTTCCATGTGAGGAGAGCTACAACCCCCACCACTTGAGTGATATGAGTGACTCCACCATACGTGAGATTGAGTGTGCCTACTTTGAGGGAGTGAGTGAGCCACCACATATAGAGAGTGAGATAGTTGATAGGTCTCATGAGGCCATTTGCATTTCTAACAACTTAACCTCTACCTCTATTGTGTCTTCTCATTTGGTTCTAGGTC
Organism: Thinopyrum elongatum; assembly: GCA_011799875.1. Lineage (NCBI taxonomy): Eukaryota > Viridiplantae > Streptophyta > Magnoliopsida > Poales > Poaceae > Thinopyrum > Thinopyrum elongatum. Next base: position 285,127,197 of record CM022298.1, on the reverse strand, counting down.
CCATATATAATGACACGCCGCTCCTCGACGACTTCATCCTTCCTTTGGACAAGACGATGGCCATGGTGGAATATGATGCACCCCCAACATGGTTCCATCAAGATGATGATATTGACCACCATTTGGTCTTACCCACCTCACCTACACCACTTGAGTGGAATGACGAAGGTAACATAGGTGAAGGTGATGCTCTAGTCCCACAAGTGGACATTCTTGACATTGATTGCTTGCATGATGTTGATCCACCTAGTACCATGCTTCATGCTAGTATGACTTCCCCATGCGACGATTTACCCATTTATGATGAGTTTGATGATTGCCATGTGGAGTCTATTAGTTGTGATGCCATGTTACATAGGATTTCTTGTGACAATTCTTTAGGTCACATCATGTTTGACAATCTAGTTGACTTGTCATATGATATGCATGAGATCAATCATATGTCATATTTGCAATCTCATCGTAGTGACTATGCATATGCCATTAAAATTAACCCAATTTGCACTTATGGCATAGATGACAAGCCCATGGTTATTAGCATTTGTTTCTCTTGTGATGATATTGATATGCTCCCTTTGCATCCTTTATCTCATATGCCATGCCATGACCACCTAGCTTCGGATATGCATTGTTTTGGATGTTGTCCATTTTCTCCATATGATGTTTCCAATATTGCTCATGAGGAGACCCCCATAGTTTCCTCATACATGTTAGGAGATTTTGATCCATCCCATCCATTGCATGATCCCAATACTTGTGTGCACCATATGCATCCCATGAATAAAAATGCTATTGTTGTGCCACACACTTGCTATAATTGTATGCTCAATTTGTGTCTTACATAACAACTATTCTTTCATGATGGATGACATGTTCTTATACCATGCATCAAATTTCTTTGAGCGATGCTTATCTTGTGCTAACTCACACGTGCACATACACATCATGATGGGTGATGTGTACATTTACCACACACACAATTTATTTGGTTTGTGTCTCTTTTGTGTAGGTACCCATGAATACTTGTCAAACTCGCAATCCCATGAGTTGACAACACGAGCTCTAGAGAGCAACGATGACTTGGGATCCCGTGGATTGGTTTTCACACCATTTCCATTGCACCATGACTTCGCGCATTTCTTCTACATGGCCCTCACTTGGCTATGGGTTATTGTCCATTACATATTATATGCCCATCTTGCAATGTTCACTTTGCATGATATGCTCATTACTATGCCTTTGCCATGCATTTGTGACCCATGCTTTGCATTACACATGATGATTGATTCTAGTACTTCTATGTGTATTTGCAAGCTTGGTGGAGATATTTCTTGTTATTGCCATGATTGCTTTGTGCCCCATTCCTATGATGATACTATGATCTTGCTTTGTGTTCGTGCTTGCGATATGTCATGCGCATTTCCTATATCCATTATTTGCCCACATGACATGATTGCCTTGTTTACCCCTAGTGTGTTGCATCTTCGCTCCACTAGTTTGCACGACATGATTGATATGCTTGCTTATGTTGCATCACCCATGATTCATACTTGCTCATTCCGTGCGGTTGATGACAACCATTGCCATGCTGTGCACATGATTGCTATTGCTTCTTGTCATATATCTCCATATGTTGCCTCACTCATGCTAGATTTGCCATGTATTTAGTGCAATAATGATTATAATTTTACTAATGAGATCGCCCCCATAGCATTCTCACATATATTTGGAGATTTTGACATATTCCTTGTGAATCATGCTTGTCTTACCTCTTTGCACCATATACCTAGTGCCATGAATATCGCCATTGTTGCAACATATTATTCATGCACTTGTTCTTCCAATGGTTATGTGCAAGAGAAGAGAACCATCATGATGGATGATGTGTTTATCTACCATGCACATACATTCTTTGCTTTTTTGTGTGTATGTGTAGAAAACTTGGACTTCGTGTCGACTTCCACTTCACATGAGTTGACCATTCGAGCTCTTGAGAGCGAGCCTCATACATTATACCATGACTCGTTTCTACACCGCATTTGCTTGCGTTTCGGCATTGTGAAGGATGCTCAAGGACACGCCTACAAGGTGACATCTTTCTTGAACATGGATATTCCGGATCATACTACTTGTGTTGCTTGCACCATGACACTTATTGGTCATCTTGGACTACTTGATTGCGCACATGTTAGAGATCTTGCTTCAACTTGCCATTTTCACATTTCCTTGCATCATGATATATATGCCTTGTGTGTTGCATCCAATTCTTGGATTACTTGCTCCTATCATATGTTTGGTTGCAACAATATCATTTCTTCACATATGCCATGTCCCGTTGCTTGTCACATAATTGACTTGATTGCCTCACACATGATGAACAATTGCTCTTTCTATTGTGTTGAGTGCCACACTATCTTCACTACACCCTATGCACGTTCTGCTTGGATTGTCTTGAACTTGACCCATGTTTTTAGACACTTCATTTTATTTGGTGTTGTGAATGATTCTTATGCCTACCATCGACCATTTGTCGAGCGCTTTATGCATGATTGCTATGACCATGAGGTAGATGCTTACTCTCTTGTCACAAATATTAGCATCTCTACCTCCCATTTGCATGCTTGTTTCCATGATGCCCTTGATTGTGCTCAATTTATATGCTTACATGCCATGTCACTATCCTTTGTCGAACCTTATGCTATGCTTGATGACGACACTTGTTTGGTGAATCACCACTTGAATGCTTGGTTTTGCACTAACGCTAACCACATTTTTTTTCCAAGTGTTTGTTGTCTTTGCTCCTTTTGAAGGAATCACAAGATGGTGCGACAATGGAAAGTGCACATTCCGAGCGTCAAGATGGCGAGTACTTGGTGAATGTCCACTTCTAAACGGCGAAGCCATCTCTTTCCCATGGAGATTTGGTTTTCGATCCAAGGTAGGATCTTTCCCAAGGGGTGGAGATGATACGGAGCATCCTACGGACATCACCATGTCAAGAGCCCATTTGGCAAGTGACATGTGCGACATCTACTTCACATACATAAAGGTGAATTGCTACTTCTTGAGCTTGCGTTGGTTTTTCCCTTGAAGAGGAAAGGGTGATGCAGCAAAGTAGAGATAAGTATTTCCCTCAGTTTGAGAACCAATGTATCAATCCAGTAGGAGACAACGCACAAATCACCGAATACCTGCACAAACAATCAAACAACTTGCACCCAACGCGATAAAGGGGTTGTCAATCCCTTCACGGTTATTTGCAAAAGTGAGATCTGATAGAGATAGATAAACGATAAAGTAAATATTTTTGGTATTTTTGGTTTATAGATCGAAAAGTAAAAGATTGCAAAATAGTAGATCGGAAACTTAATATGATGGAAAATAGTAGATCGGAAACTTATATGATGGAAAATAGACCCGAGGGCCATAGGTTTCACTAGAGGCTTCTCTCAAGATAGCAAATAATACGGTGGGTGAACAAATTACTGCCGACCAATTGATAGAAAAGCGCAAAGTTATGATGATATCTAAGGCAATGATCATGAATATAGGCATCATGTCCGTGTCAAGTAGACCAAAATGATTCTGCATCTACTACTATTACTCCACACATCGACCGCTATCCAGCATGCATCTAGAGTATTAAGTTCATAAAGAACGGAGTAACGCATTAAGTAAGATGACATGATGTAGAGGAATTAACTCAAGCAATATGATGAAAACCCCATCTTTTTATCCTCAATGGTAACAATACAATACGTGCCTTACTGCCCCTACTGTCACTGGGAAAGGACACCGCAAGATTGAACCCAAAGCTAAGCACTTCTCCCATTGCAAGAAAAACCAATCTAGTTGGCCAAACCAAACCGATAGTTCGAAGAGAATTACAAAGATATCAAATCATGCATAAAAGAATTCAGAGAAGATTCAAATAATATTCATAGATAAGCTGATCATAAATCCACAATTCATCGGATCTCGGCAAACACACCGCAAAAAAGTATTACATCGAATAGATCTCCAAGAACATCGAGGAGAACATGGTATTGAGAATCAAAGAGAGAGAAGAAGCCATCTAGCTACTAGCTATGGACCCGTAGGTCCGTGGTAAACTACTCACGCTTCATCGGAAGGGCAATAGAGTTGATGTAGAAGCCCTCCGTGATCGAATCCCCCTCCGGCAGGGTGCTGGAAAAGGTCCCTAGATGGGATCTCACGGGTACAGAAGGTTGCGGCGATGGAAAAGTGTTTTCGTGGATGCCTCTGGTGGTTTGGGGATATTTTGGAATATATAGGTGAAAGGATTAGGTCAGGAGGGTCACAGGGGGCCCACAAGGGAGGTGGCGCGCCCTACCCCTCTGGGCGTGCCCTCCATCCTTATGTCTGCCTCGTGGCTCCTCCGACATCATCTCCAAGTCTCCTGGTTGTCTTCTGGTCCAAGAAAAATCATCGCGAAGGTTTTATTCCGTTTGGACTCCGTTTGGTATTCCTTTTCTGCGAAACTCAAAAACAAGGAAAAAACAGGAACTGGCACTGGGCTCTAGGTTAATAGGTTAGTCCCAAAAATAATATAAAATAGCATATTAATGTATATAAAACATCCAAAATAGAGAATATAATAGCATGGAACAATAAAAAATTATAGATACGTTGGAGACGTATCAAGCATCCCCAAGCTTAATTCCTGCTCGTCCTCGAGTAGGTAAATGATAAAAACAGAATTTTTGATATGGAATGCTACCTAAAATATTTATCCATGTAATTTTCTTTATTGTGGCATAAATGTTCAGATCCATAAGATTCAAAACAAAAGTTTAATATTGACATAAAAACAATAATACTTCAAGCATACTAATAAGGCAATTATGTCTTCTCAAAATAACATGGCCAAAGAAAGCTTATCCCTACAAAATCATATAGTCTGGCTATGCTCCATCTTCATCACACAAAATATTCAAATCATGCACAACCCCGATGACAAGCCAAGCAATTGTTTCATACTTTTGATGTTCTCAAACTTTTTCAAGTTTCACGCAATACATGAGCGTGAGCCATGGACATAGCACTATAGGTGGAATAGAATATGGTGGTTGTGGAGAAGACAAAAAGAAGGAGATAGTCTCACATCAACTAGGCGTATCAATGGGCTATGGAGATGCCCATCAATAGATATCAATGTGAGTGAGTAGGGATTGCCATGCAACGGATGAACTAGAGCTATAAGTTTATGAAAGCTCAAAAGAAAACTAAGTGGGTGTGCATCCAACTCGCTTGCTCACGAAGACCTAGGGCAATTTGAGTAAGCCCATCATTGGAATATACAAGCCAAGTTCTATAATGAAAAATTCCCACTAGTATATGAAAGTGACAACATAGGAGGCTCTCTATCATGAAGATCATGGTGCTACTTTGAAGCACAAGTGTGGTAAAAGGATAGTAACATTGTCCCTTCTCTCTTTTCTCTCATTTTTTTTCTTTGGGCCTTCTCTTTTTTTTTGTCCTCTTTTTTTTCTTTTATTTATTTTTCATCCGGAATCTCATCCCGACTTGTGGGGGAATCATAGTCTCCATCATCCTTTCCTCACATGGGACAATGCTCTAATAATGAAGATCATCACACTTTTATTTACTTATAACTCAAGAATTACAACTGGATACTTAGAACAAAATATGACTCTATATGAATGCCTCCAGCGATGTACCGGGATGTGCAATGAATCAAGAGTGACATGTATGAAAGAATTATGAACGGTGGCTTTGCCACAAATATGATGTCAACTACATGATCATGCAATGCAATATGGCAATGATGGAACATGTCATAATAAACAGAACAGTGGAAAGTTGCATGGAAATATATCTCGGAATTGCTATGGAAATGCCATAATAGGTAGGTATGGTGGCTGTTTTGAGGAAGGTATATGGTGGGTGTATGGTACCGGCGAAAGTTGCACGGCACTAGAGAGGCTAGCAATGGTGGAAGGGTGAGAGTGCGTATAATCCATGGACTCAACATTAGTCATAAAGAACTCACATACTTATTGCAAAAATCTATTAGTTATCAAAACGAAGTACTACGCGCATGCTCCTAGGGGGATAGATTGGTAGGAAAAGACCATCGCTCGTCCCCGACCGCCACTCATAAGGAAGACAATCAATAAATAAATCATGCTACGACTTCATCACATAACGGTTCACCATACGTGCATGCTACCGGAATCACAAACTTTAACACAAGTATTTCTCAAATTCACAATTACTCACTAGCATGACTCTAATATCACCATCTTTATATCTCAAAACAATCATAAGGAATCAAACTTCTCATAGTATTCAATGCACTTTATATGAAAGTTTTTATTATATCCCTCTTGGATGCCTATCATATTAGGACTAAATTTATAACCAAAGAAAATTACCATGCTGTTTAAAGACTCTTAAAATAATATAAGTGAAGCATGAGAGTTCATCAATTTCTATAAAATAAAACCACCGCCGTGCTCTAAAAAGATGTAAGTGAAGCACTAGAGCAAAATTGCCTAGCTCAAAAGTTATAAGTGAAGCACATAGAGTATTCTAATAAATCACGATTCATGCGTGTCTCTCTGAAAACGTGTGTATAGCAAGGATGATTGTGGCAAACTAAAAAGCAAAGACTCAAATCATACAAGACGCTCCAAGCAAAACACATATTATGTGGTGAATAAAAATATAGCCTCAAGTAAAGTTACCGATAGACGAAGACGAAAGAGGGGATGCCTTCCGGGGCATCCCCAAGCTTAGGCTCTTGGTTGTCCTTGAATATTACCTTGGGGTGCCTTGGGAATCCCCAAGCTTAGGATCTTGCCACTCCTTATTACATAGTCCATCAAATCCTTACCCAAAACTTGAAAACTTCACAACACAAAACTCAACAGAAAATCTTATAAGCTCCGTTAGTATAAGAAAATAAATCACCACTTTTGGTACTGTTGTGAACTCATTCTTTATTTAAATTGGTGTAATATCTACTGTATTTCAACTTTTCCATGGTTCATACCCCCTGATACTACCCATAGATTCATCAAAATAAGCAAACAACACAAAGAAAACAGAATCTGTCAAAAACAGAACAGGCTGCGAAGATCCGAATTGTTCTAATACTTCTATAACTCCAAAAATTCTGAAAAATTAGGACAACAGAGGAAATTTGTATATCAATCTTGTGTAAAACAATTCAGGGTTTTTCAATGCTCCAGTGAATTATTAAAATTCTGTGACTGGACGCAAAAGTTTCTGTTTTTCAGCAAGATCAAATCAACTATCAGCGTAAGCCATCCCAAAGGTCTTACTTGGCACAGACACTAATTAAAACACAAAACCACATCTAACCAGAGGCTATATGAATTATTCAAAGCAAAACAGGAACAAAAAGCAAAAACAAAAATAAAATTGGGTTGCCTCCAAACAAGCGCTATTGTTTAAAGCCTTTTAGCTAGGCATTGATAGTTTCAATGATGCTCACATAAAAGAGAAGAATTGAAGCACAAAGAGAGCATCATAAAACACGTGACAAACACATCTAAGTCTAACATAATTCCTATGCATAGGCATTTTATAAGGAAACAAATTATCAAGGCAAGCAAAAACTAGCATATGCAAGGAAGAAGAATAAAGCATAGACAATCTTAACATGAAGAGAGGTAATTTAGTAACATGAAAATTTCTACAACCATATTTTCCTCTCTCATAATAATTACATGTAGGATCATATTCAAATTCAACAATATAGCTGTCACAAAACATATTCTCAACACGATCCACATGCATGTGAAGTTGACACTTTTCCAAAATAGTGGGATTAACATTAACTAAAGTCATGACCTCTCCAAACCCACTTTTATCAAAAATTTCATCAGATTGAACATTCTCCAAATATGTGGGATCTAAAGTTGACACTCTTCCAAACCCACTTTCAATATTATTGCAAACATTATTATCAATCTCATATTCATCATGGGGCTTAAATAAATTTTCAAGATCATAAGAAGAATCACCCCAATCATGATCATTGCAACAAATAGTAGACATAGCAAAACTAGCATCCCCAAGCTTAGGATTTTGCATATCATTAACACAATTGACATTAATAGAATTTATAATAACATCATTGCAATCATGCTTTTCATTCAAGGAGCTATCATGAATCACTTCATAAATTTCTTCTTTTAAAAGTTCATCACAATTTTCAGATTCATGAATTTCAAGCAAAACTTCATGAAGATAGTCTAGTGCACACAAATCACTAGCAATTGGTTCATCATAATTGGATCTCTTAAAAAGATTAGCAAGGGGATGAGGATCCATAAACTTTTAGCAAGCGAAGATCCAAGCAAAAAGAAGGCACATGGTAACACAAGCAAACAAAAGATTGAACGAAAAAAAGGCAAACAAAAAGGCAAATCTTTTCAAAAATCATTTTAGAAGTGTGTGAGAGCAAAACGATAGGCGAATGGCGAATAATGTAATGCAAGAGATGAGAGTTTATGATGGGTACTTGGTATGTCTTGATTTGGTGTAGATCTCCCCGGCAACGGTGACAGAAATTCTTCCTGCTACTTCTTGAGCTTGCGTTGGTTTTTCCATTGAAGAGGAAAGGGTGATGCAGCAAAGTAGAGATAAGTATTTCCCTCAGTTTGAGAACCAAGGTATCAATCCAGTAGGAGACAACGCACAAATCACCGAATACCTGCACAAAGAATCAAACAACTTGCACCCAACGTGAAAAGGGGTTGTCAATCCCTTCACAGTTATTTGCAAAAGTGAGATCTGATAGAGATAGATAAAGGATAAAGTAAATTTTTTTGGTATTTTTGGTTTATAGATCGGAAAGCAAAAGATTGCAAAATAGTAGATTGGAAACTTAATATGATGGAAAATAGTAGATCGGAAACTTATATGATGGAAAATAGACCCGGGGGCCATAGGTTTCACTAGAGGCTTCTCTCAAGATAGCAAATAATACGGTGGGTGAACAAATTACTGCCGAGCAATTGATAGAAAAGCGCAAAGTTATGATGATATCTAAGGCAATGATGATGAATATAGGCATCACGTCCGTGTCAAGTAGACTGAAAAGATTCTGCATCTACTACTATTACTCCACACATCGACCGCTATCCAGCATGCATCTAGAGTATTAAGTTCATAAAGAACGGAGTAACACATTAAGTAAGATGACATGATGTAGATCAATTAACTCAAGAAATATGATGAAAACCCCATCTTTTTATCCTCGATGGCAACAATACAATACGTGCCTTGCTGCCCCTACTGTCACTAGGAAAGGACACCGCAAGATTGAACCCAAAGCTAAGCACTTCTCCCATTGCAAGAAAAACCAATCTAGTTGGCCAAACCAAACCGATAGTTCGAAGAGAATTACAAAGATATCAAATCATGCATAAAAGATTTCAGAGAAGATCCAAATAATGTTCATAGATAAGCTGATCATAAATCCACAATTCATTGGATCTTGGCAAACACACCTCAAAAAAGTATTACATCGAATAGATCTCCAAGAACATCAAGGAGAATGTGGTATTGAGAATCAACGAGAGAGAAGAAGCCATCTAGATACTAGCTATGGACCCGTAGGTCTGTGGTAAACTACTCACACTTCATCGGAAGGGCAATAGAGTTGATGTAGAAGCCCTCCATGATCGAATCCCCCTCCGGCAAGGTGCCGAAAAAGGTCCCTAGATGGGATCTCACGGGTACAGAAGGTTGCGCCGGTGGAAAAGTGTTTTCGTGGATGCCTCTGGTGGTTTGGGGATATTTGGGAGTATATAGGCGAAAGAATTAGGCCAGGAGGGTCATGGGGGGCCCACAAGGGTGGGGGGCGCGCTCTACCCCCTGGGCGCGTGTCACACCCTAGCTAGTTCAGGCATTAGAGTGTTGCATCATGTTTAAGCTTTTCCGGAAACCTGAAATGGGGATGATAGAACCCCCAGCACCCCCTGGAAACAACTAGGGTTTACTAAAATCTTTTTCAATGAACCTGAAATGCCCTTCTAAAATGTCCATCATTTTTGTCTTGGGTTAGAACCTCTGCCAAAACTGGTTCACATTTTTCTAGGTCATCATAAGGTCATTGAATTAAATCATATGTAACTTGCATTTGGGCATTTAAATGCTAGTAAATATTTTAAATGTCCAAATAATCCCAAACTGAAATGTTCCATGTTGGATATACTCTATACAGTGGGCATGAGCAGTTTGGTGATTTTTGAAAGTGCCTAGGTATTTCTAGAAAAGCCACAAACTTGCAGAAATAAGAAAACAGAAATAAAAAAAAGAGGAAAATAAACTCACCTGGCAAAGTCACCAGCCGGCCCACCTGGCGGCCCAGCACTGTGCTGGCCCATGCCAGCCAGCTGCTTCGTCCCCGCCAGGCAGGCAGGGAGGTGACGCCGGCGTGCGCGAGCCCGCCACGGCGCCAGCTGCTTGCCGCTCGATCCGCTGGACGCCTGGACGTCCTCCACGTCGTCGCCTCGACCCCCTCGACACCTCATTCTCCCCCCTGCGCCTCTCTCTCGCTCTCTCCCGACCATGGCCGACGCAGCCGCAGCCGCGCCACCGTGAAACCCGCGTCCACCGTCGTCCCCGAGCCGCGCTGCCGTGTCCACGAGCTCCGTCGTCGTCCTCTCCATCGAGCAGACCGAACCCCGAGCGCTCATTCGCTTCGGAACCACCGCAACAGCCTCGCCCGACCTCGCCCTCGCCGGAGATCCCTTTCGCCGTCACCACCGCAGCAGCTCGTCCCCGACCTCGCCGACTGCTCCGTCGTGACCGCCGTGAGCTCAGCTACCTCCCCATCTTTTCCGTTCTCGCTCTCGAGCCCTGCATCGACTGCACCGAGCTCGGCCGCACCCGCCGCCGCCTCAGCACGTCGCCGTCGTGGCCACAGCCACGTTGGCTCGATTCCGAGCACGCCATCGTCTTCACCGCATCCCCAGGAGCCCGCAGCACCACTCCACGCACCTCGCCGTGCCCCCTAGCGACGAGCCCGAGCTCGCCCGAACTCCGGCAGTCGCACAGCTCGTCGCCGACATCGTTTCCGGCCACCCCAGCTCCACCCACTGCCACCACTCGACGCGGCTCACTCCCCGCTTCACGTAGATGTGCTCCGCCGTTGTTTTGGTCGTCGGAGGACGAAACCCGCACCGCCCCGCCGCGTCTGGCCTCGCCGGCGGCTAAACGCCGGCGAGTCAGCCCAGTTTGACCAGGGATTTGACCCCCCCTGGGTCACTGACGTGTGGGCCCAGGGCCTTAACTAATCTGGTTTAGGGTTAGATTAGTACTAATTAACTTAGGTTAGTTAGTTAGACACTGACATGTGGGCCCCAGCATCAGGTTTGACCTGGACCGGCCCCGTTGACTGCTGACGTCACCCTGACGCAATGCTGACGCAATAAGTATTTTTTGGATTTATTTTAATCAGGAAATTCCAGAAAATACCAAAAACTTCAAAAATTCATAGTAATTCAACCGTAGCTCCAAATCAAACAAATTATATATGAATTTGGATCAGAAAAATCCAATCTTTCCATCTGTACTGGTTTCATGCATGTCAGAACACTTTAACCTTGCTGATTAGATGAAACAAGTTATTGCACTAATATGACCTCTTATTTTGGGTTTGCATTTGAATCCTTGACTCAAATGAACTCAAACCAACCTGTTCTAAGATGCATTAGCCAAAACACACTCATTTTGCCATGTCATAGCATGCATCATATTGTTGCATATTGCCATGTGATGATTGTGTTTCGATGTGTTCTTCGTGGTAGGTTCTGCCTCCGAGGATATTCACGAGTATCCAACTGAAGGGCAGTATTCCACTACCACTCTGTCAGGCAAGCAACCCCATTGACCATTTCGATACAAACCCATCTTCTCGCTTCTGCTCTCGTTTACTGCATTAAGACAACGCGTTTCAAACTGCTGTGTGTTGCGGTAGTTGAACCCATATCCTCTGCATGACCTGTCATTGCCACAGTAACTAGATGAAACCCACTAGCATGTGTAGGAGTTGATTGAGCCATGTCTGTGTTTCCTACCATGCTATGCCTGCTATGCTTAGAGTTGTGTCAGGTCTGGCTCATCAGGGTGATGAACTAGAGTGAATGGTTGTGTCGGTAATGAGGGTGAAGTGTTGAACATGTTTTGGTAAAGGTATCGATGAGAGGCCATGTAGGAGTACATGGTGGGTTGTTTCATTGAGGCCATCCTTAAGAACTGAGATCTGTATGCGTGATTTAAGATTCAGCTACTACCACACATTGGGATCCTTAATTGACTCTCTCGACTTATTAATCACCCCGTCCTCTGTCCAGGAGTTGCAAGTAGTTTCTAGTGTTTGTAGTTGCTGGAGGCCGTGCGCAGCGCTGACCTTAGGGGTGGGCTGTGATGCGGTAGGCACGTGGCACGGTGTACCGGGTCGCCCGTTTGGTATCTCGGGAACCCTGCACACATCGTTTGGGGCCGTTGAGGACACCCCGGCCGGATTTCCTTGCGGATGGAACCCGAATAGGCGATAAACCTGGACTAGAGACTTGTGTGGTTAGTCAGGTCGTGGTCTACACCCACGTCGGTTTTCGCTTGAAGTCTGCCGAGCACATGTCGTGTGCAGACGCTAAGTGGTGGAAACATGTGTGACGAGGTACACCCTTGCAGGGTATAAAACTATTCGAATAGCCGCGTCCGCAGTAAAGGACTACTTGGTCGCTTATGCAGTTCATAGACAAGTTAATGGTTACTACTAAAAGACTCAAGATAAGTGTGAGTACCGCGGATGGCCCTCTCGTAGGATTACGAGGGAGGATCCACGGTGGAGTATTGTGATGGTGTTTAGTGGACTCGTGTGCGAAAACTAATTTCTCAAGTGGTGTCTCGTAGGATAGTGTAGCCAAGAGTCAAAGCTGGCTTGCTGCAATAACTCCACCACCCTTCTTGAGGATGTGCATATATATTAGGATCTGTTGTAAGACTTGCTGAGTACCTTTGTACTCATGTTGCTATAATAATTATTGCAGATGAGAACACCGCCCCCTCCGAAGGGTTCCTTGTAGATCTCGACGTTGACGAGTGACTTGCCACCCAGATGGTGACCTGAGCTTGTGAAGGGCCCATGTAGATAGACAGGCTTCGTCAAGCCTTCTTTCTTTCTAGTGTCTGTACTCAGACTAGTTGCTTCCGCATGTGCTTGTATGTTTGTATGACTTGAGTGTCGGGTCGTGTGACCCCTATCTGTATGAACATGTTATGTATGGCTCCCCAGAGCCTTTTAAATAAAGTACTTTGAGTTGTAGAGTTTTGTTGTGATGCCATGTTGTATTTACACATATCGAGCATATTGTGTGTATGATTGAAATGCTTGCTATGTGTGGGATCCGACTATCTAGTTCTTTAACCTTGGCAGCCTCTCTTATGGGGAAATGTAGTCTGGTGTCTCCACTGAGCCTTGGTAGTCCGCTACAGCCCGGTTTACCGGAGTCCTGCTAGCCCAGCACTGCTGCTCCGGAACACTTAGACTGGCCGGCATGTGTTTCACTTCGTTCCTGTGTCTGTCCCTTCGGGGAAATGTCACGCGGTGATATCCGGAGTCCTGCCTAGCCTGCTACAGCCCAGTTTCTCGGAGTCCTGCTAGCCCAGTGCTACAGCCCGGATTCACACGCTACTGACCGACATGCTCGATGTTGATTCATGTATGCATGTCCCCGTAAGTTAGCGCCGCTTTGGGTTCACGACTAGCCATGTCGGCCCGGGTTCTCTGTCATATGAATGCTAGCAACGCTATCATATACATGAGCCAAAAGGCGCAAACGGTCCCGGGCCATGGTAAGGCAACACCCGTGGGAATACCGTGCGTGAGGCCGCAAAGTGATATGAGGTGTTACAGGCTAGGTCGGTGTGACTTAGAATCGGGGTCCTGACAGCGTTGGCATCAGAGCCGGCTGCCTGTAGGTTCGTTGAGCCAAACTGGTCGATGTCGAGTCTAGAAATGCTTTAGTTATATGTAGGGGAATTGATTGTGGGAGGGACGTAAGGCTCTTTTTACTCCTTTACCTTATGCCCTCTGATCTGAGCCATCCTCTTCTCTTTCTACGTGGGTAAAGGACTAGGCTCTCTTTTCTCTATCAGGTTCACGTGTTACTAATCTGTAGTAACTTATAGGATTATTGGTTACAAGCCTCAGTTCAGTTTCTACTACTTCTAGTATGTTGTCAGTTGAACCAGAACCTTGATATGTTGTTGTTGAGTGGCTTGCAAACTGTTCTGAATGTCTCAAATCTTTTTCTGAGCATTTACAGCCGTTATGCTGTCCGATTTCTCCTAGAAAATTCTAATGCCTTTGCCTTATTTCGTGTTTCCAGATGGCCACTCGCACCCAAAATCAAGTGGTTCGTCTGACTCGGTGCCTCGATGTACCTGGTCACACGGCCATGCTGGTCCGAGTGATGATCGAGACAGGCTATCGATGGTATCCAGAGTATACCGTCGAAGAGCAGTTTTGAGACTTCAACCAGAGCCAATATCTTTGTACAGTCAGGATATACCCTTCCTATCCTGGAGCTACTGAACCCCTCCATTGCTCATATGGACTTGGGGTTACCATCGAGATGTCCGTGCAAGACGCTGCTTACTCGATGATGACTGTCAAGCGAGCCAGACTTGCCTTGCTTCGGAACACTGATTTCCGCTATATGCCAGCATCACTCCCTGGGGCACAAGGGTACTATCAGGCCCTTTACACTGACTCTATCCATGAGGATTCACTACTCCGCACCACCACCGAGTTGCTTGAGGACAAGGACCGTGAGAATCGTGCCTTGCGAATGGAGCTCTTCAACACTCGCTCTGATCACTGGGCCACTCTGACACGGTTTGCACCTGCCGTGCAGGCTGGGTATATGGACATGAGGGACTTGTACCCTGTGCGGTCTGGTCTGCCAGATTGTATGGACTGGCGTGATGTAGGAGGCATCATTCCTCCCCGTGGACCCCGTCTGCCACCGTTTGTTGGACCAAGGCCACATCCGAGTCCTTTTGGACCGCAAGCTCCACAGGACCGACTGTTTCCAGATGATCATGTTCAGCTCCCAGGACATGGTGGTAATCTCTATGAAGATTACTACGGAGACGTCTGAGTTGGTAGCAGTTTCACTAGTATTGTAACAGTTGTATTTTCCACAGTCCTGCGTGACTTGTGGATACGACTTGGTGTGTATCACATTCCGGAGGTGTAGAAAAATAATGTATAGGAGCTTGGAATGCCTTCGATGAGATGTAACGTCTTTCACCATAGTTGTACTTTAGCCTGGGCTTATACTAAACTATGTATGGTGTGTATGACCGATGGTATATATATGGCAGTTTCTATATTACCATGTCGTGCAAGGACCATCTCAGCATTTCATGTCGTCCATTACATTCTGCACTTCCTTGCCAGCATTTTGCCATCCTTGTCTAAGCCGTTGTCTTGTCTCTCCTAGGATGGTTAATACCCGCAACAACCCTGCTGCCCCGGAGCAGGGTGAAGCCAGTGCAGCTAGGGATGGGAATCTGCCTCACCCGCCTTCTCTGGCCGAAGTTATGCTGGAGGCAGAAAGAAACAAGCGTGAGACCAACCGCTTGCTAGCCCGCATTGAGGAGAATACTGCACATCATCAGAGGAACGAATTGGTGTCAATCAATGACTTTATCAAGTTGTACCCACCGACAATCCATCATTCCGTCGAGCCCCTCGATGCGGATGATTGGCTTCGCAACATCATCAATAAGCTATGTTCCGCCAACGTAGCCGAAGCTGATAAGGTTATCTACGCTGCCTATCACCTCGAAGGCCCTGCTAGCCTTTGGTGGGAAAACTATGAGGCCATGCGCCCGGCTGGGCAGATTACCACTTGGGCTGACTTCAGTGAGGCTTTCCGTGAGCATCACATCCCAGAAGGTCTCATGGATCGTAAGAGGGAGGAGTTCTGCAATTTCACCCAAGGTAGACTGACCGTGGATGCATACAGCCGTAAGTTTGGAAATCTAGCACGATATGCTCCTGAAGAGGTATCCACCGACGCCAAGAAACAGGCAAGGTTCCGCAAGGGACTTAGCCCCGAGCTTCGTCGTGATCTTCGTCTGCACGAGTGCACCTCTTTTCAGAAGTTGGTGAATAAGGCCATCAGTGCTGAGACAGGTCAGACTGACTATGACACCTCACGCAAGCACTCCCGTGACTTTGGTTCTTCATCCGGTTCTGGACATCAGAAGCGCCGGGTGTGGATTCCAAACACAGCCCTGCCACCCAGGTTCACTCCGAGGCCATCCTTTGAGGCGCCTCGCCCCAATCAGCAGTTTGCACCGCCCAAGGCCTATGGTGGCCCCTCTGCTAATGCTGCTCCACGCTCCAATGTTGTGACATGCTTCAAGTGTGGAGAGACGGGTCACTACATGCGCGAGTGTCCCCAGAACAACCACCCCAATCAGCCCGGAAAGTCCGTTGGTCGTGACAAGCCAACGGGAAAGACATATTACGCTAAGCCAGCCACCACTGCACGTGGCCATGTCAACTATGTTTCGGCTGAAGAAACTCATGAGGATCCCAACGTCGTCCTTGGTACGCTCTTTGTTAACTGCCATCCGGCAACTGTTCTATTTGATACTGGAGCATCTCATTCTTTTATCTCTGAGAGCTATGCTCGATTGCACAACACCACATTTTGTGACATGCCCACCTCCATGGTAATTCAAACCCCTGGTTCTAAATGGCAAACCTCTCAAGTAAGCCATGGAAATGAAATTCTTGTCGATAGATTGGTCTTCCTTGCATCACTGATAGCTCTCAAGTCCTCGGACATAAACATCATCTTGGGTATGGACTGGATGTCAGCCCATTACGCTAAGATTGATTGCTCTACTAGAACTGTTCAACTCACCCATCCATCGGGCAAGACAGTCAATGTTTTGACCCGAGTGTCTAAGCGTCAGCTCTACTCCCTAAATGCCAACCCTCTTCCAGACCTTGAAGACATTCCGGTAGTCCGTGACTTCCCGGATGTCTTTCCAGAAGAACTGCCAGGTGTTCCACCTGACAGGGATGTCGAGTTCGTGATAGACCTTGTTCCAGGAACCGTCCCAATCTCTAGAAGACCCTATAAGATGGCACCCCTAGAACTAGCCGAGCTTAAGATACAACTCGATGAGTCCTTGAAAAAGGGTTTCATCCGTCCTAGTTCATCTCCATGGGCTTGCCCCGTCCTCTTCGTCAAGAAGAAGGATGGAACGGATCGGATGGTTGTAGATTACCGACCTGTCAATTTGGTCACTATCAAGAACAAGTATCCGCTCCCCAGGATCAACGATCTGTATGATCAGCTCGCTGGATCCTCAGTCTTTTCCAAAATGGATTTGCGGTTGGGCTACCATCAAATCAAAATCAAGAACGGGGACATTCCTAAAACGGCCTTTGTTACTCGTTATGGCCAATACGAGTACACCATCATGTCCTTCGGTTTAACCAATGCTCCAGCCACTTTCTCTCGGTTAATGAACTCAATCTTCATGGAGTATTTGGATAAATTCGTCATGGTATACCTCGATGATATACTCATCTACACCAAGAATGAGGAAGAACATGCCGAGCATCTAAGGCTAGTATTGATGAAACTTCGAGAGCATCGTCTTTATGCCAAATTCTCCAAGTGTGAATTTTGGTTGCCAGAAGTGACCTATCTAGGCCACGTGATCTCTGGTAAGGGTATTGCTGTCAATCCCGAGCGAGTTCAAGCCGTCCTTGATTGGACTCCACCTGAAACGGTCAAGCAAGTTCGGAGTTTCCTTGGCTTAGCGAGCTACTGTCGCCGCTTCGTCGAGAATTTCTCCAAGGTTGCTAAACCTCTAACTGAACTTCTCAAGAAAGATAAAAAGTTCGAGTGGACCCCACAGTGCGAGTTCAGCTTTCAGGAATTGAAAAGACGCCTGACATCTGCCCCCGTACTTGTGCCACCAGATTTTTCTAAGGACTTTGTTATCTATTGCGACGCCTCGCGACAAGGACTAGGTTGCATACTCATGCAAGATCGTCATGTGATTGCCTATGCTTCTCGACAGTTGCGTCCACATGAGGATAATTATCCCACACATGATCTAGAGCTTGCAGCTGTGGTCCATGCACTCAAAACATGGCGACATTACCTTCTCGGTAATCATTGCGAAATTTACACCGATCACCAAAGTCTGAAATACATCTTCACCCAACCGGATTTGAATCTTAGGCAAAGACGTTGGGTCGAGTTGATTACGGATTATGACTTAGGAATAACTTACACCCCGGGCAAAGCCAATGTCATGGCTGATGCGCTAAGTCGTAAATCTTATTGTAACAACTTGATGTTACAACAAAGTCAACCACTTCTCCACGAGGAATTCCGTAAGCTTAACCTTCACATTGTTCCTCGAGGATTCCTATCCACCCTGGTGGCGAAACCTAACCTTACGGATCAAATCATAACCGCTCAGCAGTATGATAGAGGAATATCTCGGATCAAGGAGAACATTGCTAGCGGAGCTGCTAAGTGTTTCTCCATGGATGAGCGAGGAGTTGTTTTCTTCGAGAACCGTATAGTGGTTCCCAAGAAACAACAGCTACGGCAATTGATCCTTAAGGAAGCTCATGAATCCCCTCTCACCATTCATCCCGGTAGTACTAAAATGTATCAAGACCTACGCCAGAGGTTTTGGTGGACTAGGATGAAGAGAGAAATCGCTCAATACATTGCAAATTGCGACATTTGTCGTCGTGTTAAAGCAGAGCATCAACGGCCTGCTGGCACCCTTCAACCTTTGGTTACTCCTGAATGGAAATGGGATAAAATCGGTATGGATTTCATTACCGGGTTTCCCAGGACCAAGAGAGGGAATAATGCTATCCTCGTCGTTGTCGATCGTCTTTCCAAAGTAGCCCACTTCCTACCTATTCGTGAGAGTATAACCGCTAGCCAACTAGCTGACTTGTACATCTCCCGAATAGTGTCTCTTCATGGTGTTCCATTGGAGATTAACTCAGACCGTGGAAGTCTTTTCACCTCTCGATTTTGGGAAAGTTTCCAAAATGCTATGGGAACTCGTCTCTCCTTTAGCACCGCCTTCCACCCTCAATCAAGTGGTCAAGTAGAACGAGTCAATCAAATTCTGGAAGATATGCTCCGAGCTTCTGTCATCTCTTTCGGTATGGATTGGGAGAAATGTCTTCCATTCGCCGAATTTGCTTATAACAATAGTTATCAAGCTAGCTTGGGCAAAGCCCCTTTCGAAGTTCTCTATGGACGAAAATGCCGAACGCCTCTTAACTGGTCAGAAACCGGGGAAAGACAACTCTTTGGCCCGGATATGATTCAGGAAGCAGAAGAGCAGGTTCGCATTATTCGTGAGAAATTGAAAACAGCCCAATCTCATCAAAAGAGCCAATATGACCGCAAACATAAGCTCATGACTTATGAAGTTGGCGAGAAGGCTTACCTTCGGGTTACTCCTCTGAAGGGAACCCATCGATTCGGTATCAAGGGTAAATTGGCTCCTCGTTACATTGGACCCTTTCGCATTCTTGCCAAACGAGGAGAAGTTGCCTACCAATTGGAACTACCTCCGCATCTCTCCAGAGTTCATGATGTCTTCCACGTTTCTCAACTCAGGCGTTGCTTCTCGGATCCTATCCGTGAAGTGGACCATGAAACGCTTGATCTCCGAGATAATCTCACATATCGAGAATATCCCGTTCGTATCCTTGACCAAGCCGAACGTACCACTCGACGCCAGAATATCAAGTTTCTCAAGGTTCAATGGTCACACCATTCCGAGAAAGAAGCTACTTGGGAAAGGGAGGATCGTCTTCGACTTGAGTACCCCACCTTCTTCCCCGAGGATCCTAAATCTCGGGACGAGATTCTTTTGTGTGGGGGTGAGTTGTCACACCCTAGCTAGTTCAGGCATTAGAGTGTTGCATCATGTTTAAGCTTTTCCGGAAACCTGAAATGGGGATGATAGAACCCCCAGCACCCCCTGGAAACAACTAGGGTTTACTAAAATCTTTTTCAATGAACCTGAAATGCCCTTCTAAAATGTCCATCATTTTTGTCTTGGGTTAGAACCTCTGCCAAAACTGGTTCACATTTTTCTAGGTCATCATAAGGTCATTGAATTAAATCATATGTAACTTGCATTTGGGCATTTAAATGCTAGTAAATATTTTAAATGTCCAAATAATCCCAAACTGAAATGTTCCATGTTGGATATACTCTATACAGTGGGCATGAGCAGTTTGGTGATTTTTGAAAGTGCCTAGGTATTTTTAGAAAAGCCACAAACTTGCAGAAATAAGAAAACAGAAAAAAAAGAGGAAAATAAACTCACCTGGCAAAGTCACCAGCCGGCCCACCTGGCGGCCCAGCACTATGCTGGCCCATGCCAGCCAGCTGCTTCGTCCCCGCCAGGCAGGCAGGGAGGTGACGCCGGCGTGCGCGAGCCCGCCACGGCGCCAGCTGCTTGCCGCTCGAGCCGCTGGACGCCTGGACGTCCTCCACGTCGTCGCCTCGACCCCCTCGACACCTCATTCTCCCCCCTGCGCCTCTCTCTCACTCTCTCCCCACCATGGCCGACGCAGCCGCAGCCGCGCCACCGTGAAACCCGCGTCCACCGTCGTCCCCGAGCCGCGCTGCCGTGTCCACGAGCTCCGTCGTCGTCCTCTCCATCGAGCAGACCGAGCCCCGAGCGCTCGTTCGCTTCGGAACCACCGCAACAGCCTCGCCTGACCTCGCCGTCGCCGGAGATCCCTTTCACCGTCACCACCGCAGCAGCTCGTCCCCGACCTCGCCGACTGCTCCGTCGTGACCGCCGTGAGCTCAGCTACCTCCCCATCTTTTCCGTTCTCGCTCTCGAGCCCTGCATCGACTGCACCGAGCTCGGCCGCACCCGCCGCCGCCTCAGCACGTCGCCGTCGTGGCCACAGCCACGTTGGCTCGATTCCGAGCACGCCATCGTCTTCACCGCATCCCCAGGAGCCCGCAGCACCACTCCACGCACCTCGCCGTGCCCCCTAGCGACTAGCCCGAGCTCGCCCGAACTCCGGCAGTCGCACAGCTCGTCGCCGGCGTCGTTTCCGGCCACCCCAGCTCCACCCACTGCCACCACTCGACGCGGCTCACTCCCCGCTTCACGTAGATGTGCTCCGCCGTTGTTTTGGTCGTCGGAGGACGAAACCCGCACCGCCCCGCCGCGTCTGGCCTCGCCGGCGGCTAAACGCCGGCGAGTCAGCCTAGTTTGACCAGGGATTTGACCCCCCCTGGGTCACTGACGTGTGGGCCCAGGGCCTTAACTAATCTGGTTTAGGGTTAGATTAGTACTAATTAACTTAGGTTAGTTAGTTAGACACTGACATGTGGGCCCCAGTGTCAGGTTTGACCTGGACCGGCCCCGTTGACTGCTGACGTCACCCTGACGCAATGCTGACGCAATAAGTATTTTCTGGATTTATTTTAATCAGGAAATTCCAGAAAATACCAAAAACTTCAAAAATTCATAGTAATTCAACCGTAGCTCCAAATCAAACAAATTATATATGAATTTGGATCAGAAAAATCCAATCTTTCCATCTGTACTGTTTTCATGCATGTCAGAACACTTTAACCTTGCTGATTAGATGAAACAAGTTATTGCACTAATATGACCTCTTATTTTGGGTTTGCATTTGAATCCTTGACTCAAATGAACTCAAACCAACCTGTTCTAAGATGCATTAGCCAAAACACACTCATTTTGCCATGTCATAGCATGCATCATATTGTTGCATATTGCCATGTGATGATTGTGTTTCGATGTGTTCTTCGTGGTAGGTTCTGCCTCCGAGGATATTCATGAGTATCCAACTGAAGGGCAGTATTCCACTACCACTCTGTCAGGCAAGCAACCCCATTGATCATTTCGATACAAACCCATCTTCTCGCTTCTGCTCTCGTTTACTGCATTAAGACAACGCGTTTCAAACTGCTGTGTGTTGCGGTAGTTGAACCCATATCCTCTGCATGACCTGTCATTGCCACAGTAACTAGATGAAACCCACTAGCATGTGTAGGAGTTGATTGAGCCATGTCTGTGTTTCCTACCATGCTATGCCTGCTATGCTTAGAGTTGTGTCAGGTCTGGCTCATCAGGGTGATGAACTAGAGTGAATGGTTGTGTCGGTAATGAGGGTGAAGTGTTGAACATGTTTTGGTAAAGGTATCGATGAGAGGCCATGTAGGAGTACATGGTGGGTTGTTTCATTGAGGCCGTCCTTAAGAACTGAGATCTGTATGCGTGATTTAAGATTCAGCTACTACCACACATTGGGATCCTTAATTGAATCTCTCGACTTATTAATCACCCCGTCCTCTGTCCAGGAGTTGCAAGTAGTTTCTGGTGTTTGTAGTTGCTGGAGGCCGTGCGCAGCGCTGACCTTAGGGGTGGGTTGTGATGCGGTAGGCATGTGGCACGGTGTACCAGGTCGCCCGTTTGGTATCTCGGGAACCCTGCACACATCGTTTGGGGCCGTTGAGGACACCCCGGCCGGATTTCCTTGTGGATGGAACCCGAATAGGCGATAAACCTGGACTAGAGACTTGTGTGGTTAGTCAGGTCGTGGTCTACACCCACGTCGGTTTTCGCTTGAAGTCTGCCGAGCACATGTCGTGTGCAGACGCTAAGTGGTGGAAACATGTGTGACGAGGTACACCCCTGCAGGGTATAAAACTATTCGAATAGCCGCGTCCGCGGTGAAGGACTACTTGGTCGCTTATGCAGTTCATAGACAAGCTAATGGTTACTACTAAAAGACTCAAGATAAGTGTGAGTACCGCGGATGGCCCTCTCGTAGGATTACGAGGGAGGATCCGCGGTGGAGTATTATGATGGTGTTTAGTGGACTCGTGTGCGAAAACTAATTTCTCAAGTGGTGTCTCGTAGGATAGTGTAGCCAAGAGTCAAAGCTGGCTTGCTGCAATAACTCCACCACCCTTCTTGAGGATGTGCATATATATTAGGATCTGTTGTAAGACTTGCTGAGTACCTTTGTACTCATGTTGCTATAATAATTATTGCAGACGAGAACACCGCCCCCTCCGAAGGGTTCCTTGTAGATCTCGACATTGACGAGTGACTTGCCACCCAGGTGGTGACCTGAGCTTGTGAAGGGCCCATGTAGATAGATAGGCTTTGTCAAGCCTTCTTTCTTTCTAGTGTCTGTACTCAGACTAGTTGCTTCCGCATGTGCTTGTATGTTTGTATGACTTGAGTGTCGGGTCGTGTGACCCCTATCTGTATGAACATGTTATGTATGGCTCCCCAGATCCTTTTAAATAAAGTACTTTGAGTTGTAGAGTTTTGTTGTGATGCCATGTTGTATTTACAAATATCGAGCATATTGTGTGTATGATTGAAATGCTTGCTATGTGTGGGATCCGACTATCTAGTTGTTTATCCTTGGCAGCCTCTCTTATGGGGAAATGTAGTCTGGTGTCTCCACTGAGCCTTGGTAGTCCGCTACAGCCCGGTTTACCGGAGTCCTGCTAGCCCAGCACTGCTGCTCCGGAACACTTAGACTGGCCGGCATGTGTTTCACTTCGTTCCTGTGTCTGTCCCTTCGGGGAAATGTCACGCGGTGATATCCGGAGTCCTGCCTAGCCTGCTACAGCCCGGTTTCCCGGAGTCCTGCTAGCCCAGTGCTACAGCCCGGATTCACACGCTGCTGACCGACATGCTCGATGTTGATTCATGTATGCCTGTCCCCGTAAGTTAGCGCCGCTTTGGGTTCACGACTAGCCATGTCGGCCCGGGTTCTCTGTCATATGAATGCTAGCAACGCTATCATATACGTGAGCCAAAAGGCGCAAACGGTCCCGGGCCATGGTAAGGCGACACCCGTGGGAATACCGTGCGTGAGGCCGCAAAGTGATATGAGGTGTTACAGGCTAGATCGGTGTGACTTAGAATCGGGGTCCTGACAGCGCGCCCTCCGTCGTTGTGGCCGCCTCGTGGCTCCTCTGACTTCATCTCCAAGTCTCCTGGTTGTCTTCTGGTCCAAGAAAAATCATCGCGATGGTTTTATTCCGTTTGGACTCCGTTTGGTATTCCTTTTTTGCGAAACTCAAAAACAGGGAAAAACCAGGAACTGGCACTGGGCTCTAGGTTAATAGGTTAGTCCCAAAAATAATATAGAATAGCATATTAATGCATATAAAACATCCAAAATAGATAATATAATAGCATGGAACAATAAAAAATTATAGATACGTTGGAGACGTATCATGAATCATCTCCTTTACACGTGTTCACTTGACCCCTTCGAGGATGGTATACTACTTGACACCCCTCTCGTGTGCATGAATAGGTATTGTCGGAGCTTCACAGACGAGGAGGAGGAGTGCAAGCGCCAAGGAACGACTACTCCATCCGCGAGGGAAGCGTGGAAGAGAAGATGGAAGAAGACGGAGCTGCTACAAGCTACAACTCACGGACGTCCGACGACCTCCGGACGACTGACGACCTCCGGACGTCTGACGCCTGGAGACTTCACCAGTCAAAAGAGCTACAACCGACGAGCCCTACAGCGACCGGATGACCGGCGTGACACCGGACATCCAACAACCTCCAGCGACCGGACAACCGACATCGTCCGGAAATCCGACGCCACTTCAACAGAGCCGAAACGTCGGACGTCCGACTTGCACTGGACGTCCGGTCCCTCATGAGTCATCGGACGTCCGACACCGACCGGACATCCGGTACCTGCCTGTGCGTAGCCGCGGGCCATGGGCCTTTTATCCCTTTACCACTTACCCCTTCGTGTCTTAGACTATAAATAGACCACCTCCACCTCCTTTCTATGGTTAGCAAATATGATAGATCATTTGTATGTGAGCTTTGCTCCTACCTACCTCTACTCTTGAGAGAGAGAGACTACCACTCCCATGGAGTTCAAGACCTCCATGTGAGAAGATCCTGCGGGATATCATCAAGGCCTCTCATGGGAAGATCCGTCTAGGATATCATCAAGAACTCCTCATGGAGATGAACTTTACCTTGTATCTTTCCTTTTTTTGTTCATGTACCTTGTGGATCTTGTGTGTTTGATTGTCTAGAGGATGTGTGATTGGACTTGTTCTTGAGTGTTTCTCCTTGTCATTTCTCTCCATTCTTCCCCATTGTCATCGTGTTCTTCATGTTCTTCGAGGGAATCCACTCCAATC
This sequence comes from Thinopyrum elongatum, assembly GCA_011799875.1. Classification (NCBI taxonomy): domain Eukaryota; kingdom Viridiplantae; phylum Streptophyta; class Magnoliopsida; order Poales; family Poaceae; genus Thinopyrum; species Thinopyrum elongatum. The sequence continues at coordinate 285,101,884 of CM022298.1, read as the reverse complement.
GTGAAAAATCGGCCTGTATCGGGTTAGCCCCGTATCAAGTCTTGTGATAAGTAATCATGTGAAGTTGGTATTCGTTCAATATTTTTTATGATATGTATGTTGTTCTTCCTTTAGTGGTGTCATGTGAACATCGACTACATGACACTTCAACATATTTGGGCCTAAGGGGAGGCAATGGGGAGTAATAAGTAGATGGTGGGTTGCGAGAGTGACAGAAGCTTAAACCCTAGTTTATGCATTATTTCGTAAGGGGCTGATTTGTACCCATATGTTTCATGCCTGGTTAGATTTATCTTAATTCCTCTTTCGAAGTTGCGGATGCTTGCGAGAGGGGGTAATCATAGGAGGGTTGCTTGTTCAAGTAAGAACAACACCCTAGCACCGGTCCACCCACATATCAAATTATCAAAGTAGTGAACGTGAATCAACTAAACATGATGAACGTGACTAGACGAGAATTCCCATGTCTCCTCGAGAACACTTTGCTTAATATAAGAGAACGTTCCGGCTTGTCCTTTGCTATAAAAAGGATTGGGACACCTTTCTATACCTTTGTTACTAGTTCTACTTGCTACTTTTTATGAATTACCTTGCAACAAAACTATCTGTTATCACTACTTACAAGACTTGCAGAGAATACCTTGCTGAAACCGCTTGCTAGCCCGCATTGAGGAGAATACTGCACATCATCAGAGGAACGAATTGGTGTCAATCAATGACTTTATCAAGTTGTACCCACCGACATTCCATCATTCCGTCGAGCCCCTCGATGCGGATGATTGGCTTCGCAGCATCACCAATAAGCTACGTTTCGCCAACGTAGCCGAAGCTGATAAGGTTATCTACGCTGCCTATCACCTCGAAGGCCCTGCTAGCCTTTGGTGGGAAAACTATGAGGCCATGCGCCCGGCTGGGCAGATTACCACTTGAGCTGACTTCAGTGAGGCTTTCCGTGAGCATCACATCCCGGAAGGTCTCATGGATCGTAAGAGGGAGGAGTTCTGCAATTTCACCCAAGGTAGACTGACCGTGGATGCATACAGCTGTAAGTTTGGAAATCTAGCACGATATGCTCCTGAAGAGGTATCCACCGACGCCAAGAAATAGGCAAGGTTCCGCAATGGACTTAGCCCCGAGCTTCGTCGTGATCTTCGTCTGCACGAGTGCACCTCTTTTCAGAAGTTGGTGAATAAGGCCATCAGTGTTGAGATAGGTCAGACTGACTATGACGCCTCACGCAACCACTCCCGTGACTTTGGTTCTTCATCCGGTTCTGGACATCAGAAGCGCCGGGTGTGGATTCCAAACACAGCCCTGCCACCCAGCTTCACTCCGAGGCCATCCTTTGAGGCGCCTCGCCCCAATCAGCAGTTTGCACCGCCCAAGGCCTATGGTGCCCCCTCTGCTAATGCTGCTCCACGCTCCAATGTTGCGACATGCTTCAAGTGTGGAGAGACGGGTCACTACATGCGCGAGTGTCCCCAGAACAACCACCCCAATCAGCCCGGAAAGTCCGTTGGTCGTGACAAGCCAACGGGAAAGACATATTACGCTAAGCCAGCCACCACTGCACGTGGCCATGTCAACTATGTTTCAGCTGAAGAAACTCATGAGGATCCCAACGTCGTCCTTGGTACGCTCCTTGTTAACTGCCTTCCGGCAACTGTTCTTTTTGATACTGGAGCATCTCATTCTTTTATCTCTGAGAGCTATGCTCGATTGCACAACACCACATTTTGTGACATGCCCACCTCCATGGTAATTCAAACCCCTGGTTCTAAATGGCAAACCTCTCAAGTAAGCCATGGAAATGAAATTCTTGTCGATAGATTGGTCTTCCTTGCATCACTGATAGCTCTCAAGTCCTCGGACATAAACATCATCTTGGGTATGGACTGGATGTCAGCCCATTACGCTAAGATTGATTGCTCTACTAGAACTGTTCAACTCACCCATCCATCGGGCAAGACAGTCAATGTTTTGACCCGAGTGTCTAAGCGTCAGCTCTACTCCCTAAATGCCAACCCTATTCTAGACCTTGAAGACATTCCGGTAGTCCGTGACTTCCCGGATGTCTTTCCAGAAGAACTGCTAGGTGTTCCACCTGACAGGGATGTCGAGTTCGTGATAGACCTTGTTCCAGGAACCGTCCCAATCTCTAGAAGACCCTATAAGATGGCACCCCTAGAACTAGCCGAGCTTAAGATACAACTCGATGAGTCCTTGAAAAAGGGTTTCATCCGTCCTAGTTCATCTCCATGGGCTTGCCCCGTCCTCTTCGTCAAGAAGAAGGATGGAACGGATCAGATGGTTGTAGATTACCGACCTGTCAATTTGGTCACTATCAAGAACAAGTATCCGCTCCCCAGGATCAACGATCTGTATGATCAGCTCGCTGGATCCTCAGTCTTTTCCAAAATGGATTTGCGGTTGGGCTACCATCAAATCAAAATCAAGAACGGGGACATTCCTAAAACGGCCTTTGTTACTCGTTATGGCCAATACGAGTACACCGTCATGTCCTTCAGTTTAACCAATGCTCCAGCCACTTTCTCTTGGTTAATGAACTCAATCTTCATGGAGTATTTGGATAAATTTGTCGTGGTATACCTCGATGCTATACTCATCTACTCCAAGAATGAGGAAGAACATGCCGAGCATCTAAGGCTAGTATTGATGAAATTTCGAGAGCATCGTCTTTATGCCAAATTCTCCAAGTGTGAATTTTGGTTGCCAGAAGTGACCTATCTAGGCCACGTGATCTCTGGTAAGGGTATTGCTGTCAATCCCGAGCGAGTTCAAGCTGTCCTTGATTGGACTCCACCTGAAACGGTCAAGCAAGTTCGGAGTTTCCTTGGCTTACCGAGCTACTGTCGCCGCTTCGTCGAGAATTTCTCCAAGGTTGCTAAACCTCTAACAGAACTTCTCAAGAAAGATAAAAAGTTTGAGTGGACCCCACAGTGCGAGTTCAGCTTTCAGGAATTGAAAAGACGCCTGACATCTGGCCCCGTACTTGTGCCACCAGATTTTTCTAAGGACTTTGTTATCTATTGCGACGCCTCGCGACAAGGACTAGGTTGCATACTCAGGCAAGATCGTCATGTGATTGCCTACGCTTCTCGACAGTTGCGTCCACATGAGGATAATTATCCCACACATGATCTAGAGCATGCAGCTGTGGTCCATGCACTCAAAACATGGCGACATTACCTTCTCGGTAATCGTTGCAAAATTTACACCGATCACCAAAGCCTGAAATACATCTTCACCCAACCGGATTTGAATCTTAGGCAAAGACGTTGGGTCGAGTTGCTTACGGATTATGACTTACGAATAAGTTACACCCCGGGCAAAGCCAATGTCATTGCTGATGCGCTAAGTCGTAAATCTTATTGTAACAACTTGATGTTACAACAAAGTCAACCACTTCTCCACGAGGAATTCCGTAAGCTTAACCTTCACATTGTTCCTTGAGGATTCCTATCGACCCTGGTGGCGAAACCTAACCTTACGGATCAAATCATAACCGCTCAGCAGTATGATAGAGGAATATCTCGGATCAAGGAGAACATTGCTAGCGGAGCTGCTAAGTGTTTCTCCATGGATGAGCGAGGAGTTGTTTTCTTCGAGAACTGTGTAGTGGTTCCCAAGAAACAACAGCTACGGCAATTGATCCTTAAGGAAGCTCATGAATCCCCTCTCACCATTCATCCCGGTAGTACTAAAATGTATCAAGACCTACGCCAAAGGTTTTGGTGGACTAGGATGAAGAGAGAAATCGCTCAATACATTGCTAATTGCGACATATGTCGTCGTGTTAAAGCAGAGCATCAACGGCCTGCTGGCACCCTTCAACCTTTGGTTAATCCTGAATGGAAATGGGATAAAATCGGTATGGATTTCATTACCGGGTTTGCCAGGACCAAGAGAGGGAATAATGCTATCCTCGTCGTTGTCGATCGTCTTTCCAAAGTAGCCCACTTCCTACCTGTTCGTGAGAGTATAACCGCTAGCCAGCTAGCTGACTTGTACATCTCCCGAATAGTGTCTCTTCATGGTGTTCCATTGGAGATTAACTCAGACCGTGGAAGTCTTTTCACCTCTTGATTTTGGGAAAGTTTCCAAAATGCTATGGGATCTCCTTTAGCACCGCCTTCCACCCTCAATCAAGTGGTCAAGTAGAATGAGTCAATCAAATTCTGGAAGATATGCTCTGAGCTTCTGTCATCTCTTTCGGTATGAATTGGGAGAAATGTCTTCCATTCGCCGAATTCGCTTATAACAATAGTTATCAAGCTAGCTTGGGCAAAGCCCCTTTCGAAGTTCTCTATGGACGAAAATGCCAAACGCCTCTTAACTGGTCAGAAACCGGGGAAAGACAACTCTTTGGCCCGGATATGATTCAGGAAGCAGAAGAGCAGGTTCGCATTGTTCGTGAGAAATTGAAAACAACCCAATCTCGTCAAAAGAGCCAATATGACCGCAAACATAAGCTCATGACTTATGAAGTTGGCGAGAAGGCTTACCTTCGGGTTACTCCTCTGAAGGGAACCCATCGATTCGGTATCAAGGGTAAATTGGCTCCTCGTTACATTGGACCCTTTCGCATTCTTGCCAAACGAGGAGAAGTTGCCTACCAATTGGAACTACCTCCGCATCTCTCCAGAGTTCATGATGTCTTCCACATTTCTCAACTCAGGCGTTGCTTCTCGGATCCTATCCGTGAAGTGGACCACGAAACGCTTGATCTCCGAGATAATCTCACATATCGAGAATATCCCGTTCGTATCCTTGACCAAGCCGAACGTACCACTCGACGCCAGAATATCAAGTTTCTCAAGGTTCAATGGTCACACCATTCCGAGAAAGAAGCTACTTGGGAAAGGGAGGATCGTCTTCGACTTGAGTACCCCACCTTCTTCCCGGAGGATCCTAAATCTCGGGACGAGATTCTTTTGTGTGGGGGTGAGTTGTCACACCCTAGCTAGTTCAGGCATTAGAGTGTTGCATCATGTTTAAGCTTTTCCGAAAACCTGAAATGGGGATGATAGAACCCCCAGCACCCCCTGGAAACAACTAGGGTTTACTAAAATCTTTTTCAATGAACCTGAAATGCCCTTCTAAAATGTCCATCATTTTTGTCTTGGGTTAGAACCTCTGCCAAAACTGGTTCACATTTTTCTAGGTCATCATAAGGTCATTGAATTAAATCATATGTAACTTGCATTTGGGCATTTAAATGCTAGTAAATATTTTAAATGTCCAAATAATCCCAAACTGAAATGTTCCATGTTGGATATACTCTATACAGTGGGCATGAGCAGTTTGGTGATTTTTGAAAGTGCCTAGGTATTTTTAGAAAAGCCACAAACTTGCAGAAATAAGAAAACAGAAAAAAAAAGAGGAAAATAAACTCACCTGGCAAAGTCACCAGCCGGCCCACCTGGCGGCCCAGCACTGTGCTGGCCCATGCCAGCCAGCTGCTTCGTCCCCGCCAGGCAGGCAGGGAGGTGACGCCGGCGTGCGCGAGCCCGCCACGGCGCCAGCTGCTTGCCGCTCGAGCCGCTGGACACCTGGACGTCCTCCACGTCGTCGCCTCGACCCCCTCAACACCTCATTCTCCCCCCTGCGCCTCTCTCTCACTCTCTCCCCACCATGGCCGACGCAGCCGCAGCCGCGCCACCGTGAAACCCGCGTCCACCGTCGTCCCCGAGCCGCGCTGCCGTGTCCACGAGCTCCGTCGTCGTCCTCTCCATCGAGCAGACCGAGCCCCGAGCGCTCGTTCGCTTCGGAACCACCGCAACAGCCTCGCCTGACCTCGCCGTCGCCGGAGATCCCTTTCGCCGTCACCACCACAGCAGCTCGTCCCCGACCTCGCCGACTGCTCCGTCGTGACCGCCGTGAGCTCAGCTACCTCCCCATCTTTTCCGTTCTCGCTCTCGAGCCCTACATCGACTGCACCGAGCTCGGCCGCACCCGCCGCCGCCTCAGCATGTCGCCGTCATGGCCACAGCCATGTTGGCTCGATTCCGAGCACGCCATCGTCTTCACGGCATCCCCAGGAGCCCGTAGCACCACTCCACGCACCTCGCCGTGCCCCCTAGCGACGAGCCCGAGCTCGCCCGAACTCCGGCAGTCGCACAGCTCGTCGCCGTCGTCGTTTCCGGCCACCCCAGCTCCACCCACTGCCACCACTCGACGCGGCTCAATCCCCGCTTCACGTAGATGTGCTCCGCCGTTGTTTTGGTCGTCGGAGGACGAAACCCGCACCGCCCCGCCGCGTCTGGCCTCGCCGGCGGCTAAACGCCGGCGAGTCAGCCCAGTTTGACCAGGGATTTGACCCCCCCTGGGTCACTGACGTGTGGGCCCAGGGCCTTAACTAATCTGGTTTAGGGTTAGATTAGTACTAATTAACTTAGGTTAGTTAGTTAGACACTGACATGTGGGCCCCAGCGTCAGGTTTGACCTGGACCGGCCCCGTTGACTGCTGACGTCACCCTGACGGAATGCTGACGCAATAAGTATTTTCTGGATTTATTTTAATCAGGAAATTCCAGAAAATACCAAAAACTTCAAAAATTCATAGTAATTCAACCGTAGCTCCACATCAAACAAATTATATATGAATTTGGATCAGAAAAATCCAATCTTTCCATCTCTACTGGTTTCATGCATGTCGGAACACTTTAACCTTGCTGATTAGATGAAACAAGTTATTGCACTAATATGACCTCTTATTTTGGGTTTGCATTTGAATCCTTGACTCAAATGAACTCAAACCAACCTGTTCTAAGATGCATTAGCCAAAACACACTCATTTTGCCATGTCATAGCATGCATCATATTGTTGCATATTGCCATGTGATGATTGTGTTTCGATGTGTTCTTCGTGGTAGGTTCTGCCTCCGAGGATATTCACGAGTATCCAACTGAAGGGCAGTATTCCACTACCACTCTGTCAGGCAAGCAACCCCATTGATCATTTCGATACAAACCCATCTTCTCGCTTCTGCTCTCGTTTACTGCATTAAGACAACGCGTTTCAAACTGCTGTGTGTTGCGGTAGTTGAACCCATATCCTCTGCATGACCTGTCATTGCCACAGTAACTAGATGAAACCCACTAGCATGTGTAGGAGTTGATTGAGCCATGTCTGTGTTTCCTACCATGCCATGCCTGCTATGCTTAGAGTTGTGTCAGGTCTGGCTCATCAGGGTGATGAACTAGAGTGAATGGTTGTGTCGGTAATGAGGGTGAAGTGTTGAACATGTTTTGCTAAAGGTATCGATGAGAGGCCATGTAGGAGTACATGGTGGGTTGTTTCATTGAGGTCGTCCTTAAGAACTGAGATCTGTATGCGTGATTTAAGATTCAGCTACTACCACACATTGGGATCCTTAATTGACTCTCTCGACTTATTAATCACCCCGTCCTCTGTCCAGGAGTTGCAAGTAGTTTCTGGTGTTTGTAGTTGCTGGAGGCCGTGCGCAGTGCTGACCTTAGGGGTGGGCTGTGATGCGGTAGGCATGTGGCACGGTGTACCGGGTCGCCCGTTTGGTATCTCGGGAACCCTGCACACATCGTTTGGGGCCGTTGAGGACACCCCGGCCGGATTTCCTTGCGGATGGAACCCGAATAGGCGATAAACCTGGACTAGAGACTTGTGTGGTTAGTCAGGTCGTGGTCTACACCCACGTCGGTTTTCGCTTGAAGTCTGCCGAGCACATGTCGTGTGCAGACGCTAAGTGGTGGAAACATGTGTGACGAGGTACACCCCTGCAGGGTATAAAACTATTCGAATAGCCGCGTCCGCGGTAAAGGACTACTTGGTCGCTTATGCAGTTCATAGACAAGCTAATGGTTACTACTAAAAGACTCAAGATAAGTGTGAGTACGGCGGATGGCCCTCTCGTAGGATTACGATGGAGGATCCACGGTGGAGTATTGTGATGGTGTTTAGTGGACTCGTGTGCGAAAACTAATTTCTCAAGTGGTGTCTCGTAGGATAGTGTAGCCAAGAGTCAAAGCTGGCTTGCTGCAATAACTCCACCACCCTTCTTGAGGATGTGCATATATATTAGGATCTGTTGTAAGACTTGCTGAGTACCTTTGTACTCATGTTGCTATAATAATTATTGCAGACGAGAACACCGCCCCCTCCGAAGGGTTCCTTGTAGATCTCGACATTGACGAGTGACTTGCCACCCAGGTGGTGACCTGAGCTTATGAAGGGCCCATGTAGATAGACAGGCTTCGTCAAGCCTTCTTTCTTTCTAGTGTCTGTACTCAGACTAGTTGCTTCCGCATGTGCTTGTATGTTTGTATGACTTGAGTGTCGGGTCGTGTGACCCCTATCTATATGAACATGTTATGTATGGCTCCCCAGAGCCTTTTAAATAAAGTACTTTGAGTTGTAGAGTTTTGTTGTGATGCCATGTTGTATTTACACATATCGAGCATATTGTGTGTATGATTGAAATGCTTGCTATGTGTGGGATCCGACTATCTAGTTGTTTATCCTTGGCAGCCTCTCTTATGGGGAAATGTAGTCTGGTGTCTCCACTGAGCCTTGGTAGTCCGCTACAGCCCGGTTTACCGGAGTCCTGCTAGCCCAGCACTGCTGCTCCGGAACACTTAGACTGGCCGGCATGTGTTTCACTTCGTTCCTGTGTCTGTCCCTTCGGGGAAATGTCACGCGGTGATATCCGGAGTCCTGCCTAGCCTACTACAGCCCGGTTTCCCGGAGTCCTGCTAGCCCAGTGCTACAGCCCGGATTCACACGCTGCTGACCGACATGCTCGATGTTGATTCATGTATGCCTGTCCCCGTAAGTTAGCGCCGCTTTGGGTTCACGACTAGCCATGTCGGCCTGGGTTCTCTGTCATATGAATGGTAGCAACACTATCATATACGTGAGCCAAAAGGCGCAAACGGTCCCGGGCCATGGTAAGGCGACACCCGTGGGAATACCGTGCGTGAGGCCGCAAAGTGATATGAGGTGTTACATGCTAGATCGGTGTGACTTAGAATCGGGGTCCTGACAGCGCGCCCTCCGTCGTTGTGGCTGCCTCGTGGCTCCTCTGACTTCATCTCCAAGTCTCCTGGTTGTCTTCTGGTCCAAGAAAAATCATCGCGAAGGTTTTATTCCGTTTGGACTCCGTTTGGTATTCCTTTTTTGCGAAACTCAAAAACAGGGAAAAACCAGGAACTGGCACTGGGCTCTAGGTTAATAGGTTAGTCCCAAAAATAATATAGAATAGCATATTAATGCATATAAAACATCCAAAATAGGTAATATAATAGCATGGAACAATAAAAAATTATAGATACGTTGGAGACGTATCATGAATCATCTCCTTTACACGTGTTCACTTGACCCCTTCGAGGATGGTATACTACTTGACACCCCTCTCGTGTGCATGAATAGGTATTGTCGGAGCTTCACGGACGAGGAGGAGGAGTGCAAGCGCCAAGGAACGACTACTCCATCCGCGAGGGAAGCGTGGAAGAGAAGACGGAAGAAGACGGAGCTGCTACAAGCTACAGCTCACGGACGTCCGACGACCTCCAGACGACTGACGACCTCCGGACGTCTGACGCCTGGAGACTTCACCAGCCAAAAGAGCTACAACCGACGAGCCCTACAGCGACCGGATGACCGGCGTGACACCGGACATCCAACAACCTCCAGCGACCGGACGACCGACATCGTCCGGAAATCCGACGCCACTTCAACAGAGCCGAAACGTCGGACGTCCGACCTGCACTGGACGTCCGGTCCCTCATGAGTCATTGGACGTCCGACACCGACCGGACATCCGGTACCTGCCTGTGCGTAGCCGCGGGCCATGGGCCTTTTATCCCTTTACCACTTACCCCTTCGTGTCTTAGACTATAAATAGACCACCTCCACCTCCTTTCTATGGTTAGCAAATATGATAGATCATTTGTATGTGAGCTTTGCTCCTACCTACCTCTACTCTTGAGAGAGAGAGACTACCACTCCCATGGAGTTCAAGACCTCCATGTGAGAAGATCCTGCGGGATATCATCAAGGCCTCTCATGGGAAGATCCGTCTAGGATATCATCAAGAACTCCTCATGGAGATGAACTTTACCTTGTATCTTTCCTTTTTTTGTTCATGTACCTTGTGGATCTTGTGTGTTTGATTGTCTAGAGGATGTGTGATTGGACTTGTTCTTGAGTGTTTCTCCTTGTCATTTCTCTCCATTCTTCCCCATTGTCATCGTGTTCTTCATGTTCTTCGAGGGAATCCACTCCAATCGTGAAAGATCGGCCTATACCGGGTTAGCCCCGTATCAAGTCTTGTGATAAGTAATCATGTGAAGTTGGTATTCGTTCAATATTTTTTATGATATGTATGTTGTTCTTCCTTTAGTGGTGTCATGTGAACATCGACTACATGACACTTCAACATATTTGGGCCTAAGGGGAGGCAATGGGGAGTAATAAGTAGATGGTGGGTTGCGAGAGTGACAGAAGCTTAAACCCTAGTTTATGCATTATTTCGTAAGGGGCTGATTTGTACCCATATGTTTCATGCCTGGTTAGATTTATCTTAATTCCTCTTTCGAAGTTGCGGATGCTTGCGAGAGGGGGTAATCATAAGAGGGTTGCTTGTTCAAGTAAGAACAACACCGTAGCACCGGTCCACCCACATATTAAATTATCAAAGTAGTGAACGTGAATCAACTAAACATGATGAACGTGACTAGACGAGAATTCCCATGTCTCCTCGAGAACACTTTGCTTAATATAAGAGAACGTTCCGGCTTGTCCTTTGCTATAAAAAGGATTGGGACACCTTTCTACACCTTTGTTACTATTTCTACTTGCTACTTTTTATGAATTACCTTGCAACAAAACTATCTGTTATCACTACTTACAAGACTTGCAGAGAATACCTTGCTGAAAACCGCTTGTCATTTCCTTCTAGTGCTCATTTGGTTCAAAACTCTTAGTTATCAAAAGTGTCGTGCGTACGACCATCTGTGGGATCATGGTGATCCCTTTGCGGGTCGAATGGGGATATCAACGTGCACAAAGAGTGGATCCAACAATCAACACAGTAGTTTACCCAGGTTCGGGCCGCTATAAAGCGTAATACCCTACTCCTACTTTGGTGTATTGGATGTATGAGCACAAGTACAAGGAGCGCAACTTGTCGGCAAGGTTGCACGGGAAATGCAGCTACATGCCTATTTGTGCAAACTGTGGACCTTTGTAAAAGTAGCCAAGGCCTCCTTTTATAGAGAAAGGGCTCACCACAGTGGCAAAATGGTCTTTACATAAGGTGAATAGTGGCTAAAGTGCCAAATACCTAACTCTGACGGGTTAGGACAAACACATTAAATGCACCATGAGGTGTCACACTTATGAAGCTCCCCAGCAAGAATTGTCTCTCCTTTTGTGCCGATCGCCCAACTACCTCGTATTCCTTTGACACGCTCCTGGGACGGGTGTCATTAAAGCTGTGTCTTCAGCGACGAACTGACACGTGCCCAGACAAGATTCACCTAACTACCCGCCCGCTCGACACCTATACGACAAGTGACAAGCTGGTCACCGAGGTGGAGCGGTGGCGAGGTAGTGGGATCTTGCCGGGCTCGGGGCTTGCCGGGTCTTCATAAGCTTGTCGGCAAGGATCTTGCCGGCAACTCCAAGCTTGATCTTCTAAACTTGTGATCACGTCTTTGATGTATCCTTTGTAATCATGTCAACTAGTCTTGAGTTTGTCTTTAGTTGCCCTCCAGCAAGCCTTGCTGTCCTGTAGGCTGCCACTGACTTGCACAAGTCTGGGGTACTCAGGACCCAAATCTTAGTACACCGACAGGAGCCCCCGGGCCTGGGTCACACACGCATGCGAGGCGTCATGGGGCTTGGCCCAAACAGTGCACATGCATGCGTGGCAAAGGATAACTGTCATAATCTTGTCTTTAACTATGCCCTCCCACAACGCACATTAAATGTGGAACATGGGAGAGGTGGGATGAAATGGTTGTAGCGGTAGTGTGCCTGCAAAAGCGCATCAACGTCGGACAGTAAGGTGCCATCCCCACGCCTTCCCCATAAAAAGGAATCCGTGCAAGGCGCTACTCATTTACCTCCTCTCCTTTCCATTCTAGCAGTCGCCATCGTCTTCCTCCTTGTGCCCAAAACAGAGCACCCTGTATACATCCACTGCCCCATGCTCCTGCTCCTCCTCAGCCCCCGCATCCATAGCCGCCATGCCCCCAAATCCGAGCAAGAACAAGGCGGAGAAGGTCATCGAGGAAAGAAGCCCTGGCTGAGGCACGGAGACAGAATAGTCGTCTTCAAGCCGGTGATCAATCAGAGTGACCTAGAGGAACGGTACGCATACATGTGGGGGAGTGAGACAAGAGCTCACATCGCCTCCCATGTACTTCTCGGCTCCATCAAGAGCAGCATAGAAAAATATCACTTCTTTGTTGCATATTTCTACTTTGGACTCTGCCCCCTTTTTCTGATTTCTTCAATGACATCATGTACACATATGGCCTCCACCTTCTAGATTTCTCACCAAATTCTGTTACAAGCATGTCAGTCTTTGCGCATATTTGCAAAAATATTGCAAGAGTAACCCCCAACACAGCCCTCTTCGGTCACTATTTTGTCCACCGCATTGAATCTGGAGAGGCACTTTCTGGCTCCATCACTTGGATTCCCAAGACATGGAATAAGGATATATATCCAGAAGGGAACTTGCACAAGAAGTGGGTAGTGTGGCATGCTGAGTAGTGTTGGATCAAGGAGAAGGATTTCCCGCCATTCTGTTCGCCCCGGCAGATGAAAGTGGTCTGCAATAAGGATTGGAGCGACTACGACCCTAAGGACGAGAAGCTCACAATCACAGTCACCAGGATCCATTGCCTCAGGTCTTCCGGCCTCACAATTTAAGTGGTTGCCGCAGATTTCCTCCGCCGCTGGATTCCCCCCTTTCAGAAAAAAGGGAGACCATCTTGGGATTTCAGGAATGCCGCAAACGTCATGAGGTTGTATCCAGGGCTGAACAACAACTTGACGGTCTTGCAGCATACTTCTCTCTGCCATGCGTTGTGCAGACAAGACGGCAAGTACAAGTTGCCGGCAGGCATAATTCCTCGGTGCAACAATTTTGCCCTAAGTGCCATCATGTCGTGATGCCGGAATGCAATGCTCATTGTGTTGTCCGAAACTTAGCTGAACCGTCAAAAGAGCACGTGCAGGAGTTCTTCGACACCTTTTTGGAGAAGGACATCAGAAAGGAGCCAGAGCTTATCTGTCCAACCACTGACAGGGAAGTGGCCTATATTGCCAGCAGGGCTGAAGAGGCACAGCTTGCCGCAAAGGATGGTGATTTCGGTCACTTGGTAGCCAAGGCTGGTGAAGAAGAAGTATGGTTCCCCAAAGAAGATCCTGCCGACGAGGGCAAGGCTGCCGGGGAGCAGGATGATGAGGTTGCCAGGGACTCCATTGACGAAGACATCCCTGAAGAGCAGTAGCACGAGAAGCCCACTGCTCTGGCAAGAAAACCACGTGTCCTTCGGAAGGCAGTTTCTGGCGAAGCAGTGCGTACTTCTTCAAGTAGCGGGGTTGCCGACAACAAGGCGACCGGCAAGGCCACGCAGCGGCAAGGAGCCCAATACAAGCCCACACGGTGCACGAGACGTACAATCGCGTAAATAACTAGAGCGACGGGGACATCACGTACGGCTGCGCCGGCGACTGGAGCGACAGGATCATCTTGATGTTTGCTTGAACTACGTCGGTATTCCCCAAAGAGGAAGGGATGATGCAGCACAGCAACGGTAGGTATTTCCCTCAGTGATGAGACCAAGGTTATCGAACCAGTAGGAGAACCACGCAACACCACGTAAACAGCTCCTACACACAAAGAACAAATACATGCAACCCGACGTAAGAGAGGGGTTGTCAATCCCTCACGGGTAAAAGGATAGGTAAAATTGTAGTAGATTGGATAAATAGATCTCGCGGGAACGCGAGATAAAATAAATAAATAAAAATTGCAGCAAGGTATTTTTGTGTTTTGGATTACTAGATCTGAAAATAAAAGCAAATAAAAATAGATCTCAAAGGCAAATATATTAAAGAAGAGACCCGGGGGCCGTAGGTTTCACTAGTGGCTTCTCTCGAGAAAAATAGCATACGGTGGGTAAACAAATTACTGTTGGGCAATTGATAGAACTTCAAATAATCATGACGATATCCAGGCAATGATCATTATATAGGCATCATGTCCAAGAATAGTAGACCGACTCCTGCCTGCATCTACTACTATTACTCCACACATCGACCGTTATCCAGCATGCATCTAGTGTATTAAGTTCATGGAAAAACAGAGTAATGCAATAAGAACGATGACATGATGTAGACAAGATCTATTTATGTAGAAATAGACCCCATCTTGTTATCCTTAATAGCAACGATACATACATGTCGGTTCCCCTTCTGTCACTGGGATCAAGCACCGTAAGATCGAACCCATCACAAAGCACTTCTTTGCATTGCAAGATAAATAGATCAAGTTGGCCAAACAAAACCCAAATATCAGAGAAGAAATACGAGGCTATAAGCAATCATGCATATAAGAGATCAAAGAAGACTCAAATAACTTTCATGGATAAAAACATAGATCTGATCATAAACTCAAAGTTCATGGGATCCCAACAAACACACAACAAAAAGAGTTACATCATATGGATCTCCAAGAGACCATTGTATTGAGAATCAAACGAGAGAGAGAAAGCCATCTAGCTACTGCCTACGGACCCGTAGGTCTACAATGAACTACTCACGCATCATCAGAGAGGCACCAATGAGGATGATGAACCCCTCCGTGATGGTGTCTAGATTGGATCTGTGGTTTCTGGAACTTGCGGTGGCTGGAATTGATTTTCGTCGACTCCCCTAGGGTTTCTGGAATATTGGGGTATTTATAGAGCAAAGGGGCGGTGCGGGAGGCCATCGAGGTGGGCACAACCCACCTGGGCGCGCCTGGGCCCCCAGGCGTGCCCTGGTGGGTTGTGCTCCCCTCGGAGCACCCCTCTGGTACTTCTTTGGCCCAACAGGTGTCTTCTGGTCCAGAAAAAATCCACAAAAAGTTTCGCTGCGTTTGGACTCCGTTTGATATTGATTTCCTGCGATGTAAAAAACAAGCAGAAAACAGCAACTGGCACTGGGCACTATGTCAATAGGTTAGTACCAAAAAATGATATAAAATGATTGTAAAACATCCAAGAATGATAATATAATAGCATGGAACAATAAAAAATTATAGATATGGAGATGTATCAGCATCCCCAAGTTTAATTCCTGCTCGTCCTCGAGTAGGTAAATGATAAAAACAGAATTTTTGATGTGGAATGCTGCCTAACATGTTCATCACATATTCTTTTCTTTGTAGCATGGACATTTGGACTTTTATATGGTTCAAAGCAATAGTCTAGTTTTGACATGAAGACTTTAATACTCAAGCATATCAACAAGCAACCATGTCTTTCAAAATATCAACACTAAAGCAAGTTATCCCTAGCCCATTATGCTCAATCATTGATCCATTCATGAAACACACTCGAATATTAGCTACACCCAATGCTCAAGTACGATCATACTGCCCCTTAGTTGGTGCTTTATAAGAGAAGATGGAGACTCAAGTAAAAATAAAAATTGCATAAAGTAAAAGAAAGGCCCTTCGCGGAGGGAAGTAGGGATTTGTAGAGGTGCCAGAGCTCAAAGCTTAAATTGAGAGATAAAAAACATTTTGAGAGGCATACTTTTCCCACCAATGAAAAGGACTTAGAGTTTCCTATACTTTCCATGCTAGATATATCATAGGCGGTTCCCAAACATAAATTAAAGTTTATTCCTTTTTCCACCATACTTTCACTTTCCATGGCTAGCCGTAGCCACGGGTGCCCTCCATACCAACACTTTCCAAGGAATTTATTATTTGATAACATAAAGTAAATTCATTTTTCATTTTGGGACTGGGCATCCCTAATACCTTTGCCGTACTCTCGTGCAATGACAAGTGACTAAACACTCATCGTGAGAATAACACATCTAGCATGGAAAAATATCGGCCACCCCTCACCGCCTCGCGAGCGGTACGAGCACACAAAAGAGAAATTTATTTTGAAAATTAGAGATGGCACATACAAATTTGCTTAGAACGGCACGGAAATACCGCATATAGGTAGGTATAGTGGACTCATATGGCAAAACTGGTTTAAAGGGTTTTGGATGCACAAGTAGTGATCATACTTAATGAAAATGAAGGCTAGCAAAAAGATTGAGAAGCGTCCAACCAAGAAACGAAAAATCTCGTAAGCAAGCATTAAGCATAATTAACACCGAATAATGCACCACAAGTAGGATATAATTTCATTGCATAGCTATTGACTTTCGTGCTCGCAAAGAGAATCACAAACCTTAACACCAATATTCTTACTAAAGCATAATTACTCATCAACAGAACTCACATATCATATCATCATATCTCAAAACTATTACTAAGAATCAAGTTTATTTTGTCCAATGATCTTCATGAAAGTTTTTATTATATCCTCCTTGGATATCTATCACTTTGGAACTAATTTCATATGTTGCTTTTACTAAGCTCAAATAAATATAAGTGAAGAACTTGAGCATAATATTTCTTTCTCTCACAATAATCTAAGTGACGCAAGAGAGAATTTCTTTAAAATTTTACTAACTCCCAAATAAATCTAAGTGAAGCATGAGAGCATTTCTTCATAAATAACTGTCGGTGTACTAAAGATTGGGCCTTTAGTACCCCATACTTGTGCACGGGCAGTTGTAGCCATACCTGCGGCAAGGCTTGTCGGGGGAACAGCCAGAGATTAATCCAAGGTTATCAAAGAGACATTCAAGCCAAGGGTCAAAAGATAAGGAGAACTGAAGACCAGAGGCTCGGCTCCCAGCAAGATCTTGCCGGGGTAGCCTGCGGAGCCCGGCAAGATTCGCACCCCGGCAAGGTTCCGCCACTATGCCACCGCTCCAGCGCAGCGACCAGCCTGGCATTCTGGTCCCATCTCTGGATGCGTGGCGAGGTGCTAGTGGAGGCGAGCTTAAGCGGTGCTGATGGGATGGCCCCTTTTTCCATTCCCAAGAAAGTAGGGACACCTAATGGACACCTCACCGTGCATTAAATGCATTTGTCCTAAACCACCAGTGGTTAGGTATGATAACCCTGTAGCTACTTTACACCTCGCATATGAACAGTTTGCCACTGTGGTTATCCCCTTTGAGCATATAAAAGGAGGCCCAAGGCAACTGCTACAGTGGAGAGAGAGGAAGGGAGAACACTCTCGGCCCATTCTGCATGCGTAGCTGCTGCACGAACACACTGTTCATTGCAAGCGCTCCAAGAACTGGGACGAAAATACTGATAATAAACTAAAGCAGGAGTAGGGTTTTATGCAGATCAGCGGCCCGAACCTGGGTAAAAATCTCCTTGCGTTGATCATCGGTTCTGCTCTTTGTGCATACCTCTCTCCCTGCCGAACCGTAAAGGGGTCCTTCGGATCCCATAGGTGTTGTACGCCGACATCTTTGGCGTGCCAGGTAGGGGGAATGAGGTTGCGCGAACCTGATCCGGTGATCAGCATGTCAGTTTCTTCACCGTCTTTGTCACTATGCCACCCAAGAAGAAGGGTGCGGCAGCGGTTGTTCCGTCTACGTCCGTCTTGCCCGTGCCTACTCGGACGGGTGACGGCGTGGATGTAGGAGATGGAGGTTTAGAGCCTCCACGGCATTCTGGTGATCCGAGCCAGGCGAGCTGCATCGTTCGCCGCGGCGACGGCAACCCGCACGCCGCTAGATCCAGAGATGGAGCCGTGCTGCCTACGGGCGGTGTAGCAAACTCCAGAGATCGGAGGACACCTTCTAAGACTCTCACGCTGGCGCAAGCGTTGCGGCCTTCCTAGGTCACACGCGACGAGCAGCGTTGTGGCGTTGGTGGTTCTGAACGTCCCCATGGAAAGACTTCTGCGTATCGATCCCAAGGTGCGCAGGCCCAGCATGCACGCCAAACTGCCGGTGGATGTGGCGCGCGGTCGCGTGATCGTGACGATGCTCCTTCTAACACTGTTAGGAGTCAAAGCACCTCACGTACCTCGCACCTGTCACCGCCGCCTACGCCAGTAGAAGCTTTGGCACGTGCGCAGCTGCTCCTCGATTTTCCTCCTGCTCCGGAGAAGATGGAGGAGTGCTAATCTACTATCCAGAGCCTCATCGGCTTCGTCAACAAGGATAGGACGCAGCCAGTGGGGCCCTTGCGGCAGCGGTCTATCGATCTGACGCGAGCCGATGGTGAGAAGACTGGAGGCGGTGCAACCACGGTGCACTCCCCTCCACGACAGCAGCAGTGATCGTCAACCCAGCGGACTGACAGCCGTGATGACGATTCCACGGCGTCATCCGATCCACGGATGCGCCGCGATCAGCGTCAAGTTCTTCGGGAACGAAGCAAAGAAGACGCTCGAACTACCATCGAGCGGCGACAGGAGGCGCGTCATCAGTCCGATAAACACGCAGGGCCTACTGTCGACAAGCCTGCGCCGGGGGACGCAGGCGACTTGCCCTATGAGGTAGGTTGTCTAGCGTTTACCCGTGAGCTGCGGCGAGTCCAGTGGCCCAACTCCCGAACGTTCAAACCAGAGGTCCCGGAGAAATATGACGGCAAGACTCACCCCTCGGAGTTCTTGAGCATCTACAACATTGCGGTGCAGGCTGCCGGGGGCCGAGATGACAAGATACTTGCCAACTACTTCCCGTTGGTGCTCAAACCCAACGTCAGGTCGTTGTTGATGCATCTGCAGGAGAATTCCATTTCTTCTTGGTCAGATCTGGGCCATCAGTTTGTTGGCGCCTTTGTTGGAGGCCACCAAGCTCCTGGCCAAGAGAGTGATTTGCATCTCCTCCCTCAAAAGGCGGGCGAACCCCTGCGCAAGTTTATCCAGTGATTTAGCCGGGTGCAATATAATATTCCACACGTTCATCCTGCCGCTGTTGTTAGCATGTTTCATCAGAACGTGCGTAACCGCAAAATGCGGGAATAGCTGGCGATGAACAAGGTCAGGAGTATTGCCCAGATTTACGCTTTGGCCGGTAAGTGCGCTAGAGCTGAAGAAGGGAGGAAACTCCCTGGTGAGGGTGTTGGCACAGGGGGCGAATCTGAGGATGAAGATGCTGCAACCCCATCAAAGAAAGGCCGTGCTTGCTGTCAAGGAATCCGGCAACCCCGGCACCGCCAAGAAGGCCAAGGTTGACGACCCCGGCAAGGAAGTTGCCGGGTGCACTTCCTGTCCGGCCTTAGCGGCTGCCGACAAGCCGGAAGGCTCCGGCAAACAGTTTTGCAAGATCCATCGCACCAAGAGCCACGATCTCCAAAATTGCCAGCAAGTTGAGTAGCTTGTTGAGAAGCAGAGAGCTGAGTATGAAAGACGAGACAAGGAGAAGGACCAGGACAGTGCTGAGGGATCTGGCAAGAAGCATGGTGGCCGAGGAGGCTGCCGCGGCAAGGCTAAGCAACAGAAGGAGAGGCCCGCCCGAGGCCGCGACAAGGACGAGGGAGGCGATGATGATGAAGAAGACGACGAATCCAGTGAGCACGAGTTTCAGAAAGCCACAGAGGCCATGTGTATTGACGGGGGTGCCTCGTTGCATTCTTCTCACCGCCGACTTAAACAGTGGGTGCGTGATGTTAATGCAACGGAGCAATCGTTTGATGCACGGAAACCTTTAAAGTGGTCCAACACGCCTATCATTTTTTACGCGAGGATCACCCTGATAGCACAACTGCGGTCGGGTGCTTGCCCTTGTTGGTCTCACCAACAATCCGCAACCTCAAGGTGACAAAAATGCTAGTTGACGGTGGGGCCGGGCTGAACTTAATCTCGCCGGACGTGCTCAAGAAGCTGCAAATTCCTGATGAAGATCTTGAGGAAACGGGCATGTTTTAGGGGATCAATCCAGGAAGGACCCAGCCAAAAGGCAAGATTACGCTACTGGTAACATTTGGTAGCGAGCTCAACTATAGGACAGAGAAGGTAGTGTTCGATGTCGCCAAGATCCCTATGTCATACAATGGGATCCTTGGCCACCCAGCGCTGGCTAAGTTCATGGCGGCATCACACTATGCGTATAATGTGTTGAAGATGCCCGGACCGATAAATGTCATCACTATCCACTCCGACAAGAAGGATGCACTAATCTGCACCGACCAACTGTACCGGGAGGCAGCCGCAGCACCTGCCATCAAGGCATATGCTCCTGCCGCTGGAACTCCCGGGGGGAGGAAGAAGACCGGCAAGATCTCTAGCGCAAACCCCGGCAAGCGCACCTCCTCGGAGTGCTGCGCTTCCGTTGAGGACGCACCAGAGAGTTCCACCGGCAAGAACAAGAAGTCCAATGCTACTCCACTAGAGATCAAGAAGGTGCCCATCAAGGAGGACGGAATGGGAGGAACTTTCACCATAAGTTCCACCCTAGATGACAAATAGGAAAGCGCGCTCGTTGCCTTCCTGCGGGTGAATGTCGATGTGTTTGCATGACATCCGTCTGACATCCCCGGTGTTCCCAGGGAGGTAATTGAGCATCACCTTGCTGTCTGTCCTCACGCGCGGCCAATCAAGCAGAAGGTGAGGAAGCAAGCCTTGGAGCGGCAAGAATTCATTGCCAAAAAAATCAGGAAGTTAGAAATGGCAGGGTTGGTCAGAGGAGTGCTTCACCCAACGTGGTTGGCCAATCCGGTTGTAGTGCGCAAGGCGAATTGGAAAATGGAGGCTGTGTATTGATTATACAGACATCAATAAAGCCTGTCCAAAAGATCCTTTCCCCTTGCCGCGCATCGACCAGATTGTGGACTCCACTTCTGGTTGTGACCTACTTTCGTTCCTTGATGCCTACTCGGGATATCATCAGATCTTCATGGCAAAAGAAGATGAAGAAAAGACCGCATTTATCACCCCATGTGGTACGTATTGTTTTATACGAATGCCTTTCGGGTTGAAAAGTGCTGGTTCTACATTTGCGAGGGCGGTCCAAATTGGTTTTGAGCCTCAGCTACATAGAAATATGGAAGCATACATGGATGACATAGTGGTCAAAACCAAGGATAAAGAGACGCTCATACAAGATCTAGAAGAAACATTTACAAATCTGAGCAAGATCAATTTAAAGCTCAATCCTGAGAAGTGTGTGTTTGGCGTCCCTTCCGGCAAGCTTCTCGGGTTCTTTGTATCTCAGCGTGGGATCGAAGCGAACCCCGACAAGACCAAAGCTATTGAGCAGATTGAAGCACCAAGACGCGTCAAGGATGTACGTCGTCTTGCCGGCTGCGTTGCTGCCTTAAGCAGGTTCATCTCCAAATCCGCTGAGCGCGCCCTGCCCTTTTTCAAAATTTTGAAGAAGGCAGGTCCAATGAGATGGACTCCGGAAGCGGAGGCAGCGCTGCAAGATTTGAAGAGGTACCTTTCCTCTCCGCCGACGCTAGTCGCACCTATGCCACAAGAGCCGTTGCTGTTGTATCTAGCGGCAACAAATCAAGTGGTTAGTGTTGAGTTAGTGGCGAAGAGAGAAGCTGACGAGGAGGCAACGGCAGCAGCAGGACCGTCAAGTGACGCGCCGGGATCTTCCCCGGCAAGATCTGGTGCCGGCAAGACAGGATCTGCGCAGTCAGAGGAATCAGTGCAAAAGAGGAAGACGGTACAGCGTCCAGTTTATTTTGTCAGCTCCCTTTTACAGGGAGCTAGGTCAAGATACTCTGGTGCGCAGAAGTTGCTCTTCGGCCTTCTCATGGCCTCGAGGAAGCTGCGCCATTATTTTCAAGCACATGAGATTACCGTCGTCACTCGCTTCCCGTTGCAGCGGATTTTGCGAAATCCAGAGGCAACCGGCAGGATTGTGGAGTGGGCATTGGAACTATCAAGTTTTGGTCTCAAGTTTGAAAGTACTTCAGCAATTCAGAGTAGAGCCTTGGCGGAGTTCATTGCGGAATAGACCCCAACGCCAGACGAAGAGATTCAAGAAACGACTCTTCCCGGCAAGGAAACAGATCGAGAATGGATTATGTACTTTGACGGGGCTTTCTCGCTGCAAGGCGCCGGTGCTGGCGTGCTGCTTGTCGCACCAATCGGAGAGCACCTCAAGTATGTAATTCAGATGTATTTTCCCCGGGAGAGCTCGACAAACAACACTGCGGAGTACGAAGGCCTGCTTGCCGGTCTCTGGATCGCGGCGGACCTTGGTATCAAGAAGCTCATCATCTGAGGTGATTCACAGCTTGTTGTCAGGCAAGTCAACAAAGATTATCAGAGTCCATTAGTGCAAGCCTATGTCGATGAAGTGAGAAAAATGGAAGAGCGCTTTGACGGTCTGCAAACAAAGCACATTCCTCGTGCCGAAAACAGTATTGCAGATGGCCTGTCAAAGCGCGCTGCCCTCAAGTTACCTGTGGAACCAGGAACTTTTGTGCTCCATTTAACTCAGCCATCTGTAGCGCCATCAATGAGGCAAGAAAGGAGAAGGAAGTTGAATTCTGGTCAGTACTTTCCGGCAGAGCTCCTGGGAGCCGCCGGCAAGGAAGTCGCCGGGATCAACGGCAAGCCTGCCGGGGAACAACAGGCTCCAGCAGGGGCTCAGGCCCTTGCCGTCGAGACAAACATTCTCTCGGCAGAAGAGATGCCTTTAGTCCTAGTTGTCGAGCCCCAGGCTCCAGCTTGGGCACAGCCCATTGTCCATTTTCTTTAGACAGGAAAACTCCCTAAGGAGCAGGAAGAAGCGGAAAAAGTAGCCCGTCAGTCTAGCATGTACCAGTTTGTCGATGGCATTCTATACAGGAAGAGACTGAACGGTGTGAAATTGAAGTGTATTCCTCGGGAGGATGGACTGGAGCTGTTGGCAGCGATACATGGAGGCATATGTGGCTCTCACATAGGATCAAGAGCGCTTGTTGGAAAGGCATTACGACAAGTTTTTTTTGGCCCACTGCTCTCCAGGATGCGGCTGCACTAGTAACCAAGTGTGAAGCGTGCCAATTTCATTCAAAGAAATCGCTTCAGCCAGCTCAAGCTCTTCAGACAATCCCTCTCTCCTGGCCATTTTTGGTCTGGGGGCTCGACATACTGGGCCCTTTTCCCGTGCTACCGGGGGCATTGAGTACTTGTACGTAGCAATCGACAAGTTCACAAAGTGGCTGGAGGTGGAAGAGGTGAGGAAGGTGATAGCACAATCAGCCGTCAAGTTCTTTAAAGGAATAGTTTGCTGTTTCGGTGTGCCCAACAGGATCATCACCGACAACGGCACACAGTTCACAAGTCGCACCTTCATGCAATACGTCCAAGACCTTGGCGGCAAAATTTGTTTTGCCTCTATTGCCCACCCGAGAAGCAACGGCCAAGCGGAGAGGGCTAATGCTGAAGTGTTATGCAGTCTCAGGACCAGAACTTTTGACAAGCTGAAAAAGTGCGGAAGGCGCTGGATTGATGAGTTACCGGTGGTTCTTTGGTCAATCAGAATGACACCAAATCGAGCCACTGGCCAGACACCCTTCGCTCTGGTTTACGGAGCGGAAGCGGTTCTCCCCACAGAACTCATATACGGGTCACCTCGAGTGCTCGCTTATGATGAGCTTGAGCAAGAGCAACTGTGGCAAGATGACATTGTGCTCCTTGAGGAGGATCGTCTTCAGGCTGCTGTGCAAGCTGCACGCTACCAGCAAACTTTGTGCCGCTACCATAGCCGCAAAGTTCATGCCCGAAGTCTTGAGGAAGGCGACCTTGTTCTTCAACGGATTCAGTCCGCCAAGAATTCAAACAAGTTGATGCCGAAGTGGGAAGGCCCTTATCGGGTAGTACGAGTCACCAGGCCTGGCGCTATCTGCCTGGAGACCGAGGATGGTGTTCCAGTGAGCAACTCTTGGAATATTGAACATCTTCGCAAGTTCTACCCATAAGGCGCGGTTGCCGGGGGCCCCCGACAACCTCCTTTTGTACGAGTCTTGCCGGCAAGGCATATTATCCTTTATACAAAGCCAGGCACAGACCCTGTGCGCAGTTGAATAAGCTTAAGTGTTGTACATTTCTTGTTGATTTCCATGTTTATATTTATGCATGCTTGTCAGAGATATTGCATGACACTTGCTCCCGGTAAGCATTAACGAACCACCAAGGTTCCATATCTCTGTTTTCTCTTCTTTCTTCTTCTCAAGGGATAGAAGGTTCCCTCGTGCGCAAGTTTGCCGGGAGGGAAAGGAAGGTATGGATACCAATGGGCGATGTTCAGAATTGATGTCATGCCGGAAGGAGTACAGCGACAGAAAGCTAAGTTGCGAAACTTTGAGCAAGTTTTTCAATTTTTACTATCAAGCTATTTTCTTTAGACGATTTCGGCCCTTGTATGGAAAACCTGCACGCGAAGGAACCCTTGTCATAATTGGTTGCGCCCTTATTTTGTTTCGAGTCCGCTCAATAGTCTAAGTGGCTGCACCAAGAGCGCCAAGGTGTCTTGCCGGCTGCTGCAACTCCAGCAGGCTGCTGAAGTCCCGCACCCAGCGCTCGCGGCAGGTTGCGTGCCAGCAAGTTTCCAGTAAGCGTAGGGCGTATACCATACGGAAAGAAATCGGACAGGGGAAATAGCATGCATGTATTCAATCATAGCAAGTTATATTACATCAATAGTTGCCGCAGTTCTAACTTAAGACTAAATTGTCCTTGGCATGGAATGGCGGCGGCAAGGAAAAATGAGACGGCTAGTCCCTGCGCTGGCCTTCAACCCTCTTGATTGAATCTACCTTCTCAAGGATGGGCATGACAAGCTCCTCAAGTGCCTTGAGATCTGCATCCTTCGGCAAGCGGTCGAGCACGTTGGTGAGGTCAACGCCAGGGTTCTTATGCACCACCTTGATAAGTACCTTGCGGAGGACGGCCCGGCAAAGCTTGCAGGATTCATTGGCCAATTGGGTCGCTCGGTTGGACTGGAGCAGCTTCAGAGCATCAATGATGCTTTCGAAGAACATGGTCAGCCTGGCGCTCGGGGATATCCTTTCTTCATAGGAATACCTGAAGTTTTGCAGACCATCCTGGCCCATGGTTGACAATTGTGCTGTGAGCCTCTCCGTGGTGTCGACAAGGCGGTCAGTCCAGATTTTCACACCCTTCTCATAGTCAATTTGGGCGGCGGCAGCGCTCTTAAGCAAGTTCCTCTCATCCTGGAGATCTTTGCTTAGGGCCTTCTCGCGGGCCCTGCCGTCCTCAAGAGACTTTTCCAGTGTGGTCAACTTCAGCCTCAGATCGGCAATGGCATCATTGGTTGAAGAGAGCTGCTTGGTTTTGTCGGATATAGCAATTTGCATCTCCGCCAGGCTGTGGAGAGTTTTCTCCCTATCGCCTTTGAGCGTCGAGAGCTCCTTGCTGTGTTCCTCAAGATCCACCTCCAGCTTCTTCACTTTGTTGCTCAGCTCGTTCTTGGTGGCCTCTGCAGCCTCAACGGCATCGATGGTTTCCTTGAGCTTGTTGGCGTGATCTGCAGTTAAAGCTTTGAGTGCCTGCATGTGCTTCTGCTCCAGTTCCTGGGTCCGCTGCATGACAAGCTTTTCAATTTCTTCGTCCTTGCCGTGGAGTTTGGCAGCAAGTGCCTGTTCCCGCGCGACAAGATCTTCTTCGTGAGTGTCAAGCCCAATGCGGTGCTCCGTCAAGAAAGCATCCTCAGCGGCAATCCTTTGTGGAGCTTCCTCTTGCGCCTTCTCTATGTCAGACTGCTTCAGGAGGAGCTCCGTCCAGCTTTGGCTCACTTGTTCCCGGTTGGCAGTCAACTCCTGAAGGGCCTCGGCGTACCAGATCTGCATTTGCTCAACGCGCTTCTGGAAATCCGCCTCGGCTGCTTCGACAACTTCAGCTCTGGAGCCTGCCTTCTCCTTTCGAGCACGGTGGAGTGCTTGGAGCTTGCGGAAATTATTGCCCATGGCCTGAAGGAGCTGATCTTCTTCAGATTTGCCGCTGTTGGCGATTGGTTCATCGACCATCTCGAGCCCGGCAGCGGTGATGATTTCTTCATCAAAAGTTTCCCCTTCGGTCGGCGCTCCAATACTTGCCGTCCGCGGCAAGTTGACGAATAGGTTGTCGCCAACCTTGAGATATTTGCTCGATGAGGGAGCCTCAGATGTCGATGGTTGATCCTCGATAATCATCTCACCGGTGGCTGGAGGCTCTATGGCCGATGTAGCGCCTGGCGCTCCTGCGTCAGGAATGCCGTCAGTATGGTCATCAGTCTCCTCGCCGGCCCTCTCGGCAGATTCCTTAGTGGCTTCCTCGGCAGCAGCTTCGCTGTCCTCGACAGTGGCGTCTTTGGCGGCCTCGCTAGCAGCGATCTTGTCAGCTTCGGCGGCAGCATCTCTGGCGGTATCCTCGATGACAACATCGACGTCCATGTGTTCCATCACAGGGAATTCTGGAGGACGAAGGAGGGAAACAAAGTAAGATCAAGATTGAAGTTCAAGAAGACAAAGAGAGAGAAAGATAAAGGAAAGAATGACAAGTGATCTAAGGCAAGCAGTCACCTGCGTCAACCTGTTGAGGGGTGGCTTCATCCCTCCCGGCAACATTGGTTGCAGGGAAAAGGTTGCCGGTGCCCATGTTTGCCGGCTCCTCCTTTTCCAAGGTAGGCTCATCGGTAGGAGCTCTTGCCGGAGATGTGCTTGTGGGCGGCATGGTTGACGGAGGCGGCATGACGGGGGCATCCTCCAATGACTCTCCCTGTTGTTGTCCTTCTCCCGCAAGCCCAAAGATATAAGTGGCAAAGGTAGAAACCTCAGCACCCGCCAGCGGAAAACGAGTAGTGGACTCACGCCGGGGGCTGTGCTGGGGGTTGCGTCGAGGGCTAAGCTCTGGGCTGATGATGATAGTTTCTGGTACGCTTGCAGAGCTTGTCGGGGGCTCGTCGCCCGTGGAAGTCTTCGCCCTCTTCGCCATCCTTTTCGCCAAAGTTTCTGCATCACTGCAGAGACAAAGCAAAGCAAGGCAATGAGATCAATCGAATTCAGAATTTGGGATATAAAGGCTGTGATAGGATACTTACTCTTCCTCTTCTCGTTCCGGGCTGAAACCGGAGATGTCAAAATCAACCTCCATTGTAGTGCTCGTATGGGGAGGCGGAGGAGGGGTCCTGGGTCACTTGGCTGCAGCAGGTGCAGTGGGCTTGCGTGACTCTGCCGCCTCGGCCTCCGGTGCTGTTGTGTGAGACTCCCCTGACGCTCCAGTGGTTGCCGCAGGTGTGTGTCTCATGCGCCGCACGGGTTGCTGTCGAACTCCTTGCCGCGGTGCAGCCTTGCCAGCCACCTTCTTGCTGGGAGCCTCACTGCTCGAAGAAGTTTGGCTTGCTGGGACGCCAGAGGCGGATTTCCGAAGGACACGCTTTGCCTTCTTTGGAACTGGGGGCTCCTCCTGCGGCTGTTCTTCGGCTGCGTCCTCGTCAGATGAGCTCTCGGCGGCTGCGCTGCTCTGTTCCCCGGCAGCCTTGTCCTCCCCGGCAGGATCCTCTTCCAATATGACTTCTGCATCGCTGGTTTGCCATTCCATGAAGCCGACGCTGCCGGCCTCCGCGGCAAGATTCACCTCTTCCACCCTAGTGGCAATATACGCCACATCTTCATCAGTGGTGGCGCAGATGAGGTTTGTTTCTTCCCGGATGGCCCTCTCTGACAAGTCTTCGAAGAACTTTTGTGCTTGCTCCGCAGATGGCTCGACCCAAGTTGCGTCAAGGCCATGGGCGTTAAACATTGGCATTGTGGCGATGATTGACCCCAGGGCGGAGTTGTTGCACAAAGGGATAATTCTCGCCGGCAACTTATGCTTGTCCTCGCGCTGAAATAGCCTGTGGCGGAGAGCGCCAAGCTGCATAATTGTCAAGTTATTGTTCAGTCCGGGGTGCAGCCTCATGATGTCTGCCGCGTTCTGTAACTCCCAAGCTGGTCTCCCCTTATTCTGCAGAGGGGCGATGCGGCGGTGAAGGAAGTCCGAGCCAATCACCTCTATTGTGACCTGGCAGCTTTTAAACGGAGGATCCTGGTGGTGGCAATCGTGAGCTTGTCATCTTGAGCATCGAGATCACTCCAGTCCTCGCCATGGACCGCCTTCTACCGTCGGGGCCAATAGAATGGATGCGGATCTGCTTCCTTGATCCTGCACCACTCGGACTGCCATTCTTCCCACTTCTCGCGGTAAATCCCATCTGGATATATCTCCTTGTTCCATGCCCTTGGAATCCAGGCGATAGAACCAGAAAGGGCTTCCCCTTTTTGGATGTGAGGAATAAAGTAATGGCGGAAGAGGGTAGTGTTGGGAACTACTCCGCCAAAGTTTTCGCAAAGATAGAGATGCATGTTACGGCATTCGGCGTGAAATCCAGGAGATAGAAGCCGTATGTGTACATGATGTCAATAAAGAAATTGGAGAATGGGGGACAGAGCCCGCAATAAAAGTAAGCGGCAAAGAAGGGATATCTATCTGGTCCGCCTTTGGAAGAAGAACCTGGGGCCACGCGAGTCGCGGGATGAGCCTTCGTCTCCCTCGCCCACATGCACTGGTAACGGTTCTTCAAGGCCTTCGCGTCGAACATCGGAGTGAAGACGATGTACTTCTTCCGCATCTTCGCCAGCTCGCTCTCCGGGACATCGGCTTTCGTCTCCTTGCTCTTGCCTTTACCCTTGTGAGCCTTGGGCGGCATGGCGGTTGCAAAGGCGGAAGCCGAGGATAGAGCGGCTGCTGAGGCGGTGAGCGGATGAGGAGAAGCTCTGCTCTGGGCTCGGGAGAGAGAAGGTAATGGCGGGTTCCAGATTGGAAAGAAGAGGGGGTAAATGGGCAGCGCTTCTGCGGATTCCTTTTTATGGGGAAGGAGCGAGGCTGCCTCTTTTACTGCCCAATGTGAATACGCCTATACGAGCGCGCTGCGGCCGCGGCCGTTCGGCGCATGCTTCCCACGTCGCGCATTCAACGCGCGTAGTGGGGAAGCGCAGTAAGCGGAATAATTGCAAGCAGTTAACCCCTGCCACGCATGCCCGTGCACTGTTTGGGCCTAGCCCAACAACGCCTCGCACTCGTGTGTGGCCTAGGCCCGGGGGCTCCTGTCGATGTACTAAAGATTGGGCCTTTAGTACCCCATACTTGTGCACAGGTAGTTGTAGCCTTACCTGCGGCAAGGCTTGTCGGGGGAACAGCCAAAGATTAATCCAAGGTTATCAAAGAGACATTCAAGCCAAGGGTCAGAAGATAAGGAGAACCGAAGACTAGAGGCTCGGCTCCCGGCAAGATCTTGCCGGGGTAGCCTCCGGAGCTCGGCAACATTCACACCCCGGGAAGGTTCCGCCACTGTGCCACCGCTCCAGTGCAGCGACCAGCCTGGCATTCTGGTCCCATCTCTGGATGCGTGGGGAGGCGCTAGTGGAGGCATGCTTAAGCGGTGCTGATGGGATGGCCCCTTTTTCCATCCCCAAGAAAGTAGGGACACCGAATGGACACCTCAGGGTGCATTAAATGCATTTGTCCTAAACCGCCAGTGGTTAGGTATGATAACCCTGTAGCTACTTTACACCTCGCATATGAACAGTTTGCCACTGTGGTGATCCCCTTTGAGCATATAAAAGGAGGCCCAAGGCAACTGCTACAGGGGAGAGAGAGGAAGGGAGAACACTCTCGGCCCATTCTGCATGCATAGCTGCTGCACGAACACACTGTTCATTGCAAGCTCTCCAAGAACTGGGACGAAAACACTGATAATAAACTAAAGCAGGAGTAGGGTTTTACGCACATCAGCGGCCCGAACCTGGGTAAAAATCCCCATGCGTTGATCATCGGTTCTGCTCTTTGTGCATACCTCTCTCCCTGCCGAACCATAAAGGGGTCCTTCGGATCCCATAGGTGTCATACGCCGACAATAACAAAGCACACCGTGCTCAAAAAGATATAAGTGAAGCACTAGAGCAATTCCATAGCTCATAAAAATTTAAGTGAAGCAGTAATGTCCGAGGAAGACCTTGCCGGGCATGGTGAAACTGCCAGGGAACAGGGCGACACGGCTGCCGGGGCCCCTTCTGACGAGGACACAGCTGAGGAACAACTGCACGAGGAGCCCCCAGCTCCAGAGAAGAAGAAGCGCGTTCTTCAGAAAGCCGCCTCTGGCGTCCCAGCAAACCAACCCTCCTCGAGCGGTGAGGTTCCCGGCAAGAAGGCAGCCGGCAAGACTGCGTAGAAACAAGAAGCTCAATAGCCACACGTGTGACGTACGAGACGCACGACCGTGGCAACAACTGGAGCGGCGAGGGCATCTCATATAGCAGCACTGGCAGCCGGAGCGGCAGGATCACATCAATCCACCTCTCCTGCCACAGTCAAGCGACCTAGGACCCCTCCTCCGCCCCCTCACACGGATACTGCAGAGGAGGTCGACTTTGGCCTCTCCGCTTTTAGCCCGGAGAGAGAAGAGTAAGGGTCCTGTCATATCTTTTTGCTTCTGAATTTCTAGTTTACTTAACTCATCTGTCTTGCTTTGGCCTGTCTTCGTAGCAATATGGAAATGTTGGCGCAAAGAATGACGAAGAGGGCAAAGACTTCAACGGGTGACTAGCCCCCGGCATGCACCGTGGATGCGCCAGATCTCATCGTCATCAGCCCGAAGCTCTGTCCTCTTCGCAGCCCCCAACACAGCCCCCAGCATGAGTCCACTACTCATTTCCTGCAGGTGGGGCATTGAGGTGTTAATCTTTACTACTGACATCACTGGGCTTTGCAGGAGAAGAACGGCAACAAGGAGAGCCATCGGAGGCCGTCCCTGACGTGCCGCCCCTGTCAACCACGCTGCCCAGAGGTGAATCCCCAGCAAGAGCTTCCACTGGCGAGCCCATCCGCCTTGAAGAGGAGCCGGCAAGTACGAGCACCGGTAGTCCTGTACCGGCAACTAATGTTGTCGGGAAAGTAGAAACCACCTCTCAACAGCTCGACACAGGTAAGCCACTTGCCTCTGAGTATCTGTCACTCTTTCTGTATTTTTGTCTTCTTGAACTTCAACCCCGGTCTCATCTTGTTTCTTTCCCTGGTCTTCAGTTCTTCCCTTGATGGAACAAATGGATGTTGATATCGTCACCGAGGAGACCGCCAAGGATGCTGCCGCCGAGGCCGACAAGATTGCTGCTGATGAATCCGCCAAGGATGCACAGGAGGAAACCACCAAGAGGTATGTTGAGAGGGCCGGCAAGGAGACCGGTGACCATACTGATGGCATTCCACCCACAGGAGCGCCTGGCGCTACACCAGTCATAGAGCCCCCAGTTGCCGGCGAGGCAGTTGCCGAGGATCAACCATCAACATCCGAGGCTCCCTCGTCGAGCAGATACCTTAGGGTTGGTGACAACCTGTTCGTCAGCATACCAGGGACGGCAAGCACTGGGGTGCCAACTGAAGGGGAAATTTTTGATGAGGATGTCATGGCCGCTGCCGGACTCAAGATTGTTGACGAGCCATGCACCAGCAGCAGCGGGTCCGAGGAAGAACAGCTTATCCAAGCCATGAGCAGCAACTTTCAGATGCTCCAGGCCCTTCACCGCACCCGGAAAGAGAAGTTGGACTCCAGGGAAGTAGTTACTGAAGCAGCGGAGGCAGATTTCCAGAAGCGCGTTGCGGAAATGCAAGTCTGGTACACCGAGGCCTTCTAGGAGCTGATGGTTGGCCGGGAACAACTAAGCCAGAGTTGGAACGAGTTCCTCTTGAAGCAGTCTGACGCTGAGAAGGCACAGGAAGAGGCCGCGCTGCGGGCCGCTGCAGAGGAAGCTTGCTTAACACAACTCCATGTCGGGCTTGACGCTCAGGAAGAGGACCTTGCTGCTCACGAGGAGGCACTTGCCGCCAAGCTCCGCAGCAAGGATGAGGAGATCGATTGGCTTGTCGCGCGGCGGACTCAGGAGCTAGAGAAGAAAGACAAGGAGACGCTCGAAGCTCTGACTGGAGATCACGCTGGCAAGTTAAAGGAAGCCATCGATGCCGCCGAAGCCGCAGAGGCCGCCAAGAACGAGCTGGGCGATAGAGTAAAGGGGCTAGAGGCGGACCTCGAGGAACACGGTAAGGAGCTCTCGACGCTCAAAGCCGACAGAGAGAAGACTCTCTACAGCTTGGCGGAGATGCAAACCTCCATGTCCGACAAGATCAAAGAGCTCTCCTCAGCCAAAGAATCCATCGCTGATCTGACTCTGAAGCTGACCATGCTGGAGCAGTCCCTGGCGGATGGCAAGGCTCGCGAGAAGACTTTGATCAAGGACCTTTAGAATGAGAAGGACCTGCTCAAGAGCGCCGCCGCCACTTATAATGATTTTGAGAAAGGCGTGAAGATCTGGACTGAGTGCCTTGTCGATGTCGCGGAAAGGATTGCAGCAGAGCTGTCCAGCATGGGCATGCAGAACTTAAAATACTCCTCCTACGACAGGGTGTCTCCGAGTGCCAAGCTGACCATGTTCTTCGAGGGCATCGTCGATGCCTTGAAGCTGCTCCATTCTGAGCGAGCGACCCATCTGGCCAACGAATCTCGCAAACTCTGCTGGGCGGTCCTCCTCAAAGTACTCGTCAAGGTGGTGCACAGGAACCCCGGCATCAACCTTACCAACGTCCTTGATCGCCTGCCGTAGAACATCGACCTCAAGGCACTCGAAGAACTTGTCGCGCCCATCGTCGATGAGGTGGACCAAGTCAAGAGGGTCGAGGGACAACGCAAGGACTAGCCGCTTTGCTTCCCATCATCACCATCAAGTCCCAAGCGCTAGCCTACTTCCTAGTCGACTGGGCCGAGACCCAGTACTTGCCGCCTGCGCTGGATTCCACTCATTGGTGGATGCACTTTGACGGCTCGAAGATGCACACCGTTTTGGGAGTCGGCATCATCCTCACCTCTCCCAAAGGCGACAAGCTCAAGTACACGCTGCAGATTCACTTTGCCACCTCCAATAACGTGGCCGAATATGAGGCGCTCGTACACGGACTTCGGCTAGCCAAGGAGATTGGCATCCGCCGGATTCTGTGTTACGGCGACTCGGACTTAGTGGTCCAGCAGTCGTCTGGCGACTGGGACGCCAAGGATGCAAACATGGCGAGCTACCGCTTCCTCGTCCAGCAGATCAGCGGGAACTTCGACGGGTGCGAGTTCCTTCATGTGCCAAGGGCCGACAACGAGCCAGCCGACGCACCCAGCGGCCAGCCTTCAACGGAGTTTGAATTACACCCCAACGTGTGGAACTGCGCGTAATTAACTTGTTTGTTCAAAGCATAAGACAGAAGAAACTTAAAAGATAAGCGGCCGCCTAGGCCAAGGGCGCGGCAGGCGGCGTGGACAAGTCAGCGGAGATAGAGGCGCCGGCTGGTGGAGCGTCCGACTGGCGGGTCTCGGATTGGTCGGCGTCGGCAGGAGTCGACGCGGTCTCCCGCGGCTCGCTGGTCGAAGCCCGATCGGGCTGAGGCTGGCCGGTTGCTCCACCATCCAGTGCGGCGCCCTCGCCTTCCTCATCTTCATCATCCTCGCCTTCATCGCTGGAAGCGATCTCCTCCGCCGAGTCCTCCCCCTCTGCCGGGTCCAGACCAAACCAGGAAGGCGGCACCTCAGCGCCGTCCTCTTCCCACTCCAGGATAAAGACGGCGGTGTCAGCGTACTCGGCTAGGGTCGCTGCGCGATTGACGAGCTCGTCGCGCACCGCATCCAGCTCGGGTCCGGCCTCCTGACGGAAGGAGGCTAGCTGGGCCAGCTCCACCCCCGGGTACCAGGCCTTGATGAACTCCAGCGCCGTCTGAGTGCCTGCTCGAGCCTCAGCGCCCTTCCAGGCCTCAAATCGTTCGACCGCCACCTCCTGCCAGTCGGCAGTCCAACTGGGAGTGCGAGGAACCTGAGCGTCCGGCCAGAGCACGGCCAGGACCTGCGATCCGGCGCGCTAAAGACGGCGAAGAAAACGGAGCGCTGGCTCAAGGCGCATCTTGATGGCCAAGAGCTGCTCGCCCAGGTTGCGGGGCGCATTCGGCGGAATGTCGGTACCCGTCCTCCTCCGCTATTCGCGTTGCGCCTCGATGGCCTGGCAGATGGCAACGGAGTGACCAGGAAGAAATTCTGTCCAAAAGAAGACCAAGAATTCAGAAGCCGGCCCCCCGAAGCAGCCGGCGACTAAGCAACAAAGAAGAAAGGACATTACCTTCAACCATGTCCTCAATCACTCCGTAGCCATCCGACAGAGGCTTCTCCCTCTCGACCCAGTCTGAGCGCTAAGTCTCGAACTCAGCCTTGAGGAGCGTTTCCCCATCCTTCAGCTGCCGGACCTCCGCCTTGTGCTTCTCCGCCTGGTCCGCCAGCTCCTTCGCAAGTCGGTCGCACTCCTTGGCGGCTTGGCTGCACTCCTGCTCCTTGGCATGGAGCTCAGTCTCGAGCTCGCCCACGCACACCCGCAGCTCAGTGGCGGCCCTGCCAACACAAGAAAGAAACATCAGCATCAACCAAAGACAAGAAGTTGCCGGAAGATCCGGCCCGACTGCTCAGCAGTCGGCCCAAATCTCGGGGGCTACACCCAGCGGGCGTGGAAAGACGGCCGTACTCACCTCGGCTCACATTCAGGTCGGCAGTCCGCTTGGCCAGCAGCCTATTCTGGGAGTTAAAGGCGGCCGCGCGCAGATTGTGATACTTCTGCAAGAAGAGCAATGCTTCAACATACGCCTTGGAGTTCCAACCCACCTGCTCAGCAGCCGGCTCGGAACTTGGGGGCTACACCCAGCGGGTGCGCTCGCGCGCCCCCACTGAATACTACAAAAAAGCAAAAAGGATAACTCAAGCAAGTACCCGGACAGTTTCCTGCATCGCCGTCAGCTCTTTCCCCGCCTGCAGGAGGGTGGTGCCATGGGCCTTGAATGGCGCACAAGGACGCGGGTCGCCACCGCATGGCCCACCACCCGCTCAGAGCTGGATGGCAGCACCTCCGGTACTTCGGGCCGGCTGCCTTGCTCGCCAGCAGTCGGCGCGCGTAGAGGCACGTCCATCTCCGGGATGACAGGGTCAGCCCTTCCCCTCTCCAGCGCCGTCTGGTCGGCCCCAGCTCCTCCGGTCGATGCCTGGCCCTCCACCACCAGTGGCTTTGCTTGCTGCGGACCGGTGGCCTCAGGAACTCCGCTGCGCTCTAGCTCCTCCGCCCGCGCCTTGGTCGCCGCATCCGTCTGCTCCTTGGCCGCTGCGTCGGCCTGCGCCTTCGCCGCCGCGTAGGCCTCCGCCCGCGCCACGTTTGCCGCCTCTGCCTCTGCCTGAGCCGCTGCGTCCCGCTCCTGCTGCGCCTCCCGCGCGTTCCTCTCCGTCGCCTCCCGAAGGGCGGCGGCCGGGTCCACGCGGCGGGCGTCTTCGGGGCCGCCTGCCGACCCAATCACCCAGGGAGACGGGGCCCACAACACAGAAAGTGGAGCCCTACATAGCACGGCAAGTGAAGATAAGAAGGTTGGAAGGGAAAAACCAATCGCAAGACAGAAATCCACAAGAAAAAGAAAAACCAAGACAGAAAGGATCAAGATGAAAAGCGGCCAAAATACTTACGCGGACACCATCGGACGCTGCTTCAGGCCCTTCCGGATGGCGTCCGCCTTCGTGGCCTCTTGCCGCTTGGTCGCGACAACTGTGGACTTGGCCTTCTTGGATGACCGGCTGCCGAACATCCTGATGTCGGCACGACGCTTCGATGTGCCGGGTGCTCCAATCGGCGCCGCCGAGGAGCCGTCGCCTGTCCTGCCGGCGCCAGGGGTGCGGCAGGGCTCATCGTCTTCCTCGTAGTCATCTGGCCATTCCCCTATGCCGCCACCTGCAGGCCCGCCTGCTGCATCGCCGCCTCCAGCGGCATCATCCTCCTACAACGCGGCCGCCCCCAGCTCGGGGTCGTCCACATCACTCTTCGCGCGGTCCGCCATGTACTGATGGCCTGGATCCGGCGTGTCGACCGCCGTCTGGCTTTGGAAGTGCTGCATCATAGCCTGGCGGTCAGACGGCGCCAAGAACTTGGCACAAGCAAAGAAAAAGAATCAGAACTAACCGGAGGCGGCGGATTGGCGCGGCTGTACGGCTCCTTGCCGAACTGCCAGCTCTCCTCATTGAGCTTGCAGTCAGAGAAGTAATTGACGAGCCGGACCACCTTCACAGTCGGCAGCGCCTTGGTGGACATCCGGCATGGGTCCCGGCGGCCGCTCATGCTGTCGATCAGATGAGGCCGGGCTTGGAGGGGCAGCACCTGGCGTTCGACGAAGGCGGCCAGCAGATCCGATGCCTTGAGGCCCTCCAACTCCATCATCTCTTGGAGCTGGGTGAGGGCCATGGTGATGGCGGCCGACGGCGTCTTCGGCCGAAATTTCCAGTTGCTCCAGGGCTCGAGAGGCGGGCCGACTGCATAAGCCGGCAGGTTAACGTAGTCCCTCGACTCGTGGATGTTCCGGACGTAGAAATACGACTACTGCCAGAGTTTGGCCGACTCCAGCAGAGCGATGGCCAGGAAGCAGATCCCGGAGCCGGTGCGCCGCACCGCCACGCAGGCCCCGATCTGAGCCGCCTCGCCTTTGACGGCGGTGCCGAGCTTGAGGTAGAAGAGCTGTCCCCACAGCTCGAGCGTGGGTAAGACGCAGAGGTACCCCTCGTAGAGGGTGACAAAGGCGGAGAGTAGCACCACCGTATTCGGCGTGAGGTGGAGGGGTTGAAGATGGTAAAAGTCAGGAAAAGAGCGGAGAAAGCCGCTCGCCGGTAGGCCGAAGCCACGGAGGAAGTGGGTCCGTAAGACGACGTGCTCATCGTCCCTCGGCGCCGACGAGATCTCCGTTTCGGGGGGAACACGCACCTCCACGTTCCCTGTGTGGGGAAGTCACCGCACCTGGCGGAGGAACTCGAGGTGGTCGTCATGGACGTTCGAACCATCCCAATCGCCTCGCGCCATGCTTTATGGTTGCTTGGTGGCAGCGCGGTGAAGTCACGCGAGGCGAGGCCACGGCGACGCAGAGAGGTCGAGCAATGACGAGCGGCGGTGGCGCTTCGGCGGCGGAGCGGCACGGTGACGCAGCAGCAATGAGGTGGCAGAAGAGGAAGAAGGTGGAGAACAAGGAGGGCGCGCGTGCTTTCTGCTGCACCCTCCTCCCCCTACTTATAGGCCCGCAGCAGCAGAGCCGAAGATGCAGGACGTGGGGGGCGTGGGGATTAACTACACCCGCGCCCCGCATGACCCTGCGTTTCTCGCGCCTTCAAAGCGCACTTTCATTGTGCATGGGGAGGGCAACCGCCCACCTCGGCCGCAGCGGATCCGCACACGCGCGGAGGCCCTGTGGTGGTGGGCCCAGGCCTGCGGCGATGTCCCGTCACTCGCGTGGGCTGGCAGACCGGCCTGGCCTGCTAGTGCCGCATGGCACGCGAGCAACGGGCGGCAGGCATGCCACTCGGCGCACACGACGACTATTCGAATTCGACGGGCGGATGGCCTAGCCTTGGCCGGTTCCTGGCAGATGGCTTCTACCAGACGGATGAAGCAGGAGATACAAGACCTCTCGGAGTAGGAAACTGCTGAGGCACTCCGGCTTGAGTCGTGGCGCCTCACCAGCTTCGGGGACTACTGTCGAAGGGATTGACCACGGGTAGCGTCACCAGCACCCCTTAGCATTTCAAGACAACAGGGCAAGCCAAGCCCCTTGCGCCTCCCGGACGTATGGTTGGATCCCTTGGGCCAGCTGGCTCAAGAGGCTGACTCCTAGATGGCGGTGTACCCTCAGAAGGCGGCTTCGGGGGAGGCCAGATCCTAGCAAACGGCCCCTCCTCCCCTCCGAGTCTATGCCCCTTCAATACGATAAGATGGGGCATGGCTACAGGGCCACCCGTACAACCGAATCCCGGCAGGGCGTGGCTACAGGGCGGGCTGACCAAGTGGACACCCCTCTGCCAGGCGCGGCACTGTAGCGACGCGGCCCGTGACACAGCCCTCGTCAGCGGGACCATGCTCCCACAATGGGCGGTCGGTACGGCCCGCAGACGGCGGGCCCTACCTGTCCGTGAGCAACCTGAAGACGGCGTACCTCAAGAAGGCGGCCTCAGCGACAGACCGCCTCCAGCAGCCGGCCTCTCCCTCCACTTGGAGTCAACGCACTGTTACTCCGATGAGACGGGGTGTGGCTACAGTGAACACCCGCCAGGTGGCAAGGCTACAGCAAAAGGCAATCAGCGTGGCCCGTAGGCTGCGGGCCCCACCTGTCGGCCGAATCCTCGGCAGCCGGTGAGACCCACCAAGCAGCGGGCCCCAGCAGCCGGCGGATAACCCGGCGCCCATAGACGCTGACATCCGGGTCATACACCCGGCCCAATTACCATTGTACCCCTGGGGGGTAGGCCTATATAAACCCCCAGGTTCGCCCATGCAAAGGGTTCAGCACATCTTCCCCGCCATTATACACACACCTAGCTAGAGAAGCAATAGGGCTAGCCTTGCCCTTCTCCTTCCTCTAGCAAACAGCTCAAGGAGCAAGCTTGTAACTACGAGATTGATTGTAGTCATCATGCGGAGACCCTGCAGAGCAGGACTAGGGGTGTTATCTCCTCAGAGAGCCCCGAACCTGGGTAAGACTGGTGTTCGTTCGAGATCTCGCTCACTCCCGCTTCCAGGGCCCGACGACGTACTCCTATCCCCATCCATGATAAGCCACCCCCTGGCATATGTCGTGAGATTACCCCGACAGCTGCCTTCTCGTCGTAGGCGACTGTGATGATACCGCCGCTTCCTCGCATCTTGAGGACGTTGTAGCCATGGTGAGTCACCGCCATGAACTCGGCGAGGGCTGGATACCCGAGGATGGCATTGTACGGGAGGCGAATGTGGGCGACATCGAAGTCGATGAGCTCGGTGTGGTAGTTGTCTCGCTGACCAAAGGTGACAGCGAGGCAAATCTGCCCTATGGGGGTGGTGGAGCCATCGGTCACTCCTGAGAAGGGCTTGGTGGGGAGGAGCTGGTCGAACGGCACTTGGAGCGTCTCGAATGTCTCGATGGAGAGAACATTGAGCCCCGCGCCGCCATCGGTGAGTATCTTGGTGACGAGGACGTTGCTGATGGTTGGTGAGCAGAGCATTGGGAGCGCGCCAGCGGCGGCTGAGCACTTTGAGCTGGTCTGTAGAGTTGAAGGTGATGGCGTACTTGGACCACCTGAGGGGGCGCGACACCTCGAGCTTGGGGAGGGCCGCGTTCACCTCACGAGCGAACTGCTTGAAGATGCGATGAGAAGTGGGGGCATGAGCGCCACCCAGGATGCAGGCAATAGCATGAGGCTCTTGGAAGCCCCCGGCCCCATCATCTTGGCAGTGGTCGTCGTTCCTCCTTGGCGGCAGTGGCAGTGAAGGGAGACCGGTGTTGCCCTGAGGACGGGCCTCATGAGGCTGGTCCCTCCAGGGGACGTCGCGAGGCTGGCCCTGCCAGCGGTCCACACGAGGCTGATCGCGCCAGTGCTGGCGGGGGTCGCGGTTGTCCCAGCGGCCACCCATGCAGCCACCTCCGTGGCCATAGCCACGGTCGCTATGCTCGGGATGCCAACCAAAGCGCCCATCGCAGATCGCCCTGAGCTCTTGGCAGTCGTTGGTGTTGTGGCTGTGGACGTTATGGAAGACGCAGAATGGGCGGCTACCTTTGGATGACTCGTGGTGGTCGTAGCCGTGCTTCATCTCAGGTTCAGCCGCGAGCACAGCGGGACCCTTGCGCTTCACCTCCTTAGCCTTGGCCTTCTTGTCTTCAGGATCCACCTCCGGAAGCTCCAGGAGTGAGAGGCGACCTTCCTCCACCCTCACACACTTGGTGGCCATGTTAAACATGTCCAGAGCCAAGCACAAATCTTCATGCATGGTGAGCTCTTCCTTCATCTTGACATCTCGGACACCCTCAGAGAACGCCGTGATGATGGCTTCGTCCGACACCTTTGGGATCTTGAGGTGAACGTTGGTGAAGCGCGGTATGTACTTGTGCAAGGTTTCGCCTGGCTGCTACTTGATGCACTGCAGGTCGCCTGCCCCAGGAGCACGGTCGTGATTGCCCTGGAAGTTGGCGATGAAGCATTCGCGGAGCTCGTCCCAGTAAGAGATCGAGCCTATCGAAAGGTTCAGGAGCCAGGAGCGCGCATCGTCCTTGAGGGCCATGGGGAACCAGTTTGCCATGACCTTCTCGTTGCCGTTCGCCACCTCGATGCTCAGCTCGTAGAGCTGGAGGAACTCTGCAGGGTCGGGAGTGCCGTCGTAGCGTGGAGGCAGATCCGACTTGAATTTGCCGGGTCAGACAACGCGGCGCAGCTCCGGAGTGAAAGCACGACACCCTGCCGCATTCACCGGGGCCACCCATCGGGGAGGAGCCTGATCTTGATGCCCGCGTGCAGCCGCCTCTGGCGGTATGCGGTCTTGACGTGGCGGTGCTGGGAGTGCACGCGCTTCTCCTTGGGGCCGCTGCACCACCTGGCAGCTTTCTTCATCGCGCGCTAAAGCCCTGCGCGGCGGGTCGCGCCGGGGAGCCTCACACCTCAGCTCGAGGCCCTCACCGTGCAGCGGAGGGGGAGGAGGTGCGCCGTGGGCCACATCGCCCGCGTGGGACGGCAAAGGGCAAAGTAAACGAGACGGTGCAGGGGCGTCGCCAGCGGCGTTGATGAGCTTGGTGATGCGGGCCAGCCAATCATCGTAAAGGTCGCTGGCTGGATGATAGCGCAGAAGCTCGCGCACCATGAGCAGTGCGGGCTGTGCGTTCGCCGGCCCACGATGACCATAGGAGGACGACGCCATGGCTGGAGTAGGTGACGGAGTGGCAGTGCGGCAGCGACGAGTCCTGCTGCTCGCGGGCAGCAGGGTCTGTGGCGGCGCTAGCCGCTGAGGAGGCGGAGCGTCCAGGGATTCCGTTGCCCGTGGGTGCCGTCTCAGCGACACGAGCGGCCCGGCCCTTGGTGCGAACATGGTGAGCTTCAGCCATCGAGACAGCAGAACGGCGGTGGAACGAGCGGTGGAAGGGAGACTTCGACACGCCCCTACCTGGTGCGCCAAATGTCGGATTCAGGGCTTCGCAGACCCAAAGGAGGTTCGAACTCTTGGGCGTGTGCGAAGAACTCAACCTAACCAGCCAACCGAACGCGTTGTCTTACAACCTAGGTCGAAGAATAGGGAAGAAGGACACGACAGTTTACCCAGGTTCGGGCCACCTTGCAGTGTAATACCCTACTCCTGCTTGTGGTGGATTTGCCTCATGAGTGGCTAAGGAGGAACTAGTACAAGGGTGAACAAGCTTGCGAGGCTTGTTCTGGTGAGGATGTGTTGTTCTGGGTTCGATCCCTCTCCGATCCCCTCCTTCTATGGTGGTGGCTAACCTATTTATAGTGGCCTTGGTCCTCTTCCCCGTAAACAAAGGCGGGAAGGGATTCCACAATGGCCAAATTTGAAGGGGGACAAGTTGTACATCTTATCCTGACGAAAGGTGGTCTTCGCCTGCAAAGCTTCTGGTCGTGACGTCACAGTGGGCTCGGTGATGACATCCGTCCTGCCGCCGTGGCGGTCCTGGTCTCGTTGCACAGGAATGGAAACCTTTAGATGATTCCTCGGGACCCCGCGCCTGCGCTTGTCTCCTTAGCACCAAAGAGGAAACCTGCTGCTCTGCGCCCGCTGGCGCCCGCCTGGCCATGGTCGTCATGGCTTGCGTCACCTCACCTCATGAGATGGGTACCTGCATAGAAATCTCTGCTCCTCGGGAGCCGGCCTAGGGAAGCCGCTCCCTCCGGAGGTCCTGACGCCGTCTGCCTCGCGAGGGTCTTCTATTGAAGGTGCTGTAGATGGGCCATACCAGGCCATCGATGGAGCCACATCGTGGGCCGCAGGCAGGCAAGTCCGGGTTCCCTGGTTCCCAGAACGCCGACACTGTTTACATCCTCGAGTTCGCTCAAGCGCTCCCCCCTACCTGGCGTGCCAAGATGTTGTGGTTCGACACGATCACCTATGCGGCCATCGGCCCCTTTGTGGTTCGACAAGGGGGAAGGGCACGTTGCACAAAGAGCAGAGGTCATAGAACAGCATGACAATGACGACGCGGGTGGTTTTTACCCGGGTTCGGGCCGCCGCGAGGCGTAAAACCCTACTCCTGCTTTGGTGGATTGAGTAGAAGACCGTGGTGAACGCGCAGTGCTCAAGCTCGGCAAGGTCTCCTCGGAGATAGCAGCTATGCGCATATGAGTGTACAAGGGTCCGAATCCTTTCTAAGGTTGCCTCGGCCCTCCTTTTATAGGTAAATGGGTAACCACAGTGGCAAAATAGTCATTATCCAGTGATTAGATAGCCACAGTGCTATCATACCTAACTCAGCAGATAGGACAAGGTGCATTAAAAGCACCGCTTAGTGTCACGTCGAGGATGTAGCCCGGCAAGCCTTGTTGTGCCATTCAACCACCCTCTCGCCTGTCTGCGTGACACGCCCATGGACGGGTGTCATTTAGGGGTGATCTTCTTCAGGGATGGCTGCCACGTGCTGAATGACTGCCACTTATTCACTTGAGGGCTCGACACCACACCGATAAGTGACTTGTGTCACTGTGAGGTGCAGCAGTGGAGCCTTGGTGGGATAACAGGCCGCCAGCGCCTCGGCAACCCTTGCCGGGGAAGTCTTGGGACTTGCTCTTGGGGTAACCTCGACCTGACCAGGCTCGCCTGCCCAGGAAGGGAGGCTTTTCCCTTGGTGATATCTTGCTGTCCTCGCTTGTCTTGGTCTTCTTGATCCACCCTTTGATTCTTCAAAGAGCTATCTCTCCTGCTTGGCCTTGCCTTGGATGCTGGAACCTTGCCCTTGAGCCTGTGTATAGTTAGGGCAACATAAACCAGGGTTTGTTGCACCGACAACGTGGCACGTACTCTGCTTGTAATCCATCAAAGTGCTCTTCCAGCTTTCTCACCTCCTCCACATATGCCTCCATCAACGGACTCTGATAATCTTTGTTGACTTGCCTCACCACGAGTTGAGAGTCCCCACCGATAATCAGTTTCTTGATTCCCAACTCCACTGCAATTCTGAGTCCGGCAAGGAGCCCCTCATACTCAGCAGTGTTGTTGGTGGCCTTCTCCCGAGGAAAGTGCATTTGAACCACATACTTGTGATGCTCTCCGGTGGGCGCGACAAGAAGCACGCCGGCTCCGGCGCCCTGCAGCGAGAAAGTACCATCAAAATACATGATCCACTCCTGAGGCGCCTCTTTGCCAGGGAGAACTGTCTCTGGTACTTCTTCATCTAGAGTGGGCGTCCATTCTGCAATGAACTCCGCCAATGCCCTACTCTGAATAGTCGAGGTGCTCTCATATTTTAAGCCAAAGCTTGATAGCTCTAGTGCCCACTCGACTATTTTGCCAGTGGCTTCGGGGTTCCTCAATATGCGCTGCAGTGGAAAACAGGTGACAACTATGATCTCGTGGGCTTGGAAGTAGTTGCGCAGCTTCCTCGAGGCCATGATAAGGCCGATGATCAGCTTTTGTACTCTATAGTACCTTGACCTAGCCCCCTGTACCAGGGAGCTGACAAAGTACACTGGCCGCTGCACCACTTTCTTCCTTGTCGCGGTCTTGGGATTGCCTTCGCTGGCTTGCCATGCCTCCCCCTGGTTGGTGTCAAGTCCTGCCGCGGGTGCTTCGGCTTCATCTCCAGTGGGGTCAGTTGCTGCGGCTGCTTCCTCTTCCACTTCTTGCTGTGCCACTAGCGCTGCACTAACCACTTGATTCATTGCAGCTAAGTATAGAAACAATGGCTCTTTCGGTTTAGGCGCGACTAAGGTGAGAGCAGAGGAAAGGTAAGTTTTCATTTCTTGTAGCGCTACTTCTGCTTCTAGGGTCCATTTCATTGGGCCAGCCTTTTTCAGGATTATGAAAAAAGGTAAGGCGCGCTCGGCAGACTTGGAGATGAACCTACTCAGTGTGGCAATGCATCCAGCCAAACTCCTCACGTCCTTGACAGTCTTGGGCGCTTGTATTTGCTCGATTGCTTTGATCTTGTTGGGATTGGACTCTATTTCCCGTTGGGACACAAAGAAACCAAGGAGCTTGGTGGATGGGACACCAAACACACATTTCTAGGGGTTTAGTTTCAAATTGATCTTGCGCAAGTTTGGAAACGTCTCTTCCAAGTCTTGAATGAGTGTTGATCTATCCCTGGTTTTGACCATTATATCATCCATATAAGCTTCCACGTTTCTGTGCAGCTGGGGTTCGAAACCAATCTGTACTGCCCTCGCAAAAGTGCATCCGACGCTCTTTAACCTTAAAGGCATACACACAAAGTAGTACGTGCCACATGGAGTTATGAACGTGGTTTTCTCTTCATCTTCCT
The DNA here is from genome assembly GCA_011799875.1 of Thinopyrum elongatum. NCBI lineage: Eukaryota > Viridiplantae > Streptophyta > Magnoliopsida > Poales > Poaceae > Thinopyrum > Thinopyrum elongatum. Next base: position 285,057,439 of record CM022298.1, on the reverse strand, counting down.
TGGCCATAAATATCTGATGGTACCCGGAGTACGCATCCAAGAAGGAAAGCAAATCACACCCAGAAGTGGAATCAACAATTTGGTCAATGCGCGGCTGGGGGAAATGATCTTTTGGACATGCTTTGTTCAGGTCAGTGAAATCAATGCAGAGCCTCCATTTCCCCTTTGTCTTGCGCAGTACCACTGGATTTGTTAACCAAGTTGGATGCATCACCCCTGTGACCAAACCAGTTGCTTCAAGTTTCTTGATCTCCTCGGCAATGAACTGCTGCCGTTCTAAAGCTTGCTTTCTGACCTTCTGCTTGATGGGCCGAGCATGAGGGTAGATAGCAAGGTGGTGCTCGATTACCTTCCTGGGAACACCGGGGATGTCAGACGGTTGCCTAGCATACACATCGACATTCGCCCGCAGGAAGGCAACGATCGCGCTTTCCTATTTGTCATCAAAGCTATCCTACCGTGCTGGGACCCTTTTCACAGCAGGTGAAGCAACCTTGTGTCTTGTGCTAGTGGAACTCAATGATAGGTCATCAACAGGCACGGCGCACTCTGGAGAGGCGTGCTTCTCGGAGTCCTTGCCAGCATCCCTACTAGCCTCCTTCCCCTTCTTTGTTTCTTTGGCGGGATCTAGGACTTCTGTGGCCTCAGCTGCTACCGCGTCCAGATACATCTGGTCCACACATATAATTGCATCTTTCTTATCTGACGGAATGGAAATGATATCCATCGGCCCTGGCATCTTCAAGGTGTTGTAGGCATAATGGGATGCTACCATGAGTTTTGCCAGAGCTGGGCGACCAAGAATTCCATTGTAAGGCAAAGGAAGTTCAACAACGTCAAACACTAATCTCTTGGTCCGATAATTCAGTTCCCCGCCAAATGTCACAGGCAATGTAACCTTCCCCTTAGGCCGGCTCCTACCGGGGTTGATTCCTTGGAACATACCCATCGACTTGAGCTCCTCATTAGGGATCTCAAGCTTGCCATCCACTCTAGGGGAGATTAAGTTCAGCCCAGCCCCACCGTCAACTAGCATCTTTGTTACCTTGAGGTTGCCGATTGTCGGGGAAACCAACAACGGCAAACACCCAACCGCAGTGGTACGGTCAGGGTGACCCTCTTCATGAAAGATGATAGGTGTGCGAGACCATTTAAGTGGCCTTTGGGAATCCGCAGCTGGCTCCACGACATTGACCTCACGCGCCCACTGCTTGAGCCGGCGATAAGGAGAGTGCAAAGATGCACCGCCATCAACACACATGGCTTCGGTTGCCTTTTGGAATTCTTGCTCGCTGGTTTCTTCCTCATCCTCTTCATCACTCCCATCGTCTCCTTTCTTTTCATGGCCTCTAGCAGGTTTTTCCTTTTGCTACGGGGCCTTGCTGCGGCGGTCCCCTCTACCACCACGACCTTTTTCGCCAGCACCCTCTTGGCCTCTCTCCCTGTCACGCTTCTCGTATTAAGCCTTTTGTTTTTCAACAAGCTTCTCAACTTGGCGGCACTCTTGGAGATCATGACCTTGGTGCGGTGGATTTTGCAGTATGGCCCGTCAGATTTCCCGGCTTTCTCTGCTGCCGCGGCCTCCCGGCAATCAGCGCATGTGGCAGCTCCCTTGCCGGGGGCCTTGGTTTTGGACTTCTTGTCAGCATTAAGATCACCAGAGCTCTCCACGGCCAACTTTGCCTTCTCTTTGCGTTTCCTATTGCGCCTCCGGCTTCTCCTCCTCGGGTTGGCAGCATCGTCGTCATCATCTATATCAATTTTGACGCCAGCCTCCTCTCCGGGGAGTCGCCTTCCTTATTCAGCTCGAGCACACTTATCCGCCAAGGTGTACAACTCGTTGACGGTCTTGGGCAGCCGGACATTCATATTGGCTCGCATCCTCCTATTGCGCATGTTCGAATGGAATGCGGCAATCACGGCTACTGGGTGTATCTCTTGGATGTTACGGTGTACTCGACTGAACCTCTATATAATGCAAATCCTCCCCTTCCTTATGCGGAAGTACTTGCAAGTCACTGGGCTGTCCAGGCTCTTGGTGGCCACCTGTGAAGGCGCCAACAAACTCATTGCACAAGTCAGCCCATGATGAAATAGAGTTTTCTGGCAGGTGCATCAGCCATGATCTCACATTTAGCTTGAGCGCCAAAGGGAAATAGTTGGCGAGCACCTTCTCATCTCTGCCCCCGGCAGCTTCAACGGCAATCGTGTAGATGCCCAAAAACTCTGCGGGGTTTAATTTTTTGTCATATTTTTCTGGCAGTTCAGGCTGGAAGGCTCGGGCAGATGGCCAGCGGACCTTGTCGGCGTTTTGGGAACCGGGGTACCCAGACTTGCCTGCCTGTGACCCACCGCGTGGCTCCATCGATGGCCTGGTATGGCCCATCTTCAGCACCAACAACACAAGACCCTCGCGAGGCGGACGGCGCCAAGACCTCCTGAAGGAGCGACCTCCTTAGGCTGGCTCCTGAGGAGCGAAGATTTCTATGCAAGCCCTCACCTTGTGAGGTTCGGATGACGCAAGCCATGACGACCAAGGCCAGGCAGGTGCCAGCGGGCGTAGTACAGCAGGTTTCCTCTTCGGTGCTAAAGAGGCAAGCGCAGGCGCAGAGTCCCGAGGAATCGGCCAAAGGTTTCCAATTCTGTGCTACAAGACCAAGACCGCCAGGACGGCAGGATGGAGGTCATCACCGAGCCCACCACGGCGTCACGACTAGAAGCTTTGTCGGCGAAGACCACCTTTCATCAGGATAAGATGTACTAGTTGTCTCCCATCGTATTTGGCTGTTGTGGGATCCCTTCCCGCCTACGTTTTGGGGGAAGAGGACCAAGGCCACTATAAGTATAGCCTAGCGACCACCATAAGGATGGATTGGGACGATCCATTCGGACGGATCATTCAGACCGCCCCAAAAACCTCACCAGCTCAAGAACACACCTCCTGAGGTTGTTCTTCCACTGTACTAGTTCATCCTCAGCCCATCTCAAGGCCAATACACCATAAAGCAGGAGTAGGTTATTACACCGCAAGGTGGCCCGAACCTGGGTAAATTGCGTTGTCCCGTTTCCTTCCAGTTCAACGAGATTGGCCGTGGGATCGGCGAGTTGGCAGACTAGGAATATCGAGTTCTTCGCACGCACCCCAGACTTCGAATCTACATTGGGTCTGTGGAGCCCTGAATCCAACATTTGGCGCACCAGGTAGGGGTGCGTCGGAGCCTCTCTTCCGCCGACCGATTCGCCGCCGTTCCACCTTTCCCATGGCCGACGCTCGTCGAGTTCGCGCTGAGCGCCGGGCTGCTCTCACCGCCTGTGTCGCCCAGACCGCGCCTACGGGCAACGTCGCCCCTCGTCGTTCCCCGTCGCCTATGGCAAACGCTGCCACCGGCCCCGCGGCCCACGAGCAGCAGGCTTCGTCGCTGCATCCCTCTGTACGCTGTGACGGGCGCACCGCCACCCCGTCGCTGACTCCGGCGGCTGCTTCATCCTCCCATGCCCGTCGCGGCCCGGCGAACACACAGGCCCCGCTGCTCATGGCGCGCGAGCTTCTGCGCTATCGCCCGACCGACGACCTCTACGAGGACTGGCTGGACCGCATCGCCGAGCTTGTCAGCGCCGACAGAGAGGCCCCTGCACTATCTCGCTCACTGCCTCCCCAGCCACCTCTTGCATGTGACGTGGCCCACGGTGCACCTCCTCCACCTCCCAGGCAAGAAGTTGCCCTCGAGCCTAGGCATGAGGCTCCTCAGCGCGACCCGCCGCGCAGGGCGCCAGCGCGCGGCGAAAAAGCTGCCAAGTGGTGCAGTGTCCCCAAGGAGAGGCGCGTGCGCTCCCAGTGCCGCCACGTCAAGACCGCATGCTACCTGAGGCGGTGGTGCGCGAGCGCCAAGTCCAGGCTCCCCCTCTGCGGCGGGCCCCCGTGGGCGCAGCGGGCTGCCATGCGTTCACCCCGAAGCTGCTTGGCGTCATCTGGCCAGGGAAGTTCAAGCCAGACCTGCCTCCACGCTACGACGACACCCCCGAACCTACAGAGTTCCTCCAGCTCTACGAGCTGAGCATCGAGGTGGCCAACGGTGATGAGAAGGTTATGGCGAACTGGTTTCCCATGGCCCTCAAAGATGGCGCGCGCTCATGGCCGCTGAACCTCCCCGCTGGATCGATCTCCTCATGGGATGAGATGCGGGAGTGCTTCATCGCCAACTTCCAGGGCACTCAAGACCGTGGTCCGGCTGTAGGCGACCTGCGGCGCGTCAAGAAACAACCTGGGGAGACCTTGCACAAGTACATCTAGCGCTTCACCAACGTCCGCCTCAAGATTCCCAAGGTGACGGATGAGGCCATCATTTCCGTGTTCACTGATGGCGTCTGGGATGTCAAGATGAAGGAAGAGCTCGCCATGCACAAGGACCTGTGCTCGACTCTGGAAATGTTTAACATGGCAGCCAGATGCACGAGGACCAAGGAAGGCCGCCTCACCCTCCTCGAGCTCCCAGAAGCCGACCCAGAAGACAAGAAGGCCAAGGCCAAGGACGTAAAGCACAAGGGGCCAGCTGTGCTCGCGGCCAAACCTGAGGTGAAGTGCAGCTGCGACCACCAGGAGTCATCCAAGGGCAGCCGTCCATTCTGCGTCTTCCACAACGTGCACAGCCACAACACCAACGACTGGCAGGAGCTCAGGGCCATCCGCGATGGGCCCCTCGGTCGTTGCCCCGAGCGCAACGATCGAGGCTACGGCCATGGAGGAGGCCGAGGCGGAGGACGCTGGGACAACCACGACCCCCGTCAGGACTGGCGTGACCTGCCTCGTGAGGACCGATGGTAAGGACAGCCTCGCGAGGGTCCATGGAGGGACCAGCCTCGTGAGGACCACCCTCAGGGCAACACTGGCCTTCCTCCGCTGCCACCACCACCAAGAAGGAACGACGACCAACACCAAGATGATGGGGCTGGGGGCTTCCAAGAGCCGCATGCCATTGCTTGCATCCTAGGCGGCGCTCAGGCCCCTGCCTCCCATCACATCTTCAAGCAATTTGCTCACGATGTGAACGGGGCTCTCCCCAAGCTCGAGGCGATGCGTCCGCTCAGGTTGTCCAAGTACACCATCACCTTCGACTCCGCTGACCAGCTCAAGTGCGCGGCCGCTGCCGGCGCCCTGCCGATGCTCTGCTCGCCTACCATCAGCAACGTCCTCGTCACCAAGACACTCATTGATGGCGGCGCAGGACTCAATGTCCTCTTCGTCGAGACCTTCGCCAGGCTCCAGGTGCCCTACGATCAGCTTCAGCCTACCAAGCCCTTCTAAGGAGTAACCGATGGCTCCACCACCCCGATAGGGCAGATCCGCCTCCCTGTCACCTTCGGCAAGCGCGACAACTACCGCACCGAGCTCATCGACTTTGATGTCGCCCACATCCGCCTCCCGTACAACGCCATCCTTGGATATCCGGCCCTGGCTAAGTTCATGTCTATGACACATCATGGCTACAATGTCCTCAAGATGCCAGGAAGCAGAGGCATCATCATGGTCGCCTGCGACGAAAAGGATGTGGTGTGCTCCCTCGAGCGTGCCTACCAAGCTGCAGCGGTCGAGAACCCAGATGACGACGGTGCTGTCTACCCTCCTGAAGCCATCCCCAAGAAGAAGAAGCAGCTGCACCGCCTGGGACCCCAGGAGGATGGAGCATCCCACGACCGCGCTTCAGGACCTGTGCCCACCGACGGGCGCCTTCCCCTCTCGCATAGGAAGGCATGCCCGGCGCCCCTCTCCAGCTGGGCTTGGGGGCTCTCCTCTGGAGGGCCTCCGATCTGGCTAGCGTCACGAGGGAGGCGTTCGGGCACCATGTGGAGGCGTGCTTCAACGCGCGTTTCCACGAGAAGAGCGCAGAGCGCGAGGCGCCGTGTGCTCAAGAGTTCATCACCAAGGCGATCGAGGATCTTCAGGAGGCGAGGGCCATGCGAAGCAAGCGTCGCCCCGCACTACCAGGCGCAGCTCCCTCTCCTGACAAGGGCGGCGGGCTGCGCGTCTGCGTCAACATCCCAAGGCTCAACAGAGCGGTGTCTCAGGAGCTGTACTGGCCATCCCACGTGGGCCGATGCGATGGCCCCCCTCACAGCTATGTTTGCATGCCTTTCGGTTTGCTGAACAGGGCTGCCACGCTCCAGCGCCACATGCGGGGCGTCCTGGCGGCTCACGAGGCCAGTCACCAGGCGATCCTATCGGAGGTGGCGTTGGATCCTCGTGAGCTTGCCGGGTATCCATAGCCTCATCAGGCTCGGGACCTAGACGACTCGTGAGGAGCGACTTCTGTAGCACGCATCTTCAGCTACTTCAACACTTCTTCAGCAACGGTGCCAGGTGACACTTTTTTGTTTTGTTCAGTTGGGGGCGCCCCTCGGGCTGCATTATCCCCAAGCCGTGTGGGTCCGTCCCTGCGGCATTTATCGTTCTTTGCATCTATCAGAACTTGCCTTACCCTTTCCATGAGTTGCTTTATGATTATCACCTGCCTGTCCGGTGCTTCGTTGCCATGAACGTCGTGCGCCCTTGCAAACCCGCCCACGACCGCCTCATGATTAAGGACTGGCACGGCGTCTGTGCTCTTGTCCGTCCCTGCAGCGTCACTAAACCCAAGTGGCTGAGCTCTAGCTCGCGGGCCAGCTCCTGTGCACGTCACCTCCCATGGTCCTTGGTGCCTTGTTCTCGAATGAGCTAATCAAGAGCGGACAAGTTAGGGCGCGCGGCCTGGTGCCTCGCTGCCGCGGGAGCCGTGCACCGGTTGTCTTTCTTCAGGACCCTCGCATGAGAAGACTGGGCATGGTGTCTATGCTCAGGTCCATCCCAGCAGCGTCTACAAACCCAACGGCTGAGCTCTGTCTGGCGGGCCGGTCCCGTTCACGTCACCTCCTAGGGTCGTTGGTGTTTGGCCTTCTCATGCGATATCCTTAGGAGATTCACTCGGCGCAGGCCGCCGAACCATCTCGCAGGACCATCACAAGTGTTTCGAATCAAATTCAGGCGCAACCCGCCTTGAGGTAGGGCCTCATGAGTCCCGCGCTGGCTCACGAGTGCCCATATACACCTCCACCAGTCCTGCCGTGGAAGCCACGTGCCAAGATGGGGCTGTACACGCCCCGGAGTCTCCCGTCAGAGGGAGCTCCCACCCACGTACCAGTGGAAGCCCCATGCTCCGCGCTGGCAGACGACACTGTCGAGGAGCGGCTATGCCCGTGCAAGAGCGGAAGCACTATGCTCCGCGCTGGTGAATAAACAACTGAGGGCAGCCTTACGGTTGCAGTAACCTCAGGAGAGCCACCAAGCTCGCCGCTCAGCCTCACCGGAATGCTTCTCCCTCGGGAAGGTCCCGCGAGGGGGCTGGGCACGGGGGCTACGCTGAGGTCACACCTGGCGTACGCCACCTCGCCAGGTCCCTCGGACCTGGTCTTCGCGCGCCCCTCCCGTGCGAGAGCCCGGCGAGGAAAGGTATGGAGGTATGTTCGTACGTCAAGGGGGACTCCTGAGCATTGCGACTCAGGAGCCTCACTGGTCACATAGCCCCTCACCCCTTGGTATTGTCCTGGTGATCCGGATGACCCAACAGCGGCTGAGGTATGCGCGGGGTCGGACCCTGCCGACGCAGAACGCCAAAACCTACACCCGCATCTCCTTCCTGAGGGCTGTTCGTACGTCAAGGGGGACTCCTGAGCATCGCGACTCAGGAGCCTCACTGGTCACGTAGCCCCTCACCCCTTGGTCTCATCCTGGTGATCCAGACGACCCAATGGCGGCTGAGGTATGTGCGGGGCCGGGCCCTGCCGACGCAGAACACTAAAGCAAACGAAAAGGAAATCGCGGAACCCTAGCAAATTATTACAATACATAATGTCTCTTAAAAGCTCAGAGCATAAGTTCTTACGCCTCCACGAGGCACGATAAATGTTGCAGGATTAAGGACAGGGGAAGCGCCATCTTCGAGCCTCTTCCTCAGCATTGGACTTCAACATCGCCCGACTGGGGAGGCCTGTCATCGACAATGTCGCCACCGTCCTTGCCATCAGCCGCGGCCGCGGGGTCGACGTAGAGGAACTTCTGCAGTAGGGCCTCCACCTGCTTCTTCACGGCCTTGGCGGCAGTGTTGTGGAGTTCAGGATCCACAGGTTCGAGCAATGCGCCGAGGTCAAAGCTGGGGTCCCCAAGTTGTAGGTGGCTGAAGATGCGCATCGCGACCTCTACGCATTGCTAACCTGCAGTTTGCTCATCCCGCCACGGGGGCTGCTGGCACGGCGCCTATGCTCGGGTCCGTCCCTGAAGCACTGACAAACCTGACAGACTGAGCTCTGGCTCGCGGCCTGCCCCGCGCACGTCACATCATCGGGTCCTCAGTGCCTTCATCTTCTTGCGGAAGGATCAATAGCAGGATAGCAAGCGTGGCTATGTGTTACACTCTCTCTCTTCGACTAACTCGCAGGAACCTCCAGAGCCAGGCTGCGGGCGGCCCCGCCGGCCACTCCTCTTTCACACAATTCGCTTGCACGTTAAAGGGGGGGCCCTGAGCATTGCGCCTCAGGGGCTCCTACCGGCTCTCGCGCCCTCACCCCCTGGCCTTGACAACGGCATCGCGACCTGGCATACCAGCGGTGGCTGAGTCTCGCCTGAGAGCCGGGACCCGAGGACGTAGAGCACCTAGATGAGCGAGGAAAAGGGGGGCGGCGTGAGCCTAGCCTCGAATCGCTATCACCAGGACGCAGTCATGCCTCGCGCAAGGGAATCCCTGCAAGCTCGCCAAGATAAGTCACCCCATGTGTATTGGCGCGAACCTCACGACCCCGTATTTTGACCCTCATGATCTCACTTGGGCAAAGCCGCTTTCCTTTTCGGCCTTCAGGGAGCTGCTTGCACGCTAAAGGGGACCTCCTGAGCATCGCATCTCAGGGGCTCTCATCGGACCTCGGGCCGCTCACCTCCTGGCCTTGACCACGACATCGCGACCTGGCATACCAACAACGGCTGAAGCCTGCCTGGGGACTGGGTCTTGTCGGCGTAGAGCACTAAGCTACCGCGAGAACAAAAAGGAGCGCCATGCCGAACTGAGACACTCAGTCACAACACCAAACTGGGGGTAATAACAGTAGAGCAAAGTATTACAGTTTCTTACACGCCCCCACGGGGCTCGTCATGTTTCCGCGCAGGGAAAACTAAAGGAGGGGACCTAGGAGGACCCTGGCCTCAGGACTTCACCGACGGCGCCGGGCGGACCCCGCTGCGGCGCTCCACGCGCGGCGGGAGCTCGGCGGCTCGTAGCTTTCGTCATCACTGGACTCCGGAGAATCGCTGGAGTCTGGGGAGTCGCTGCTGCTGCTGGAGGAGCTACTGGCAAGGCCAGGGGCAAGTTCAGTGCCCGTTGCCGCGCCGCGTGGACCGCCTCTCCCGGAGCAACACTCCAAGTGCCGACCATCTTCACTGTAGACCTTGAAGAAAATCGTGGAGGCTCCGTCGTACTCAAAGTGGATGGCGAGGGCCCCTTCCTGACAGCAGGCGCGGGCGATCTCACCCCATCCTCGAGTCATGAAGATGTTGCCCGGGGGGACGACCTCGACCTCTGCCTCAGTAGCTTGGCAGCAGCACCCGACATGTTGCAGCCATAGCGTAGCGGGGCCCCTCGGCGGCATCTCCTCGGCGAAGAACCTCAGGTGCCAGATCCAACTGCGCGGCGGCATTGCCGCCCACACCACGAACTCGCGCGATGTGCCTTCGGCGTGAGTTCGCGGGCTGGCTGGCCATGCAGCCGCGGCATGTCCTCCGCGACCCTGGACCACGCGGCGCTGGGCACTACCACCCTGCCCAGGGCTCTACGCGTGGGCGTACATGGGGATCGGGAAGCCAGGCGAAGGCCGCTCGTACCAAGGCCGCATCACCTCCTGCCCCTCGCCGGCGTCGGTGGAGCACCCAAGCCTTTTCTTCGGCGGAAGTGGCCCGAGCTCCTCCTGAGGAGCTTTTCCCTTCTCCGCCGCTGAAAACCTCCGGATCGGCACCATGGATGCACTGGCCAGACGGCAAGACAAGGAAGAAGAAGAAGGAGCGAGCAGCGAGAAGATGGAGATGAGCATGGGGCTCTGCCCCTTCCCTCTTTTATAGCCAGAGGGAAGCCAACCGCCGGCCTCCATGATCCCCGGTAATGATGATTCCTTTGCATGCGGCAGGCTCTTGTTGCCATCAAGCGCCACGCATCGACCGGGTTCGCAGGTGGTTAGGGCCCGCGGCGCTTCACCCTTGCCCTTTGGCTTCGCCTTAAAGCCAAGTGCGAGGGCGCCTTGGGCCCGGGGACTACTGTCGGCGTTCTGGGAACCGGGGTACCCAGACTTGCCTGCCTGCGACCCACCGCGTGGATCCATCGATGGCCTGGTACGGCACATCTTCAGCCCCAACAACACAAGACCCTCGCGAGGGGCCAAGCCTCGCTAGGCGGACGACGCCAAGACCTCCAGAAGGAGCGGCCTCCTTAGGCTGGCTCCTGAGGAGCTGAGATTTCTATGCAAGCCCTCACCTTGTGAGGTTCGGATGACGCAAGCCATGACAACCAAGGCCAGGCGAGCGCTAGCGGGCGTAGTACAACAGGTTTCCTCTTCGGTGCTAAAGAGGCAAGCGCAGGCGCGGAGTCCCGAGGAATCAGCCAAAGGTTTCCAATTCTGTGCTACAAGACCAAGACCGCCAGGGCAGCAGGACGGAGGTCATCACCGAGCCCACCACGGTGTCACCACCAGAAGCTTTGCAGGCGAAGACCACCTCTCGTCAGGATAAGATGTACTAGTTGTGTCCCTTCGAATTTGGCCATTGTGGGATCCCTTCCCGCCTACGTTTTTGGGGAAGAGGACCAAGGCCACTATAATTATAGCCTAGCTACCACCATAAGGATGGATTGGGACGGATCATTCAGACCGCTCCAAAAACCTCACCAGCTCAAGAACACACCTCTTGAGGTTGTTCTTCCACTGTACTAGTTCATCCTCAGCCCACCTCGAGGCCAATCTACCACAAAGCAAGAGTAGGGTATTACACCGCAAGGTGGCCCAAACCTGGGTAAACTGCCTTGTCCCATTTCCTTCCAGTTCATCGAGCTTGGCCGTCGGTTCGGCGAGTTGGCAGACTAGGAAGATCGAGTTCTTCACACGCACCCCAGAGTTCGAATCTATCTTGGGTCTGTGGAGCTCTGAATCCGACAGACCTGCCGCAGCTCACGAGTGAAGGCAGGGCACCCAACCTCGTAAGGCAAGTACCCGCCAACATTCGGCGCGGGTTCATCACCGTCTGGGCCATTACGTCTGTTGGACTGACGGTGTGCCTCTCGGTGTCGCTCTATGGTGATGTGCACCTCTTCCTTCCTCCGGTCTTCCAAAACCCGCCGCTGATCCTGGCGAGTTTGCGGGCCAGACAAAGCCATCGATGTCTCATCAGGCTCAATGACATGTTGAGTTTGTTGAGGCTTCCACTGGGCCTGCTGTTGCAGAGGGGATCGCAATGTTGATGTAGCCCCCTTGACACGGCCATCAGCACAGGCCACCGCTGTCGTTCGCGGGCATCGCGACGGCTCTGCATGTTGCGATTTACCGGCTTCAGCAAAGCCAATCAAGCTCTGGATGGTGGCCTTCCACTCATCCATCTTGTCAGCCCCTGGTGGAAAATCCAACAGGAGTTGGGCCAGCGCCATTGCTTCCGCGGCTGTGCTTGGCATGGCTAACGAGGCAGACCACGATGTCGCTCGACTCCTGGCAGAACCAGCAGGAGTGTCGCCGCGTTCTTGCCACCGTGAACCGATCGCCAAGGCGGCCTGGCGATGAGTAGGCCATGCTTGGGGGTCGATGACCCAGTTAGGCGCTTCGTCTTGCGCGTCATTGTCTGGGCAAGGTGTGCGCCTTGCAGCCGCGCCCGTGGTGAGCTTAACTTGAGGATCGCGGCTTGCGCCGGAGCGGGCGTAGCTGTTCCTACTGCGTCCGCCAGTGCGGCGGGGAGGTAGAGACTAGGCGTTCCCTCCACCCATGGCTTCTAGGCCAAGCTCGTCAGGACACTACTAATGCTGCCCAGCCCCGGTGTTTCCTGCTCTGGCTTCGGCCATGGGGGACACAACGACGGTGCCGCCTACGCCTGTCGCGTCACCCGTGGTACCCGCCTCATTCAACGCCGCCGTGGCGCCTACGGTGTTAGCGGCTGCGTGCGAGGGGGCCTTCGGAGTGGAGGGGTGTGCGGTCGCGCCGGGTTTCTTCTTGGGCGCCCTGGATGAAGAAGATGATGATGAAGATCGATGTGTTGTTCACAACTTCTGGTTGCCGCAAGGGAATCCCCCTACCTGGCGTGACAAAGATGTCGTGGCTGGACACGTTCACCTATGGGGCCATGGGCCCTTGTGGTTCGGCAATGGGGAGATCACATTGCACAAAGAGCGGAGACCATGAGGCATCACGACGACGAGACTCTGGTGGTTTTACCCAGGTTCGGGCCGCTAAAAAGCATAAAACCCTACTCCTGCTTTGGTGGATTGGATAGAGGAACACGACGACACGCAGCGCCCAAACCTGGCAAGGTGGCCTCGGGGAGAGCTGCTACACGAGTACAAGTGTGAGAAGATCCGAATCCTTCTCTAGGTTGCCTTGGACCTCCTTTTATAGCTCAAGGGGTAACCACAGTGGCAAAACAGACATTATCTTGTGATTAGATAGCCACAGTGGACCAACTGATGACATTCCTGTCGTAGGAGCGCTTGGCGCTGTCCGGGTCACAAGTTCATTATGGCAGCCCGGTTGAGAGAGACAGGAACACCCCGTATTGTAGCCCAGAGATCATGTCTTCTGGAATATGGCACTGCTTTGCATAGAACAAATCATCTCTTATTACAAAGAATATGGGTACAAGGGTTCTGAACATACAAGGATCGCATTGGCATGGTGACACTACGCCTACCAAGGTGGCTCTATGATAGTAGCGAAACAACTTGTGGAAGCAGAATGAGGTCTAGCAGTGGATAAATGACGACGGTGATGAACTCCACTCTGCAAGGACTCTGGCTGGAACGCGTATCCTAGCTCGCAAACTCGGGATCCTCGACAAGTAAGCAAACACGGCATGACCTACAAACTGGCATGACATGCCAGGTGAGTACTTTGAATGTACTCGCCAGCTCACAGCAACCAAAGCAATCATGACACACAATAGCATGACATTTATAGGTTAATTATCGAGCATGATACAACTAGAACTACATTAGATGAGCATGACATGAACACGTTACTCAACATATGAACATGATGATGCTAGAACTAGCATGCAAGGAGGTTGATGTTTGCGGACCAACTTATCCGCTCGGAGGTTAGCTCGTAACCACCATAGATATCAACTTACCATCAGGAACATCACACGATCACCTCAGGATCAACCAAGCTTGGTATTAACAATACCATAGTGATCTTCACATGACCACAAGGAGCTCGATCTGTACCCGTGATCATCGCATGACCCCATACAAATCAACCAACTTTGGTTTCCTTGATACCATCGTGATCATCGCATGACCACATAAAGATCAACCAACTTCTTTCCTCATCGAACCGGGGTTGTTTATTAGTCAGGTTATTACTACTGTTGACCCATAGTGCACCTACTATGAACTGGGCCCATATTCGCGAGCGCGGCTATCGATATATTATACACTCTGCAGAGGTTAGTACATTGTACCCACGCCATGGAACCCATGGCCTCGTGCTCCCATTCGGGTGGACCAGCGGCGTTCCGACAAAATCGATCTATTGCATGACACTCTGCCGGCCAGTCCGACAAACTCCCCTTTGGGCTAAGTCATGGATGGCCCCGGATGCCCACTCTGGACATCTACCACCTTCGTGGCTGGCCACCGTCGTGGCAAAACAAAAACTGTCCCAAACGGGGACATGTGCACATTACCAAACTCAGGCTCACAAGGCTTATGGCCACCTACTTGATAAGGGTAGGGCACGCACATAACCTTCGATGGTTGGAGGCACCGGCGAGAGGCATGAAAATAGACCGAATCAGGGCCCCCCATAAGGCAATTGTGGCTGCACTGGTCAGCTCGATTCGATGGCACTATGACTCAGCCAACAGATTTGTTCAAGTTTGATTAATGTCCGTTTAAACTTGAATGGTGATGAGCTGAGTCATAATAACATGATGAAATAACAATGCATTTGAAAATGATATCAACATGAGCATGGATGGTAAGCATAACCATTAACATATAGAGCATAGCATCAACAACAATAAAGCATTTATTCTACGAGATGTAAAAGAACATGGCATACCGATGATCATGAATACCACAAGTATAACAGATGATAACTATTCATGTGAGAATAACATTTTCACTAGCATATGAAATGATTGCAAGAATTGAACATTAGAATAGTAACACTAGTGAATAATCATTTAAATAACAAGATGCACATGAACATAGCATAAGGAATAACATGGATTCACAAGCATAAGTATAGCATTTGCAAAATAATTAAATGAGGAGGCAATTATTTAATCATTCAAGGTAAACCCAAAGCTATTGCAAGGCCATCATGCAAGTGGCTGTTGTGGCTTGCCTAGGGATGAAGGAGTCATCGGGGAGAGGTTCAGTGAACTTGTGGAAAGATTCACCAGAAAAGATTCTCTCCTAGAGGGGGCTGATTAAGGGCATGGGCAAAATGGTCATTTTTAGTATGTGATAACATAGTGAAAATGGTACCAACAGAACGGGCTCGATGATAAAGAACGTGGGCTTTGGAATCACCTGAATCGGAGTTACGGCTGCAACGTTATAGTCAGTTGAGTGCCAGGGACTAATCTGTAAAAGAAATATTCACAAACAAGCCCCTGACCGGAATTCGGCCAGCTGGGTTTAAACAGAAAGCGCATTTGGCGAAATACGCTTTCCAGAATAGGAAAGTGCATTCTGCCTCAGGTCGCGCCCGTTTACGCTTTTGGGAAGGGAAAGCGTACTCGGCTGAGTACGTATCCACTTATCCATGTCAGCGGGTCCGGGTCAACGACCTGTGCGGCAAACGAGTGGGCCCCGCGGGAGGTGGGGCCCGCATGCTGGGTATTCTCCTTCTTCCTCCATCGCCCGCGCCTGGCCGAGGCAGAGCGGCGCTCGACCGGCGATTCCCGTCGGCTTCAGCCGTCCTCCATGGTGCTCGACCTATGGATGAGCTCAGCAAGAGGAGTAACACCCGATGGTAGAGGCCACAGACGCTAAGGTGGACTGAGCCGAGCGGGAGCTTGGCCATGGCGGATGGCCGCATCGGGTGGGGGCTGATTAGGTGCTATAGCGCATCGGCGGTCAAGGGAAAAATGTGGGCAGCTCCACCGGAGTTCTGGGGTTCTCCTTACGGTGGAAGGAGGGAGGGAGGGGGCTCAGCTTGCTAGAATTTGAGCGGGCAGGGGCGGCACCCATGGTGGCAATGGAGGGCGAGGAGGAGCTTTCGAGCTCGGGGAGGAGACCGGGGAGGGCTAGAGGATGATGTTGAGGTCGATGGTGATGAGAGACGCGGCCGGGGACGGCTTATATAGCCAGGGTAAGATGCCCGAGGCCAAATGCCGCCGCGTGGCTGCCGATGCAATGGGAGATAGCAGAGGAGACCCATCAGAGCATAGGACCACACCAAGAAACGAGGAGGAAGAAGACGGGGTGCGCACAGTGCCGATCGGCCACTGTGCACCCATGTGCACGCGGTGGCTAGCGCCGACGAGCGATCTATAGGAGGGGAAGGGGTCCAGAGAGCAACTTGAGAGAAGGAGGAGGCTGGACGACACTCGGGGACACGCGAACACCGCCGGGAAGACGCTGCCTGACGTGATCCGACGCATAGAGCGCGTCCACAGCTGCCAGGGCGCACGCACATGCGTGCAAACAACATGGTCACTGTGTCGACGGGCAAGGAGAGGACACATGGGACTGGAAAATGTTGTCTAGCGTGTTGTCCTTGCCCCCAGGTACCCTCTTGAAGTGATGGATCAACAGACGGAGCTCTATGCTGATGGGAGGCATCAAGAAAAGTTTGCTGTAGCAAACTTGGACTGGAAAAAGATGTGAAATGGGATGTCTAAATGGTGAGATAAGATGTCACAGAGTTTTATGGTACGAAGGACTAGAATCCTATGAAATTTGAGATGATTTGGACCAAGATTTAATATAGTTGCTTTACAACTACCAAATCTGGTCCAGAAACTAGATCATGAAGTGGCTCTCACATGGAGTGTTGGATTTGGCTAAACTGGTCATTGGGTAGTTATTTAGTCATAAGAAGACACTGTAAAAATTTCATTCCAGCTGGACTTGCCAAAATGGTACTTCCTTCATAGTGGTCTTCTCTGGAAAGAATATTGAGAAAATTATGGCGGAAGATTGGCTTGATGAAATGAGCCCAAATATGATGGAGTGAGGTTATATAGATAGGAGAATGTCCTGGTAAATTTTCATAAAATATGAATCAATATAAAATATAGTTGCTTCACAAACTGAAATTATGACCAGAAGCAAAGATTGGATGGTGTGCTCACCATGCTGATGAAATCTTGAATATTTTTACATATCCAATGTTCATATGGTTCAAAGGAATTTTGAGAATTTTGTGGGAATTTTGGGAAGGATAGAAGTGTAGGTTGCTTCACAACCTAGGGCAAAAAGATTATTCCTTTAATAGAAAAAGGAATATTCCCAAGAAAAACAATTTTGGGATAGATCAAAGATGGAAGTGACATGATCTTGGGATGGATTTCAGGATGACAAGCCACTTGGGAGACTGAGAAGAGATGATCTTCCCAAGTTTCAAGACCACAGAGCCACAAAAAAAACAATTCCAACCATCCAGCCAAGAGTCCATGTGTATTGGGAGTAGGTCGATGGCGTCTCCCACCCCCTCCCTGGCCACTCCTCTGGCGAATCCACCGGCGATCTATGTCGCCCCAACCCTGTGATCTCCTTCCATGGCGCCTCCCACCCTGGATCCCTCTCCGGGATCTGGTTTTGCTGATTAGGTCAGAGCAAGATTTTCCACACCCATCCATTGTTCCGATCGACGCCATGCGTTTCACCTAGTTGTCTCTTTTAGCAGCTCTACCTTTCCTCTCATGATTGATAATGTTGTCCATGCTATTCATGCATGCCTCGGTGGATTCCCTTCGGGCCTCCACGTTACTCATCTACGTGGGCATGTTTTCAAGTTCTTTGTTATCTTGAAGGCTGTTGGATTTATGATCTACAAACTTCGTTCTTTTGCTAGCCCCCTCTTTCATTGTTTCTTCATCTGTGGAGTTTTGGAGGTCTTTCTTGGGTTCAAGAGTATAACTCATGGTTACATGACATCAAAAATGAATGGACCATTGTTTCTCGCTCATCTCCTCATTTGAGTTCTCACCGGTGCAAACATCACCCCTGTCGGCCGCCGCCAACCTCCGGTCACCGCTGCGGCTAGCACCAACTTCCCCGCGACTTCCTCGGATCATGAGCCAATTTTTCTCCACCTAGTTACCAACTTTGAAATTTCAAACACTCATGCTATCACCTCGGCCCAACCCACCTCCTCTCAGCCCAATAACCAACCCAACACCACTGAGCCCATCCATCTATCTCCTCTTTGCCGACCATCTACAGCAGCCCACCACGACAACAACATAAATTCACCAAACCTTGCTCCATACCCCGGCCCCACCCCCTCTCTTTTTTGTGGAAAATGTTTATCTTCTGGTCATCTCCGCGTATCTTGCACTAATCAGTTTAGATGCCGCGGCTATTTTTGATATGGTCATATTTCTCATTTTTGCCTCAACCTCCGGAACAACATCCAGGTCTATCGGGTCAAATCCCAGCTACCTACCCAACCGCTACCCGAAACCAATGGCCCGGCTGACGACTCGTCTCCCCAAAACCCCTCCACCACCCCTCCGCACGTCACCTCCCCCTGCCAAACCCTCAGCTCGCCCTCATTACCCTCCTCTGCCCCTCCTTTCTTCTCGCTTGCTTCATCCACCTCCACCTCCACCATGGCCGCATACCCATGCGACCCGCTGCCGCTCCTCCCTCCTAACACTGCCGTCATGGGGGCCGATGGAAACCGTCACCGACGCACTTACCACTACCTTGGTGGTGAGCCATTGGTCCAATCAGGTGACTGGGCCATCATGTCGCTCGCCCCACTGCCAGACCCTATTCAGTTTGAGACGGACACCATGCTCATCCGTCACTACCTTGACCATGAGCATGGCTTCTGTATTGCGGAGATCTCCCGCTGCGGCATGGGTGCTGCTATTGTTCGCTTCGCCCATGCATGCGACATCGACACCGCCATCGCCAACAGCCCCTATTTCGTTGGTGATTCCGTCCTTCACGTCATCCACCATGACAGAGGTATCAACCATACGGATTGCACTTTTATTCATGATGCCTGGATTATGATGGTCAATTACCCGCTAGAGGCATGGCGTCCGGACAAAGTTAGAGAGTCTGTTGCTGGTTTTGGTAAATTCTTAGTTTGGAACAGAGATCTGTCCAACCGTGCTCGCATCCTCATCAAAGTCCGTGTGCTAGATCTCTTAGAGATACCTGTGAGCCATGTTATCTGTGAGAGTCTTGATGATTTTGGTCATGGACAGTCTTCGACGTGTGTTGTTTATATCCTTCAGGCTGATCTTCTGGGTGCCATAGGGGGAGATGAGGACCCCATCCCACCTGATGGTGTGATGCACCCCATGCCACATCCTCCCTTTGGAGGTATTTGGCACGATGCTGATTTTGTGGGTGAGGGAAACCACCATATTGCTCCTGCTGCTCACCATGCACCTGATGCTGATGAATAAGATGTGCCTATCACTACTGCAGGATGCGGCTAACGCGACACTACGATCAGAGACCCTTTGACGAAACTATGTGCGATGCATTAATCGCAAATGGGGATGTAAAAAACCCGTAAAAAAAGATGCAAAACATTTGTGATGGCAGAGACATCAAACACGGTTCAGATTTTAGTTACGTGTGCGATGCGGGGCATACGGTTGATCCAGAAGAACTGTTTGCGATGAGGCAGAACAACAGAAACGGGCAGCCATATCAATGTGTGTGCGATATACGGCATACAGTTTGCTCCGATGAACATTGTGCTATTAGGGAATGCAACGGAAACGGTCAGCCAGATCAAGGTGCGTGTGATATATGGCATACGGTTCACTCGGACGAACTATTTTCGATTAGGGAAGAGAACAGAAATGGTTCAACTTAACTAGATGTGTGTGATATGCGGCATACGGTTCACATAGATGAACTATTTGCGATGAGCCAAAAGAACACAAATGATTCATGTAAACAAGATGTGTGTGATACACAGTAAACAGCCCACTCGGATGAACTATTTGCGATGAGAAATTATAACACAGACTGTTACTATAGTTAGTTCGTGTGCGATTCTATTCGTACAAAAAACTTTGAAAAATACAAACTAGTTGCTTGCGGTGGCTAGGAGTATCACACACGATGCGTCTGCGAGTACTCGTGTGCGATGATTAGTAAGTTACACATACGTTTCCTATGTTAACATGTGTGTGATAAATAACACTGGCACTGCATACGGTATTCGGGTTGTGCGTGTGCTTCACTTAGTATTCCCGTGCTCTAGCGAATGCTTCCCGCGCTCCACATGGGTGAATTGTAAAATCCACGCCTCTTCCCTCATCGGTTTCCTGCCACCAGCTAATGGCTTGCTGCATATAACCCAGGCGGCAATGCACTGTCATGACACTCTGCGCAGATCTAGTCCTCACCCATCTACCATTAGTTATTCCAAGCATGCCAGGCAACGACCAAAGCTTCGACATTGACCCCTACTTGCGTTACATCTTCGGCGAGGAGAACGAGCCGGAGCAGGTCGGGGAGCAAGAGCTTCATCGGCCGGTGCAGGCACCATGGCCCATCGGCAGCGATATCGGCGTGAAAGTCCTTGGGCGCACAATCGACATATTGCAGTGGAGGTGTGATGAGCAGTTTGCCATCCACCGTGCAAAAGATCTAGAGTTGCTCGGCAGCATGATCGATGACCCACCCAAAGAGCAGCCATCAACAGTGCTCATCGAGAGCCTGATGCACCGCAAGGAATGGGTAGAGGACCTATGCAATTCAGTCAAGACACAGGCAGCCTGCGGCTTCATCATTGCCTGCGGCGGCCGTGTCAACCTCGATCCCGATAATATGGTGGCCAGGCTCGAGCGCATCCTTGGCAGAGTTGACATCCCCGACAATGTAGAACATCGCCAACGTGATATCTTGAGGATGCAGGTGATGGACGGAATTTGCTACCAGGCCAGAGACATGGAAATGGAGCGGTTCCGCGGAGATATCATGCGCGCGATTGCACACTGTCAAGCTCTTCTGGAAGAGGCCCAGCAGCCCCAAGAGCCTCCCAGTGCCAGCAGCTCCATAGGCGGAGGCGGGTCGGGACACTTGGAATGAACGGCCGCAAGGGTGCTATGCTGAACATGGAGTCCGAGAAGACCATCATCGGAAGGCCGCCAGCTCAGCCTTTTAGCTTATATTTTGTTATAATTGTATGCATATGTAGGTCGAGAGTGTTTTGGGCCTTGCCGCATGTGGCATTTTAAATTATCCTGAATATGTAAGACAATTATTAACCGTTGCCATTGTAAATTTGCCTCAACGGCGAGCAGAGCATGCGCAGGGACGCCAGAGCAGAGCACGCCGCGGCCGCCTCAATGGCGAGCAAAACGCGGGGACGAACGCGAGCAGAGCGCGCCGCGGCCGCCTCAATGAGGAGCAGAGCGCGCCGTGGCCGCCTCAACGGCAAGCAACCACGTGGTCAACCTTCTGGCATCCCATGGGAGGCGCGACGGCGCATCCATAGGACACAATGGTGATATCTTGACCGTGTGTGATAGTGGGCAGACACGTACACGTACATCCGAGAACGCGGGCCCACGTTTTGGGCTTCTGATGCATGGCATACGGTTGATCCAAAAGAACTGTTTGCGATGAGCCAGAACAACAGAAACAGGCTTTGTAGGCCCAGAACCATCAATAAATTTTGACCTTGTTTCTCGTCACATTGCAGATTACAACGCAATAAGTAATTGCAAATCTGTTCATACCTATCAAACTAATATGTGTTCACACTTAGCTCCAGGCTATAAAAACTACCCACTCGAAAATTACTTCACTGTTCCTCTCCTCGCCACCCACAAAACTGGTCTTTCCTGTCAAGTCGTTCCGCCATGACAGGTTGGAGGAGTTTCGGGTGGACATATAACCATGCAGCAAAGACCAAGGCCGCGGAAGCACTAGAGAGGTCCCGCCGCAAAGCAGCAGCCACAGCAGAGATGTCCCTGCGCGTCGCGGAGCCCTCAAACGAGCTCTGACGGGCACGCGAGGGCTCTCACAAGCGCACTCGCCGCGTCGGCGATCGCGACGAGCTGGCGTTGCTGAAGTCCTTGGCCGGCGACGACGACATTCTCGCTGGCCTCATTAAGTAGCAGGAGCTGGTTGATGGCTTGATGAAGCTGCTCGAGATCAGCGATGCCTCGGTTGACAAGGCGACTGGCCTCGTCGAGCAACTCATGGGTGACAATGCGAAGCTCCTCAAGGGGCTCGCCGATAAGGAGGAGGAGGCCGTCGGCTGGAAGATGTTGCATGAGCAGAGCAGTGCCTCGGGGATGACGCTGACAGCGGTCGTCGAGGAACTGATGGGTGACTTGAGGAAGCTCCGGATAAAGCCCGAGCAGGAGGTGGAGGAATCCGTGGCTGCTTCCAAGAAAAGTCGTGAGGAATTGAAGGAGTTGGAGGATGTCGTCACCCGACGATCCATCGACGAGTAGAGACAGTAGTGACCTAGATCGTTGTCTCCGATTTCCTTCTTCTCTTGCCCCCGTGTCTTCCAGGCTTTGCCGCATGTGGCATTTTAAATTATCCGGAATATGTAAGTCAATTATTATCCACGCCATTGTAAATTTGTCATCGTATTATCCGTTGCCATTTTATTTGTCATCGTATTATCTGTTGCCCTATGTGGCAATTTAAATTAGGCCGGAATACGAGTTGAAAACACGAACAAAGCAAATACTGCCATGGGATCACAAGCAAACACCCTCCGTCCAGGTGCTTTAATTAACCGCGTGTTAAACATCAGCTGGGCCGCCATTAATGGAGAAGTTGTGAGCGAGGCGGGTGGCTGGTGGATGGAGGTCAAAGAGCTCGCTTCCCGGTGAGCATGGGCGGCCTTGCTGCTCGCAGGTGTCCCGTCGAGCCTGCGCGGTGGACAGGATGCACGCGTCCCGTCGAGCCTGCGCGGTGGACTGCTCGCACGCGTCCCGTCGAGCCTGCACGGCGGACTTCTCATGCTCGTCCCGTCTAATCAAACAGCTGCACGCACGCCACTGAGTATGGTTAAATTTTGGCAGAGGTAGTGGCCACACTTAAATGGTTACGGGAACACATGGTTCATATAATACAACCGTTTGCGATATTAACGTGTCAGCTATTTTTTTCAAAAGGACTTCGTTGGCTATTAATGTGTGCGCCTTGTCTCAAACTGGACGATTTTTTTTACCACGACATATATGTGCCATGTCATGAAACCATGCCAAGTTTCATGTTTTTTGGGTGAGTTTTTGATTTACTGGGATTTAAAAACCAAGATTCTCAATGTTTGAGGACGACGAGAAGTTTGTAATTCATTCCCATTCCTTAAATGAGACCTAAACATGCACCCAATGACACATGTACAATTTCCCACCCATTTTGCTTCACTGGAGCATGTGCTTGTAGTTCAAATTTGAATTATGGACTACATTAAATGCCTAGAAAACTTAATTAATATATACAATGGCCAAACAAACCCTGAACAGTTTCAAATTTCAGCACGACACTCCTGTTATTCTATGTTGCCTGTAGAAAACAAAGTTCAAGGCGAGAAGAGGTAGCGATTATCGTTTCACCCACAAGAGGGGCATGTTTCCCTACCGGAACCACAAAGGTTGCGAGAAGCTTTGGTTTGTAAGAGGCTTGTAATATAGCTTGGCCCAAATTGGACAATTATTTTACCACGACATATATGTGCCATGTAGTGACACCATGCCAAGTTTCATGATTTCCTGGTGAGTTTTGGATTTACAGAGATTTAAAAACTGAGATTCGTAATGTTTGTGGCCAAGCCAGGACGTCGAGATGGTTGAATTCATTCCCATTCGTTCCATGGGACCTAAACATGCACCCCAATGACACATGTACATTTTTTCTAGCCATTTTGGTGCACTGGAGCATGTATTTGTAGTTTGGATTTGAATTATGGACATTAAATGCCTAGAAAACTCAATTAATGAATAAAAAAGGTTAAATGAACCCTGAATAATTTCAAAGTTTAGCGTGAATCTCCTGTTGTTTCGTGTTGCGTGTAGAAGAAAATACAAGGCTAGAAGAGGGAGCGATTATTGTTTCACCCACAAGGGGACATGTTTCCCTATCAAAACCACGAGGGTTCTTGCGACATGCTCCGGTTTGTAAGAGGTCTGTAATAAAGCTTGGCCCAAATTGGACAATGTTTTTACCACGACATATATGTGTCATGACGTGAAACCATGCCACCTTTGATGACTTTCTGGTGAGTTTTGGATTTATGGGGATTTAAAAACCGAGATTCCAAATATTTGAGGACGAGCCAGTACACCGGTACGGTGGTAATTCATTCCCATTCCTGGCATGCGACCTAAACATGCACCCAAGGACACATGTATAATTTTTCTAGACATTTTGGTGAACTGAGCATGTATTTGTAGTTCAGATTTAAATTATGGACATTAAATGCCTAGGAAACTCAATTAGTGTATAAAAAGGCCAAACGAACCCTGAATAAGTTTAAATTTCAGCACGGATATCCTATCATTCCATGTTGCCCATAGAAGTAAATACAAGGCGAAAAGAGGAAGTGATTACGTTTTGCCCACAAGGGGAACACGTTTCCCTATCGGAACCATGAGGCTTCTTTGAGAGAAGCTCCGGTTTGTAAGAGGTTTGTAATAAAGCTTGGCCCAAATTGGACAATGTTTTTACCACGACATATATGTGCCATGACGTGATACCATCCCAACTTTCAGGACTTTCTGGTGATTTTCGGATTTATGGGGATTTAAAAACCGAGATTCCAAATGTTTGAGGACGAGCCAGGATGCCGGTACGGTTGTAATTCATTCCCATTCCTGGCATGGGACCTAAACATGCACCCAAGGACACATGTATAATTTTTCTAGCCATTGTGGTGAACTGGAGAATGTATTTGTAGTTCAGATTTGAATTATGGACATTAAATGCCTAGGAAACTCAATTAGTGTATAGAAAGGCCAAACAAACCCTGAATAAGTTTAAATTTCAGCACAGATATCCTGTTGTTCCATGTTGCCCGTAGAAGTAAATACAAGGTGAAAAGAGGCAGTGATTATCGTTTCACCCACAAGGGGGACACGTTTCCCTATCGGAACGACGAGGCTTCTTTGATAGAAGCTCCAGTTTGTAAGAGGCTTGTAATTAAACTTGCGCAAAAATGGACAAAAAAAATTCCTCGACATATATGTGCCATGTCGTGAGCCCATGCCAACTTTCATGATTTTCGGGTGAGTTTTGGATTTACGAGGATTCAAAAACTGAGATTCTTCTCACGAAATGTTTTCAAATAGCACACGGTTCACTCACGAAAGCCGTGTGCCTACCAAACCATGGCCGATGCCCCCCTCCCCCCTGCTGCATGCGCGATCTGAATCATGCGTTCTGATTGGCCAGAACCCAAACCCCATGGATCGTACGTCTGTACCGTTGGATGGTCCCAGATCGAACGGCAATCGTCAGCCTTTCGACATCACATGCAGTATATAGGTAAGCACTGTGCGCATGTGTCGTGCTAGCTCACCGTTCCTTCTCTACTAAGTTTTCTATATTAATGTTGTTATATATCCAAATAGGCTACCGTTTCCCACCACTCCTCCCATCGGTTTCCCGCCTCTTCTCCCATCGTTTTCCCGCTACCAGTGTCAGTGCTCATTGAAGGCTAGGCGGTGACACACCGGCCATGTAAATATCGCACACAGTTTCTAAAAGCACAAATGTGTGTGATAGGAGGAAGTAGGTCCCATAGGGTGACCAGCGTGAAACGCCTTAAAGGCAAGGAGGCAATTCCTATCAGCAAGGTGCGGCTTCCCATCCGCTAGCCTAGTCGAATAGAATGCAGAAGTTAAGCATGCTCGGGCTGGAGTAGTCCAAGGATGGGTGATCCGGTGGGAAGTTGATAAATATCTCTATAGTGACCTGTCATGGCGATTATATAAACCTTGGGATCCTTGTTTTGCTAATTTGTAGACTATGTTTTTGTTGGTTATTTTTTGCTCTAAAAAATTAAAGAATGATTGACTCTATAGTGACCTATCATGGCGATTATATAAACCTTTTTCAGGTCACATGCAGGGTATAGGGGGCAGGGTGTTCTGATCGAGCATGTCTCCCTTGTGCGGTTTATAGACGCTGCACATATCTGTGGGCTCCCCGAGGTATATATATTATCCTTTACCGATAATGAGGGGGCCCCACATAATCTATCCCTTTGACCCAACAACGAGAAGGGTGTGACCATGATGGTTTCCTATTGCTATGTGTGACATGTTAGACCAAATAAAGTTTGAGCGCATGCATTGGATAGCCATGGCAACTCAGAGCTTCAGAAAAAACTACATCACCTCCATCCTTAGTGAGGATGGCACTATATATCAAAATCATGATCATAAAGCAGCAATCATCTGGCAGTCTTACAAAGAAAGGCTTGGCAAATCCATAAACCATAATATGCTCTTCAATCTTGATGAACTCATCCAATCACATGACCTATCTGAAGTTGATGCTCCATTCATAGTGGATGAAATTGAGGAGGTAGCCAAAGATTTCCCTGCTGACAGAGCACCAGGGCCTAATGGTTTTAATGGGCTATTCCTGAGAAAATGCTAGGATTTTATCAAACAAGATTTCTACACTATGATATGGGATTTCTTTGAGGGCAACTTTGAAATTCAGAGAATTAATACTGCTTTCATCACCCTTATTCCCAAAATTGCAAATCCTGAGACTATGAATGACTTCAAACCAATATCTCTGGGCAGTTTACCACTGAAAATTTTCACTAAATTATTGGCCAAAGAGCACAAAAAATCATTACATCTGTTATTCATCAAAACCAATATGGATTTATCAAAGGTAGAAACATCCAAGACTGTCCGAGATATGCTTTTGAATACCTCCGTCTATGCCATCAATCAAAGAAGCCTATCATCATTCTCAAGCTTGATTTTGAAAAAGCCTTTGACAAAATTAAATATAAGGCCATTATTGCTATGTTAAAGGCTAAGATGGATTAATTGGATGTCCAATACATTAAACTCTGCTTCTACTGCTATGTTACTTAATGGAGTTGCAGGTAAAAAAATTATGTGCAAGAGAGGTGTTAGACAAGGAGATCCCTACTCCCCTCTACTCCTTGTTATTGTTGCTGATCTACTTCAGTCTGTTAACAATGCTGCATGGGCAAATGGGGAAATCTCACTTCCTATAAATCATGCATATGGACAAGATTACCCAATTATTCAATATGCTGATGACACTTTAATGATAATGCCAGCAAATGAAGATCAGCTTATTCATCTAAAATATCTACTCCATCTGTTTAGTATATCCACTGGCCTTTTTGTTAACTACAGCAAGTCTTCCATGGTCCCTATAAATATTGATCTGCAGACAGTTACCGATCTGGCCAACACATTTGGATGCAAAGTTGAAAGTCTGCCATTCACATACCAAGGGCTTCCCTTGGGCACAACAAATCCCACAGTTCAAGATCTTATCCCAGTAATTACAAAAATTGACAAGAGACTATCTGGGGTAGCTAGATTTATGAATCATTCTAGCAGACTCACATATATCAACTCAGTGGTTGCTTCCATGCCCATATTTGCTATGTGCTCATTAAAGGTGCACTACACCATTCTGGATCATGTGGACAAATCTAGCAGGAACCTTCTATGGTATGGTGATGACATTAACAAAAAGGGCAAATGCCTTGCAAGTTGGGAAATGGTCTGCAAACCAAACAATCAAGGGGGACTGGGTGTACTCAATCTCAGAATTCAAAATAAAGCCCTTCTTATTAAGCATCTCTACAAGTTGTACAACAAGGCTCATATACCCTGGGTAAGACTAATTTGGAATGCATACTATCAAAGCAATGAGGTCCCACACTCTGGAAACAACAAAGGCTCATTCTGGTGGAAGGACTGCACCAAACTTTTAGATTTATCCAAGTCAATGACCACGTGTCAAATCAATTCTGGAAACTCTGCTATGTTGTGGGAAGATAATTGGAATGTATCTATAATGAAATTAAGGATCCCTGAATTGCACTCCTTTACACTACAGGAGAATATATCAATTCTTGCAGCTAAGATTATTGATAATAAATATAGCCTTTTCCAGCTCCCACTATCAATTGTTGCTCACCAACAGTTTCATCTTCGCTCAAATCAGCTAAATGACCTCAGGCAGAACCATGATAATGACAAATGGATATTCAACTGGGGAAGCTCCCTCAATATGACAGAGAAGATTTATAACTTCCTCATGGGCCAATCTGATGTAACCCCTCCTATAAAGTGGATTTGTAAATCATGTTGTCTTCCTAGACACAAATTCTTCTGCTGGTTAATGCTCAATGATAGAATAAATACATGTGATCTTCTTACCAGGAAAACTTTTCACCTCGATTCCACATCCTGTGTCTAATGATGAAGGGATGGAAGACATAACTCATCTATTATTTTCATGCCCTTTTAGTCAGACCTTTTGGTGGAATATTGGTATTGAGTGGAACACTGACATGAACATCCATGACATGATCATTGAAGGAAATCAGGGATATCAACTGAATTTTTTATGGAGATGATCACTGTGGGCTGTTGGAGTATCTGGAATCAAAGGAATGGATTGATTTTTTAGGGTATCCCATTCTCCATTACTGCATGCAGAAATGACTTCATTTAAACCTTCAAATTAACCATGCTTAGAGCCAAACCTAGTCTTAAGGATGGCATGTCATCCTGGATAGATAATATCTGAGTTTCTAGATGATAGCTTTTGTTTTGTTTCCTTTTCCTGCTCTGGTTGTAACCCCATCAACCATTGTAACTTCTATTTTTGATTTCCATATAATGAAAAATGACACATAGTAGGGCTTTTTGCCTTACTATATTATGGTAAAAAAACAATTCCAAAGCAAAATTCAAATAAATCCACAAGAAAAACTAAAGGGCCAAAAACCAGGGTGTTACAAACATTCCCCCCTTAAAGAAATCCCGTCCTCGAGATTTGGTTGCTTAGGGAATAAGTATGAATATTCTGACTTAAGGAAACCATTTCCAACTCGGGTATCTTTTTTCCTTTATAAGATGTTCCCACTGAATTCCATATGACTAACTGCCTCGCTCTGGGGTGGTTTGCTTCACTGTATCCACATTCTGATAGGTCTTACCTCATATGTTACTCTGAATCCAATTCTTCTATATCAGTCGACTTAGCTGGGGTGCGTTAGCTTATCATGACTGCAATACATGCCCTTCTCAGAAGCCCGAGAGTTGTTTCTGATGGATGTGTCATTCTTATATCCAGCACTGACACCATTCCATGTATTTGTGACCAAATTTTCTTGATATACACGGAACTTGTTACTCCCTGCCTGGAGTTACTCAAATAGATGCATGTCCTCCGGTTCAAAACAATGATGATAATCATAACTGTTCTCCTGGCAGAATCTGACTTCTCGCACGGATTTCTGAATCATTTTAGCTAGCTCCACTGTCCTGGGTATCAATTCTATACCAATGATTTGACTGTCACTTGCCGTGGCTAGTATAAAGTAGTACGACCTTATAGCCTCTCGAGACTTGACGGAAGTTGGTTCTGGCAGAAGAATCTTCTTCACGGCAGGCTATCCTTTAACTGATTCCTATATGTGAGGGCACATGCCTCGAGACTATTGTTCAACTTTCTGATTACTCATTCTGTCAGTATATCCATGTGGATGGTAGGTTGTGTGATGCTTTAACATGGTCACTGGAGTCAAACTTCTGAATTGGCCTTTGGTCTGACATGACACACTTAGATATTCCATTCTGACAATTCTGAGCATATGCAGTTGGACAAGTGGGTTAACTTGTTATGAAGTCCTTACGAACAGGGTATACCCCTTGGGTGTATATTCACGATGATTGATATGGAAACAGACTATCTTGGGTATCCGTACCATGTTGTTCATGCAATGATCATCATTGTCGGCCTTGCTCCTTCATTAGTGTTCACTTTTCTTTAATCTTTTGTTGAAAAAGCCAAGCCATATATATATCCTGAATTCTTTGTTTGACCAGAGTTGCTGTCAGGTGTAATATTCCGGCAATCGTAACTCATCCTTGTCCCTATCTCGTGTCATAGGATATATGCCAGGTTCAAGTGTGCTTGTACGGATCTCATTATTGTCGTCAATCATTCAAGACCGCGTGACAAATGTTAATGATATCACTTTGTTGGGTGTGAGGAAGCTGGCCTTGATAATCAGTGCTAGGAGTGTTATCCAATGTTGCCTCACTTCATAATTTGTCAGTCCTTGCATCACTTAGGTGTATCTCTAGCTTTCTTGTTCTTGCATACTCATGTGACTGTTGGATTCTGACCTTCCTTCGGTGGGTCTGCTTGAACATAATTTCATCCTTGAACTAATGACTTGTGTGACCTGGGCAGCATGCTCACAATGTATATGGAAATATGTGTAGCTGAATGATTGATTTTCGAGGAAGACTTTTGTCCTGACCGATTCTTGCTTCTGACCAAACTGTTGTGAACCTGATGCTTAGGATGCACCACCATATGCTGCCAACTCACTGTGTAATATCTTGCACCAATGTCATACTGAGGAAGATTGGACAGCTTCTGTTGGAAGCCATCGAGAGTATCATGCTGAGGAAGACTGAATAGCTTGTGCTCAAAGCTTTCATGAGGCAGCTTGCTGAAGAAGACTGGGTAATATAATTCAGAAGCTTCCCCCTTAGTGGCTTGCCGAGGAAGACACGGTACCTTATGCCGGAAGCTTTTGTGGTAGCTTACTAAAAAAGCCTGGGTATCTTGCATGGGAAGTCATCCACATATCGTACTAAGGACGACTGAGGAACCTTGCAGTATAAGTTTTTCTGGTTGCTTGCAGGGCAGACTGGGTTACTTACACCAGAAGCTTCTCTTTGTGACTGAATGCCATATATATTTATACCCTTGATATTCTTGCTGTTCATTACTTGCATGAACAGAATTTGTCGGACTGTCCTTCTTGCTGAGTACGGAATATAGAGCACATTCTAGCTTGCTTCTGGGTATAACAGGCTTCAAATTTTACTCACAGCAGAACCAAACCTTGTATATGAACCATACCTTTGATTGATAATATAGTGTTGGTCTTGCACACAACTTGTCTTCTGGCTGATTTAAGAATTACTGCTATGAAGATTGCACACTGATGTACAATTAATGCTGGTAGTCAATCCATAATATCATTTGTAGTCAAACCAGATATTCCCAATATAATACAGTCGGCTGAAAATTCCATAATGTTTAGTTGAGCTTCCAAATATTTGAACTCCTTGCTGATTCTTCGAGTCCTATGTCGGTTGATGAGCAACTTTCATAAGGGAAAATAAGGTAACACCAAAGGCCCAAAGAAAGAAGAAAAAGAAAGGACTAAAATAAAATCACACAAAGCATCAAGATTACATACAAACAATATCATATTTTACTGCTATACACAACAATATGCATGCCTACTTAAGCACACAAATCTCGCGATAACTCCAATATTACGGTCTAATATGCTGTGGTGGTGTGCACGAAGGTGAATCCACATGTGGAGCGGTTGGTGTAAACAACGCTACACCAAGCGCTGGCTTAACACTGGTTGCAGCTGGACAGGGACAGAGGTGAGCACGGACTTGGTGATCATGTAGTGGAACACGGAGGTCACGACCACATCATCATCAAGTGGACGGATGGGAGCCGTACTCGTCCAAAGAATGCATGATAGGATAGGATAGAAGTGAAAAACAAGGTTTGGTGGCATTGCCCTTTTCCTGATAACAAAGATCAGTAAGGGTTGGCAAAGAGGCAAGTCGGAAGACACGATTCGGGATAGAAACATGTTTATCACCAAAATGATAGGGGTGGCTGGTGGAAAGATACCAACGCGATATCTGAGCATGACTCCTGCAAGTGGTGTCTAGAACACTTGGTACCTCGGCATCACTCCGCCGGGACAGAGATGACGCCAAACACCGAAAAGCATGTATGCAAACTGGAGGGTTCAGGTAGTGGATTGGAACCGATGCCACCGACACTCACAAGATCAATCGTTAGCGACAATATAAGAAGTCTATAAGCATGCTATGTAGCAAAGAAATGCAACAAGCAAATGCAGCAAATCAATTAGACTCTAGACTACCGGTTTCTAACGCTCGCGCGGACTAGGGCGTCCTAAAGCCAGACCTAATCTGATACCAAAGCATGTGGCACCCGGCTCAAAGAGACCGGAACACCCCATATTCCAGCCAAGAGATCAAGTCTTCTAGAATATGGCACTGCTTGGCATAGAACAAATCAGCTCTTATTACAAAGAATATGGGTACAAGGGTTCTGAAGATACAAGGATCGCATCAGCACAACGACACTACAACTGCCAAGGTGGCTCTATGCTAGCAGCGAAATAACTCATGGAAGCGGAATGATGTCGAGCAGCGGAACAACAACGACGATGATGAACTCCACTCCACAGAGACTCTGGGTGGAACGCGTATCCTAGCTCGCAAACTCGGGATCCTTGACAAGCAAGCAAACATGGCATGACATGCAAACTGGGATGACACGCCAGGTGAGTACTTTGAATGTACTCGCAAGCTCACAGCAACCAAAGCAATCAAGAAAAACAACAACATGGCATTTACAGGTCAATTATCGAGCATGATACAACTAGAACAACATTAGATGAGCATGGCATGAACACGTTACTCAAGATATGAACATGATGATACTAGAACAAGCATGCAAGGAGGTCAACGCTTGCGGACCAACTTACTCTACTCGGAGGTTACCTCGTAACCACCATAGATATCAACTTACCGTCAGGAACATCACACAATCACCTCAGGATCAACCAAGCTTGGTATAAACTAAAAAAACCATAGTGATCTTCACATGACCACAAGGAACTCGATCTTTACCCATGGACCCCATACAAATCAACCAATTTTGGTATCCTTGATACCATCGTGATCATCACACGACCACATAAAGATCAACCAACTTCTTTCCTCATCGAACCGGGGTTGCTTATTAGTTAGGTTATTATTACTGTTGACCCATAGTGTGACCTGATACGTCTCCAATGTATCTATAATTTTTGATTGTTCCATGCAATTATATTATGTATTTTGGATGTTTTATATGCATTAATATGCTATTTTATATTATTTTTGGGACTAACCTATTAACCTAGAGCCCAGTGCCTGTTTCTATTTTTTCCTTGTTTTAGAGTTTTACAGAAAAGGATATCAAACAGAGTCCAAATGGAATAAAACTTTACGATGATTTTTCTTGTACCAAAAGACATCCACGGAGCTTGGAGAGGGGGTCAGATGATGGCCGAGGAGGCCACAAGCCTGCTAGGCGCACCCCTGAGGGGCACGCCTTGAGGGCTTGTGGGCCCCTCATGGGTCTGATAACCCTAATTCTTGCTCTATAAAATTCCCAAATATTCCCAAACCACCAGAAGCGTCCACCAAAATACTTTTCCGCCACCACAAGCCTCTGTTCCCATGAGATCCCATCTTGGGGCCTTTTCTGGCGATCTGCCGGAGGGGGATTCGATCATGGAGGGCCTCTACATCAACCTTGCTGCCCTTCCGATGATGTGTGAGTAGTTTACCACAGACCTACGGGTCCATAGCTAGTAGATAGATGGATTCTTCTCTCTCTTTGATCTTCAATACAATGTTCTCCTCGATGTTCTTGGAGATCTATTCGATGTAATACTTTTTTGCGGTGTGTTTGTTGAGATCCGATGAATTCTAGATTTATGATCAGATTATATATGAATATTATTTGAGTCTTCTCTGAACTCTTTTATGCATGATTAAGATATCTTTGTATTTCTCTTCGAACTATCAGTTTGGTTTGGCCAACTAGATTGGTTTTTCTTGCAATGGGAGCGGTGCTTAGTTTTGGGTTCAATCTTGCGGTGTCCTCACCCAGTGATAGAAGGGGTAGCGAGGCATGTATTGTATTGTTGCCATCGAGGATAAAAAGATGGGGTTTTCATCATATTGCTTGAGTTTATCCCTCTACATCATGTCATCTTAAGGTGTTGCTCCGTTCTGATGAACTTAATACTCTATATGCAGGCAAGAGTCGGTCGATGTGTGGAGTAATAGTAGTAGATGCATAATCGTTTCGGTCTACTTGTCACAGAGGTGATGCCTATATTCATGATAATTGCCTTAGATATCATCATAACTTTGCGCTTTTCTATCAATTGCTCAATAGTAATTTTTTCACTCACCGTTTGCTATCTTCAAGAGAGAAGCCTCTGGTTAAACCTATGGCCCCGGGTCTATTTTCCATCATATATTTTCAGATCTATAAACCAAAAAACCCAAAAATACCTTGCTGCAATGTATTTGTTTTTACTTTGTTTTACGTTTTAGTAATCTTTTATACCTATCTCTGTTAGATCTCACTCTTGTTCGAGACCGTGAAGGGATTGACAACCCATTTTTCGCGTTGAGTGGAAGTGTTTGTTAGTTTGTGCACATGCATAGATTGGAGACTTGCTTGTGCCTCCTACTGGATTGATACCTTGGTTCTTAACTGAGGGAAATACTTATCTTTACTTTGCTGCATCTCCCTTTCCTCTTCAAGGGAAAAATCAACGCAATCTCAAGAAGTAGCAGGAAGAATTTCTGGCGCCATTGCCGAGGAGGTTCTACATCAAGCCTACCAAGTACCCATCATAAACTCTCATCTCTTGCATTACATTATTTGCCATTTGCATCTCGTTTTCCTCTCACCACTTCCAAAACATTTTCAGAAAAACAAAAAAAGATTTGCCTTTTTATTCGCCTTCTTTTCTTTCGTCTTTTCGTTTGCCTTTATGTCTTACTTGGTTTGTTTGGTCATTCGCTTGGTATAATTGTGTGTTTCTTGAAAATCAGGAAGCAAAAAGTTTATGGATCTTCATCCACTTGCTAATCTTTTTAAAGGATCCAATTATGATGAACCAATTGCTAGTGAGTTGAGTGCACTAGATTATCTTTATGGAGTTTTGCTTGAAATTCGTGAATCTGAAAATTGTGATGAAGTGCGAAAAGAAGAAATTTATGAAGTGATTCACGATAGCTCCTTGAATGAAAAGCATGATCGCAATGATGTTATTATAAATTCTATTAATGTCAATTGTGCTAATAATATGCAAAACCCTAAGCTTGGGGATGCTAATTTTAATATGTCCACTACTTATTGCAATGATCATGATTGGGGTGATAATGCTTCTTATGATCTTGAAAATTTATTTAAGCCTCATGATAATAACGTTTGCAATAATATTGAAAGTGGGTTTGGAAGAGTGTCAACTCTAGGTAATAATAATCCCACTACTTTGGAGTATGATCAATCTTATGAAATTTTTGATCAAAGTGGGTTTGGAGAGGTCATGACTTTATTTGGTGATAATCCCACTATTTTGGAAGAGTGTCACCTTTGCATGCATGTGGATCATGTAGAGAAAATTTTATGTGATAGCTATATTGTTGAATTTTATTATGATCCTACATGCAATTATTATGCGAGAGGAAAGTATGGTTGTAGAAATCTACATGTTACTAAATTACCTCTCTTCATGTTGAGATTGCTATTGTTTCTTTCTTCTTCCTTGCATACGCTAGTTTTTGCTTGTCTTGATAATTTCTTCAGTTATAAAATCCCTATGAATAGGAAGTATGTTAGACTTAAATGTGTTTGTCACATGTATTATGATGCTCCCTTTGTGTTTCAATTACTATCTTTTATGTGAGCATCATCAATATCTCAATGCCTAGCTAAAAGGCTTTAAAGAAAAGCGCTTGTTGGGAGACAACCCAATATTTTATTTTCTGTTTTTATGAAAATACACATTATTACCTATGTAATAATTGTGTTTTGGTGTTTTAATTAGTGTTTGAGCCAACCAAGACCTTTGGGATGGTTTACGGTGATAGTTGATTTGATCTTGCTGAAAAACAGAAACTTTTGCGCTCATTGCCAGAAATTAAATAAATCACAGAAACGTGATTTTGATCTGCATTTTTTACAAGAGATTGATATACAAATTTCCCAGGTTTTCCTATTTTTTCAGAATTTTTGGAGTTACAGAAGTATACGAAATTTCCATATTACTACAGACTATTCTGTTTTTGACAGATTCTGTTTTCTATGTGTTGTTTGCTTATTTTGATGAATCTATGGGTAGTATCGGGGGGTATGAACCATGGAGAAGTTGGAATACAGTATATATTACACAAATATAAATAAAGAATGAGTTCAGAACAGTACCTAAAGTGGTGATTTATTTTATTATACTAACGGATCTTATGAGTTTTCTGTTGAGTTTTGTGTTGTGAAGGTTTCAAGTTTTGGGTAACGATTTGATGGACAACGGAATAAGGAGTGGCAAGAGCCTAAGCTTGGGGATGACCAAGGCACGCCAAGGTAATATTCAAGGACAACCAGTCATCTAAGCTCAGGGATGCCCCGGATGGCATCCCTTCTTTTGTCTTCAATCCATCGGTAAATTTACTTGAGGCTATATTTTTATTCACCACATGATATGTGTTTTGCTTGGAGCATCTTGTATGATATGAGTCTTTGATTTTTAGTTTGCCACAATCATCCTTTCTATACACACCTTTTTAGAGGGACACACATTATTCATGAATTTATTAGAATACTCTATGTGCTTCACTTATATCTTTTGAGCTAGGCAGTTTGCTCTAGTGCTTCACTTATATTCTTTTTTAGAGCACGGCGGTGGTTTTATTTTATAGAAATTGTTGAACTCTCAGGCTTCACTTTTGTTATTTTGAGATTCTTTAAACAGCATGGTAATTTGCTTAGGTTATGAAATTAGTCCTAATATGATCAGCATCCAAGAGGGATATAATAAAAACTTTCATATAAAGAGCGTTGAATAAGATGAGAAGTTTGATTCCTTGCTTTTGTTTTGAGATATAAAGATGGTGATATTAGAGTCATGCTAGTGAGTAATTGTGTATTGGTAGAAATACTTGTGTTAAACTTTGTGATTCCCGTAGCATGCACATATGGTGAACCGTTATGTGATGAAGTCGGAGCATGATTTATTTTTTGATTGTCTTCCTTATGAGTGGTGGTCGGGGACAAGCGATGGTCTTTTCCTACCAATCTATCCCCCTAGGAGCATGCGTGTAGTACTTTTTTTTGATAGCTAATAAATTTTTGCAATAAGTATGTGAGTTCTTTATGACTAATGATGAGTCCATGGATTATACGCACTCTCACCCTACCACCATTGCTAGCCTCTAGTACCGCGCAACTTTCGCTTGTTCATTAAACCCACCATATATTTTCCTCAAAACTGCCACCATACCTACCAATTATGGCATTTTCATAGCCATTCCGAGATATATTGCCATGCAACTTCCACCGTTCCATTTATTATGACACGCACCATCATTGTCATATTGCTTTGCATGATCATGTAGTTGGCATAGTATTTGTGGCAAGGCCACCGTTCATATTTTTTATGGATGTCACTCCTGATCATAGCACATCCCGGTACACCGCTGGAGGCATTCATATAGAGTCATATCTAGTTCTAGTATCAAGTTGTAAGTAAATAAAAGTGTGATGATCATCATTATTAGAGCATTGTCCCATGTGAGGAAAGGATGATGGAAGCTATGATTCCCTCACAAGTTGGGATGAGTCTTCGGACTTAAAAAAATAGAAGAGTCCAAAGAAGCCCAAATAAAAAAAAAGAGAAACGAAAAAAAAGAGAGAAAAGAGAGAAGGGACAATGTTACTATCCTTTTTCCACACTTGTGCTTCAAAGTAGCACCATCATCTTCATGATAGAGAGTCTTCTATTTTGTCACTTTCATATACTAGTGGGAATTTTTCATTATAGAACTTGGTTTGTATATTCCAATGATGGGCTTCCTCAAAATTGCCCTAGGTCTTCATGAGCAAGGAAGTTGGATGCACACCCACTTAGTTTCTTTTTGAGCTTTCATACACTTATAGCTCTAGTGCATCCGTTGCATGACAATCCGTACTCACTTGCATCGATATCAATTGATGGGAATCTCCATAGCCCATTAATTTTCCTAGTTGATGTGAGACTTTCTCCTCTTTTTGTCTTCTCCACAACCACCATATTCTATTCCACCTATAGTTCTATATCCATGGCTCACGCTCATGTATTGCGTGAAAGTTGAAAAAGTTTGAGAACACCAAAAGTATGAAACAATTGCTTAGCTTGTCATCAGGGTTGTGCATGATGAAATACTTTGTGTGATGAAGATGGAGCATAGCCAGACTATATGATTTTGTAGGGATAACTTTCTTTGGCCATGTTATTTTGAGAAGACATGATTGCTTTATTAGTATGCTTGAAGTATTATTTTTTATGTCAATATTAAACTTTTGTTTTGAATCTTATGGATCTGAATATTCATGACACAATAAAGAAGATTACATTGATAAATATATTAGGTAGCATTCCACATAATTTTTTTTGTTTTTATCATTTACCTACTCGAGGACGAGCATGAATTAAGCTTGGGGATGCTAGATACGTCTCCAACGTATCTATAATTTTTGATTGTTCCATGCTATTATATTATCTGTTTTGGATATTTTATACGTATTAATATGTTATTTTATATTATTTTTGGGACTAACCTATTAACCTAGAGCCCAGTGCCAGTTTTTGTTTTTTCCTTGTTTTAGAGTTTTACAGAAATGGAGTATCAAACGGAGTCCAAACGGAATAAAACTTTACGATGATTTTTCTGGGACCAGAAGACATCCACGGAGCTTGGAGAGGGGGTCAGAGGATG
The DNA here is from genome assembly GCA_011799875.1 of Thinopyrum elongatum. Taxonomy (NCBI): domain Eukaryota; kingdom Viridiplantae; phylum Streptophyta; class Magnoliopsida; order Poales; family Poaceae; genus Thinopyrum; species Thinopyrum elongatum. The sequence continues at coordinate 285,019,137 of CM022298.1, read as the reverse complement.
GCCGAGGAGGCCACAAGCATGCTATGCGCGCCCCTGGGGGGCGCCCTGAGGGCTTGTGGGCCCCTCAGGGGTCTCCTAACCCTAATTCTTGCTCTATAAATTCCCAAATATTCCCAACCAACGAGAAGCATCCACCAAAATACTTTTCCGCCGTCGCAAGCCTCTGTTCCCGTGAGATCCCATCTTGGGCCTTTTTCGGTGATCTGCCGGAGGGGGATTCGATCACGGAGGGCCTCTACATCAACCTTGCTGCCCTTCTGATGATGCGTGAGTAGTTTACCACAGACCTACGGGCCCATAGCTAGTAGCTAGATGGCTTCTTCTCTCTCTTTGATCTTCAATACAATGTTCTCCTAGATGTTCTTGGAGATCTATTCGATGTAATACTTTTTTGCGGTGTGTTTGTTGAGATCCGATGAATTCTGGATTTATGATCAGATTATCTATGAATATTCTTTGAGTCTTCTCTGAACTCTTTTATGCATGATTAAGATATCTTTGTATTTCTCTTCGAACTATCCGTTTCGTTTGGCCAACTAGATTGATTTTTCTTGCAATGGGAGAGGTGCTTAGTTTTGGGTTCAATCTTGCGGTGTCCTCACCCAGTGATAGAAGGGGTAGCGAGGCATGTGTTGTATTGTTGCCATCGAGGATAAAAATATGGGGTTTTCATCATATTGCTTGAGTTTATCCCTCTACATCATGTCATCTTACTTAAAGCATTGCTCTGTTCTTATGAAGTTAATACTCTAGATGCAGGCAGGAGTCGGTCGATGTGTGGAGTAATAGTAGTAGATGCAGAATCGTTTCGGTCTACTTGTCACGGACGTGATGCCTATATTCATGATCATTGCCTTAGATATCGTCATAAATTTGCGTTTTTCTATCAATTGCTCAATAGTAATTTGTTCACCCACCGTATGCTATCTTCAAGAGAGAAGCCTCTAGTGAAACCTATGGCCCCCGGGTCTATTTTCCATCATATATTTTCAGATCTATAAACCAAAAAACACAAAAATACCTTGCTGCAATTTATTTGTTTTTACTTTCTTTTATGTTTTAGTAATCTTTTATACCTATATCTATTATATCTCACTCTTGTTCGAGACCGTGAAGGGATTGGCAACCCCTTTTTCACGTTGGGTGCAAGTGTTTGTTATTTTGTGCAGGTGCATAGATTGGAGACATGCTTGTGCCTCCTACTGGATTGATACCTTGGTTCTTAACTGAGGGAAATACTTATCTCTACTTTGCTGCATCACCCTTTCCTCTTCAAGGGAAAAATCAACGCAAGCTCAAGAAGTAGCATGACCTACTATGAATTGGGCCCATTTCTGCGGGCACGGCTATCGATGGATTATACACTCTGTAGAGGTTAGTACACTGTGCCCACACCACGGAACCCATGGCCTCGTGCTCCCATTCGGGTGGACCAGCAACATTCTGAGAAAACTGATCTATTGCATGACACTCTCCCATCCACTCCGACAAACTCCCCTTTGGGCTAAGTCATGGGTGGCCTCGGATGCCCACTCTAGACATTTGTGTCGTGGGAAAACACGACCACCTATGGGGCCATCGGCCCCTTGTGGTTCGGCATGGGGGAAGGACGCATTGCACAAAGAGCAGAGGGCACGGAGGAGCACGACAGCGATCACACGGGCAGTTTTTATCAAGGTTCGGGCCGCTGCGAGGCGTAAAACCCTACTCCTGCTTTGGTGGATTGATGAGAGGACCGTGGTGGAGATGCAGCGCTCTAGCCCGGCAAGGTCGCCTCGGGGCGAGAGCAGCTGCGCGCGTATGAGTGTACAAGGGTCCGAATCCTTTCTAAGGTTGCCATGGCCCTCCTTTTATAGATCAAGGGGTCACCACAATGGCAAATCAGTCATTGTGTACTGATTAGATAGCAAACAGTGCTATCATACCTAACTCTGCAGACAGGACAGAGCACATTAAATGCACCGCTTAGTGTCACATTGTAGCGTAGCCCGGCAAGCCTTGCCGTGCCGTTCGGCCACCTTCTCGCCTGCCTGCATGACACGTCCCTGGACGGGTGTCATTTGGAGGTGATTTTTTCTGGAAGCGGCTGCCACGTGCCAAATAACGGCCACTTAGCCACTTGGGGGCTCGACACCGCACCGATCGATGACTTGCGTTGCTGTGAGGTGGAGAGGTGGAGCCTTGGTGGGGTAATCCGTCTTCGGCGTCCCCGGCAAGCCTACTGGGGCAATCTTGAGACTTGTCTTCGGGGCAACCTCATCCCCGCCAGTCTCACCTGCCCGGCAAGGGAGGGTTTTCCTTAGTGGTATCTCGCTCCTTTGGTTGGTCTTGGTCTTCTTGATCCGCCCTTTGATTTCTCAAAAGAGCTGATCTCTTCTGTTTGGTCTGGTCTCGGATGCTGCAACCTTGTTCTGGAGCCTGTGTACAGTCTGGTCAACACACCTGGGGTTTGTTGCACTGACAGGAGCCCCCGGGCCCGGCCTGAACACGCTACTGAGCGTCGTCGGGGTAGGCCCTGTCCAGTACACAGGCGGGGAGGCTACGGTAGCTAACCCATTGAGATCTTCTTTGCTTCTTCATTAATCTGAGCTTGAGTCAGTTTCCAGTTTTCCCGCGCATCGTGTAACGCCAACTGTAGTGGGGCCATCCCTTTAATGGCCCGTGAATGACTTTTAACGCATGGATGAGTAACTGCCAATTCACTCCTCCCACCACGTTCTTATCCCTTGCCACGTATGCTGCATGCATTGAGTGGGGTAGGTAACGAAGGCGCGTGGTGCGTGAGAGAGCGTCATGGTAGGGGCCCGGTCTTCTTGGGTTGGTGGAGAGGAGCAGTGGTTACCCGCCGAGGGATTAGCCCCCAACCCCAGCCCGCCTATAAAAGAGGGGGTGAGGGGGAGCGGAAGTGCTCATCCATGCACCCCTTCTCCCCATCCCCTGCCTTCTGGCGTCGTGTCTTCTTCATGGCGATGGGAGGGGAAGAAGGGCGCGGCCACGCCTTTGTCGAGATATGGTCCCCTCCCCATCCTTTGTCGAGATATGGTGCATGGAGTAGGGTAGGTAACGGAGGCGCGTGGTGCGTGAGAGAGCGTCATGGTAGGGGCATGGTCTTCTTGGGTTGGTGGAGAGGGGCGGCGGTTACCCGCCGAGGGATTAGCCCCCAACCCCAGCCCGCCTATAAAAGAGGGGGTGAGGGGGAGCGGAAGTGCTCATCCACGCACCCCTGCTCCACATCCCCTGCCTTCTGGCGTCGTGTCTTCGTCATGGCGATGGGAAGGGAAGAAGGGCGCGGCCGTGCCTTTATCGAGATATGGTCCCCTCCCCGTCCCTGCACAAAGCGTCCGGCTTGGAGTGGCGGCCCGATGCTTAGTGTGGGTGAAGAAGGCCTTAGGTGGTTGTGCGTGCGGCGCGGCGGCAGCGTCGGGGGTAGCGACTCCGGCGTGCTCACCACCGGGCCATCCGTGGTCCCAAACTTAGTAAGGGGGCACGTGGGCGACACCACGCCGAAGTCCATAATAGGCACAAAGCATGGTAGTCGAACGTGGCCTATCCTCCCTTCACTCGTCATGTTGAAGGGAGACCGCGGAAGTGGTTTGCCGTTGGTCATGGCAGATCTCCCCTTTTTGGGTGCTGCTTATCTTGCGTACGGGCGGGTTCCTTGTGCCCGTGCATGCTTCTTCAGGGGACGGCATCTTTCTAGCTTCAGGTCGATGGAGACGACCATGCTCTCCGTGGGATCTCCCGGGGTGTTTGGCGCCTGCCCCGGTCGCCGCGACGGTGGCTCATGCGATGGTAGGCGTTCCTCTTCAAGCAATAGCGATGAGGAGGGAGGCGGCAACCCACGACGCATCAAGAGCGAGGACGACCGCTCCGACATGGCATGATTGCCGGCAGCACCATCATCACTAGCTGGGCCTCGGCAGCGCCACCATCAGCACTTGTCCTCCGGTTTCTTCCTCCCAGCCCGGGAATGGCGCCCTCCTGATCCTGGGGAGGCACAGAATCCTAGGCAGGCCTTCTCTCCGTCTTCTTCGTCTTCCCCTGCGATTTTGAGGAGGAGAGGGACGGAGCAAAGGCATCATGGGGCACTTATCTTTTTTCAGTTTAAAATGCGTAGGCGTCGGCCAAACTTTAGTCTAAATAATGTAAACTTCTTTATCCATGTTTGTGTTCTGTAAGATTTGTACTTGCTTATCAGCATATTAATGAAAAAGACAAGCTTTGCCGGGCACTTGTGCATGTATCATATCGATGCAGAGGTGAAATGCCTATATACATTTAAGTAAACAAGTTTCCAAGGCAGGCTATGCTGTCGGTGCCCTCAGTTTGTTGCCGCGGGGCTGGGACTACCGGGCACAAAACGATAAGAAGGGACCATCCCCCCGCCGAACCTTTCCGTCAAAGGCCACTACGACCACCCTGACCGAAGCAGCGTTCGAGTCAAAGGGTAGGAGCACCTATGTTTCGAAGGTGGCGGGGTTTTCCTATGCGCAAGTTTTCAAATTACAGAACAGGTACGGATAAGAAGGAACTTATCTGTTTGGTATGCCGGGGATCACGTAGACTCGTCTTCATTTCTTCTCTTCGGGATCAAGTCCACGGCAAGAACCCTGCAACTTAGTGCAGATGAAAACAATGCCACATGTGACCTCATCTACATGATCATGCTATGCTCATCATATGCTTATGCATGCATGCAAGTTTCGGGGGCCCCCCAGCGCTTCGTTTATTTCTCTGTTGCTCAGGGTCTGCGCCTGGCTTTGTACAAAGAGTTACATGCAACTTTGGCAAAGCTTGTACAAAAGGGTGGCTGCCGGGCAGGGCCCGACAGCCGCGCCTTATGGGTAGAACTTACGGAGATGCTCAATGTTCCATGAGTTTTGCAATTGAATGCCATCTCCTGTCTCCAGACGGACTACGCAAGGTCTAGTGACTCGTACTACCCGGTAAGGGCCTTCCCACTTTGGCGTCAACTTGTTTACACCCTTGGCAGACTGAACACGCCTAAGGACAAGGTCGCCTTCCTCAAAGCTCCAGGCATGAACCCTGTGGCTGTGATAGGGACACAGGGCTTGCTAGTAGCGTGCAGCACGCGTAGCAGCCCGGAGACGGTTCTCCTCAAGTAGCACAGCATCGTAACGCCGGTGCTGTTCTTGCGCTACATCATTGTAGGCAAGCAGTCGAGGAGATCCGAATATGAGTTCCGTGGGGATAACTACTTCTGCCCCATAGACTAGGTAGAAGGGAGTCTGCCCAGTAGCTCGATTTGGTGTCGTACGGAGGGACCAAAGAACCATCGGCAGCTCGTCGATCCATCGCCTGCCGCACTTCTGCAGCCTATCAAAGGTTCTTGTCTTGAGACCTCGCAGCACTTCAGCGTTTGCCCTCTCAGCTGGCCCATTGCTTCTGGAATGGGCCATAGAGGCAAATGAGACCTTGCTTCCGAGGGCATGAACGTAATGCATGAAGGCGCGGCTTGTGAATTGGGTGCCATTATCGGTGATGATTTGGGTAGGTACCCCAAAGCGGCACCCCAATCCTTTCAAGAACTTGATAGCTGACTGTGTGGTCACCTTTCTCACAGGCTCTACTTTTGGCCACTTTGTAAACTTGTCGATTGTGACAAACAAGAATTCAAAGCCCCCGGTAGCACGGGGGAAGGGGCAAAAGATGTCGAGCCCCCAGACCGAAATGGCCATGACAAAGGGATTGTTTGGAGAGCTTGAGCAGGCTTCACACTTGGTGACTAGCTCAATTGCGTCTTGGAGGGCTGTGGGCTAGTAGAAACCTTGCCGGAAAGCTTTCCCGACCAAGGCCCTTGATCCGATGTGGGAGCCACACATACCCTTGTGTATCTCTGCCAGCAGTTCCTTTCCTTCTTCCCGGTAAATGCACTTCAATTTCACACCATTGGGGGCTCGACACCGCACCGATCGATGACTTGCGTTGCTGTGAGGTGGAGCGGTGGAGCCTTCACGGGGTAATCCACCTTCGGCATCCCTGGCAAGCCTGCCGAGGCAATGTTGAGACTTGTCTTCGGGGCAACCTCGTCCCCGCCAGGCTCGCCTGCCCGGCAAGGGAGGTTTTTCCTTAGTGGTATCTTGCTCCTTTGGTTGGTCTTGGTCTTCTTGATCCGCCCTTTGATTTCTCAAAGAGCTGATCTCTTCTGCTTGGTCTAGTCTCGGATGCTGCAACCTTGTTCTCGAGCCTGTGTATAGTCTGGTCAACACACCTGGGGTTTATTGCACCGACAATCTGCCACCTTAGTGACCGGCCACCGTCGTGGCGAAAAAAAAATGGTCCCAAACGGAGACATGTGCACATTACCAAACTCGGGCTCACAAGGCTTGTGGCCGCCTACCTAATCAGGGTAGCGTACGCACATAACCTTCCCTAGTTGAAGGCACTGGCGAGACGCATGACAATAGACCAAATATGGGGGCCCCATAAGGCAAGTGTGGCTGCACTGGTAAGCTCGATTCGATGGCACTATGACTCAGCCAACAGGTTTGTTCAAGTTCAATTAATGTCCGTTTAGACTTGAATGGTGATGAGCTGAGTCATAATAACATGATGAAATAACAATGATGTCAGCGTTCTCGGAACCAGGGTACCCAGACTTGCCTGCCTGTGGCCCATGGCGTGGCTCCACCTACAGCCTGGTATGGCCCATCTTCAAGACCGCCGAGACAAGACCCTCGCAAAGGCCCCCTGGCTTCGTGAGGCAGATGACACCAAGACCTCTGGAGAGGGTGGCCTCCCCAGGCTGCCTCCTGAGGAGCAGAGATTCCTATGCAGGTACCAGCCTGATGAGGCTGTGATGATGCAAGCCATGACGACCAAGGCCAGACGGGCGCCAGCGGGCGCAGAGGAGGCAATTTCCTCTTTCGTGCTAAGGAGGAAAGGACATGCGTGGGTTCCCGAGGAATCTGGCAAAGGTTTCCATTCCGGTGCTACAAGACCAAGACCACCAGCATGGCAGGACGGATGTCATCGCCGAGCCCGCCGCTACGTCACGACTAGAAGCTTTGCAGGCGAAGACCACCTTTCGTCAGGATAAGATGTACTAATTGCCCCCTTTCAAATTGGCCACTATGGGATCCCTTCCCGCCTACGATTTGGGGGAAGAGGACCAAGGCCATTATAAATATAGGTTAGCCACCACCGTAGAGAGGGATCGAATCATTTCCATCCTCACCAACATAGCCCTCGCGTGGCTGTTCATCCACTGTACTAGTTCATCCTCAGCCCCTTGTGAGGCCAATCCACCACAAAGCAGGAGTAGGGTTTTACAACGCAAGGTGGCCTGAACCTGGGTAAACTGCCGTGTTCATCTTCTTCCTTGCTCATGCGAGTCCGGCTACGCTAGGCTATGGGGCGACAAGCTCGAAGCTTGAGGGGTTGAGATCTTGGCACATGCCCCAGATTTCGAACCTTCTTGGATCTGTGGAGCCCTGAATCTGACATTTGGCGATCCAGGTAGGGGCGTGTCGAATTCCTTCTTCCATCGTTCAATTCGCCTCCGTTCCGTCGCTCCCATGGCCAACGCTCGTCGCGTTCGGGCCGAGCGTCGGGCCGCTCGTGTCGCCCAGACGGCGCCCGTGGGCAACGGTGCTCCTCGCCGCTTTGCCTCCCCCATGGCCAATGCAGCCACTGACCCTACTTCTCGTGAGCAGCAGGACTCGTTGCTGCCGCCTTCCGTCTGCGTGATGGCCGCACCGCCACTCCGTCGCCTACTCATGCCACGGCGTCATCCTCCCATGCTCGCTGTGGGCCGACGAACACGTAGGCTGCACTGCTCATGGTGCGCGAGCTCCCGCGCTACCGCCCCACCAATGAGTTCTACAACGACTGGCTCAACCGCATCGCTGAGCTCGTCAATGCTGACGGTGAGGCCCCTGCGCCGCCCTGCTCGCTGCCTCCCCCACCATCCCAGGCGGGCGACGTGGCTCACAGTGCGCCTCCTCCTCCTACTCCTCCTCAGTGCGACGTAGACCCAGAGCCCAGGTGCGACGCGCCCCCGCGCGACCCACAGCGCGGGGCGCCGGCATGGGATGAAGCAAGCTGCTAGGTGGTGCAGCGACCACAGGCCGATGCGCGCGCGCTCCAGGCGCCTCAGCGCCAGCACCAGGACCACGCGCCACCGGAGCCTGTGGCGCGTGGGCGACAAGACCGAGCTCGCCCCATGCGTGTTGTGCCTGTGAGCGCGGTGGGCTGCCGTGGTTTCACCCCGGAGCTGCACCGCATCGTCTGGCCCAGCAAGTTCAAGCCGGATCTGCCTCTGCGCTACAATGGCACCCCCGACCCCGTCGAATTCCTCCAGCTCTACACGCTAAGCATCGAAGCGGAAAACGGCGATGAGAAGGTTATGGCCAACTGACTCCCCATGGCCCTCAAGGACGACGCGCGCTCCTGGCTCCTCAACCTCCCGGGGGGGTCGATTTCCTCATGGGACGAGCTTCGCGAGCGCTTCATCGCCAACTTCCAGGGCACCCGCGACCGTGCTCCTGTGGTGGCCGACCTGCGGCGCGTGAAACAGTAGCCGGGTGAAACTTTGCAGAAATACATCCAGCGTTTCACGAGCGTTCGCCTCAAGATCCCGAAGGCGTCAGACGAGGCCATCATCTCGACGTTCACTGATGGCGTTCAGGATGTCAAGATGAAGGAGGAGCTTGCCATCCACGAGGACCTGTGTTCGGCCCTGGAGATGTTCTACCTGGCGACCAAGTGCGCAAGAGCCGAGGAAGGCCGCTTCTCCCTCCTTGAGTTTCCAGAGGCCGACCTTGAAGACAAGAAGGCCAAGGACAATGAGGCAAAGTGCAAGGGCCCCGCTGTGCTCGCGGCCGAGCGTGAGATGAAATGCGGCCGCGACCATGACATGCCCCCGGAGGGGCAACTGCCCGTTCTGCATCTTCCACAATGTTCACAGCCACAACACCAACGACTGCCTGGAGCTTAGGGCGCTCCATGATGGGCGCCTCGGTCATCGCCCTGAGCGCGGCGACCGCAGCTACAGTCGTGGAGGAGGCCGTCGTGGAGGCCACTGGGACAACCATGACCCGTGTTAGGACTTGCGCGATCGGCCCCGTGAGGACCGCTGGCAGGGTCAGCCGCGTGATGGCCCATGGCGAGATTAGCCTCGTGAGGACTGTCCTCAGGGCAACGTTGTCCTCCCTCCGCTGTAGCCGCCGCCAAGGAGAAACGACAACAATCGGCAGGACGATGGGGCTGGGGACTTCCAGGAGCCTCGAGCAATCGCCTGCATCTTGGGTGGAGCTTAGGCCCCCGCCTCACACCTTATCTTCAAGAAGTTCTCTCGTGAGGTGAACGCAGCCCTCCCGAATCATGAGGCAACGCGTCCCCTCAGGTGGTCGCAGCACGCCATCACCTTCGATTCCAAGGACCAACTTAAGTGCTCCTCCACATCTAGCGCGCTCCCTATGCTCGGCACGCCCACCATCAGCAATGTCCTCGTCACGAAAACCCTCATCGACGGTGGCGCAGGGGTCAATGTTCTCTCCGTCGAGACATTTGAGACGCTCCAGGTGCCCAACGACCAGCTCCTGCGCACCAAGCCTTTCTCACGGGTGACCGATGGCTCCATCGCCCCCCTGGGGTAGGTACGCCTCCCAGTCACCTTCGGCAAGGGCGACAACTACCACACCGAGCTCATTGAATTCGACGTCGCCCACATCGGCCTCCCGTACAATGCCATCCTCGGGTATCCGGCCCTCGCCAAGTTCATGGCAGCAATCCACCATGGTTACAACGTCCTCAAGATGCCGGGGTGCGGCGATATCATCACGGTAGCCTGCGACAAAAAGGATGCGCTGTGTTCCCTCGAGCGTGCCTACCAGGCCGCAGTAGTCAAGAAATCTGACGACGAGGGCGCCATCCCCCCTCCTGAGGCCATCCCCAAGAAGAAGAAGCAACTCCTCCCCAAGGGCCGTCAGGAGGCTGGGGCGCCTGTCGATTGTGCCTCAGGCCCTGCGCCCACTGCTGGGGCGCCCTTTCCTCTCACATAGGAAGGCGCGCCCGGCGCCCCTCTCAGGACGAGCTCAGGGGCTCTTGTCTGGAGGGCCTCAGACCTGACCAGTGCAACGAGGGAGGTGTTCGGGCACCACTTGGAGGCGTGCTTCGACACACACCTCTGTGAGCAAGGTGCAAGGTGCGAGGCACCAGGCGTGCAAGAGTTCATCACCAAGGCCATCGAAGAGCTTCAGGACGCGCGAGCCATGTGTGGTGAGCGTCGCTCCGCACCAACGGTTGCAGCCACGGCCCCTGACATGGGCGGCGGGCTGCGCATCTGCGTCAACATCCCAGGCCTCAATAGGGCTGTGTTGCTGGACCTCTTCTGGCCGTCCCGCGACGGCCGGAGTGGAGGCTACCCCTGCAGCTATGTCTGCATGCCATTTGGCCTACTGAACATGGCCTTGTACCAGCGCTTCGCGCAGGGTGCCATGGCGGCCCACGAGGCTAGGCGCCAGGCGGTCCTGACGGAGGAGGTGCCGGACCCGCACGAGCTCCCCGGACGTCCTGAGCCTCCCGGGCCTCAGGAGCCGGTTGGCTCGTGAAGAGCGACCTCTGCAGCGCGCATGTTCAGCTACCTCGACGCTTCTTCAACACCGATGCCAGGTAACTTTTTGGTTTGTTCAACTGAGGGCACCCCTCGGGCTGCATCATCCTCAGGCTGCTAGGGACGAGCCCCGCAGCTATATCGTTTTTGCAGATGTATCAGAACTTGCCTTGCCTTTATGAATTTCACATGTATTTTAACTGCAAGTCCAGTGCTTCGTCACTGTGATGTCGCTGCGCCCTCGCAAACCTGCCTGCGACTGCCTCATGATTAAGGACTAGAATGGCGTCTGTGCTTGGGTCCATCTCTGTAGTGTTGTCAAATCCAAGCGACCGAGCTCTGTCCCGCGGGCCAGTTCTCATGTGCGTCACCTCCTGGGGTCCTTGGTGCCTTGTTCTCGCATGAGCTAATCGCGTGTGGGCGAGTAAGGGTGCGCGGCCCGGTTCATACAACCGCAGTTCGGCGCTTCACCATAGCGGGAGCCATGCGCTGGGTGTTTTTCCGTGGGATCGCTGCATGAGAAGACATGGGACGGCGTCTGTGCTCGGGTCCGTCCCTACAGCATCGATAAAACCAATGGCTGAGGTCTGTCTGGCAGGCCGGCCCTGTTCACATCACCTCTTGGGGTCAATGGTGTCCAGCCTTCTCATGCGATAACCTCCGGAGGGGCATTCGGCGCAGGACCCCCCATCGTCCCACAGGTGTCTTAAGCGCGCCCCGCACCGCAAAAATCAGGCGCAACCCGCCTTGATGTAGGGCCTCGTGAGTCCCGCGCTGGCTCACGAGTGCCCAGATACACCTCCTCCAGTTCTGCCGTGCTAGCCAGGTGTACGAACGGGGATGTACATGCACCAGAGTCTCCCCCAGAGGGAACTCCCACCCACGCACCAGTGGAAGCCCCAGGCTCCGCACTGGCGGATGACGCGGTTGAGGAGCGGCTATGCCCACGCACCAGTGGAAGCCCCATGCTCCGCGCTGGCGGACGACACGGCTGAGGAGCGGCTATGCCCATGCCAAAGTAGAAGCACCATGCTCTGCGCTGGTGAATAAACAACTGAGGGCGCCCTAGTGTCCGCACTAACCTCAGGGTAGCCTGTCGGCTCTTCATGCGATCCTATCGCGTAGCTTCCCCCACAGGGGGCACGCGTGAGGGAGCTGGACATGGGGGCTATGCTTAGGCCAGGCCTGGCACACGCCACCCTACTAGGTCCTGGTACCTAGTCTTCTCGCGTCCCCCCCAGGCGAAAGCTGACGAGGAAAGGTATGGGGGATCTGGATTAACCTCACCGTTGCCTATGTTTCCTTCATGAGGGCTGCTTGCACGTCAAGGGGTACCTCCTGAGCACCGCGACTCAGGGGCCTCACTAGTCACATAGCCACTCACCCCTTGGTGTCGTCCTGGCGATCTGAACGCCCCAACAGCGGTCGAGGTATGCGCGGGGCTGGGCCCTGCCGACGCAGAGCACAAAAGCAAACAAGGAGGAAATCAAGCACGAAAAGGAAATCGCAGAGCCCTAACAGTTATTACAAGCACAAGTGTTCCGCAAATTCAAACAGAAGTCTTACGCCTCCACGAGGCACGGTAAATATTGCAGGAATAAAACTAGGAAGAAGAGCCACCACCGCCTTGGCCATCTTCACCGCTTGTCCTAGTCGTCGGGAGTCCGACGTCGACGTCGCTGCCGCCATCCTCGCCGCCGCCAGCCTCCGTCGCCGGGGCCCCAGGATCGGGGACACAGAGGAACTTCTTCAGCAGGGCGTGTACCTGATCCTTCAAGGCCTCCGCGGCGGCGGCGCGGGACTCAGGAGCCATCGGGTGGATCAGCGCGCCGAGGTTGAAGCCTGGGTCCTTGAGGTAGGGTGGCTGAAGACGCGCGTCGCAGCCACGGTGAAGAGCGAGCGGCACTCCTCCTCCAAGGAGTCCACTTCAGCGGCGGCACCCTTAAGCACTTCGGCATGCTTGGGGAAGAGCCCTGCAAGGCCATCTTCAAGGGTCACTAGCGGCTCTTCGTACCCTCCCTCGTGGATGCAGCGCAGCGCCTCGCGAGATCCGAGCTCAAGGGAGAGGAAGGCCTCACGTCCTACGGCCGCTTTCTTCTCGGCGGCAGCAAGCACCTTCTCCCTGGCCTCTAGCTGGGCTGTTGCCTCGGAGATGTGCTGAGTGTGGGACACTTGGGCCCTGTCCACCTCCTCCTTCAGCTTGGCCAGGCGGTCCCGCTCCGCGGCTTGATCGATGGTCACCTATGCCAGCTTGGCGTCGCGATCGGCGGACTTCGCTTCACGGGCCCTCAGGTCCTCTTCCCGTTGCTGAAGCCGTTGGGTGAGCGAGGCCTGCTCATCCTGGAGGGCCTTCAGCTTGGCCTCCACCTCAGCACAGCGCTCCCCGGCCAACGCCGCGTCACGAGCCTCCTTGGCTTCGGCGGCCCCCTTCCTGCCTTCGGTGGCAGCCGCCTCGGCCTGACCCCAGGCCGTCTTGACGGATGTGTCGGCCTGGAGCCACCTTGAGATAAGCCCAAGGCACTCCCACACGAGGCACCTATCGGCATCTTGGAGGTCGGCTCGGAGCTGACCGAGTGCGGCATAGGCTTTGTCCAGGGCACCTGGCCTGATGAGGGGGCCGCAGTCCGCCAGCGCAAGGGCCTGGGGAGATGGCGGCACCGGCGCATCGACTGGCATCATCGCCAGGAAGGCAGTAGCGAGGACAGCTTGGGGCATCGAAGGCTCCGTGCCCCCCTTAGGCGCAACGGGGATGGACGGTCCCGTGGCCTGCCAGCCTGCGGGAGCAAGCTTGTCCCGAGGCTGCACCGCCACGCCCTGGAGGGCCTGCTCCACAGCAAGAGGACGAGAGGCGGCCTCTTCTGCCTGTGACAGAGTAGCTACGGCTGTGGTGAGAGGTGGCGCTTCCGGAGTCCCGGCTCCTTCCTTCCTCTTCTTCACCGCAACACCCGTCCTGGTCATCAGGAGTAGAGTGCTGTGGGCACGATACTAATGAGCGCCAAACAAAAAGCAAGGTAAGCTACTTACCTGTCGGGGTCGATGTACGCCCTCTTCCTGGCCGGGGCTGGGGCACCTCCACTCTTCCTGGGCGCGGCCTTTGTCATGCTTGATGGGTTGGCGGGACACTCATCGGCCGGCCTCGGTGCGGCGCCGACGCTTGGTGAGGTGGAGGCGTCGCCCTGAGGAGCGGGTGCCGCCCCGCTCTTCATCGGGGTCGCCTGGCCTGACCTTCGCAGGTCCCGGGGAGTGGCCCCGGACCTCGTGAGGACCCCGGCAGAGCATGAGGATTCCGTGACCGGGGGCTCATCGGCATCATTGTCGTCTGTGAGGCCTCGGAGGAGCTCGCTTTGTGACGGGGGGAAATCTCCTCCACATCGTCCTCGGTCGCCTCCGTGTCCCCTTCGCCCTCCTCACCGGCACTGTCCCCGGAGGACACCAGCACCTTCACCGGAGGACACCGGCACAGGGGAGTTGGGGTGCTCAGGCGATGCGAGCCCCAGCTCATTGAAGAAGGGCATGGCAGCGATCAGCGCTTCCCTATGGGCACGGCGGTACAGTGGATCGTAAGCCTCCGGAAGGTTCCCAGGCTCACCCTCGAGCAGGGTGATTATGGCCTTGTCCAGCTCCTTGCCTGTCAAGTTCTCCGAGAGCAGCCTGATGTTGTCCGCCGCGCCCTGGAACTCCCACATGGGGCGCGCGTGCGACTGGAGCGGAGCCAGGCACTGCATCAGGAACTCCTTCACGAGCATGCCCCTTATCAGCGCCCTGGCATCCATGTCTGCAGTCATCTTCCTTAGGACAGGCGCTCGGGTAGTGCGGTGGGCAGTTCCAGCCGCGCGTTGAGGCCCTTGGCGTCCATGAAGACCCAGCGACGCCGAAAGCTCTCCACCTTCTTTTCGGCCCTCATGAGCATGTTGTTCTTATGGACCGCGATGAAGGACACGTAGCCGGAGCGCTGTGTCGGATCATGCAGCCGCAGGGAGAAAAAGTGTCGGAGGAGCGGCACGGGGGGTCTGACGCCCACGAATGCCTCGCAGTAGAAGGCAAAGATGGACAGGAGGAGGATGGAGTTGGTTTGAAAGTGCAGGGCCTGGACCTGGTAGTGGGCAAGGACGGTGGTGAAGAACTTAGAGAAAGGCAGGATGAGCCCCGTGAAAATGTTGTGGAGGAAGAAGGGATAAACCGTCTGCGCCAAGGTCCTTTGCTCGGCGGAGTCGGCCAGGAGAATGGTCTCATTCCGTTCCTTGTCGTCGCTCGGTGTCTGCGGGAGCACAGTGGCAAGGTGCTTCTCCTTGGTGATGGAGGATGTGCCAAGGGCCGGCGCAGGAGAGGGGGAGGAGCTTGCGGCCTGCGTGGCAGGTTTCGCCTTCCCGGACGCCATTCGCGAAATCTTGAAGGAAGAGGGGTAGGAGGAAGGAGGAACGCGACCGGATCTGGAGATGCTTTCAGCTGGGAGAAAGGGGATCTAGAGCAAGGGGAAGGGAAAGCAATGATGGCACGGTAGTGGGCGCCAGTCTTTTGTCAGCCTGGGCAGTTGCCGAGGCAATGTGGGGAAGCGAAGGCGCCCACATCCCATCAAGCGCCACGCGTCAGCCTGGCCCGCAGGCGATTGGGGCCCGCGGCACCTCGCCCTTGCCCTCTGGCTTCGCCTCGAAGCCAAGCCAGAGCGCGCATTAGGCCCGAGGGTTACTGTCGGCGTCCTGGGAACCAGGGTACCCAGACTTGCTTGCCTGCGGCCCACGGCATGGCTCCACCAACGGCCAGGTACGGCCCATCTACAAGACTGCCGAGACAAGAGCCTCGCGAAGGCCCCCTGGCCTCGTGAGGCGGATGACACCAAGACCTCTAGAGGGGGCGTCCTCCCCAAGCTGCCTCCTGAGGAGCGGAGATTCCTATGCAGGTACCAGCCTCATGAGGCTGCGATGATGCAAGCCTTGACGACCAAGGCCAGGCGGGCGCAGAGGAGGCAGTTTCCTCTTTGGTGCTAAGGAGGCAAGGACAGGCGTGGGTTCCTGAGGAATCTAGCAAAGGTTTCCATTCTGGTGCTACAAGACCAAGACCACCAGCACGGCATGACATATGTCATCGCCGAGCCCACCGCTGCGTCATGACCAGAAGCTTTGCAGGCGAAGACCACCTTTCATCAGGATAAGATGTACTTCTTGTCCCCTTTCAAATTGGCCACTGTGGGATCCCTTCCCACCTACGTTTTGGGGGAAGAGGACCAAGGCCACTATAAATATGTTAGCCACCACCGTAGAGAGGGATCGGATCCTTTCCACCCTCACCAACATAGCCCTCGTGAGGCTGTTCATCCACTGTACTAGTTCATCCTCAACCCCTCGTGAGGCCAATCCACCACAAAGCAGGAGTAGGATTTTACACCACAAGGTGGCCCAAACCTGGGTAAACTACCATGTTCATCTTCTTCCTTGCTCACACGAGTCCGGCTAGGCTAGGCTGTGGGGCAACAAGCTCGAAGCTTGAGTGGTTGAGATCTTCGCACACGCCCTAGAGTTCGAACCTTCTTGGGCCCTAAATCCGACAAATGCATATGAACATGATATCAACATGAGCATGGATGGTAAGCATAACCATTAACATATAGAGCATAGCATCAACAACAATAAAGCATTTATTCTACGAGATGCAAAATAACATGGCATACCGATGATCATGAATAGCACAAGTATAACAGACGATAATTATTCATGTGAGAATAACATTATCACTAGCATATGAAATGATTGCAAGAATTGAACATTAGAATAATAACACTAGTGAATAATCATTTAAATAACAAGATGCACATGAAGATAGCATAAGGAATAACATGGCTTTGCAAGCATAAGTATAGCATTTGCAAAATAATTAAACGAGCAGGCAATTATTTAATCATTCAAGTTTAAACCAAAGCTATTGCAAGGCCACCATGCAAGTGGCTGTTGTGTCTTGCCTGGGCATGAAGGAGCCATCGGGGAGAGGTGCGGTTAACTCACAAAAAGATTCGCCGGAAAAGTTTCTCTCCCAGAGGAGGCTAATTAAGGGCAAGGGAAAAATTGTGATATTCAGTATGAGACAACATAGTGAAAATGGTACCAACAAAATGGGCTCGACGAATAGAGAATGTGGGCTTTTGAATCACCTGAATCGGATTTACGGTTAAGGAGTTATAGTCAGTTGAGTACTAGGGACTAATCTGTAAAAGAAATATTCACAAACAAGCCCCTAACTGGAATTCGGCCGGCTGGGTTTAAACAGAAAGTGCATTTGGTGAAATACGCTTTCTAGAATAGGAAATCGCATTTTGCCTCAAGCCGCGCCTGTTTACGCTTTTGGGAAGGGAAAGCGTACTCGACTGAGTACGTCTCCACTTATCCACGTCAGCGGGTCCGCGTCAAGGACATGTGCGTCTAACGAGTGGGGCCTACGGGAGGTGCGACCCACCTGCTGGGTCTTCTCCTTCTTCCTCCATCGACCATGCCTGGCCGAGGCAGAGCGGCGCTCCATCGGTGATTGTCATCGGCTTCGGCCGTCCCCCATGGCGCTCGACCTATGGATGAGCTTAGCAAGAGGAGCCACACCCGATGGCATAGGCCACGGACACTGAGGTGGACCGAGGCGAGCGGGAGCTTAGCCATGGTGGATGGCCGCATCGGGTGGGGGTGGGTTAGGTGCTACGACGTGCCAGCGGTCGAGGGAAAGATGTGGGCAGCTCCGTCGGAGTTCTGGTTTCACCTGACGATGGAAGGAGCGAGTGAGGGGGCTCGGCTTGTCGGAATTTGGGCGAGCGAAGGCGGTGGCCATGGTGGTAATGGAGGGCGAGGAGGAGCTCTCGAGATCGGGGAGGGCTGGAGGATTATGGTGAGGTCAATGGTGATGAGAGATGTGGCCAGGGACGGCTTATATAGCCGGGGCAAAATGCCCGCGGCCAAATGCTGCTGCACAGGCTCGGCCGAGGATAGGGCACATAAGGGGCCAATGAGGTGACAGGAGAGACCAGAGGAGAACCACCGGAGCAGAGGACCCCGCCAAGGAATGAGGAAGAACACGGGGTGCGCATAGAGCCGGTCGGCCACTGTGCACTTGCGTGCATGCGGCGGCTACCGCCGACGAGTGAGCGACAGGAGGGGGAAGGGGTCCAGAGATCAACTGAGAGAAGGAGGAGGCTGAACGGCACTCGGGGACGTGCGAACACCGCCGGGAAGACAGTGCCCGATGCAACCCGACGTGCAGAGCGCGTCCACAGCTGCCAGAGCGCCCGCACAGGCGTGCAAACAATGCGGTCACCGCGTCGACGGGCAAGGAGAGGACACGAGGGCCTAGCAAATGTTGTCTAGCATGTTGTCCTTGCCCCCAGGGACCCTCTTGAAGTGATGGATCAGCAGAAGGAGCTATGTGCTGATGGGAGGCATCAAGAAAAGTTTGTTGTAGCAAACTTGGACTGGAAAAAGATGTGAAATGCAATGTCTAAATGGTGAGACAAGATGTCACAGAGTTTTAGGGTACGAAGGACTAGAATCCTGCGAAATTTGAGATGACTTGTACTAAGATATAATATAGTTGCTTTAGAACTACCAAATCTGGTCCAGAAACTAGATCATGAAGTGGCACTCACATGGTGTGTTGGATTGGGCTGAAACTAGGCAGAGGGTAGTTATTTAGACATAAGAACACACTATAAAAGTTTCATTCCATTTGGACAAGCAAAAATGGTACTTCCTTCATAGTGTTTGTCGTGGTTCAACACGATCACCTATGGGGCCATCGGCCCCTTTGTGGTTCGGCAAGGGGGAAGGGCACGTTGCACAAAAAGCGGAGGTCGTAGAACAACACGACAATGGTGACGCGGGTGGTTTTTACCCAGGTTCGGGCTGTCGCGAGGCGTAAAACCCTACTCCTGCTTTGGTGGATTAAGTAGAAGACCGTGGCGAACGCGCAGTGCTCAAGCCCGGCAAGGTCGCCTCGGGGAGAGCAGCTACGCGCGTATGAGTGTACAAGGGTCTGAATCCTTTCTAAGGTTGCCTCGGCCCTCCTTTTACAGGTAAAGGGGTTACCACTGTGGCAAAACAGTCATTATCCAGTGATTAGATAGCCACAGTGCTATCGTACCTAACTCTGCAGACAGGACAAGGTGCATTACATGCACCACTTAGTGTCACGTCGTGGATGCAGCCTGGTAGGCCTTGCCATGCCATTCAACCACCTTCTCGCCTGCCTGCGTGACACGCCTCTGGACGGGTGTCATTTAGGGGTGATCTTCATCAGAAATGGCTGCCACATGCTGAATGACTGCCATTTATTCACTTGAGGGCTGGACACCGCACCGATAAGTGACTTGCGTCACTGTGAGGTGGAGCGGTGGAGCCCTAGCGGGATAGCAGGCCGCCAGCGTCCCAGCAACCCTTGCCGGGGCGGTCTTGGGACATGCTCTTGGGGTGGCCTCAACCTGACCAGGCTCGCCTGCCCAGCAAGGGAGGCTTTTTCCCTTGGTGATATCTTGCTGTCTAGGCTTATCTTGGTCTTCTTGATCTGTCCTTTGATTCTTCAAAGAGCTATTCTCTCCTGCTTGGCCTTGTCTTGGATGCTGGAACCTTGCCCTTGAGCCTATGTACAGTTAGGGCAACACACCAGGGTTTGTTGCACCGACAGGAGCCCCCGGGCCTGGCTCGAACGCGCTACTGAGCGTCGTCGGGGTAGGTCCTATCTAGTACACAAGCAAAGAGTTTGTGATAGCTCACCCTTTGATATTTTCTTTGCCTCTTCATCAACCAGTGCTTTAGTCAGTTTCCAGTTTTTCCGTGCGTCGTGCAAGACGTTATGGGGGAGTTTTAAGCCATGATCTGTGGCTACCCACGTCCCAGGTTCACGAAGTGGAAACTGCCATTCCACTAGCTTCTCCGCTTCTGGCGTTTCCGCCACATATGTTGCATGCATTGCGCAGGGTTGGTGGGGGACGCGGGGAGCGCGGAAATGTGCGCCATGGCAGAGAGCCAGGCACCTTGGATTGGCGCACAAGGTCGGCCCTGATTCCTCCATCCGTTGGAGGTGTGGAGGAGCCGGATTAGCAGAGCGGGGCGGTTGGCCCCTTGGTGAGGGGCCAGCCCCCAGCCCTGTTCGCCTATAAAGAGGGAACGTGGGCAAGGTGCTGGCTCACACCCATCTCCTCCTCCTCTCTCCTGGCATTGCTTTTCCATCATGGTGAGGGGAGAGGTCGTGGTGGCACTCCAGTGGCAGCGACGAGGGCTTCTGCTCGACAACGCCTCCCTCCTCCTATTGGGGACACGGGAGTAGAGCCCGTTGTGAGGGGAGGCGGGAGAGGATGAGGTCGTGGTCGCTGCGGCGCTCGGGGTCGAGGAGGACGAGGCGGTGCTTTGATCGCACCTCCTCTGGCTGCTCAAGACACTAATGAAGGCCACATTGGGAACCAGCTGCTGGAGTTCATCGTCAAGCTACGAGGGCCCCGCACAGCCGTCTTCGGCTTCCTACTCCATTTGCAAGGGTGATGGAGATTGAGCAGGCTTCCTGCACATGACGGGCTGCTGTAACGGCAGCATGCGGGCGGATGTGGAGTTCCCCGCTCTTCATGTCATGCTTCTACGGCGTGGCTGGAAGACCATTGCCCGTGCCCATAGTTTGGCGGCTGGGCACGTCCTCCATTTCAAGTTAATGGACGCCACCCTGCTCTTCATCAAGGTCTTCGGACGCTCGGGTGCTCACTTAGGATGCTACGTGGAGAGCTCGACTGATGACGAAAGCTCCTCCTCGAGTGACAGTGACGAGGAAGACAGTGAAGGCGATGATGACGGAGCTGGTGGGGAGGACGACGGCTCCGACTCCGGGTGAACACCTGCCGCACCGTCACCGTCAGCCGGCGGCACCGCCATCTGCACCTGCATCTCTTCCCCGACAAGGCTATTTGCCGGGGTGTTGGGTGCGGGTGGCACCCCTGCCTCCTCCAGCAGTCTTCCAGCTGGACCCCGCCAGGCTTCCTTGTGGCTCCGGCTTCTTTCGCCCTGCCGCGTCCTGCTGGCCCTGGTGGCGGTGATCAGGGCGTCGCCTAGTCGCTCCCCCCATCCATCACCTTCGTCCGCGCCCTCTCGATCTTGTCAGATTCCGTCTCGCGGATTCTGACAAGGTCAGGCTGGGCTTCTGCCCAGGCACTCCTTTTGCCCTCTTCGCCTCCCGCGGTAGTTCCTAGGAGTAGAGGGACAAGAAAGGGATTACGGGGCACTTATCTTTTTTCAATCTAAGACATGTAGGCATTTGCCAAACTTTAGTCTCAAATATGTAATCTTCTTTATCCATGTTTGTGTTCTGTAAGACCTATACTTGCTTATTCGCGTATTAATGAAAAAGACAAGCTTTGCCGGGTAATTGTGCATGTATTATGTCCATGCAGAGGTGAGATGCCTCTATACATTTAAGTAAACAAGTTATCACCGGCAAATTATCCTGCCGGTTCCTTCCGTTTGTTGCCGCGGGGCTTAGCCTGCCGGGCTCAAAACTATGGAAAGGGACCAGCCCCTTGTCGAACCTCCTTCATCAAACGTCACTACAACCACCTTGACCGAAGCAACGTTCGAGATAAAGGATGGGAGCACCTATGCTTCGAAGGCGACAAGGTTTTCATATGCACAAGTTTTCATCGTACAGAACATTTATGGACAAGAAGGAACTTTTCTGTTTGGCTTGTCGAGGACCGATATGTAGGCTTGTCTTTGTTTCTTCTCTTTGGGACCGAGTCCGCGGCAAGAGCCCTGTGGTTAAATGTAGAGGAAAACAATCCTACATATGCCCTTATCTACATGAGCTTGCCATGCTCATGTTATGCTATGCATGCATGCAAGTTTTTGGGGCCCCCAGCGCTTTGTTTATTTATCTGCTGCTCAGGGTCTGCGCTGGCTTTGTAGAAAGGGTTACATGTAGCATCGGCAAAGCTAGTACAAAAGGGTGGCTGCCGAGCAGAGCCCGACAGTCACGCCTTACGGGTAGAACTTACGGAGATGCTCAATATTCTATGAGTTTTGCAATTGAATGCCTTCTCCGGTCTCAAGACGCACTGCGCCAGGTCTAGTGACTCGTACCACCCGGTAAGGGCATTCCCACTTCGGCGTCAACTTGTGTGTACCCTTGGTGGACTAAACACGCCTAAGGATAAGGTCGCCTTCCTCAAGGGTTCTGGGTATGAACCCTACGGCTGTGATAGCGGCGCAGGGCTTGCTGATAGCGTGCAGCACGCGTAAAAGCCCAGAGACGGTTCTCCTCGAGGAACACGACATCGTAATGCTGGTGCTGCTCTTGCTCTACTTCATCATAGGCAAGTACTCGAGGTGACCCGTATATGGGGTCTGTGGGGATCACTGCTGCTGCCCCATAGACTAGGAAGAAGGGAGTCTAGCCGGTAGCTCGATTTGGTGTTGTAAGGAGGGACCAAAGAACCACCGGCAGCTCATCAATCCAGCGCCTGCCACATTTCTGTAGCCTATCAAATGTTCTTGTCTTGAGTTCTCACAGCACTTCAATGTTCACCCTCTCAGCTTGTCCATTGCTTCTAGGATGAGCAACAGAGGCAAATGAAACCTTGCTTCCGAGGGCTTGAACGTATTGCATGAAGGCGCGGCTCGTGAACTTGGTGCCGTTGTTAGTGATGACCCTGGCGGGTACTCCGAAGCGGCACACCAGTCCTTTTAGGAACTTGATGGCTGACTATGCTGTCACCTTTCTCACGGGCTCCACCTTTGGCCACTTTGTGAACTTGTCGATGGTGATGTACAAGAACTCAAAGCCCCCGGTAGCACGGGGGAAGGGGCCCAAGATGTTGAGCCCCCAGACCGAAAAGGGCCATGACAAAGGGATCGTCTAGAGAGCTTGAGCAGGTTGATGGATATTCTTGGAGTGGAACTAGCAGGCTTCACATCTGGTGAGTAGCTCAATTGCATCTTGGAGGGCCGTGGGCCAGTAGAAACCTTGCCGGAAAGCTTTTCCGACCAAGGCCCTTGATCCAATATGCGAGCCGCACATGCCTCCGTGTATCTCTGCCAATAGTTCCTTCCCCTCTTCCCGGCAAATGCACTTCAATTGTACACTGTTGATCCTCCTTCTGTATAGTGCGTCATCGACGAACTGATACATACTGACCCTTCGGGCTACTCTTTCAGCTTCTTCTTGCTCTTCGGGAAGTTCTCCTGTTTGGAGGTAACGCACTATGTGTCGCACCCAAGTTGGAGCCTGAGGCTAGACAACAAGGACTAGCAGCACCTCCTCATTCGTGGGAGCACATGCCTCAACCGCGAGGATTGGTAATTCGGCAGGAGGGTGCTGCTCGCCAAGCAAAGTGGTGTTGTTCCTGCCAACCTCTCTGCCGGGGTCTTCTGGAAGCTCTATTGGGAGAGGCTTGCCGTAGTCTAGTTTCCTCCTCTTTCTGGCCATTGTTGCCGGGGATACGGAGGGCTGAGTTAGGTGGAGAACAAAAGTCCCTGGTTCCACAGGAAGCTTTTGCACAACGCACTTTGATAGATGATCGGCAATGCTGTTTTCTGCACGGGGTACGTGGTCTGCTTACAATCCATCAAGCACTCCTCCAGCTTTCGCACTTCCTCTACGTATGCCTCCATCAATGTACTCTGATAATCCTTGTTCACTTGCCTCACCACAACCTGCGAGTCTCCTCGTATGATCATCTTCTTAATCCCCAACTCTGTCGCGATCCTGAGACCGGCAAGGAGTCCTTCATACTTTGCAGTGTTGTTAGTTGCCTTCTCCCGGGGGAAATGCACCTGGATCACATACTTGAGGTGCTCTCCAATGGGTGCGATGAGGAGCACGCCATCTCCTGCACCTTGTAGTGAGAAGGCACCATCAAAGTACATGATCCATTCTTGGGGTGCTTCCTTGCCGGGGATAACAGTTTCCAGTGCCTCTTCGTCTGGGGTAGGTGTCCACTCCGCAATAAACTCTGCCAGTGCTTTTCTCTGAATGGTTGATGTGCTCTCAAACTTCAAACCAAAGTTTGACAACTCCAAAGCCCATTCCACTATTATGCCGGTGGCTTCAGGGTTCCTCAATATGCGTTGGAAGGGGAAGTGGGTGACAACCGTGACCTCGTGGGCTTGGAACTAATGGCACAGCTTCCTTGAGGCCATGATGAGGCCAAAGATCAACTTTTGCACGCCAGAGTACCTTGACCTAGCCCCCTGCAGTAGGGAGCTGACAAAGTACACTGGCCGCTGCACCACCTTCTTACTTGTGGTGATCCTGGAATTGTCTCCGTCGCTTCGATCCTCTTTGTCTTGACCTGCATCTGACCTTGCCGGGACGTGTTCACTTTCCCCTCCGGAGAGGACGGTAGCCGTGGCTGCTCCCTCATCTACCTCCCGCTGCGCCACCAGTGCCGCACTGACCACTTGATTGGTTGCTGCTAGGTATAGCAGCAACGGTTCTTGTGGTTTAAGAGCGACTAAGGTGGGAACAGAGGAAAGATAGGTCTTCAAATCTTGCAGCACAGCTTCTGCCTCCGGGGTCCACTCCACGGGCCCTGCCTTCTTCAAGATTTTGAAAAACGGCAAGGCACGCTAGGCAGACATGGAAATGAACCTGCTTAGCACGGCAACACATCCAGTCAGACGCCTCACATCTTTAACTGTCTTGGGTGCTTCAATCTGCTCGATCGCCTTGATCTTGTCGGGGTTGGCCTCTATCCCCCAGTGGGACACGAAGAAGACAAGTAGCTTGCCGAAAGGAATGCCAAACACACACTTCTCTGGGTTTAGCTTCAAGTTGATCTTGCGCAGATTTGCAAAGGTCTCTTCCAAGTCCTGAATGAGAGTTGCTTGTCCTTGGTTTTGACCACTATCTCATCCATGTAAGCTTCAATATTCCTGCGCAGCTGGGACTCAAAATCAATTTGTACTGCTCTTGCAAAAGTGGCTCCAGTGCTCTTTAATCCGAAGGGCATCCGTACGAAGCAGTACGTGCCACAGGGGGTTATGAACGCTGTCTTCTCTTCATCTTCTTTGGACATGAATATCTAGTGGTACCCGGAGTAGGCATCCAAGAAGGAAAGCAGATCACACCCGGAGGTGGAGTCCATGATCTGGTCGATGTGCGGCAAGGGGAACGGGTCCTTCGGGCATGCTTTATTCAGATATGTGAAATCTATGCAAAGCCTCCATTTCCCATTCGCCTTGCACACCACCACTGGATTTGCCAACCATGTCAGGTGCAATACTCCTCTGACCAAACCAGCCACCTCAAGTTTCTTGATCTCCTCAGCAATGAACTGCTGCCGCTCCAAGGATTGCTTCAAGACCTTCTGCTTGACGGGTCGGGCATGAGGGCTGACAGCAAGGTGGTGCTCGATTACCTCCCTGAGAACATCGGGGATGTCAGATGGTTGCCAAGCAAACACATCGACATTCGCCCGCAGGAAGGCAATGAGCGCGCTTTCCTATTTGTCATCAAGGGTGGAGCTGATAGTGAATGTACCATCAGCACCAACCAGCCCTGCCGGAACCTTCTTCACAGTGGGTGCAGCAACCTTTGATCTCTTGCGAGTAGAACTCTCCGGCAAATCATCGACGGGTGCAGCATACTCCAGAGAGCCGCGCTTCCCGGATTCCTTGCCGGCATCCTTACAAGCTTTTCTCCCTTGTTTGTATTCCTTGGCGGGGACTACAGCCTCGGCAGCGACCGCATCTCGGTACATCTTGTCCACGCATATAATAGCGTCCTTCTTATATGATGGGATGGAAATAACGCCCATTGGTCCTGGCATCTTCATGGTATTGTAGGCATAGTGGGATCCCGCCATGAGCTTTGCCAGGGCAGGTCGTCCAAGTATCCCATTGTATGGCAACGGAAGCTCAACCACATCGAACACAATTTTCTCAGTCCGGAAGTTCAATTCTCCTCCAAATGTTACTGGCAGCGTGATCTTCCCCTTTGGATGACTCCTGCCGGGGTTGATTCCTTGAAACGTGCCAGTAACCTTGAGCTCTTCATCTGTTATCTGTAGCTTGATGAGAACCTTGGGGGAAATCAGATTCAACCCGGCCCCGCCGTCAACCAACATCTTTGTGACCTTGAGGTTGCGAGTTGTTGGTGAAACCAACAACGGCAAGCACCCTACCATAGTGGTGCGGTCAGGGTGATCCTCTTCGTCAAAGATGATGGGCGTGCGAGACCATTTGAGCAGTTTTCGTGAATCCGTCGTTGGCTCCACAACACTGACCTCACGTTCCCATTTTTTCAACTGGCGGTGGAAGGAGTGCAAGGATGCACCCCCGTCAATGCACAGGGCGTCAGTGGCTTTCTGGAACTCTTGCTCGCTTGTTTCCTCTTCATCCCTCTCACCTCTTTCGTCACCAAATTCCTTCTTCTCAAGACCTCTGGCAGGTTTCTCTTGACATTGGGGAACCTTG
The DNA here is from genome assembly GCA_011799875.1 of Thinopyrum elongatum. NCBI lineage: Eukaryota > Viridiplantae > Streptophyta > Magnoliopsida > Poales > Poaceae > Thinopyrum > Thinopyrum elongatum. Next base: position 284,993,142 of record CM022298.1, on the reverse strand, counting down.
CCGGGGCGGCCTCCTTGCTCGCCTTAGCCCTTCCTGCTAACGCCATCTTGGTCTCTCTCCTTGTCGCGCTTCTCGTACTCAGCTTTTCGCTTCTTGACGAGTTGCTCAACTTGATGAAACTCTTGGAGATCATGGCCCTTGGTTCGATGGATCTTGCAGTATGGCCCATCTGCCTTCCCAGCCTTCTCGGCAACCGCAGCTTCCCGGCAATCTGTGCACGTGGCAATTTCCTTGCCGGGAGTGTCACACCCTAGCTAGTTCAGGCATTAGAGTGTTGCATCATGTTTAAGTTTTTCCAGAAACTTGAAATGGGGATGATAGAACCCCCAGCACCCCCTGGAAACAACTAGGGTTTACTAAAATCTTTTTCAATGAACCTGAAATGCCCTTCTAAAATGTCCATCATTTTTGTCTTGGGTTAGAACCTCTGCCAAAATTGGTTCACATTTTTCTAGGTCATCATAAGGTCATTGAATTAAATCATATGTAACCTGCATTTGGGCATTTAAATGCTAGTAAATATTTTAAATGTCCAAATAATCCCAAACTGAAATGTTCCATGTTGGTTATACTCTATACAGTGGGCATGAGCAGTTTGGTGATTTTTGAAAGTGCCTAGGTATTTTTAGAAATGCCACAAACTTGCAGAAATTAGAAAACAGATATAAAAAAAAGAAGAGGAAATAAACTTACCTGGCAAAGTCACCAGCCGGCCCACCTGGCGGCCCAGCACTGTGCTGGCCCATGCCAGCCAGCTGCTTCGTCCCCGCCAGGCAGGCAGGGAGGTGACGCCGGCGAGCGCGAGCCCGCCACGGCGCCAGCTGCTTGCCGCTCGAGCCGCTGGACGCCTGGACGTCCTCCACGTCGTCGCCTCGACCCCCTCGACACCTCATTCTCCCCCCTGCGCCTCTCTCTCGCTCTCTCCCCACCATGGCCGACGCAGCCGCAGCCGCGCCACCGTGAAACCCGCGTCCACCGTCGTCCCCGAGCCGCGCTGCCGTGTCCACGAGCTCCGTCGTCGTCCTCTCCATCGAGCAGACCGAGCCCCGAGCGCTCGTTCGCTTCGGAAGCACCGCAACAGCCCCGCCCGACCTCGCCGTGGCCAGAGATCCCTTTCGCCGTCACCACCGCAGCAGCTCGTCCCTGACCTCGCCGTCTGCTCCGTCGTGACCGCCGTGAGCTCAACTACCTCCCCATCCTTTCCGTTCTCGCTCTCGAGCCCTGCATCGACTGCACCGAGCTCGGCCGCACCCGCCGCCGCCTCAGCACGTCGCCGTCGTGGCCACAGCCACGTTGGCTCGATTCCGAGCACGCCATCGTCTTCGCCGCACTCGCAGGAGTCCACAGAACCACTCCACGCACCTCGCCGTGCCCCCTAGCGACAAGCCCGAGCTCGCCCGAACTCCGGCAGCCGCACAGCTCGTCGCCGGCGTCGTTTCCGGCCACCGCAGCTCCACCCACTGCCACCACTCGACGCGGCTCACTCCCCGCATCACGTAGATGTGCTCCGCCGTCGTTTTGGTCGCCGGAGCACGAATCCCGCACTGCGCCGCCGTGTCTAGCCTCGCCGGCGGCTAAACGCCGGTGGGTTTGACCCCGCTGACCCAGTTTGACCCCCCTGGGTCTATGACAGGAGGGACCCGCCTGCTAATTAACTTAGGATTAGGACTAACTAAAAATTAGTTAGACTTATGACACTGACACGCGGGACCCACTGGCCAGGTTTGACCTGGACCGGCCCCGTTGACTGCTGACGTCACCCTGACGCAATGCTGACGCAATAAGTATTTTCTGGATTTATTTTATTCAGGAAATTTCAGAAAACACCAAAAACTTCAAAAATTCATAGTAATTCAACCGTAGCTCTAAATCAAACAAATTATATATGAATTTGGATCAGAAAAATCCAATCTTCCCATCTGTACTGGTTTCATGCATGTCAGAACACTTTAACCTTGCTGATTAGATGAAACAAGATAATGCACTAATATGACCTCTTATTTTGGGTTTGCATTTGAATCCTTGATTCAAATGAACTCAAACCAACCTGTTCTAAGATGCATTAGCCAAAACACACTCATTTTGCCATGTCATAGCATGCATCATATTGTTGCATATTGCCATGTGATGATTGTGTGTCGATGTGTTCTTCGTGGTAGGTTCTGTCTCCGAGGATATCCACGAGTATCCAACTGAAGGGCAGTATTCCACTACCACTCTGTCAGGCAAGCAACCCCATTGATCATTTCGATACCAACCCATCTTCTCGCTTCTGCTCTCGTTTACTGCATTAAGACAACGCGTTTCAAACTGCTGTGTGTTGCGGTAGTTGAACCCATATCCTCTGCATGACCTGTCATTGCCACAGTAACTAGATGAAACCCACTAGCATGTGTAGGAGTTGTTTGAGCCATGTCTGTGTTTCCTACCATGCTATGCCTGCTATGCTTAGAGTTGTGTCAGGTCTGGCTCATCAGGGTGATGAACTAGAGTCAATGGTTGTGTCGGTAATGAGAGTGAAGTGTTGAACATGTTTTGGTAAAGGTATTGATGGAAGGCCATGTAGGAGTACATGGTGGGTTGTTTCATTGAGGCCGTCCTTAAGAACTGAGATCTGTATGCGTGATTTAAGATTCAGCTACTACCACACGTTGGGCCCTGAAATATGACCCCGCTCGACTTACTGACCCCTCTCGTCCTCTGTCCAGGAGTTGCAAGTAGTTACTGGTGTTTGTAGTTGCTAGAGGCCGTGCGCAGCGCTGACCTTAGGGGTGGGCTGCGATGCGGTAGGCACGTGGCCGGTGTACCGAGTCACCCGTTTGGTGTCTCGGGAACCCTGCACACATCGTTTGGGGCCGTTGAGGACACCCCGGCCAGATTTCCTTGCGGATGGAACCCGAATAGGCGATAAACCTGGACTAGAGACTTGTGTGGTTAGTCAGGTCGTGGTCTACACCCACGTCGGCTTTCGCTTGAAGTCTGCCGAGCACATGTCGTGTGCAGACGTTAAGTGGTGGAAACATGTGTGACGAAGTACACCCCTGCAGGGTATAAAACTATTCGAATAGCCGCGTCTGCGGTAAAGGACTACTTGGTCGCTTATGCAGTTCATAGACAAGTTAATGGTTACTACTAAAAGACTCAAGATAAGTGTGAGTACCGCGGATGGCCCTCTCGTAGGATTACGAGGGAGGATCCACGATGGAGTATTGTGATGGTGATTAGTGGACTCGTGTGCGAAAGCTAATTTCTCAAGTGGTGTCTCGTAGGATAGTGTAGCCAAGAGTCAAAGCTGGCTTGCTGCGATAACTCCACCACCCTTCTTGAGAATGTGCATATATATTAGGATCTGTTGTAAGACTTGCTGAGTACCTTTGTACTCATGTTGCTTTAATAACTGTTGCAGACGAGAACACCGCCCCCTCCGATGGGTTCTATGTAGATCTCGACGTTGACGAGTGACTTGCCACCCAGGTGGTGACCTGAGCTTGTGAAGGGCCTATGTAGATAGACAGGCTTCGTCGAGCCTTCTTTCTTTCTAGTGTCTGTACTCAGACTAGTTGCTTCCGCATGTGCTTGTATGTTTGTGTGACTTGAGTGTCGGGTCGTGTGACCCCTATCTGTATGAACATGTTATGTATGGCTCCCCAGAGCCTTTTAAATAAAGTACTTTGAGTTGTAGAGTTTTGTTGTGATGCCATGTTGTATTTACACATGTCGAGCATATTGTGTGTATGATTGAAATGCTTGGTATGTGTGGGATTCGACTATCTAGTTGTTTATCCTTGGCAGCCTCTCTTATGGGGAAATGTAATCTGGTGTCTCCACTGAGCCTTGGTAGTCCGCTACAGCCCGGTTTACCGGAGTCCTGCTAGCCCAGCACTGCTGCTCCGGAACACTAAGACTGGCCGGCATGTGTTTCACTTCGTTCCTGTGTCTGTCCCTTCGGGGAAATGTCACGCGGTGATATCCAGAGTCCTGCCTAGCCTGCTACAGCCCGGTTTCCCGGAGTCCTGCTAGCCCAGTGCTACAGCCCGGATTCACACGCTGCTGACCGACATGCTCGTTGTTGATTCATGTATGCCTGTCCCCGTAAGTTAGCGCCGCTTTGGGTTCACGACTGGCCATGTCGGCCCGGGTTCTCTGTCATATGGATGCTAGCAACACTATCATATACGTGAGCCAAAAGGCGCAAACGGTCCCGGGCCATGGTAAGACGACACCCGTGGGAATACCGTGCGTGAGGCCTCAAAGTGATATGAGGTGTTACAGGCTAGATCGGTGTGACTTAGAATCAGGGTCCTGACAGCGTTGGTATCAGAGCCGGACTGCCTGTAGGTTCGTTGAGCCAAACTGGTCGATGTCGAGTCTAGAAATGCTTTAGTTATATGTAGGGGAATTGATTGTGGGTGGGACGTAAGGCTCTTTTTACTCCTTTACCTTATGCCCTCTGATCTGAGTCATCCTTTTCTCTTTTTACGTGGATTAAGGACTAGGCTCTCTTCTCTCTATCAGGTTCACGTGTTACTAATCCTTAGTAACTTATAGGATTGTTGGTTACAAGCCTCAGTTCAGTTTCTACTATTTCTAGTATGTTGTCAGTTGAACCAGAACCTTGATATGATGTTGTTGAGTGGCTTGCAAACTGTTGCGAATGTCTCAAATCTCTTTCTGAGCATTTACAGCCGTTATGCTGTCCGATTTCTCCTAGAAAATTCTAATGCTTTTGCCTTATTTCATGTTTCCAGATGGCCACTCGCACCCAGAATCAAGTGGTTCGTCTGACTCGGTGCCTCGATGTACCTGGTCACACGGCCATGCTGGTCCGAGTGATGATCGAGACAGGCTATCGATGGTATCCAGAGTATACCGTCGAAGAGCAGTTTCGAGACTTTAATCAAAGCCAATACCTTTGTACAGTCAGGATATACCCTTCCTATCCTGGAGCTACTGAACCCCTCCATTGCTCATATGGACTTGGGGTTACCATCAAGATGTCCGTGCAGGACGTTGCTTATTCGATGATGACTGTCATGCGAGCCAGACTTGCCTTGCTTCGGAACACTGATTTCCGCTATATGCCAGCATCACTCCCTGGGGCACAAGGGTACTATCAGGCCCTTTACACAGACTCTGTCCATGAGGATTCACTACTCCGCACCACCACCGAGTTGCTTGAGGACAAGGACCGTGAGAATCGTGCCTTGCGAATGGAGCTCTTCAACACTCGTTCTGATCACTGGGCCACTCTGACACGGTTTGCACCCGCCGTGCAGGCTGGGTATATGGACATGAGGGATTTGTACCCCGTGCGGTCTCGTCTGCCAGATTGTATGGATTGGCGTGATGTAGGAGGCATCACCCCTCCCCGTGGACCCCGTCTGCCACCGTTTGTTGGACCAAGGCCACATCCGAGTCCTTTTGGACCGCAAGCTCCACAGGACCGACTGTTTCCAGATGATCATGTTCTGCTCCCAGGACATGGTGGTAATCTCTATGAAGATTACTACGGAGACGCCTGAGTTGGTAGCAGCTTCACTAGTATTGTAACAGTTGTATTTTCCACAGTCCTGCGTGACTTGTGGGATACGACTTGGTGTGTATCACGTTCCGGAGGTGTAGAAAAATAATGTATAGGAGCTTGGAGTGCCTTCGATGAGATGTAACGTCTTTCACCGTAGTTGTACTTTAGCCTGGGCTTGTACTAAACTATGTACGGTGTGTATGACCGATGGTATATATATGGCAGTTTCTATATTACCATGTCGTGCAAAGGACCATCTCAGCATTTCATGTCGTCCATTGCATTCTGCACTTCCTTGCCAGCATTTTGCCATCCTTGTCTAAGCCGTTGTCTTGTCTCTCCTAGGATGGTTAATACCCGCAACAACCCTGCTGCCCCGGAGCAGGGTGAAGCCAGTGCAGCTAGGGATGGGAATCTGCCTCACCCGCCTTCTCTGGCCGAAGTTATGCTGGAGGCAGAAAGAAACAAGCGTGAGACCAACCGCTTGCTAGCCCGCATTGAGGAGAATACTGCACGTCATCAGAGGAACGAATTGGTGTCAATCAATGAATTTATCAAGTTGTACCCACCGACATTCCATCATTCCGTCGAGCCCCTCGATGCGGATGATTGGCTTCGCAGCATCACCAATAAGCTACGTTCTGCCAACGTAGCCGAAGCTGATAAGGTTATCTACGCTGCCTATCACCTCGAAGGCCCTGCTAGCCTTTGGTGGGAAAACTATGAGGCCATGCGCCCGGCTGGCCAGATTACCACTTGGGCTGACTTCAGTGAGGCTTTCCGTGAGCATCACATCCCGGAAGGTCTCATGGATCGTAAGAGGGAGGAGTTCTGCAATTTCACCCAAGGTAGACTGACCGTGGATGCATACAGCCGTGAGTTTGGAAATCTAGCACGATATGCTCCTGAAGAGGTATCCACCGACGCCAAGAAACAGGCAAGGTTCCGCAAGGGACTTAGCCCCGAGCTTCGTCGTGATCTTCGTCTGCACGAGTGCACCTCTTTTCAGAAGTTGGTGAATAAGGCCATCAGTGCTGAGACAGGTCAGACTGACTATGACGCCTCACGCAAGCACTCCCGTGACTTTGGTTCGTCATCCGGTTCTGGACATCAGAAGCGCCGGGTGTGGATTCCAAACACAGCCCTGCCACCCAGGTTCACTCCGAGGCCATCCTTTGAGGCGCCTCGCCCCAATCAGTAGTTTGCACCGTCCAAAGCCTATGGTGGCCCCGCTGCTAATGCTGCTCCACGCCCCAATGTTGTGACATGCTTTAAGTGTGGAGAGACGGGTCATTACATACGTGAGTGTCCCCAGAACAACAACCCCAATCAGCCCGGCAAGTCCGTTGGTCGTGACAAGCCAGCGGGAAAGACATATTACGCTAAGCCAGCCACCACTGCACGTGGCCATGTCAACTATGTCTCAGCTGAAGAAACTCATGAGGATCCCAACGTCGTCCTTGGTACGCTCCTTGTTAACTGCCATCCGACAACTGTTCTTTTTGATGCTGGAGCATCTCATTTTTTTATCTCTGAGAGCTATGCTCGATTGCACAACACCACATTTTGTGACATGCCCACCTCCATGGCAATTCAAACCCCTGGTTCTAGATGGCAAACCTCTAGAATAAGCCATGGAAATGAAATTCTTGTCGATAGATTGGTCTTCCTTGCATCACTGATAGCTCTCAAGTCCTCGGACATAAACATCATCTTGGGTATGGACTAGATGTCATCCCATTATGCTAAGATTGATTGCTCTTCTAGAACTATTCAACTCACCCATCCATCGGGCAAGACAGTCAATGTTTTGACCCGAGTGTCTAAGCGTCAACTCTACTCCCTAAATGCCAACCCTCTTCCAGACCTTGAAGATATTCTGGTAGTCCGCAACTTCCCGGATGTCTTTCCAGAAGAACTGCCAGGTGTTCCACCTGACAGGGATGTCGAGTTCGTGATAGACCTTGTTCCAGGAACCGTCCCAATCTCTAGAAGACCCTATAAGATGGCACCCCTAGAACTAGCCGAGCTTAAGAAACAACTCGATGAGTCCTTGAAAAAGGGTTTCATCCGTCCTAGTTCTTCTCCATGGGCTTGCCCCGTCCTCTTCGTCAAGAAGAAGGATGGAACGGATCGGATGGTTGTAGATTACCGACCTGTCAATTTGGTCACAATCAAGAACAAGTATCTGCTCCCCAGGATCAACGATCTGTATGATCAGCTCGCTGGATCCTCAGTCTTTTCCAAAATGGATTTGTGGTTCGGCTACCATCAAATCAAAATCAAGAACGGGGACATTCCTAAAACGGCCTTTGTTACTCGTTATGGCCAATACGAGTACACCGTCATGTCCTTCGGTTTAACCAATGCTCCAGCCACCTTCTCTCGGTTAATGAACTCGATCTTCATGGAGTATTTGGATAAATTCGTCGTGGTATACCTCGATGATATACTCATCTACTCCAAGAATGAGGAAGAACATGCCGAGCATCTAAGGCTAGTATTGATGAAACTTCGAGAGCATCGTCTTTATGCCAAATTCTCCAAGTGTGAATTTTGGTTGCCAGAAGTGACCTATCTAGGCCACGTAATCTCTGGTAAGGGTATTGCTGTCAATCCCGAGCGAGTTCAAGCCGTCCTTGATTGGACTCCACCTGAAACAGTCAAGCAAGTTCGGAGTTTTCTTGGCTTAGCGAGCTACTGTCGCCGCTTCGTCGAGAATTTCTCCAGGGTTGCTAAACCTCTAACTGAACTTCTCAAGAAAGATAAAAAGTTCGAGTGGACCCCACAGTGCGAGTTCAGCTTTCAGGAACTGAAAAGACGCCTGACATCTGCTCCCGTACTTGTGCCACCAGATTTTTCTAAGGACTTTGTTATCTATTGCGACGCCTCGCGACGAGGACTAGGTTGCATACTCATGCAAGATCGTCATGTGATTGCCTACGCTTCTCGACAGTTGCGTCCACATGAGAATAATTATCCCACACATGATCTAGAGCTTGCAGCTGTGGTCCATGCACTCAAAACATGGCGACATTACCTTCTCGGTAATCGTTGCGAAATTTACACCGATCACCAAAGTCTGAAGTACATCTTCACCCAACCGGATTTGAATCTCAGGCAAAGACGTTGGGTCGAGTTGATTACGGATTATGACTTAGGAATAACTTACACCCCGGGCAAAGCCAATGTCATGGCTGATGCGCTAAGTCGTAAATCTTATTGTAACAACATGATGTTACAACAAAGTCAACCACTTCTCCACGAGGAATTTCGCAAGTTTAACCTTCACATTGCTCCTCGAGGATTCTTATCCACCCTTGTGGCGAAACCTAACCTTACGGATCAAATCATAGCTGCCCAGAAACGTGATAAGGGCATATCCCGCATCCAGGAGAACATTGCTAGCGGAACTACTAAGTGTTTCTCTATGGACGATCGAGGTGTGGTCTTCTTTGAAAACCGTCTAGTGGTTCCCAAGAAACAACAGCTACGGCAATTGATCCTTAAGGAAGCTCATGAATCCCCTCTCACCATTCATCCCGGTAGTACTAAAATGTATCAAGACCTACGCCAGAGGTTTTGGTGGACTAGGATGAAGAGAGAAATCGCTCAATACATTGCTAACTGCGACGTTTGTCGTCGTGTTAAAGCAGAGCATCAACGGCCTGCTGGCACCCTTCAACCTTTGGTTATTCCTGAATGGAAATGGGATAAAATCGGTATGGATTTCATTACCGGGTTTCCCAGGACCAAGAGAGGGAATAATGCTATCTTCGTCGTTGTCGATCGTCTTTCCAAAGTAGCCCACTTCCTACCTGTTCGTGAGAGTATAACCGCTAGCCAGCTAGCTGATTTGTACATCTCCCGAATAGTGTCTCTTCATGGTGTTCCATTGGAGATCAACTCAGACTGTGGAAGTCTTTTCACCTCTCGATTTTGCGAAAGTTTCCAAAATGCTATGGGAACTCGTCTCTCCTTTAGCACCGCCTTCCACCCTCAATCAAGTGGTCAAGTAGAACAAGTCAATCAAATTCTGGAAGATATGCTCCGAGCTTCTGTCATCTCTTTCGGTATGGATTGGGAGAAATGTCTTCCATTCGCCGAATTCGCTTATAACAATAGTTATCAAGCTAGCTTGGGCAAAGCCCCTTTCGAAGTTCTCTATGGACGAAAATGCCGAACGCCTCTTAACTGGTCAGAAACCGGGGAAAGACAACTCTTTGGCCCGGATATGATTAAGGAAGCAGAAGAGCAGGTTCGCATTATTCGTGAGAAATTGAAAACAGCCCAATCTCGTCAAAAGAGCCAATATGACCGCAAACATAAGCTCATGACTTATGAAGTTGGCGAGAAGGCTTACCTTCGGGTTACTCCTCTGAAGGGAACCCATCGATTCGGTATCAAGGGTAAATTGGCTCCTCGTTACATTGGACCCTTTCGTATTCTTGCCAAACGAGGAGAAGTTGCCTACCATTTGGAACTACCTCCGCATCTCTCCAGAGTTCATGATGTCTTCCATGTTTCTCAACTCAGGCGTTGCTTCTCGGACCCTATCCGTGAAGTGGACCACGAAACGCTTGATCTCTGAGATAATCTCACATATCGAGAATATCCCGTTCGTATCCTTGACCAAGCCGAACGTACCACTCGACGCCAGAATATCAAGTTTCTCAAGGTTCAATGGTCACACCATACCGAGAAAGAAGCTACTTGGGAAAGGGAGGATCGTCTTCGACTTGAGTACCCCACCTTCTTCCCGGAGGATCCTAAATTTCGGGACGAGATTCTTTTGAGTGGGGGTGAGTTGTCACACCCTAGCTAGTTCAGGCATTAGAGTGTTGCATCATGTTTAAGTTTTTCCAGAAACTTGAAATGGGGATGATAGAACCCCCAGCACCCCCTGGAAACAACTAGGGTTTACTAAAATCTTTTTCAATGAACCTGAAATGCCCTTCTAAAATGTCCATCATTTTTGTCTTGGGTTAGAACCTCTGCCAAAATTGGTTCACATTTTTCTAGGTCATCACAAGGTCATTGAATTAAATCATATGTAACCTGCATTTGGGCATTTAAATGCTAGTAAATATTTTAAATGTCCAAATAATCCCAAACTGAAATGTTCCATGTTGGTTATACTCTATACAGTGGGCATGAGCAGTTTGGTGATTTTTGAAAGTGCCTAGGTATTTTTAGAAATGCCACAAACTTGTAGAAATTAGAAAACAGATATAAAAAAAAGAAGAGGAAATAAACTTACCTGGCAAAGTCACCAGCCGGCCCACCTGGCGGCCCAGCACTGTGCTGGCCCATGCCAGCCAGCTGCTTCGTCCCCGCCAGGCAGGCAGGGAGGTGACGCCGGCGAGCGCGAGCCCGCCACGGCGCCAGCTGCTTGCCGCTCGAGCCACTGGACGCCTGGACGTCCTCCACGTCGTCGCCTCGACCCCCTCGACACCTCATTCTCCCCCCTACGCCTCTCTCTCTCTCTCTCCCCACCATGGCCGACGCAGCCGCAGCCACGCCACCGTGAAACCCGCGTCCACCGTCGTCCCCGAGCCGCTCTGCCGTGTCCACGAGGTCCATCGTCGTCCTCTCCATCGAGCAGACCGAGCCCCGAGCGCTCGTTTGCTTCGGAAGCACCGCAACAGCCCCGCCCGACCTCGCCGTCGCCAGAGATCCCTTTCGCCGTCACCACCGCAGCAGCTCATCCCCGACCTCGCCGTCTGCTCCGTCGTGACCGCCGTGAGCTCAGCTACCTCCCCATCCTTTCCGTTCTCGCTCTCGAGCCCTGCATCGACTGCACCGAGCTCGGCCGCACCCGCCGCCGCCTCAGCACGTCGCCGTCGTGGCCACAGCCACCTTGGCTCGATTCCGAGCACGCCATCGTCTTCACCGCACTCGCAGGAGTCCACAGAACCACTCCACGCACCTCGCCGTGCCCCCTAGCGACAAGCCCGAGCTCGCCCGAACTCCGGCAGCCGCACAGCTCGTCGCCGGTGTCGTTTCCGGCCACCCCAGCTCCACCCACTGCCACCACTCGACGCGGCTCACTCCCCGCATCACGTAGATGTGCTCCGCCGTCGTTTTGGTCGCCGGAGCACGAATCCCGCACTACGCCGCCGTGTCTGGCCTCGCCGGCGGCTAAACGCCGGCGGGTTTGACCCCGCTGACCCAGTTTGACCCCCCTGGGTCTATGACAGGTGGGACCCGCCTGCTAATTAACTTAGGATTAGGACTAACTAAAAATTAGTTAGACTTATGACACTGACACGCGGGACCCACTGGCCAGGTTTGACCTGGACCGGCCCCATTGACTGCTGACGTCACCCTGACGCAATGCTGACGCAATAAGTATTTTCTGGATTTATTTTAATCAGGAAATTTCAGAAAACACCAAAAACTTCAAAAATTCATAGTAATTCAACCGTAGCTCCAAATCAAACAAATTATATATGAATTTGGATCAGAAAAATCCAATCTTCCCATCTGTACTGGTTTCATGCATGTCAGAACACTTTAACCTTGCTGATTAGATGAAACAAGATAATGCACTAATATGACCTCTTATTTTGGGTTTGCATTTGAATCCTTGATTCAAATGAACTCAAACCAACCTGTTCTAAGATGCATTAGCCAAAACACACTCATTTTGCCATGTCATAGCATGCATCATATTGTTGCATATTGCCATGTGATGATTGTGTTTCGATGTGTTCTTCGTGGTAGGTTCTGTCTCCGAGGATATCCACGAGTATCCAACTGAAGGGCAGTATTCCACTACCACTCTGTCAGGCAAGCAACCCCATTGATCATTTCGATACCAACCCATCTTCTCGCTTCTGCTCTCGTTTACTGCATTAAGACAACGCGTTTCAAACTGCTGTGTGTTGCGGTAGTTGAACCCATATCCTCTACATGACCTGTCATTGCCACAGTAACTAGATGAAACCCACTAGCATGTGTAGGAGTTGTTTGAGCCATGTCTGTGTTTCCTACCATGCTATGCCTGCTATGCTTAGAGTTGTGTCAGGTCTGGCTCATCAGGGTGATGAACTAGAGTGAATGGTTGTGTCGGTAATGAGAGTGAAGTGTTGAACATGTTTTGGTAAAGGTATTGATGGAAGGCCATGTAGGAGTACATGGTGGGTTGTTTCATTGAGGCCGTCCTTAAGAACTGAGATCTGTATGCGTGATTTAAGATTCAGCTACTACCACACGTTGGGCCCAGAAATATGACCCCGCTCGACTTACTGACCCCTCTCGTCCTCTGTCCAGGAGTTGCAAGTAGTTACTGGTGTTTGTAGTTGCTGGAGGCCGTGCGCAGCGCTGACCTTAGGGGTGGGCTGTGATGCGGTAGGCACGTGGCCGGTGTACCGAGTCACCCGTTTGGTGTCTCGGGAACCCTGCACACATCGTTTGGGGCCGTTGAGGACACCCCGGCCGGATTTCCTTGCGGATGGAACCCGAATAGGTGATAAACCTGGACTAGAGACTTGTGTGGTTAGTCAGGTCGTGGTCTACACCCACGTCGGCTTTCGCTTGAAGTCTGCCGAGCACATGTCGTGTGCAGACGCTAAGTGGTGGAAACATGTGTGACGAAGTACACCCCTGCAGGGTATAAAACTATTCGAATAGCCGCGTCCGCGGTAAAGGACTACTTGGTTGCTTATGCAGTTCATAGACAAGTTAATGGTTACTACTAAAAGACTCAAGATAAGTGTGAGTACCGCGGATGGCCCTCTCGTAGGATTACGAGGGAGGATCCACGATGGAGTATTGTGATGGTGATTAGTGGACTCGTGTGCGAAAGCTAATTTCTCAAGTGGTGTCTCGTAGGATAGTGTAGCCAAGAGTCAAAGCTGGCTTGCTGCGATAACTCCACCACCCTTCTTGAGAATGTGCATATATATTAGGATCTGTTGTAAGACTTGCTGAGTACCTTTGTACTCATGTTGCTTTAATAACTGTTGCAGACGAGAACACCGCCCCCTCCGATGGGTTCTATGTAGATCTCGACGTTGACGAGTGACTTGCCACCCAGGTGGTGACCTAAGCTTGTGAAGGGCCTATGTAGATAGACAGGCTTCGTCGAGCCTTCTTTCTTTCTAGTGTCTGTACTCAGACTAGTTGCTTCCGCATGTGCTTGTATGTTTGTGTGACTTGAGTGTCGGGTTGTGTGAGCCCTATCTGTATGAACATGTTATGTATGGCTCCCCAGAGCCTTTTAAATAAAGTACTTTGAGTTGTAGAGTTTTGTTGTGATGCCATGTTGTATTTACACATGTCGAGCATATTGTGTGTATGATTGAAATGCTTGGTATGTGTGGGATCCGACTATCTAGTTGTTTATCCTTGGCAGCCTCTCTTATGGGGAAATGTAGTCTGGTGTCTCCACTGAGCCTTGGTAGTCCGCTACAGCCCGGTTTACCGGAGTCCTGCTAGCCCAGCACTGCTGCTCCGGAACACTTAGACTGGCCGGCATGTGTTTCACTTCGTTCCTGTGTCTGTCCCTTCGGGGAAATGTCACGCGGTGATATCCGGAGTCCTGCCTAGCCTGCTACAGCCCGGTTTCCCGGAGTCCTGCTAGCCCAGTGCTACAGCCCGGATTCACACGCTGCTGACCGACATGCTCGTTGTTGATTCATGTATGCCTGTCCCCGTAAGTTAGCGCCGCTTTGGGTTCACGACTAGCCATGTCGGCTCGGGTTCTCTGTCATATGGATGCTAGCAACACTATCATATAGGTGAGCCAAAAGGCGCAAACGGTCCCGGGCCATGGTAAGACGACACCCGTGGGAATACCGTGCATGAGGCCGCAAAGTGATATGAGGTGTTACAGGCTAGATCGGTGTGACTTAGAATCGGGGTCCTGACAGGGAGCCTCGGTCTTGGCCATCTTGCCAGAACTAGGAGCGCTTGATCCTTCAACAGCCAGCACTGCTTTATCCTTGCAGTTCTTGTTGTGTTTCTTGTTCTTCTTCTTTTCTGGCTGGCAGCATTGTCGTCAGCTTCTGAGTCGACGTCGACGCCATCCTCTTCTCCGGGGAGACGCCTCCCCTCCTCCTTACGGGCACACTTATCCGCCAAGGTGTAAAGCTCGTTCACAGTCTTGGGCAACCGGACATTCATTTTGGAATGTATCCTGCGGTTGCGCACATTCGATTGGAACGCGGCAATCATAGCTATCGGGTGGATATCTAGAATGTTCCTATTCATCCGACTGAACCTCTGCTTGTACTTTTGTAAACTCTCCCCTTCCTTTTGTGGAAGGAGCTGCAAATTGCTGGGCCACCCTGGTTCTTGATGGCCACCCGTGAAGGCACCAACAAACTCATGGCATAGATCAGCCCAAGCCGAGATGGAGTTCTCCGGCAAGTGCATCAGCCACGAGCTCAAATTTGGCTTGAGCGCCAAAAGGAAGTAGTTGGCGAATATCTTTTCATCTCTTCCCCCGGCGGCTTGAACAACAATGGTGTAGATGCTCAAGAACTCTGCCGGGTTCGGTCTTCCATTGTATTTTTCTAGTATCTCTGGTTTGAACATACAGGAAGATGGCCAACGGACTTGCCGCAGCTCACGAGTGAAGGCAGGACACCCAACCTCGAAGGGTAGGTATCTGTCTCCACCGGGCGAAAGCTCGTCGACGTTTGGGCCATTGCGCCTTTCGGACTGGCAGTGGGTTTCGCGGCGCCGTTCTAAGGTGACGTGTGTGTCTTCCCTCCGCCTGTCCTCCAGGACTTGCCGCTGATCTCGATGGGCTCGAGGATCAGGCAAAGCCATCGACACCTCGTCGTGTTCCTGGTTATGCGACTCTGGCTGCGGCCCCTGCGCTGGCTGTCGCGGGGGGGAGGGGGACTGCACCGTGATGTTGGGCCCTTCAGCACGACCAGCGGCTCGGGCATTTGCTGCTGCCTGCGGATGCCATGGCGAGCCCGCCCGTTGCGATCCCCCTACCTCAGCGAAACCAATCAAACTCTGAATGGTGGCTCTCCATTCATCCATTTGGTCGGCAAACTTGTCGGAATCTCAACAGCAGTTGGGCTCGAGCCATGGCCTACGAATTAGTGCTTGGCATGGACGACGACATAGATCGCGACGTCGCCTGACTCCTGATGGTACCGGAAGTGGCGGCGTCATGCTCTCATCGTCGCGAGCCAGTCGCGAGGGTGGCGTGACGACGAGAAGGATGTGCTTGGGGGTTGACAGCCCCGTTCGGTGCTTCATCTTGATTGCCTTGTCCTGGGGAAGGCGTGCGTCTCGTAGTTGCACCCGTAGCTGCGGTGGCTAGGAGGTTGTGGTTCGCACCGGAGCGGGCGCCATCGCTGCAGCTGTGTTCTCCAGTGAGGTGGAGAGGCGGGAATTGGATGCTCTCCCCTCCCGCATCTTCTGGAGCGTGGCCGCTATGATGTTGTTGACGCTGTTCTCCTCCGGCGCCTCCTGCTCCCACCTCTATCGCGGAAGGAACGACAACAGCGCCGCCTGCGCTGGTCGTGTCCCCCGCGGCGTTCGCTCCCCCCGACGCCACAGCAGCCCCCATGGAATTGGTGGCCGCGTGCGAGGGGGCCTTTGTGACGACCCCTGCTTAATCGTGCACTAACCATACACGCAAATGCACACGATCAAGCCTAAGGACTCACTTGAAGATATCACAACACAACTCTAAAACATAAATAAATTCATACAAGCTTTATATTACAAGCCAGTGCCTCGAGGGCTCGAATAGATAGCTCGATGGCTTACAAGTGTCAGCGGAAGCAGCATATACCTGAGTAAAGATATATTACAGAAAATAGAGATAAGCCTTTATAAAGGCTGGGCGAAATAAAATACTACGATCGAAAGGCGTAGGCCTCATAGCTAGGACCCTCCGAATCCTACTCCTGGTCGTCAGTCGGCTCCTCATAGTAGTACTCGCCGGGAGGGTAGTAGTAGTAGCCGTAGTCGTCGACGGGGGCTGCTAACTCAGGGGCTCCATCATCTGGCGATGTCAAATGAATATGTGGAGAAAAAGAAAATAAAGCAAACATGAGTACTCATCCGAAGTACTCAGCAAGCAAGGATCTACACTACATATGCAACATTTTCAAAGGGGGCTGTATATGTGGACTGGGCTGCAGAAATGCCAGAGTAGAGGGGAAAGCCTAGACCTATCGAAGACTAGCATCTTCAATCATCTTCATAGGTCTTGCAGCATTAGAAGAGTGCAGATTACACAATGTAAAGTAGTAGTAGTGTATCATCAACCTCGGCCAAAGATCCTTTCTCGACTCCCTGCGAGAAAGCAATCCCAGAGCCATACTATCCATTTCATCTCAAGTTCTAGTTGTACCGATCGGGTTACAACTCCGAGTGTCTGTTACCGTAGGACAGGCTATCGATAGATTAGTTCTTCCCTGCAGGGGTGCACCAACTTACCCACCACGTTCGATTAACTCCGGTCGGACACACTTTTCTGGGTCATGCCCAGCCTCGGCCAAACGATACGCCACAACCCGACCAAATACTTAACAGAGAGGTCAGCACGCCAGACTAAACCTATGCCCCCAGGGGTCTTGGGCCATCGCCCCGGGAACTCCTGCACGTTACGTTCATGGCTGAGAGCAGACCTAGCAACCCCTTAATACAAGCGCAGTTGCGTAACCAGTCCAACTCAGCGCGCGCCGCTCAATCGCTGATGTCCATTAAGCTTCGGCTGAAGTATACGATGCAGAACGCCCATACTATGCCCGCGTGATGGTTAGTGCTATCAGGCCAGAGGCCCCTCGGATAAAATATCCAAACCGTTAGTGTGTTGATAGTGCGGAAATGAGCAGAGACTCATGAAAGATGTGACCCCGTCGCCCTGTCTCGAGGACTTGCGGCAAGGGCGAGGAATGCCCGGCCACGCCTCGTGTTCAACCCTCGGGCACTATCCAGGTCCACCCGATTCCACATCACTCGCTTATTAAGCTCGCGCGGGTACCCCTCAGGGCCGACCCGTCTTTAGTATCATGGTTCAGTGATCAGTCATAGTAACCAAAGTATCTGTGTGTCTGACACCAAGGGGAACCCTGAGGAATCACCCTCGATGGAATTCCCTCTGATGTTACCATCAAGGTGAACGAAGGAGGATTCACCCTCGAGGTCCACACTTGAGGAGTTGTGCAACGACGTCGTTATCGGGGGTGGTGTAGGAGGAATTACCCTCTCTTACCACGACCGAATAACTAACTTACAAGGTTATCATCAGAAGTGCTGACGAGGTATCACCCTCGGCACTCGATAGTAACCCAGTAGTGTCGGCAACTAAGGGGGATGTGAAGTGCGGTGTCGGGGCCTGGTCTTCAATACCGTTGCTCGGGTCTTCTGATCATCCAGCGGGGCAGTCGGGATAAAGTGGGGGTCTCTGTCGGTCTCTACCCAACCTATTCTAAGCAGTTTAGGATAACAGGTAAGTATCAAAAGCAGGTTACAAGTAAATAGGCTATGCAGCAGATATAGGATATAGTAACAGCAGTAACTTCTAATGCAAGCATAAGAGAGAAGAGAGTGGGCGATATCGGAATGCTCAAAAAGGGGGTGCTTGCCAGTCTGCTCGACGGCAAGGGTCTGATCGTCGGGGACGTAGTCGTACTCCGGAGCGACGTCTGCCTCAGGAGCTACGCCAACATCGGGGTCTATCGAGAGAGAAGAGGGGGAGGAAACAAATAAATACACATCAGACAAATGCCTAGGATGCAGTGCAGGGTGGCCTAAAAATGCATCTAAGTCATTTTGGTTCTTTTAGAATTAACGTGGTATTTATTAATCAGAGTGTGTGCACTATTCATCTACTGGAACCGGGCTAAAAGTTACGGGTTCTCCTACGTAGGAGGTTCCGACATGGAAACAGACAGCACAATCAGACTCGTCTCGTTGTTCTGAGCAACTTTCATGTACAAAGTTTTTGGATCTGAGCTACGGTTTATTTTCTACGATTTTCAAGAGATTTTAATATTTTCTAGAATTATTTTTATTAACAGAATTGAATTTATGACGTCAGCATGAGGAAATGCTGACATCAGCAGGTCAACTAGTCGGCTGACCAGCCAAACCTGACATGTGGGTCCAGTGGGACCCACATGTCAGCCTTTGTTGAGACTAACAATAAGTTAATCTAATTAATAGGGTTAATTAGGGGGCGGGCCCCATAGGTCAATGAGAGATTAGACTAACTAATTAGTCTTTGTTTATTTAATTCCTTATAAGATTAATTAACCACGGGGGCCCACATGTCAGAGACACTGGGTTGCCCAGTCAGCAGTTGACTGGGTCAACCAAGTCAACTGGGCCCCCCGGACCCATTGGTCAGTGACCCAGGGGTGGGGCCCACTTTGCCACGTCAGCCACCGGCGCCGGAGCTACGCCGGTGACCAAATACGCAGCAGCGTCTCGCCGGACTTGGCCGGAAATGCGCTGTGATGCGCTGTTTCACGTGATTTCGACTGCGTTCGAACGAGCAGAGCAAGCTGCGTCGAGCTGTGGCAGCTGCATGGCCGGACTCGGCCGAAAATGGTGCCGGCGACGAGCCGTGGCGGAGGCCGAAGCCTGAGCTCGTCGGGTTCGGCATTTGGGCGCTCGGGCAGGCCACCTAACTAGCTAGGGGGCAGCTGTGGCTCACCAGGAACGCCTTGGCGCCACTGGTTCGAGCTGCTGGAGCTCTGGAGCGCGGCCATGGCGAATGCGGCAGCGGTAAGAGCACAGCCACGGTGGCAGCTCGTCGGAGGAGCGCAAATAAGCGGAGAATGGAGCAGGGGTAGAGGCGGAGCTCAACTAGCGGCTACGAAAAGCCAGTGGTCAGCTTAGTAGCGCAGAGGCTCGCCGGAGACGGAGGAGATCGACGGCGTCCCGAGGAAGAGGACGACGCGCTCGGGCGTTGCGGTGTTCCTCAGCTCCCTCCAGTTGCTCCAGGGGACGCGGTCGACCACGGCGCTCCTTCCAGGCACTCTCAGGCGAAGCGGGGAGGCCGCTGGCCACGGCGGTGATGATGCGTGGCGACGGCGGCGCTCGGACGACGCGGATCTGGGGGGAAAAGGAGAGGAGAGGCAAGCGAGGCGATGGAGGAGTGGATAAGGGCGACGACGGAGAGGTCAGGGGTGGTTCTTATCCCCTCAGCCAGCTGCGGGCATCGCCGTGTCGGCGCCGGAGCGGCGAGCGCGCGCTCGGCCAGGGAGAGGATGACACGCAAAGGGGAGAGAGGGAGTTGGTCCAGGTGGGCCGCGGTCGGGGCACTATGCACTTAGGCCTAGTGCACAGTGCCTCATTTTATTTTTCTGTTTTATGTTTTTCTTTTATTTCTTTACTGTTTTGTATTAGTTAGGACACTTTTGCACTTTTGTAAAATATGAGACTAGGCCCAAATATTACAATGCAATATTCCTTGTCACCAAAAACTGGTATGGGTGAATTAGGATTTCATTTGAATTTGAAATGAATTTAATTAGGTTAAATAATTTTGTTTTGGTGCTGTTTCATGTGGTTTGAACCATTTAACTAGTTCCAATTCCATTGTTTATATTTTTATGAGTGCTTCTGGAATATTTACTATTTATTGAACATTTTTGCAACAGTGTTTGAGCAAATTTATTTTGCACTTTTGAATTTGAGTTGATTTTCAGAATGGAGTTGAATTGCTTCATTAATCCAAGTGACTTGGCACTGCAAATGGTCATGACTCGGCATTATCATCAGCTGATCACAGTGGCAATTACATAGGGGTGTTACAAATTCTCCTCCTCTAAAAGAAATTCTCGTCTCGAGAATTTAGGAGGTAGAAGGAAAGAGGTCGGGATATTCTTCCCGAAGATGATCCTCGCGTTCCCAAGTGGCTTCATCTTCAGTGTGATTCGACCACTGCACTTTTGAGGAACTTGGTCGTCTTCTGACGAGTTCGACATTCAGCTTCATCGAGAATGCGGATAGGATGCTCCTTATAAGAAAGATCATCTTGCAACTGGAGCATCTCGTGATCCACTGCTCGGTGCGGAGATTCCTTGAAGCATTTACGAAGTTGGGACACGTGGAAGACATCATGGATATGAGAGAATTGTGGTGGCAACTCCAATTTATATGCCACCTGTCCACGTCTAGCCACGATGCGGAAAGGACCAATATAGCGAGGAGCTAGCTTGCCCTTGATTCCAAAACGACGGGTGCCCTTCATAGGAGTGACACGAAGATAAGCTTGATCACCTGGTTGATAAGTCAGACCCCATCGCTTGCAGTCATAATTGCTCTTCTGGTGGTCCTGAGCCGCCTTGAGATTTTCTCGGACAATTCTGACTTGTTCTTCGGTGTGTTGAATAATGTCCGGTCCCACGAGAGGTCGTTCCCCAGTTTCTGACCAATTCAGGGGAGTTCGACATTTACGTCCATAAAGCACTTCGAAGGGGCCATTTTCAAGCTGGCTTGATAGCTGTTGTTAGAAGAGAATTCGGCAAACGGGAGAGATTCCCCCCATTTCTTACCGAATGATATAACACAAGCGCGAAGCATATCTTCAAGTACTTGATTAACTCGCTCGACTTGGCCTTGGGATTGAGGATGATAAGTTAAACTCCATGTAATGTGAGTTCCCATAGCTTGTTGGAAACTTTCCCAGAACTTGGATGTGAAAAGACAGCCACGGTCCAAACTGATCTCCTTCGGAATACCATGGAGTGAGACAATTCTGGAGATGTAAAGTTCTGCTTGCTGGCTAGCAGTGATAGTCTCCTTGACAGGCAGAAAATGAGCAACCTTGGAAATTGATCGATGATGACAAGAATAGCGTCGTGACCTTTCTGAGACTTGGGAAGACCAGTAATGAAATCCATTTGCACTTTATCCCACTTCCACAAAGGAATAGGGAGTGGTTGAAGAATTCCAGCAGGCTTCTGATGTTCTGCTTTCACGTGACAACATACGTCACATTCAGCAACATATCGGGCAATGTCGTGCTTCATTTTAGACCACCAGTACCTCTGTCGAAGATCGTGATACATCTTGGTACTACCCGGATGGATAGACAGCGGTGTATCATGAGCCTCCTTCATGACCTTGTCTGTCATAAGTTCGAAGCGAGGTACTACAATGCGGTCTCGGAAATATAAAGTTCCATCTTCAGCAATCGAGAAATCCCTGTACTTCTCGAGGTGAAGTTCTTTCTTCATCAAATCGGTTTCAGCATCTTTGGATTGTGCTTCTTTAACAGCCTTCTCAAGGTCTGGTTGTACCACAAGGTTATTAAGAGAACCCTGCGGAACGATACAGACATTCAACTTGCGCAGTTCTTCATATAGTTGGGGTTGAGCTTGCTTAACCATGAGGTTATTGCAATAGGACTTGCGGCTCAAGGCATCAGCCATCACATTAGCCTTGCCAGGAGTATAATAAATTCCATAGTCATAGTCTGTAATTGTTTCCAACCATCATTGTTGACGATGATTAAGATCCGGTTGGGTGAACAAATACTTCAGACTCTGATGGTCAGTATAAATTTCACACCGATTACCAAGAAGGTAGTGTTGCCACTGCTTCAAAGCATAGATCACAGCAGCGAGTTCGAGATCTTGCACTGGATAGTTTTCTTCATGACGATGCAACTGTCGTGAAGCATATGCAATTACTCTTCGTTCTTGCATTAGGACACAGCCTAATCCCTAACGAGAGGCGTCGCAATATATGACAAAGTCCTTGCGGGAATCAGGAGGAGCAAGCACTGGAGCAGAAGTAAGCTTGTCCTTGAGGGTCTGGAAACTCTCCTGACATTTGTCTGTCCACTCAAACTTAACGCCTTTGTGGAGCAGATTAGTCAAGGGCTTGGCAATCTTGGAAAAGTTCTCGACGAATCGACGGCAATAACTTGCAAGGCCGAGAAAACTTCGAACTTGCTTGGCATTCTTCGGAGGGGTCCAGTCAAGGATAGCCTGAACTCGCTATGGGTTAACGACAATACCGTCCTTGGAAATCACATGTCCAAGGTAGGTCACTTCAGAAAGCCAGAATTCACATTTGGAGTATTTGGCATATAACTTGTGCTCTCGAAGCCTCTCGAGAACAAGACGAAGATGTTCGGCATGTTCTTCATTATTCTTCGAATATACCAGAATATCATCCAGATATACCACGACGAACTTGTTGAGGTAATCCCTGAATATATAATTCATCAGGTGGGAGAATGTAGCGGGAGCATTCGTTAGGCCAAATGACATGACGGTGTATTCATAGGAGCCATAACGAGTGACGAATGCAGTCTTGGGAATATCCTCTTCACGGACACGGATCTGGTGATAACCCAACCTCAAGTCGAGTTTAGAGAACACCGATGATCCAGCAAGTTGATCATATAAGTCATTGATCCAGGGAAGCGGATATTTATTCTGAATGGTTGCCTGGTTGATAGGACGGTAATCTTGGACCAACCTATTCGTACCATCTTTCTTCTTGACAAAGAGAGACGGTGCTCCCCAGGCAGAGGAACTAGGACGGATGAAGCCCATCTTAAGTGATTTATCGATTTCTTCCTTAAGCTCAAGTAGGTGGTGCGGATGCATCTTGTAAGGACGCTTCGCAATAGGAGTAGTGCCAGGCTTCAAGTCAATGACAAACTCGACAGCTCTAGCAGGGGTTATTCCTGGAAGTTCTTCTGGAAAAACAACCTGGAATTCACGGACAACCGGAATGTTTTCGATCCCCTCAAGTGGAGAAGCGTTCAACGCATTTAAGACATAAATCTGAGCCTCGGCGTTCTGAGTGAGGTGAGCATGATAATTTACTATCTCATCTGATGAGTGCAGGAGGTGCACAACCTTAGTGGCACAATTGATTGAGGCATAGTGAGCTTTCAACTAATCCATTCCCAGTATAAGATCAATCTTGGAGGATTTCAGAATAATGGGATATGCCTGGAACTTCAACCCCTCAATTTCAATAGTGACTTCGGGGCTGAACAGGGAGGTTTGACACTGACCCGCGGGAGTGTTTACCATTAAGGATTGGTGTAGTGTTTCGCATTTAACGTCATGCAAGAGTGCAAAATGTTCTGACATGAATGAATGCGATGCTCCTGAATCAAATAAAACAGATGCAGGTACTGAATTAACAAGAAGTGTACCCATCACAGTTTCAGGTTGATCCTGGGCTTCAGCCATGTTGACGTGGTAGTTCTGCCCACGACCATAAAAAGGTCTGGCATTGTTGTTGCGCTACTGAGGAATACCACGGCCAATACCACGGCCAGCAGAAGGAAGAGCTAGTTGATTCTAATTCTGAGTACAATCTCTGGCGCGGTGACCTGGCTGGCCACACTTGAAGCATAGTCCACTGTCAGGACGAGGTGCGGGAGCTCGAGGTGGCGGAGCTCGAAGAGGCTGCCTCGGTGGTGGAGGAGGCAGAAGAGGTGCGGCATATGCAGGTCTGTACACTGGAGCTGCTGGACAATACATGCTCTATGGAATCCATATGCGGCGCTTCTGGGAAGACGAGCCCGAAGATGAGCCCATCTCACAGGTGCGTCTGGTTGCTTCCTTGTGCTTCTTCAGACTAGTTTCAACCATGATAGCCTTATTCACCAAGGTGGCAACGTCAGGATAGTCTTGGACTAGCAGGGCTAACTAAATGTCATGATGCAGCCCTTCAAGAAACTTCTCCTGCCTTCGGTCATCAGTAGGAATGTATTCTTCAGCATAGCGAGACAAGTCAAGAAACTCACGCTGATAAACTTCCACAGTCTTGTTACCTTGAACGAGACTACGGAACTCGGCCTTCTTCCGGGCTATGACAGCTTGAGGAATGTAGCGGGCACGGAAAGCAATCTTGAATTTTGCCCAAGTGACGACGGTACCAGGTGGTAGGGTCTGTCGGTGAGTGGCCCACCATTGTGATGCGGGACCCTTCAGTAGGTATGTCGCAAAGGTGACATAATTGGCCGGGGCGATAACAGCAGACTCCATCTCATAGGAGATGTCACGCAGCCAATCATCGGCATCCAGTGGGTTGACTGTGTTGCGAAAGAACGACAAGTTGAGTCGCATAACTTCTGGCAAGGTGATGGAAGGTGGCGGCTGGTCGGCATTGGGACGAGGGAACTGTTGCATAATCCCAGTCATAAACTGCCGATTAAGTTCAAACTGTTGCATCATAGCTGCTATATAGTCAGGCGGTGGCGGCGGTGGTGGATTGTTATCTGCCATCCTGCTTAATCAATAGAGGTAGTTTAGCAGAAGCCAATGCGAGTGTTTAGCGACATGCATGATGTAACGCGATGGAATGTAAGTAGTACAATAGATGCTTAGTAGTAGTAATTAAGTCATACAGGTCCATACAGAGTCGGTTACAAACGGGCAGCACAACGGCGCAAATTTAAAAGCTAGACATACTAGGCGGCTCGCAGGCACGCGGTAAGGAAGTACACAACGAGACATAGCAAAGGCTACATCAACGTTGGAGAAAACCACGGAAACTGGGTAGCTGCAAGTGCGGACGACGGACGTTCATCGCAGAAGGATCATGTGCTCCATGTGCACTCTGATGCAGAACCCGGTCTCGAGCTGAAAGAAGAGGTCCACGTGCAGGTGTGTGACCTCCCACAACAGGCCAATCAATCCCTGGTGGCATCTCGGTCCTGCGCGGGTAAAGAATATGCTCCGGATGTATCCCTGCACGAACGGCTGGTAGCAACTGCATCATAGCCTCGTAGAGTCGCACTCGAGTGGCAAACAACTCGACAGCAAGAGCGCGAACGGTGCGATCCAGAGCCTGAGTACACTGAATCAGAACTCGCTGATCATAGCGTCGAGGCTCGTACGGGGCACAGGTAGCTGTGTAGTAACCAGTAGCACTCCAGCCGGGGCATACGGGATGTATCGATACTCCGAAGCATCCAAACTAGCGCTGTGCTCTCCTCGGAGACGTGCGACAGCAGAGTAGGCAGCATCATGGACTGCCATCTCGATCGTCACGCCGATACCATGGAAAAGGTACAACTCAGTGTCCGAGTTATCCTGCTGATCATAGATGTGAACATCAGCATAGTACTGCTCCTGGTTGAACTCGCGGTAAACCTCGTAGACCATGTACTCAGGGTACTAGCGGTAGCCCAGTCTGGTCAAGAGAGCAATCAGAACAGTTGGGAACCCAGGGGCATCGTGAGCCCAAGTGCAAAGCACGAGCTGGGTCGTAAGACGTGGCGGGAACAGACGATCCATCTGAAAACTAAGAAGTTCAGAGTTGTCATATGACGATGAGAAATATAATAAATCTCGGAAGGAAAGGTTAAACAAAACAATGGAAAGGAAAATGATTATCAGACTAATCATATCAATGACAGGGAAATCGCACAGATATCCAGCTATCCGGGTGGACAGAATTTACGAGATCCTAAGTGTCGGTGTCAGTAATTTTATTAAACCCGAATAGAAGAGAGATCAGAGTCCCAGAGTATAGACGAGGAATAAAAGATCCTAATACCACCCAATTGGTGACGTGGGCCCGTAAGCCACACAGCCAAGTTAGTAAAACAGTTTTCGGTTTCTAGACTCAACTTCGGCCAAGGAATTGGATAGGGGGATTCCTAGAGGCAGTCAGCTCTGATACCAACCTGTGACGACCCCGGCTTAATCCTGCACTAACCATACACGCAAATGCACACGATCAAGCCTAAGGACTCACTTGAAGATATAACAACACTACTCTAAAACATAAATAAATTCATACAAGCTTTATATTACAAGCCAGGGCCTCGAGGGCTAGAATACATAGCTCGATGGCTTACAAGTGTCAGCGGAAGCATCAGATATCTGAGTACAGATATATTACAGAAAATAGAGATAAGCCTTTATAAAGGCGGGGCAAAATAAAATACTACGATCAAAAGGCGTAGGCCTCCTGCCTAGGACCCTTCGAATCCTACTGCTGGTCGTCAGTCGGCTCCTCGTAGTAGTACTCGCTGGGAGGGTAGTAGTAGTAGCCGTAGTCGTCGACAGGGGCTGCTAACTCAGGGGCTCCATCATCTGGCGACGTCAAATGAATATGGGGAGAAAAAGAAAATAAAGCAAAAGTGAGTACTCATCCGAAGTACTCAGCAAGAAAGGATCTACACTACATATGCAACATTTTCAAAGGGGGCTGTATATGTGGACTGGGCTGCAGAAATGCCAGAGTAGAGGGGAAAACCTAGACCTATCGAAGACTAGCATCTTCAATCATCTTCATCGGTCTTGCGGCATTAGAAGAGTGCAGATTACACAATGTAAAGTAGTAGTAGTGTATCATCAACCTCGGCCAGGGATCCTTTCTCGACTCCCTACGAGAAAGCAATCCCAGAGCCATACTATCCATTTCATCTCAAGTTCTAGGTGTACCGATCGGGATACAACTCCGAGTGTCCGTTACCGTAGGACAGGCTATCGATATATTAGTTCTTCCCTGCAGGGGTGCACCAACTTACCCACCACGTTCGATTAACTCCGGCCGGACACACTTTTCTGGGTCATGCCCTGCCTCGGCCAAACGATACGCCGCAACCCGACCAAATACTTAACAGAGAGGTCAGCACGCCGAACTAAACCTATGCCCCCAGGGGTCTTGGGCCATCGCCCCGGGAACTCCTGCATGTTACGTTCACGGCCGAGAGCAGACCTAGCAACCCCTTAATACAAGCGCAGTTGCGTAACCAGTCCAACTCGGCGCGCGCCGCACAATCGCTGACGTCCATTAAGCTTCGGCTGAAGTATACGACGCAGAACGCCCATACTATGCCCATGTGATGGTTAGTGCTATTAGGCCAGAGGCCCCTCGGATCAAATATCCAAACCGTTAGTGTGTTGATAGTGCGGAAACGAGGAGAGAATCACGAAAGATGTGACCCCATCACCCCATCTCGAGGACTTGCGGCAAGGGAGAGGAATGCCCGGCCACGCCTCATGTTCAACCCTCGGGCATGATCCAGGTCCACCCGATTCCACATCACTCGCTTATTAAGCTCGCGCGGGTACCCCTCAGGGCCGACCCATCTTTAGTATCATGGTTCAGTGATCAGTCATAGTAACCAAAGTATCTGTGTGTCTGACACCAAGGGCAACCCTGAGGAATCACCCTCGATGGAATTCCCTCTGATGTTACCGTCAAGGTGAACGGAGGAGGATTCACCCTCGAGGTCCACACTTGAGGAGTTGCGCAACGACGTCGTTATCGGGGGTGGTGTAGGAGGAATCACCCTCGCTTACCACGACCGAATAACTAACCTACAAGGTTATCATCAGAAGTGCTGACGAGGTATCACCCTCGGCACTCGATAGTAACCCAGTAGTGTCGGCAACTAAGGGGGATGTGAACTGCGGTGTCGGGGCCTGGTCTTCAATCCCGTTGCTCGGGTCTTCTGATCATCCAGCGGGGCAGTCGGGATAAACTGGGGGTCTCTGTTGGTCTCTACCCAACCTATTCTAAGCAGTTTAGGATAACAGGTAAGTATCAAAAGCAGGTTACAAGTAAACAGGCTATGCAGCAGATATAGGATATAGTAACAGCAGTAACTTCT
Source organism: Thinopyrum elongatum (assembly GCA_011799875.1). Lineage (NCBI taxonomy): Eukaryota > Viridiplantae > Streptophyta > Magnoliopsida > Poales > Poaceae > Thinopyrum > Thinopyrum elongatum. The sequence continues at coordinate 284,965,084 of CM022298.1, read as the reverse complement.
AATGCAAGCATAAGAGAGAAGAGAGTGGGCAATATCGGAATGCTCAAAAAGGGGGTGCTTGCCTGTCTGCTAGACAGTTCTCCTACGTAGGAGGTTCCAACATGGAAACAGATGGCACGATCAGACTCGTCTCGTCGTTCTGAGCAACTTTCATGTACAAAGTTTTTCGATCTGAGCTACGGTTAATTTTCTACGATTTTCCAAAGATTTTAATATTTTCTAGAATTATTTTTATTAACAGAATTGAATTTATGATGCCAGCATGAGGTAATGCTGACATCAGCAGGTCAACTGGTCGGCTGACCAGTCAAGACCCACATGTCAGCCTTTGTTGAGACTAACAATAAGTTAATCTAATTAACAGGGTTAATTAGGGGCGGGCCCCACAGGTTAGTGAGAGATTAGACTAACTAATTAGTCTTTGTTTATTTAATTCGTTATTAGATTAATTAACTGCGGGGGCCCACATGTCAGAGACACTGGGTTGCCCAGTCAGCAGTTGACTGGGTCAACCCAGTCAACTAGGCCCCCCGGACCCACTGCTCGGTGACCCAGGGGCGGGGCCCACTTCGCCATGTCAGCCACCGGGGCCGGAGCTACGCCGGTGACCAAATACGCGGCGGCGTCTCACCGGACTTGTCCGGAAATGCGCTGTGATGCGCCGTTTCGTGTGATTTCGACTGCGTTCGAACGAGCAGAGCAAGCCGCGTCGAGCTGTGGCAGCTGCATGGCCGGACTCGGCCGAAAATGGTGCCAGCGAGGAGCCGTGGCGGAGGCCGAATCCTGAGCTTGTCGGGTTCGGCGTTTGGGCGCGTAGGCAGGCCACCTAACTAGCTAGGGGGCAGCTGTGGCTCACCAGGAACGCCTTGGCGCCACTGGTTCGAGCTGCTGGAGCTCTGGAGCACGGCAATGGCGAATGCGGCGGCGGTTAGAGCACAGCCACGGTGGCAGCTCATCGGAGGCGCGCAAATAAGCGGAGAAGGGAGCAGGGGTAGAGGCGGAGCTCACCTAGCGGCTACGAAAAGCCCGTGGTCAGCTTAGTAGCGCAGAGGCTCGCCGGAGACGGAGGAGATCGGCGGCATCCCGAGGAAGAGGACGACGAGCCCGGGCGTTGCGGTGCTCCTCAGCTCCCTCCAGTTGCTCCAGGGGACGCGGTCGACCACGGCGCTCCTTCCAGGCACTCTCAGGCGAAGCAGGGAGGCCGCTGGCCACGGCGGTGACGATGTGGCGACGGCGGCGCTCGGACAACGCGGATCTGGGGGGGGAAAGGAGAGGAGAGGCAAGCGAGGCGATGGAGGAGTGGATAAGGGCGACGACGGAGAGGGCAGGGGTGGTTCTTATCCCCTCAGCCAGCTACGGGCGTCGCCGTGTCGGCGCCGGAGCGGCGAGCGCGCGCTCGGCCAGGGAGAGGATGACACGCAAGGGGGAGAGAGGGAGTCGGGCCAGGTGGGCCGCGGTCGGGGCACTGCGCACTTAGGCCCAGTGCACAGTGCCTCGTTTTATTTTTCTGTTTCTGTTTTGTGTTTTTCTTTTATTTCTTTACTGTTTTGTATTAGTTAGGACACTTTTGCACTGTTGTAAAATATGAGACTAGGCCCAAATATTACAATGCAATATTCCTTGTCACCAAAAACTGGTTTGGGTGAATTTGGATTTCATTTGAATTTGAAATGAATTTAATTAGGTTAAATAATTCTGTTTTGGTGTTGTTTCATGTGGTTTGAACCATTTAATTAGTTCCAATTCCTTTGTTTATATTTTTATGAGTGCTTCTGGAATATTTACTATTTAGTGAACATTTTTGCAACAGTGTTTGAGCAAATTTATTTTGCACTTTTGAATTTGAGTTGATTTTCAGAATGGAGTTGAATTGCTTCATTAATCCAAGTGACTTGGCACTGCAAATGGTCATGACTTGGCATTATCATCAGCTGATCACAGTGGCAATTACATAGGGGTGTTACAGCCTTCGAGGTGGAAGGACGGGCTGTTGCACCAGACTTTTTCTTGGGCGCCATGGGTGATGACGCCGTCGTTGAAGGAGATGGTGATGAAGATCGACGCGCTGTTACGTCCTCGGGTTCGCAAAAGCGCTCCCCCCTACCTGGCACGCCAAAGATGTCGTGGTTCAACACGATCACCTATGCAGCCATCGGCCCCTTTGTGGTTCGACAAGGGGGAAGGGCACATTGCACAAAGAGCGGAGGTCATAGAACTACACGACAATGGTGACGAGGGTGGTTTTTACCCAGGTTCGATCCGCCGTGAGGCATAAAACCCTACTCCTGCTTTGGTGGATTGAGTGGAAGACTGTGGCGAACGTGCAGTGCTCAAGCCCGGCAAGGTCGCCTCGGGGACAGCAGCTACGCGCATATGAGTGTACAAGGGTCCGAATCCTTTCTAAGGTTGCCTCGGCCCTCCTTTTATAGGTAAAGTGGTTACCACAGTGGCAAAACAGTCATTATCCAGTGATTAGATAGCCATAGTGCTATCATACCTAACTCTGCAGACAGGATAAGGTGCATTAAATGCACCGCTTAGTGTCACGTCGTGGATGCAGTCCGGCAAGCTTTGCCGTGCCATTCAACCACCTTCTCGCCTGCCTGCGTGACACGCCTCTGGATGGGTGTCATTTAGGGGTGATCTTCATCAGAAATGGCTGCCACGTTGTCGGTGTACTAGAATAGGGGTACCCTAGTACCCCGTACTTGTGCACGGGCAGTAGCAGCATCCCGCGGCCAGGCTAATGGGAGGACAGCCAGAGAGAACCTCAAGGTTATTAAGCCATTCAAGAACAAAGTATACAAAGCAAGAGTCAAGGCCCCGGCAAGAGGAGCTTGCCGGGAGGGACAGTTGAGGCCCAGCCTGAGGTTTGCTGTAGCAGAGTACTTGCCCCGGCAAGTAATTGGCTGCGGCAAGGTATTGGTTGCGGCAAGATAGCAGCTGCGGCAAGGTACTTGCCCCGGTAAGTTACCTTGCGCAGCAAGCTATTGGTTGCGGCAAGCTGTCAGGTGCGGCAAGGTCTTGCCGCGGCAAGCGTTACTATACCACTGTGCTACTGTGCTGCTCCGGTGCCTCTGCCAGCATGGCGCTCTGGGTCCTTCCAAGCGTGTGTGGCAGGGCATTGTGTAGACGGCGGTACTCTGTAGCTAGCAGTGCAGGAGCAGGTGGGATAGGCTTTTCCCACGTCCAAGACGTCTGGGTACATGTATCTGGACAGCTAAGGCATGGGCATTTAATGCCCTTGTCCCCTACCGTCAGTGGTAGGTAGGACATGTCATCCTAGTAATAATGGCCTTACTGTAGCAACTTTCCACCTCTACCTTTACTGTTTGCCACCTGTTGGTGACCCCTTTGTGCGTATAAAAGGAGGCCCATAGGCAACGTGGAGGGGGGTTAGGAACTGGGAGATGGAGAACTCCAGTATGGTACACAGCTACTCTGTACTGTAGCGCTCCTGGAGCTAGAACAATCGTCCAGATAATACACCAAAAAGCAGGAGTAGGGTTTTACACATCCGAGCGGCCCGAACCTGGGTAAATCTCTCTCGTGCGCTGTCATGTTCTTCGCTAGATTTGCTCTTCTTGCGACCGTCTCTCCCTGCCGAACGTAAAGGGGTCCTTCCCTGGGTCCCATAGGTGATCATGGATTCGTCCCCGACATCTTTGGCGCGCCAGGTAGGGGAAAGGAGGTTGTGTGAACCTAATCTAGCGATTTGCGCGTTAGTTTTTGGGCCATCCTCCGCCTTATGGCTCCAAAAAAGAAGACTTCGGCCATCGGTGCGTCTACGTCCAACCCGCCTGCTCCCATGCAGGAGGGTGCCGACGTGATTGTGGCTGCTGGGGGGACTGGAGAGCGAGAGCTCCTATTACCTCCACCTGTCCAAAACCGGGCCAGCAACGCCAATCTTGGCGCTGCTGGGTCTGGGAACGCAGCGCTGCTCGCTGCTGCTGGCCCTGCAAGCTCCAGAAACGGTGCTGCGCGTTCTGGAACGCCTGCGCCGGTTCAGACGCCGCGGCCTTCGCAAGAAGCCCGTGACAGGCAGCGTCCTGACGCCCCAGGTGCCAGGCGCTCCCTGGATAATGAACTTGCGCATCGATCTCGAGATGCGCGGGGTCACCATACGCAACAACACGTTGGTGGGGTCGAGGTACGGTCGCTTGGGCATGGAGATGCTCCTTCTAACACTGTTAGGAGTAAGAGCATCCCACAGTCCTCATGCCACTCGATACCTCCCTCACCAGCAGAAGCGTTGGCGCGTGCGCCGCTGCTCCTGAACTTCCCTCCACCAGCAGATAAGCTTGACGAGTGGAGGGCAACCATTCAGAGCCTTCTCAGCTTCGCTGATGCCGACCCGGTGCGCGTGGCCAACAAGAGAACTGGTGACAATGCTGTCACCAACAAGAACGGCGAGGGGACAATAACCGTACACTCCCCGCCCAGACGGCCTCGGTCGCCGACACGTCGAAACGACGCCCGTGGCGATGATTCCACGGCGTCGTCTGACCCGTGAGCTCGTCGTGACCAGCACCTCGTTCTTCAGGAACGCAGAGGAGAAGACGCTCGTACCACTATCGAGCGAAGGAGAGAAGCGCATCGTCAGTCGGACAGACGCGCAGGGCCCGCTGTTGACATGCATGCGCCAGGGGATCCTGGCGACTTGCCGTACGCGGTAAGTTGTCCAGCGTTCACCCGTGAGCTGCGGCAGGTCCAGTGGCCCAACCGCAAGGCTTTCAAGCCTGACGTGCCGGAGAAGTATGATGGCAAGACACACCCGTCAGAGTTCCTCAGCATTTACACCATTGCGGTGCAAGCTACCGGGGGACGAGACGACAAGATTCTTGCTAACTACTTCCCGCTCGTGTTAAAGCGCAACGTCGTCTCATGGCTCATGCACTTGCCGGAGAACTCCATTTCTTCATGGGCGGACCTGTGCCATCAGTTTGTTGGTGCCTTTACTGGCGGTCATCAACCTCATGGCCAGGAGAGTGATCTTCATCTCATCCCCCAGAAGGAAGGAGAGCCCCTGCGCAAATACATTCAAAGGTTCAGCCGCGTACAGTACAACATCCCAGATGTTCACCCCGCTGCGGTTATTAGCGCGTTCCATCAGAACGTGCGTAACCACAAGATGCGGGAGGAAATGGCGATGACCAAGGTCAGAGACATTGGCCAGCTATATGCTCTCGCCGATAAGTGTGCGCGTGCTGAAGAGGGAAGGAAACTTCCCGGTGAAGGTGTTGGCGCAGGGGGGAGCTCTGACAGCGAAGGTACCGCCCCGGCAAAGAAGGGCCAGCGGCGGAACAACAGGAAGAAAAAGGGCAAAGCTGTGCTTGCCGTCGAACAGTCCAGCGGCAACGGCAGCGCCGACAAGGCCAAAGTCGAGGGCTCCGGCAAGGAGATTGCCGCGTGCACCAACTGTCAGGCCTTGGCGGCTGCCGACAAGCAGGACGGCTCCGACAAGCAATATTGCAAGATCCACCGCACCAAGGGACACGATCTCCAGAACTGCCGATGAGTCGAGCAGCTTGTCGAACAGCAGTAAGCTGAGTATGAGAGGCGCGACAAGGTGAAGGCCCCAGAAGGTGCTGGCGGGTCCGGCAAGAAGCGCACTGCCCGAGGAGGGCGTCGCGGCAAGGCCAAGCAGCAGCAGAGAGACAGGCCTCCTCGTGGCCGCGACAAAGATGATGATGATGATGATCTAGATGATGAAGAATCCAGTGAGCACGAATTTCAGAAAGCCGCAGAAGTCTTGTGTGTTGACGGTGGTGCTTCGTTGCATTCTTCTCACCGCCAACTTAAACAGTGGGCGCGAGAGATCAATGCGGCGGAACCATCTGTTGACGCCAGAAAGCTTCTGAAGTGGTCCGACACGCCTATCGTCTTTGACATTGAGGACCACCCTGACCGCACAACGGCAGTCGGGTGCTTGCCGATATTGGTTTCACCAACGATCTGCAACCTCAAGGTCACGAAGATGTTAGTTGACGGTGGGGCCGGCTTGAATCTGATTTCGCCCGCTGTGCTCCGGAAACTTCAAATCCCTGACGGCGAGCTTGAGGAAACTGGTACTTTCCAAGGAGTCAATCCAGGAAGGAGCAAGCCGAAAGGGAAGATCACGCTGCCAGTGACATTTGGCGGCGAGCTGAACTACCGGACCGAGAAGGTCACCTTTGACGTTGCCGATATTCCGTTGCCTTATAATGGGATACTCGGCCGTCCAGCGCTCGCCAAGTTCATGGCAGCCTCTCATTATGCCTACAACGTGTTGAAGATGCCAGGCCCAGTAAGTGTTATCACAGTTCCCTGCGATAAGAAGGATGCACTTATTTGCGCCGACAAGATCTACCGGGAAGCAGCTGCCGCAACTGCCGCCAAGGCACTTGCCGCTGAAGCTCCCGGGGGGGAGAACAAGAGGAAGTCCGGCAAGAGCTCCTGTGCCCACTCCGGCAAGCGCACCTCTTCGGAGTGCTGCGCTGCCGTCGAGGACGCACCAGAGAGCTCCACCGGCAAGTGCAAGAAGAACAAAGCCGCTCCGCCGGCGACAAAGAAGGTGCCCGCCAAGGAGGATGGCACTGGTGGTTCCTTCACCATCAGTGCCACACTTGACAACAAATAGGAAAGCGCGCTCGTTGCTTTCCTGCGGGCGAATGTCGACGTGTTTGCATGGCAACCGTCCGACATCCCCGGTGTTCCCAGGAAAGTAATTGAGCACCACCTTGCTGTTTGTCCCCACGCGAGGCCCATCAAGCAGAAAGCCAGAAAGCAAGCTGTGGAGCGCAAGAGTTTATTGCGGAAGAAATCAAGAAGTTGGAAGCAGCAGGCCTCGTCAGAGGAGTGCTCCATCCTACGTGGTTGGCCAATCCTGTTGTCGTGCGCAAAGCGAATGGAAAATGGAGGCTTTGTATTGATTTCACTGATGTCAATAAAGCTTGTCCCAAAGACCCATTTCCTTTGCCCCGCATAGACCAGATTGTTGACTCCACGGCAGGATGTGATTTGCTTTCATTTCTTGACGCATATTCAGGGTATCATCAAATCTTCATGGCTGAGGAAGATGAGGAAAAGACCGCATTTATCACACCCTGTGGCACATACTGTTTCGTACGTATGCCATTTGGTTTGAAAAATGCTGGTTCAACATTTGCAAGAGCCGTCCAGATTGCTTTTGAGCCTCAGCTGCACAGAATTGTGGAAGCCTATATGGATGATATAGTGGTCAAAAGCAAGGACAGGGCTACTTTGGTTCAAGATCTAGAAGAAACTTTTGTAAATCTGCGCAAGATCAACCTGAAGCTCAACCCCGAGAAGTGCGTGTTTGGAGTTCCCTCCAGCAAGCTTCTCGGGTTCTTTGTGTCTCAACGTGGAATTGAAGCCAATCCTGACAAGATCAAAGCCATTGAGCAAATTGAAGCACCAAAGCGCGTCAAGGATGTACGACGACTTGCCGGCTGTGTTGCTGCTCTCAGTAGGTTTATCTCCAAGTCAGCTGAGTGCGCCCTGCCATTTTTCAAAATCTTAAAAAAGGCAGGTCCATTGAAATGGACTCCGGAGGCGGAAGCAGCGCTGCAAGACTTGAAGAGATACCTCTCCTCTCCTCCAATACTTGTCGCACCTAAACCACAAGAGAAGTTGTTGCTGTATCTAGCGGCAACCAATCAAGTGGTTAGTGCTGTGCTAGTAGCGGAGAGAGAGGTGGATGAGGAGGCAGTAACTGCGGCAAGCACGTCCAGCGACGAGCTGGGGGCTCCCCCGACAAGTTTTGCTGTTGACAAGGATTCGTCTGCGCAGTCAGGCGAAGTGATACAAAAGAAGAAAATGGTGCAGCGCCCGGTCTACTTTGTGAGCTCTCTTCTGCAGGGAGCTAGGTCAAGGTATTCTGGTGTGCAGAAGCTGCTTTTCGGCCTTCTCATGGCCTCGAGAAAGCTGCGCCATTACTTTCAAGCACATGAAGTTACCGTCGTCACTCGCTTCCCGCTGAAAATGATTTTGCAAAATCCAGAAGCGACAGGCAGGATTGTCGAGTGGGCGTTGGTGTTGTCGAGCTGTGGTCTCAAGTTTGAGAGTACATCAACCATACAGAGCCGAGTTTTGGCAGAGTTTGTCGCAGAATGGACACCAACGCCAGACGAAGAAATCCCAGAGACGACTCTCCCCGGCAAGGAGACAAGCAAAGAGTGGCTTATGTACTTTGATGGTGCCTTTTCGCTGCAAGGCGCCGGTGCTGGCGTACTGCTTGTCGCACCCACCGGACAGCACCTCAAGTACGTGGTCCAAATGCACTTTCCCAAGGAACAGGCGATGAACAATACTGCAGAATATGAGGGGTTGCTTGCCGGTCTCAGGATCGTGGCAGACCTTGGGATCAAGAAGCTTATTGTCAGGGGAGATTCGCAGCTTGTCGTCAGGCAAGTGAACAAGAACTACCAATGCCCATTGATGGAAGCTTATGTAGATGAGGTGAGGAAGTTGGAGGAATGCTTTGACGGCCTACAAATGGAGCACGTCCCACGTGCTGAGAATGACATTGCCGATGGTTTGTCAAAGCGCGCCGCACTCAAATTGCCTGTGGAACCAGGCACTTTTGTGCTCCAACTAACTCAACCATCAGTGACGCCATCAGTAGGGCAAGGCAGGAAGAGGAAGTTGGCTTCTGGCGACTACTTCCCGGCAGAGCTCCCCGAAGCCGCCGGCAAGAAGGCTGCTAAAGCCAGCGCTAAAGATGCAAAGGGGCAACTTGCTCCGACAAGGCCACACGCTCTTTGTCGTTGAAGCGGGTGCTCCTAGGCAAGAGGTAAAGGGGCAACTTGCTCCGACAAGACTTCGGGTCCTTGTCGTTGAAGCAGGCGCTCCTGATCGAAGCGCTGAGGAGCAAGATGCTCCGACGAGGCCTTGGGCTTCCGTCGTTGAAGCAACTGCTCCCGACGAGCTTGTTGAAGGACAGCACGCTCCAGCAGGGCCCCAGGCTCTCGTCGTTGAAGCGGCTGTTCCCGCCAAGCTCGTCGGGGAACGGCCGGCTCTGGTAGAGCGACAAGCTCTTGCCGTAGGGCCTAATGTTCCCGCGGCAGAAGAAATGCCTTTAGTCCTCGTTGTCGAGCCACAGGCTCCAGCGTGGGCGCAGCAGATCGTCCGTTTCCTTCAGACAGGAGAACTTCCCGAAGAGCAGGAAGAAGCGGAGAAAGTAGCCCGACGGTCCAATATGTATCAATTTGTCGATGACATGCTGTGCAGAAAAAGACCAAACGGTGTGAAATTGAAGTGTATTCCCCGGGAAGAAGGACAAGAGCTGTTGGCGGAGATTCATGGAGGCATATGTGGTCACCACATAGGGTCAAGAGCCCTTGCTGGAAAGGCTTTCCGGCAAGGTTTCTTTTGGCCCACCGCCCTCCAGGATGCAACTGCACTAGTAACCAAGTGTGAAGCATGCCAGTTTCATTCCAAGCAGATTCATCAGCCAGCTCAAGCTCTCCAGACAATCCCTCTCTCCCAGCCATTTTCGGTCTGGGGGCTCGACATCCTCGGCCCCTTTCCCCGTGCCACCGGGGGCTTCGAGTACTTGTATGTGGCCATCAACAAGTTTACGAAGTGGCCGGAAGTGGAAGCAGTGAGGAAGGTGACAGCACAATCAGCCATCAAGTTCTTCAAGGGAATTGTTTATCGCTTTGGTGTTCCTAACAGGATCATCACCGACAACGGTACCCAGTTCACGAGCCACGCCTTCATGCAGTATGTCGAAGACCTTGGCGCCAAGGTCTGTTTCGCTTCTGTTGCTCACCCGCGAAGCAACGGTCAAGCTGAAAGGGCAAATGCTGAAGTGCTGCGTGGGCTCAAGACGAGAACTTTCGACAGCTGCGCAAGTGCGGCAAGAACTGGATCGAGGAGCTGCCAGTGGTTCTTTGGTCGATCAGGACGACGCCAAATCGAGCTACTGGCCAGATGCCTTTTGCTCTAGTTTATGGAGCAGAGGCAGTTCTCCCCACGGAACTCGTATACGGGTCACCTCGAGTGCTCGCTTACGATGAGCTTGAGCAAGAGCAACTGCGGCAAGATGACGCTGTGCTCCTCGAGGAGGATCGTCTTCAGGCTGCTGTGAGAGCTGCTCGCTACCAGCAAGCTTTGCGTCGCTACCATAGCCGCAAAGTTAATGCCAGAAGTCTCGAGGAAGGCTACCTTGTTCTTTGGCGCGTTCAGTCGGCCAAGAATTCAAACAAGTTGGCGCCGAAGTGGGAAGGCCCTTATCGGGTGAAACGAGTCACCAGGCCCGGCGCTGTCTGCCTGGAGACCGAGGATGGCATTCCAGTGATCAATTCCTGGAACATTGAGCATCTTCGTAAGTTTTTTCCATAAGGCGCGGTTGCCGGGCCCTTCCCCGGCAACCACCTTTTGTACAAGTCTTGCCGCTGTTGCATGTAATCCTTTGTACAAAGCCAGGCGCAGACCCTGTGCATAAATAAAGCTTTTGTATTTAGCAGTTTTTGACGATTTCATGTTTACTTTTATTTTGCATGATTATCTGACATACTGTGCAGTACAACCTCCCCGGTAAGCATTAACGAGCCGCCAAGCTCCTATATCTTTATTTTCTCTTCTTTCTTTTTCTCAAAGAGACAGAAGCTTCCCTCGCGCACAAGTTTGCCGGGGGGGATGGGATAATGATATGGACCAGGCGTCGTTCAAAGAAACTTTGCCTTGCCGGGAAGAAGGCAGCGGCAAGCAGTGACAAGACCTTGCCGCAGAGAGATCAGCGACAAAGCTAAGTGCCAAAGTTTGAACAATCAAATTCTTTTTGATTTTCAAGGTTATTTTCCTTGAACGATACTACTCTTTGTATGGAAAACCTGTGCGCGACGGAACCTAAGCGTAATCGGTCGCGCCCTTACCTTGTTTCGAGTCCGCTCAACAACCTAAGTGGCTGCACTGAGCGCGACAAGGTTGCTTGCCGGCAACGGCACCGCCAGCAGGCTGCTGAAGTCCCGCACCCAGCGCTCGCGGCAATGGTGCGCGCACCGGCAAGTTCCCTATAAGCGTAGGGCAAGTACACACAAAGAAAGAAATTGCTCAAGGGAGATGACATGCATTAACTCCAAAATATTGCAAGTTATATTACAAGATAAGTTGCCGCGGCTTAAACAGATTGTTCTTTAACATGTCTAGCGGCGGCAAGGAGGGAGAAGAATAGGCTCTCTAATTGCGGTGCTCGCCTTCGACTCTCTGGATATGGTCCACCCTCTCCACGATGGGCGCGACAAGGGCCTCTAGTGGCGCGGGGTCGTATCCCTTCGGCAAGCTTTTGAAGATGTTGCTGAAGTCGACGCCCGGGTTTCTGTATGCTATCTTCACCAACAACCTCCGGAGAACTCCCGGCAAAGCCTGCGTGACTCGTCGGCCAGTTGAGCCTTGTGATTGACTTGGAGCTGTTGGAGTGCTTCTACTACTCCGTCGAAGAACTCGGCTAGCTTGACGCTAGTTTGCGTGTTCTTGTCGGTGGAGTACCCGAAGTCCGGCACCTTCAGGGCAGTCAGCTCCTTGTCGATGTCCTCGGCGGCGCTGGCAAGCCTGTCTGTGAAGAACCCCACGTTATCCCTGAACTTCTTGTGGGTCGCAATAGCGTCTTGAAGCAGACCCTTTTCCTTCTGGAGCTCTGTCATTAGAAGCCCTTCGCGCTTTCTGGTGGTGTCGAGCGTCTCCTTCAGCGTGGTCAGATTCAGCTTCAGGTCTGCTCTGGAGTCGTTGGCGGCGGCAAGCAGATTGTTCTTCTTGGCTATGGTAACTTGCATCTCCGCCAAGGTGTGGGTCACCTTTGCCCTCTCACTTTCAAGCGTTGAGAGCTTGTCACCGTTTGCCTTGAGGGCGGCCTCTAGTCTTGCCACTTTCCCCTCCATTTCCTTCCTGTTTAATTCTACAGCAGCGACAGCGTTGGTGGCCTCCACCAACTTGCTGGCGTACTCTTGGGCCAAGGCTTCGATTTCCTTCTGGTGTTTTTGTGCCTGCCCCTGGGTCCGCTCTGCGACAAGTCCTGCCACCTCCTCGTCTTTCTACTGGAGGGTTTTGGCAAGTTTCTTCTTGCGCTCGGCAAGTTCCTCTTCGTGGGCATCAAGGTCCACTTTCCGCTGGTTCAGATCACCGGCCTGAGCAGACAACTCCTTGGCGGTCTCCTCCTGTTTTTGTTCAATGTCTTGCTTCATCAGGAGGAGGGCCTGCCGTTCTTCGGCCAGCTGTGCCCGCTTGACCTCTAACGCATTAAGAGATCGCGCGCGGACGTCCGCCAAGATCTCCGCGCGCCTCAACATGTCAGCTTCGGCCTTCTCAATGAGCGCCTCCCTGGAAGCTAGCTTCTCCCGTCGGGCGCGATGAAGATTCAGCAGCTTTTGGAGCAGTTGCTCCTCTTCAGACGTGCTGCTGCTGCTGGCGCCTGGCGCATCCACAAGCTGGAGCCCGGCAGCGGCAAGGATCTCCTCGTCCACAACATCCTCCTCGGTTGGCGCTCTGGAGCCCACCGTCCAGGGGAGGCTGATGTAGACGTTCTCGCCGACCCGGATGTATTTGCTTGGCGGAGGCGAGTTGGGCGCTGCCGCCTCTTCAGTGGTTGAGGGACCCGTGGTCGGAGTAGCGCCTCGCGCTCCTGTGGCCTCAGGGCCGTCAGTACAACCACCGGCTCCCTCGCCGGCCTCCTCAGCAGCCTTCTGGGCGGCCTCAGCTTCAGCAGCCTTGGCGGCTTCATCGGTGGGCGCCTTGGCGGTATTATCCTCGGCGGCCTTGCCGGCCTCTTCAGCAGCCCTGGCAGCTTCTTCGTCGGCAAGCTTGTCGGCTGCCAGCTTGTCGGCCTTGGCAGCGGCGGCCTTGGCGGCCTCGTCGTCGACGGCCCTTGCGGTGTTCTCCTCGGCAGAAGAGTCAATGTTCATTGGCTCCACCGAGGAGGGCTCTGCCAACCCGAGAAGTAAAGCAAAAAGAGCTTCAGGAAGAAATTCAAGAAGACAAAAGAAAGAAAGCAGAAAGAGTTTTGCGGCAAGTGGGTTTACCCGTGTTGAGCTCAGGAGCGGTGGGCTCCCCTCCCCCGTCAACGTTTGTCATTGGGGTGGGGTCGCCAGCGCTGGTGCTTGGCGCTTCGGCGCTTGCCGGCTCCTCTTCGTGGCTCGGCTCGCTAGTGGGAGCCCTTACCGGAGATCTTCTCCTTGGCGGTGTGGTCGAGGGCGGTGGTACTTCTGGAGCACCTTCAGATGGCTCCACTTGCTGCTCCTCTCCTACACGCCCAAAGATGTCAGTGACAAATGCTAGTTCCTCAGTGACCGCCAGCGAAAGGTAGTTGAAATACTTACGCTGGGGGCTGCGACGAGGGCTGGGCTCCGAGCTGGTCGGGATGGTCTCAGACGCTCCCCCAGTGGTTGTCGTGGGCTCATCTTCGACGACCACCACGGTCTTGCTCGTCGAGACCTTAGCTCTCTTCCTTATCCTCTCCGCCAAGGTTTCCTCCCTGCGGAAGCAAGGCCGGAGCGCGACAAGTGAGGACAGAAACAAAATCTTACAAAGATTGAGGGTCGCGGCAAGGGAACTTACTCTTCCTCGTCGTCCTCTTCGCTGAGAGCGGAAAAATCAAAGTCCGCCTCGGTGTGAGGAGGGGGAGGAGGGGGAGCTGGGCTCCTTGGCCGCTTGGCGGGGGTAGTAGCAGTGGTCTTTGCTGACCCTGCTCCAGTTGCCGGGGCCACGTGAGACGCTCCCGCGGCACCAGCCCTTGCCGCGGTCGAGCGCGTCGAACGGCGCTCCGGCGGTTGTTGAACTTCTTGCCGCTCAGCCACTTTGCCAAGCCTGCGAAGGCGTTTCCTCCTCAGAGGGGCTGGGGACTCTGACTGCGGTGGGCTTTCGATGCCCTCCTCAGAAGAGGAGCCCTCATCCTCCGAGCTGCCTGATTCGTCGGCAGGCTGGCTTGGCCCGACATCCTTGCTGGGTGCGGCGGGCTCGCCCTTCTCGGCAAGCATCCCCTGCTCGGCAAGGCTCTCCTTTTGTGCCTCGTCGAGCTCCGCCAAAGTATAACCAAAATCGCCAGCTTCCCTGGCGAGCCTGTCCTCCTCCACTCTTAGAGCAATGAATTCTATTTCTTGCTCAGTGGTGTTGCGGACGAGCCACTCCTCCACCCGGACCTGCTTTTCGACCGTGGAGTCAAAGAATCGCCGCACGTCTTCTTCGAGCGGCATGTCCCAAGTTGCTTCAACGCTGTGCGCATTGCAGAGCGGCATCATAGCGATGATTGCACTCAATGAGGAGTTGTTGCAAAGGGGCACGATGTGCTTCGGCAGCGTGAACGCCTTGTCGCACTTCTCTGGATCTGTCTCTTGCTTGAACAGTTCTCGCATGAAGAAGTCGTGCTGCAGAACTGTGAAGTTGTTGATCAGTCCAGGGCGCAGCCGCATGATATCGGCTGGGTTCTTCCAATCAGAGGCCGGCCTTCCTCTCTGCTGCAGAGGAGCAATGTGGCGGCGGAGGAAGTCTGCGCCAACCATCCCTATGGTGAGCCCAGCCTCCCTGAGCCGTATGATCCTGGTTGCGATAATCTCCAGCTTCTTGTCCTGGGGATCCAGATCGCTCCAGTCCGTGCCACGCGCTGCTGGGGTCTTGCGAAGCTCATAGTATGGTGGCGGCTCGTCGTCAATGATCCAACACCATTCAGATCGGATTTCTCCCCATCTTGGGCGGAGATCCCCCTTCAGATAATGCTCCTTGGCGCCCAATCTTGAAACGAACGAGACGCCAATAGTGAGAGGCTCCCCCTTTTCAGCACGGGGAGTGAAGTAATACCTGAACAGCGCGGTGTTGGGTACGACGCCGACGAAGTTCTCGCACAGATGCACGAATATTGCCATGGTGGATACGGCATTCGGTGTGAGATCCAGCAGACGGAGATTGAAGGTGTACATGACGTCGCTGAAGAAATCCGAGTACGGTGGGCAGAGCCCGCACCAAAAGTAGCAGGCAAAGAAGGGGTACTTGCTCACTTCGCTCTCGTCAGTGGCTGGGCGAACGCGGGTGGCCGGATGCGCCTTGGTCCTCACGGCCCACATGCCTTGGAACTTGGCCTTCAGATCCGCCCCCGTGAGCGTCGGAGTGAAGAGCGCGTACTTCTGCCTCTTCAACTGCGCCTGGGTCTCCGTCCTTGAGGACTTCCCCGTCTTCCCCTTTTCTCCTTTGGGAGGCATGGCGAAGGCGGAGCTGAGGTCCGAGGGAGATGCGGACGCGCGCGGAGGCGGAAGATTGGGAAACCGCTTTGTTTTGGAGCGGAGGAAGAAGAAGGCAGAGATTTGGAGATCGAGAATGGTGAGAGGGGTGTGTGAGTGCTTCTGCAGGTCCCTCCTTTTATGGGGAAAGATGCGGAACCATCCGCCCCTTCGTCATTCGAGATAACTGCGCACGCTTCCCACGCTCCGCATTCAACGCGTGACGCGTGGGAGAGCGTGCAATTAAACAGTGTAGAGACGTTTCGGCTTATCCCAGCCACGCGTGCCCGTGCACTGTTTTGGCCTGGCCCAACAACGCCCGGCACCATGTGTGGCCCAGGCCCGGGGGCTCCTGTCGGTGTACTAGAATAGGGGTACCCTAGTACCCCGTACTTGTGCACGGGCAGTAGCAGCATCCCGCGGCCAGGCTTACGGGAGGACAGCCAGAGAGAAGCTCAAGGTTATTAAGCCATTCAAGAACAAAGTATACAAAGCAAGAGTCAAGTCCCCGGCAAGAGGAGCTTGCCGGGAGGGACAGTTGAGGCCCAGCCTGAGGTTTGCTGTAGCAGAGTACTTGCCCCGGCAAGTAATTGGCTGCGGCAAGGTATTGGTTGCGGCAAGATAGCAGCTGCGGCAAGGTACTTGCCCCGGCAAGTTACCTTGCGCGGCAAGCTATTGGTTGCGGCAAGCTGTCAGGTGCGGCAAGGTCTTGCCGCGGCAAGCGTTACCGTACCACTGTGCTACTGTGCTGCTCCGGTGCCTCTGCCAGCGTGGCGCTCTGGGTCCTTCCAAGCGTGTGTGGCAGGGCACTGTGTAGACGGCGGTA
Organism: Thinopyrum elongatum; assembly: GCA_011799875.1. NCBI lineage: Eukaryota > Viridiplantae > Streptophyta > Magnoliopsida > Poales > Poaceae > Thinopyrum > Thinopyrum elongatum. Next base: position 284,949,052 of record CM022298.1, on the reverse strand, counting down.
CTCTGTAGCTAGCGGTGCAGGAGCAGGTGGGATAGGCTTTTCCCACGTCCAAGACGTCCGGGTACATGTATCTGGACAGCTAAGGCATGGGCATTTAATGCCCTTGTCCCCTGCCGTCAGTGGTAGGTAGGACATGTCATCCTAGTAATAATGGCCTTACTGTAGCAACTTTCCACCTCTACCTTTACTGTTTGCCACCTGTTGGTGACCCCTTTGTGCGTATAAAAGGAGGCCCATAGGCAACGTGGAGGGGGGTTAGGAACTGGGAGATGGAGAACTCCAGTATGGTACGCAGCTACTCTGTACTGTAGCGCTCCTGGAGCTAGAACAATCGTCCAGATAATACACCAAAAAGTAGGAGTAGGGTTTTACGCATCCGTGCGGCCCGAACCTGGGTAAATCTCTCTCGTGCGCTGTCGTGTTCTTTGCTAGATTTGCTCTTCGTGCGACCGTCTCTCCCTGCCGAACGTAAAGGGGTCCTTCCCTGGGTCCCGTAGGTGATCGCGGATTCGTCCCCGACACACGTGTTGCATGACTGCTACTTATTCACTTGAGGGCTCGACACCGCACCGATAAGTGACTTGCATCACTATGAGGTGGAGCAGTGGAGCCCTGGCGGGATAGCATGCCGCCAGCGTCCCGGCAACCCATGCCGGGGCGGTCTTGGGACTAGCTCTTGGGGTGGCCTCGACCTGACTAGGCTCGCCTGCCCGGCAATGGAGGCTTTTTCCCTTGGTGATATCTTGCTGTCTAGGCTTGTCTTGGTCTTCTTGATCCGCCCTTTGATTCTTCAAAGAGCTATTCTCTCCTGCTTGGCCTTGTCTTGGATGTTGGAGCCTTGCCCTTGAGCCTGTGTACAGTCAGGGCAACATACACCACGGTTTGTTGCACCGACAGTGTTCTTCTCTAGACAGAATCTTGAGAAAATTATGTGGAAGATTGGCTTGATGAAATGATCCCAAATTTGATGGAGTGGGGTTATATACATAGTAGAATGTTCTAGTAAGTTTTCAGAAAATATGAAGCAATATAAAATATAGTTGATTCACAAATGGAAATTATGACCAGATGCAAAGATTGGATTGTGTGCTCACCATGATCATGAAATCTTGAATATTTTAACATATCCAAGGTTCATATGGTTCGAATTTTGGGAAGGACAGAAGTGTAGGTTGCTTCACAACCTAGGGCAAAAAGATTATTCCTTTAATAGAAAAAGGAATATTCCCAAGAAAACCAATTTTGGGATTCATAAAATATGGAAGTGACATGATCTTGGGATGGATTTGATTATTAAAAGCCACTAGGGAGACTGAGAAGGGATGATCTTCCCAGGTTTCAAGACCACAGAGCCATAGAAAAACAATTACAAAGCAAAATTCAAATAAATCCACAAGAAAAAAGATAGGGCCAAAAACCAGGGTGTTATAGTCATCAGTTGCCGGCAAGGTGGTTGCTAAGGATGAATCACCAACATCTGACGCCCCTCTGTTAAGAAAATACCTCAAGGTTAGCAACAACTTATTCGTCAACATTCCTCGGATGGTAAGCACTGGAGCACCAACCAAAGGAGAGATCTTTGATGAAGATATCATCTCTGCTGCCGGGCTCAAGATTGTTGATGAACCACGCACCAGCAACAATGGGACCAAAGAAGAACACCTCCTCAAGGCCATGAGCGACAACTTCCGACAGCTCCATGCACTTTACCGCAGTCGAACAGAGAGCTTGGACTCCATGGCAGCAGTCATAGGAGTGGCAAAAACAGATTTCTAGATTTCTTTGAAGAAACACAAATATGGCATGTTGAAGCCCTCCAAGAAGTGAACATCTACCGGGAGCAACTGACTAAGGACTGGGAGGAGTTTGTGTTGGAGAAATCTGCACTGAGAAGGCACAAGAGGAAGCGAAGCAGAAAGTACTAGCAGCAGATGTTGAGTTGAATAAGAGTGAGGATGGCCTTGACACTCATGAAGAAGACCTTGCCACTCGTGAGGAAGCACTTACCGCCAAGCTCCGCTGCAAGGATGAAGAAATTGAGAAGCTTGCCACGCAGCGAGCTCAGGAGCTCAAGCAGAAAGGCAACGAAACGCTCGAAGCTTAGGCCGCGGACCATGCCATCAAGTTCAAGGAGGCTGTCATGGCTGCCGAAACCACAGAAGCCGCCAAGAATGAGCTAGACAGTAAGGTCAAGAAGTTGGAGGTAGATCTTGAGGATCACGGCAAGGAGATCTCGATGCTCAAAGCCGAGAGAGAGAAAACAATCTACAACTTGGCGAAGATGGAAACTTCCATATCTGCCAAGACCCAAGATCTCACCAAAGACAACGAGGCCATTGCAGATCTAAAGTTGAAGGGGGAGACGCATGAGAAATCTCTTGAAGAGGGCAGGACTCGGGAGAAGGCTCTTATGAAAGCTCTTCAAGATGAGAAAGACCTGCTCTCCAGCGCTGCCAGCACTTATAATGATTTTGAGAAAGGCGTGAAGATCTGGACCAAACGCCTAGTCAAAGCTGCCAATAATCTCACTACACAACTATCCACCATGGGCCCGCAGAAGTTTAGCTACTCCAGCAATGAGTGGGTGAGCACCAGCGCGAGACTGACTATGTTCTTCGAGAGCATCATTGACGCCCTCAAGCTACCCCAAGCCAACCGATCTACTTCCCTTGCCGAAGAACCCCACAAGCTCTGCCAAGATGTCCTCTTCAACGTACTCATCAAGGTTGGTTATCGGAACCCCATCACCGACTTCACCAATGCACTTGCTAGCTTGCCGAAGAATGCTCACACCAAGGTAGTTGAAGAGGCCGTTAAGCCTATTGTCAACAAGGTGTGCCAGGTGAAGAGGGTTGAAGGCCAACGCAGTGACTAGTTGTCGTGCTCCATCTTGTCACTGGCAATTCATGTTAAAGAAAATATTTCCCTTAAGTTAAAACTGTAGCAACTATTTATGTAATATAAAATCACTGTGTTTGATGAATGTATGTTGTTTCCCTTGTTTGATTTTGTCTTTGCATGCTCTGTTCCCTATGTTGTATTGGAAACTTGTTGGTGCATGCACTTGCCTCGAGCGCTTGAGGAACGGATCCTTAGCAGCCTATTGGAAGCGCTGCTACCATCAAGGTACACTTGAAAGTCTCAGTGCAGCTATTTCAGTTGTTGAGCGGACTCGAAACAATGTAAGAGCGCAGCTGATCACAACAAGGTTCCTTCACGTGCAGGTTTTTCATACAAAGGCCAAAAACGTTCAAGGAAGAATAGCTCTACAACAAAGAATTTGTTTGAAGTTTTTGAACTTAGCTTTTCTTTGTTGTGCTTCTTGTCGTAAAATGTTAACTTGAACGTCGCTTGTCGATATTCCATACCATCACTCCCCCTGGGAAACTTGCACGTGAGGCAACCTTCTATCCTTTTGAGAAAAAGAAGAGAAAAGAGGAGGCTGGAAACCTTGACAGCTCATTAAGCATTTCATACAAGATAAGTGTAACACATCACCACATACAAGCATGCACAATTTAACATGTAAATTGACAAGAGTTGTGAAACACTTAGCTTTATTTCACTATGTGGTTGGCTTTATACGAAGGTTTACATGCGTTACCGGCAGACTCGTACAAAAGGTGGTAGCCGGGTCCACGGCAACCCGCGCCTTATG